>CAMZMU010000041.1:50823864-51423864 GCA_947311845.1 Poa pratensis
GGACATCGCCATCGGCCAAGTTTAAGACATCAATGGGGTCCCCTTCATCGACGACTCAGAGTGGGGACCCGAGGCAGATCGCATCGAGTTCGGATACATCGTTCCCATCGGATCAGTAAAAGTTTTTGTCGGATCGTCAGTCGCAGATCTATGGACGCGACTCAAGGAAGCGAATCGGTGAAGGAGCTGCGGCCGGTCAGGGTCCGCGTGTTGGAGGAGCTACAACAAGCTACGGCAAGATTGCCATCCCCCCCATCAAGACCTGTTTGGGGATCTCTACCAAATCAGGAAGGAGACCTCAAGATTGAAGAGATTGAAGCTATCAAGATGGAGCTCTGTGAAGAGTAGGGGTGGGCATAAAAAACCGAAAACCGAACACTGAACCGAATTAACCGGAACCGAAACCGAATTCACCGAAACCGAATAACCGACACTAATTTCGATGGGTATAAGTAATAAACCGAATTTTAATTTATGAATTCGGTTTTTACCTCAGATTACCCGAATTAACTGAAATAACCGAAATAATAGCGACATACACGTAAAACCCTCTCGTCCCCATTGATACTAACTTCTCAGCCCAACAAAATAAAGCCCAATAGCCACATGCACGCACTAGTGCTAGCCTTCACACGTAGCAGCCCAATGGCCCATGATGCATTTGTTTGATTACTCGCCCAGTGTATGTGTGGAGGATAAACATCATTGTTTTATTTTTTAACCCACCCAATCACCCATTCACGTTCGTGCATGCACTGCTAGCATGCAACCATGCGCACGTACGACAGGAACGTCAAGTCAGTTTTTTTCTGTTTCCCATAGTTTTGGACATTTCAGTTTTAAACCGAACAACTAACCGAATTACTGGTAAACCAAACTTCCGGATGATTAGAAAACCGAAATAATTTCGGTGCCTATTTCTTATAAACCGATTTATGGAAAAACCGAATAAACCGAACCGAATAAACCGAAATAACCGAATGCCCAGGCCTAGTGAAGAGGCACAAAGACTCGCGGCTGAGCGCGAAAAACTCCAAGAAGAAGGCCGACGACTCCGCCGCTGCCAGCCGAAGCACCAGGCGGTGCGAACCAAGGCGACATCTGAGCGCAAGAAACTCCAGAAGAAGAGTGGCGACTCCGTCGTTGGCAGCAAAAACATCAGATCAAGATGGAGAGGAGAGAGGAAATCACAGTTCCACGGCGACCCAGAGAGCAACGTGCACGCCGCGATAGGGATATTGTCAAAGATAGCACCGGTTGGAGACACGCGAGCTGATAAGGAAGCTCGCTATGCGATCGACCTACTGCAAACTGCTGCTTTACAACAAGCAAATATGTATGGAGTCACGCCCAATGAGCCGCAAAACGAGGTATCATGGGGAGGAGAAAGTACAGCGTCGAAGAAGTGGTCAACCAGTTAGCAGGTTTGCAGGTATCATTGGAAAAAGAAAAGAAGATAGAAGGCGAGTCGCGAACGTCCGGAGCGACTCAGCCATCCCAGATTGAAACTGATTCAGATGAAGATTCAGCGCCAGTAAACTCCTATTCATTATTGAAAGGACCAGCATGTTTTGGAGAGGAAATACGGCTCACTCGTTTCCCCCCGAACTTCGACGAGTCGCAGCGAGTCACCACCTATCGCAGTGACCAAGACCCTGCCTTATGGATAGAGATTACGAGGCAAGCATAACAGGGGCTGATGTGACTCAAGAAATACGTGCGAAATACTTCCACTTGGCAATACAGGGAGAAGCTAGGGATTGGCTGTTAAGGCTGCCATCAAAATCAATAAGCACATGGGAAGACTTGAAGGACAAGTTCATCGCAGATTCCAAACAGAAGATATGAAAAACCTTAGACAATGCATTCAAAAAGAGGACGAATCAAGCGGCGACTGGATCAAGAGAATCGCGGAGATCCTTGGCTCCGCCAAAAACTTAACAGTACAAGCTGCAATACAAGCTATGAGAAAGAACTGTAGATTTGAGCCTGGTGCACAAATTAAGTCGCGCTGAGCACAAGATTGATAGTTTCGACCAGCTTTTGGCAGCTACAAGTACAAAGACAGATAAAGGGAGGCGGCTTATCACAGAACCCAACAGGGAAATACAAGCGCGGAGAGAACGTCGCACACCAGATGCAGAGCAAGGAGTGATAAGGCCTTACCCCTAATAACTGCAAGGGGATCTTCGACGTGCCTTGCGACTTACATCGCAGAGAGATGGCAGGCCAGCGGGTCACACAAAGGCGCAATGTCATTATTACCGAGGTGGAAAGAAGGCGACACGCCAGACAGCTCGCAGCATCGATGCAGCACAAGAAAAATCTAGCTCTCGTCAAGGCCTGACGTTTTACCTAGAAGAAACATAGGACAGTTTCATACAGTGGAGTACAAACAACGGATGGAAGCCGGAAGAGCGGTCAGATTTCAACGCCGAAAGGCATCGTCGCTGGACAGAGCAATCGGTTATTTGGAGTCGCGGCGATCACCCCCCAGAAGTAAGAGATCCAGGACAGCCAGCTCTGGTGGTCACGCCAGAAGTCGCGGGATACAAGTTAAGTAAGGTCCTAATGGACGGAGGAGGAAGAGTAAACATCCTATATCAAGACACGCTCCGAAGAATGAATATACCCGAGACAAGGCTGCGACCATCCAGGAAAGAAATTCAAGGAATAATCCCAGGAGCTGTTACGCGACCAATCGGAAAGATAACACTTGAAGTTAGCTTTGGAACAGAGCGGAACTTCCGCACAGAGCTCCTAGACTTTGAGGTTGTAGCAGTCAAAAGCTCATATCATGCAATCTTTGGAAGAGAAGCCTATGTCAAATTTACCGCTCGCCCCTGCTACGTCTACCTACAGTTAAAGATACCAGGACCAAACGGTGTTATTACAATATATGGAGACAGACAGAGAGCGTTAGAATGCGAGAACGCAGGCTCAGTACTCGCAGAAGAAGCTTGTATCGCCAACTCTTCACATGGGTATCAGTCGCAGATCGGTGATCGCAGCTCAAAACGAGTCGCGTTGGAGGTACCGCGGAAGCGGCCAACAGGATGCAGCCACCGGATGGTAAATACCCACCGAGAAGTCGCGCATCAGCAAGATAATGCCCCAGAGGTCGCCTTGATACAAAAAGAAGACAAGAATGGCGCATGTGCATAGACCCAGCCTCGATCAACAACCCAGCCAAAGGGGCTCAGTTATCGTGAGACCTTACAAAGCAAACTCAACTCAACATAAGTCGCAGCTCAGTGCGGCTGATCGCCCAACAGTGCTTTCTACTTCAACATGAGACATACATCGGAGCTATCATGCTCGACCCGAGTCGCTTTTAGCGACTCAAAATTGAACCAATCAGGTGTTCAACCCACTCCGTTAGGAGTATTAATTCGCAACTAAGTGCGATGAGTATCAAGTATGCATGGCCTGCGGGGAATAGAAAACCCGCATTAAAGGGCCTGCATCATCATGTAACACCCTGTAAAACATCGAGTGATTATGAAATAAAGCCGGCACCCTTGACATTCAAGGGTTTGTCGTTTCGCCTCAACTATCATTGAGTCGCTGAGTCTTTTGAATTTCATATATCACTGACCCTTGAGGGCTCCTTACGAGCATCGCGAGTACCAATCGCACCTCAAATTTTGCCAAACTAGTGGCAATCCTTAAGCTAGAAGCGTCTTGCATTATGCGACCAAAGTACTGGGGTGTGGCGTCAATCGAGCTTGATTGCCTATCATGGCCGCTCTCGACCCTGAACACACATGTTCCTAGGAAATACTGAGCCGCGCGAGCGTCTACTTAATGGAATTATCAAGAAAAGAACCTGCTTATAGGTCACAAAAATACTGTTTATAATACATGAATATCTTACAGACTAACGGGCATGTCCCACATTATTTATTTTTCCTCTTCCGAGCAACAGGAGTGGGAATTGGCGCGGCTTGTCTCGCAGTTGCAGTCGCAGGTGTCCTAATAATCAGGGCGCCGCCAGACGAAGCAGAAGGGCCACCAGATACTGTTGCTGGAGTGGCAGCCCGAGATGACTCAGCTCCTGAGGACTTTTCCTTGACACCTTGCTCCCATCAAGATTGAATTTATCAAGATAAGTGCCCAAGTCTAAGTTATCAACAAATTTTGTGGCATACCCGCGCATCCCTTTCCAGATATCGAAGTACTCGCTTATTGGCAGTTCAGTATCATCTGCGCTCATCGCCAGGCCGTGGCGAGCAACCTTGCCAACATCTATCTCTGGATAATATGCTCGAAGCAATGTCAAGACATGCGCGGCTCCGGCGCGAGCAGAGGATCGTTTCCAATCAGAGACATAATGTGGAGCCTTGAGCAGTTTATTTATCCAATACTCGCAAGATGTTGGGCCATCAGTCGCAGGAGTGATTACCGTCATAACTTCCTTGGTAACCTTTAAGAAGCGCTGGCTGAGGTCAGACAGATATACCAGTTGATCCTTCAAATTGGAGCGGGACACTGGGGCCTCAGGTCCTATGTCAAAGAAAGAAAAGGCAAGAAACAAGTCAGAGACTAACGATGGTTACCCAAAATATGTATGATTAAAGGAATACAAGACCAACCAGCAAGCTGCAGGACGGCTGATTTGACCATGGAGCCAAAACCCTCAAAGGCTTTGAGCAGCGAGTTATATTTTTCATCTCGCGCGGCGAGTTCCTTTGCGTGGTCCCCCTTCAGGCGATCAATCAATTCAGTTTTAAGAGCCAGTCCTTCTCGCAAAGATCTAATGACCTCGTCTTTCTCCATGAGTCGCTGCTGCATATCAGCTTCAAGTTCTTTAAATTGCTCTTCGCAGGAGTCGAGTTGACCTTTGAGAGATTTTATTTCCTGATCTTGGTCCCTAATGACCTCATTATGCTGCTCCAGGCGAGACTGCATCATTTCAGGATGGTCTATGGAAATGCCTTTACCCTTTATTGAGCCAGAAGCATCAAGCAAGGACAGTTCACGCTGAAAACAAACAGAGCAAAACGCATAGGTAAATTATCCAGGAATTTGGGGGCTCGAGATTTGAAGCAGGAAAAGAATCAACACCCCGTGCGATGACACAAGGTTTTGATCCTTGGGGGCTACGGTATATGTACCTGGCGACTTGAAGAAAATTGCTCAACTAAGCCGCGCAGCAGAGCAGCATGCTTGTCTCCAGCAGAAATTATGGCATCTGCGATTGACTTAGAACTATTTCCTGGAGCTGGAATTCTATTTTCAGTAGATATCCTACCAGCAGCAGGAGTTGTGGATGGAGCTGCGGCTGGAGTCGCGGCAGGAGCCGCGTCTGCAATACCTTCCTCCAGGGAGGGCCTTGGTTGAGTCGCACCATTACTGTTTCCCACGTTTTCATCAGCAGCATCATCCTCGCTCATAGCTTGTGAGAAGAAGTGGGATGGGAATTAGACTTGGTAGCCTCTTCAGACATGCCCTGCAAAACATTGATGGGTTAATAAGCTGACCTAGCAGAGCCGCAACATTGAAAAGAAGGCGAACCATACCCAGAGGCGACACGGATACTCTTCATCAGGCAACCAGAGGAAGGAGAAGATAAACCTTGCAAATCTGAACCTACAGAGTATGAAAAGAAGTAGTGATCAGCAATTCCTTGCCAGAAAACGTAAACAAAAGAAAAGGAGAAGAGTCGCAAACAATTACCCGAGCTTATGAAAGCAATCCTTTGCAACAGCCTCGGAAGAAAAGTAGCCTTGTTGGGATCAGCGAGTTTTAAAGATTTGGCAGCTCTTGTTTCTGCTAGTAACGCCAAGGCTTTGCGACGTTTCTCAGGCTGCGTGGGTTTCTGAGCTCTGGCATAAAATACGTTTCGAGGACCTGCGAGGCACCTCAGGAAGTTCCAGGAAAGGTGTATTTGGAGTCGAGGACAAAAGAGCGTCGGCCATTTGTTGTTCCTCTTCAGAAGCACTACCCTCGTGCATAACTGTATCTTCGCCAAAGGCTGCGGCTTGTTTTGACGACTCAGCCGCGGATCCTTGGTTCAAGTCGACGTCCTCTGAAGGAAGAACCCAGAAATAGGGATCGATCTGAAAAGGAGCTCAGGTCAGAAATAATTAATTTTTGGAGAAGGAATTTTCGAGGAAACAGTGACAAGTAAACATTACCACAAAAGGCTTGTGCTCAGCCCAGAAGGGAGCAAGTCCGACGTTGTCATACGAGTCAATATCCTCGTCCGTCACTCGGCGAATGAAATTTATCCACTCCCCTTTGTCCCAATCTTCAGGGCAAGTACGATCGACGTCGTTTGCATGACAAGTGAAATCCACCATAAGCCGCGAACGGCGACTCACAGGCTGAACTCGCCACTTAGTCCAGCAAGATATGAGATCTAATCCAGTGAGACCATGGAGTGTCAGCGCTCTCACTTGTCTAAAAGGGATTCGACAAAGGGTAACGAAGAAGGATCAGGTTTGGAAGACAAGCATCGGTAGCCTCGAAGGGAAGAGGAGACCAAAGAGGAAGAGGAATTTCACCCTCAGGAGAAGTGTTTTTACAATAGAAGAATGTCCTTTGCCACTCCTTGATTTTCTTGGCAAGAGTTAGTTTTGGGAAGATACTACCCCGACGGCGTTGGAAGGAAATGGCGCCGCATTGGAGAAAAGGACCATCTGTGGTTTCCCTTTGACTATTGCAATTGAAAAGAGCAAGCCAGAAATCTATTGAAGGCGGGATACCCAGATAATCTTCGCAGAGGACGTGGAAGTTGCTCACTTGCAACATCGAATTAGGGCCAATATCATGGAAAGACCTAACTGCTGCATCAAGGAGCGGAAGAAGAGAGAGCCTGGGGGCTTGAACCCGCGCTCAACATGCTCCGCAAAAATCACTATCTCTCCTGGTTGAGGATTGGGGATTACCTCCTCACCGGCCGCCCGCCATTCGCATTGATCTTTTGGCGGAAGAAGGCCCCGTGCAGATAGGGATTCCAGGAAATCTTCGTCGACCCACGAGCCTTCCCAGTTGCATTGCGGCGAGACATTTTTCTCAGATCAATGGAGATATCCACCGAAGGATTGTGAGTACGAGAAGCGAGATTGGAGGCGGCGGAAAGGAGTAGCGGATGCGTAATGCAGGACTTGATGCAGAACACTGGGGAAAATGATGAGTCAAGATAAATAACCCAGACACGGAAGACGTTTAGATCTAAAAATCAACCGTCAAGACAGGATAAGTCGCGTTCTCGAGCCGCCAAGAAGAATTATAAGCCGCGAAACAAGGAAAAGCACGGCCTAAGCATTCAAGATCAAGAAATACTATGAAGTTCAGGCCACGCTTGGGGGCTAATGTCGGGGGAATACTTTCTGGATTAACCCGCGGCCCAGTGCGACTTAATTGACTCGCACGGACGAAGGCCCACTTGGGAACAAGCCCAATATTGAACCGCCATAAGGGAAAGATCTAGAAGACATATCCCGGAGGACGTGAAGACCAAGTAGTCTCCGAGTAGGCCTCTGTGGATGTATTCCTTATGGGGAAGTTTCCTTTTGTAACCTAGCGAGCCTCTGTGTATATAAAGAGGACTCGCAGGACTTAGAGCGGGTCAAGCTATCAAGCCCCAAACCCTAGCTCATACGGCGAGTACCAGATCGGATCGCCTCCATTGTAACACCTCGATTATCATATCAATACCAATCTAGGGTAGGCAGGAAGTAGGTCTTTTACCTCACATTGAGGGGGCCGAACCTGGGTAAATCTGTGTTGATCTTTGTTCCTGCGATCCCAAGCTCGGAGATGCTTGACTCGCATAATCCCACACCTACGAAGTCATCTATGACACCTGATGTGACAAACCCACGACAGTTGCCACGCTACCGTCTACGTATGCGCTGCCATCTCTGATAGAGGCTTGAAGTTAGAAGAATAATGTACATACTGTTGTGTGCGCCTATTGCGCGATCTCAGGAGCCTCACCCCGTGTTGTAACCATGTATCCATTCGAACTCGGAGCCATAAATATATATTGGTTATGTCTTTGTTTACCAAGCTGTCATATATCCAGTGTTCTCTGGGACTGGTATATGGGGTGACTCGATCATATGGATCGGGGTGCCACAGTACCATGTTGTAATGCCCAAGTAAATCTCATAGTAGACACCATAACTTGTACATGCATTATTATGCACTTCTCAATATTGTCAATTGCCCAGCTGTAATTTGTTTACCCAGCATGTTAGTTATCTTTATGGAGAGACACAACTAGTGAACTGTGCACCCTGTTCAATTCTTTTACATCTGATAATACAACCTACTGCAATCATTGCTTTCTTTCATTCTCTGCAAACAAACATCATTTTCCACACTATACGTCTAATCCTTTGTTTTCAGCAAGCCGGTATTGATAACCTCACCGTTAAGTTGGGGCAAAATATTTTGGTTGTGTTGTGTGGAGGTTCCAAGTCAACCGCCAGGACCTCCCCTTCGACGCAGACTTTTTCTGGCACCATTGTCAGGAAGAGGAAGCACTCCCTCCAACAACACTATTTATGGCGCCGTTCACACCTTCAGAAGTGTCTTCATCTCCTACTGGTTCGATAACCTCGGTTTCATACTGAGGAAAAACTTGCTGCTGCACTCATCATACTTTTCTCTTGGGGTTCCCAACGAACGTGTGTCTTTCACGTCATCAAGCACTTTTTCTGGCGCTGTTGCCGGGGTGATCAAGCCTTCTGCAAGGACTGAATTTTTCTTCAAGAAACCTTCTGGATTCGGCTGCTGGAGGTACCTTCATGTCCATCACTTTAGGTGCTGCAACAAATCTTCTTGATGATGTGATGATTAATTATTCCGAATGGCACACCGAAAGGACTCCCCAAGGTAAGAAGGTAAATTTTGTTGAAGAAACCTCTTCCTTGAGTGATAAGATTGGTGTTATTATGTCTATGCTTGTGAATGGTAAATCTCGTGTTGATCCAAATAATGTTCCTTTAGCTTCATTGGTTGCCCAAGAAGAGCATGTTGATGTGAATTTCATTAAAAACAACAATTTCAACAACAATGCTTATAGGAATAATTTTGGTAATAACAATTATAAGCCCTATCCTTCAAATAGTGGTAATGGTTATGTCAATTCCTATGGTAATTCCTACAGCAATAATAGAAGTGTACCCTCTGATCTTGAAGCCATGCTTAAGGATTTTATTAGTACACAAACTGCTTTTAATAAATCTGTTGAGGAAAAGCTTGGTAAAATTGATGTTCTTGCTTCTAAAGTTGATAACCTTGCTCTTGATGTTGATCTTTTGAAAATAAAAGTTATGCCTAATGATGTTAAAGAGAACAAGACTTTTGCTACTGCCAATGCTATCCAAGTAAAAATTGACAACAATATTAGGATGTTGGCTGAATTGCATGCTAGGTGGGAAAGAGAGGATAAAATTGATAAAGAGAATAGTATAGCTAGAGTTTGTACTATGACCACCACTAGTAATGCTGATGTTTCACATGCTAGTAAACCTCATACCATCAATGGTAACATAATTGGTGTTGGCAATGTTTCTACTACTTCTGCAAAATGTTTAAAATTGCCTAAAACCACTGAAACTGTTCCTGATAAAAGTGCTGAATTTTTTCGAAATATGGGAGACAATGGTTCCATTACCATTGATCATAATGATTTTGATTTTGATGATTGTAATATTTCTGAAGTAATTTTGTTCTTACAAAAGCTAGCTAGAAGTCCTAATGCTAGTGCTATAAATATGGCTTTTACAAAAACATATTACAAATGCTCTCATGCAAGTTAGGGAAGAGAAATTAAAACATGAATCTTCTATCCCTAGGAAGTTAGAAGATGGTTGGGAGCCCATCATTAAGATGAAGGTGAATGATTTTGATTGTAATGCTTTATGTGATCCTTGAATTTTTCATCCACAAAATGTTTTTCAAAACTTCAAATAAAACTTATATTAAAATTCCACATAATTTTTAGAGTGTGTTAACTATTTTTAGCTGATTTTTGTTCCTTTTGTTTGGGAGTTAAAATTCATTAAAGTTTGGATAATTTTCAAAAATTTAAAGAGGTATTTTATTTGGCTAGATTATTTTCTGCTGATATGTATACATATTTTGTTTGTATTTTTAGGATTTTATGTGAATTTATAGGATTCTTTGGAAGTTTGAATATTGTTAAATGGGTGAAATTACCAAATTGTCCCTGCTTGACTTGGTTAAAACTCGGGTCCGGTCCGGTCGGTTCTCTCTCTCACTCCACTCACACGCGCACGTCTCGCGCCCGACTCGGTCGGCGACTGCGTCGCCCGCGGCGTCGCCGCCTCGCCCCGGCCTGCTCTGGCGCCTCCACCGCCGTGCCGTGGGGCAAACGACTCCCCACGCGCCGCTCTCCATCCTCACCGGAGGAATTTGGGGATCTCTCCCCCTAGCGCTCGCGTGCATCCCCTCTCCCTAGGGTTAGGGTTTGCGCTGCGCCGCCGTTCGCCGCCGTCTGCGACCTCCCTCTCCGGCGTGCTCACCATGGCTCGGTGCAGGGTCTCGCTCCCTGTGTCGCCGTGGTGCGGTGCTCGTTCCTCTACCACCATGTACCCCCTCCTCTGGTTGCGCGGGCACTGCCTCGCCGCCGAGGAGCTACGGCCATGGTCGCCAGGTAAAAATCTTCCCCTCTTCTCTACTCTCTCTCAATCATCTGCTAGCTGTCCATAGCTCTGATTCGAACTTGAGTTCAAACCATGGCTAGGTCTGTGATGAACAGATGATAACTTGGTGAATGATTTGCTCAAATTTGTGCACTGTCTCCCCTCTGTGTATGCAATAGAGGTGTATGGGTAGATCATGCATGTGTACATCTTCCCACTGCCTCTGGAATTATTGTGAAGAGCATTTCTTGCTCACTGACATGATAAATGTATAAGAAAATTATTTCTGAGCTAGAACTTGTACTAGCTGTGATGATTAGTTGGTTTAGAGCATGATTTGATCATGTTTTGCTCACTGTGATGCCTCCTTGTAGAGTTACACAGTAGTTTTCTTGATTAAAAATGATTTTTATGTTTTCCTGTGCTTCTTCTAAGTGCACAACTTTGATATGAGCAGCTAATCCAGCTCTGCTGGTTCACTGTCATGTGGGTGATGCTTTATTAAGCAAAATAAGAACAGATGCTACACTAAGATCAACCCCTTGCTTCTGTAGATGCTCAAACAAAATGATATTGCACTCAACTTCACTTCCTGTCTCACTCTGTCCTATTCCTAGCACAAAACAGAAGTTCTCTGCTGTGCTAATTACTTTTCTATAGCACCTTACCTTGCTTGCAAGGTTCTGTTAAGAACAGATGCTAAAAATCACTCATGCATGGTTCTGTCATTTACAGAACCTGCTAAATCACTCTCCAGCTCATATGTTTAACAACCTAGGGTGTAGAGCAGATCAATCTACGGAAGAGTCTGATCTTGCTCCAAGGTTCAACCGTCTCTTCTGGACTACACCTTGTGGTTCTACCTTCTCCTCCTTGTTGCTTGACTTCTCCTAAGTTTTAATGGCTTGTGGTGGATGGACTAGGTGATCTCCATGTGTAGAGATGGGTTGTGCTTGTTCTTGTGGAAGAACAGATGGATTTGTGATCTGGATGTGATGATAGTTGTGATGTGTGTGTGTTGTGGTTGCTGCGACTTGTATATGCTGGTGGCTATGGCCTGGGTATGTATTTATACTAATTTGGGCACTCCAGTGCTTGTGACACCATGATAATTGGGCTGTGGTGACTAACCTGCTTACAGTGGCCCCTTCTACCTCGAGCTGCTCTATTTGACCATTCTTGCACTCCTTTTCACCTAGGAGATCAGCTCAGCTCTGCTGTTGCGCAGTTCATCACCCCATGGTGATAACTCTGAGTCATTCTTGACTCATTGATCCTATCTGATCCAGATATTTGTGTGGAAATGCTTGGCTGAGAATTGGGGAATGCTAAAGATAGTCGGTTTGAGATGATTAAACTCAAGTGTGTGGCCAATTAAGCTCATTGCTAGCTTAAGAAGTGGTTTTAGGGTCCATTTGCCTAATTAATAGGCAAATGTGATACCATATTTGTGGACTCAAGTTTTATTTACTTCCTGGTTTGAATTTTGGGGAAAGCATTTTATCTGTTGCTTTGTCTTTTGAAAGATCAAGATCATTAGCTCAATACAGTACATGTTTGACTCTGCTCTTGGTTGCCTAAGATGTTTCTGTCAGTGCTGTACAAAAGCCTTTACCCTACTTGTTGCCTTTGAAATAAAAGAACATGATCCAATTGATCAGACCCTTCTGTTGCCTTTGATGATTTGCTTTATTCCCCAATCTATTATATTATTAAAACAACAAACAATTGACGGTGGAGATTTACCTACGTAAAGTTAAGATATCTCAATGGTGGAGATTTACAAACGCGAACTGAGGATATGGCGGCTCGGACGCCATCCTAATTCACGAACGTGAACAGTTAGCAAAGTCCACGTAGTCTACGAGAGTCCTATCCGCAAAAGGAAAGGAAATTATTCCTCCCGTGTACGACAAAGAAGCATGTCTTGGCTCGCGTAAAAAAATGGCAGGTATTTGAGAGATGCCGTACCAGATAAAGAGCACATGGCTACGATCAATAAATACCACATATGGACGCATATAAATAGTCCAATGCGGACTTGGTAAACACTCAAATAATTGGCAAAAGTCTGAAATAAACCTTTAACTCGTAGACGGCGCCGCAGTCGAACCTCCACGTTCGAATCCCTGATTTTCGAACCCTAAGGTCCCCAATCCCGTCTTTCCTGGTCGTTTCCTTGCTTAATCTCGTTTGCCCGCTGAGAATAGATGATGTGGCAGGGATTAGGGATAGTGGGCTCACCGACGGGACCCACACAATCCCTTACTTCCCGGCCCTACCTCCTAATCTTTCCGCGGGAAGCGCGAACAGTTTGTTCTTTCCAGTTTTTCACGCTGCGGCAATGGCGACCGGGGGTGATCGCGGCTGCTGGGAGACGATTTAGTGGGGCCTGTACTCTGCGACGCCGTATCTTCGTCATCGACGTCCGTAGTAGGTTGCGCAACTGCTCGCCGCTCTGTTTCGCGGTTGCGGCAGCAACCTGTGGCTTGCCCTGTTTTTGCGGCGGCGGCGGCGGCGGCGACCTGCAACTTGACGGCCAGTGAGAGGAAGCAGGTAAGCACTCGAGATTGTGTTCTATGATGTAATTTTTTCAATTTCCTTCTTGCATTGATAGAGCTGTGTATGGTTTGGTCTGAAACTAAAGATTCAGTTTCGTTTCTCTATTGGGTTGCTCCAGATTGGTTGAACGGACTGGGTGCCTAAAGTACTTTGGTTTTGTTTGATCTGTAGTGTGTTAGAGTGTTTTTGCAGATCTCTCTTCTCCCTCTCACGTTTGGTGGAACTGAAGAGAGGAAGAGAAACAAGACACTGAATATTATGCTGCGTACAACAGCAGTCAACACTGAACTGTGAGATACAAGGCTAAACAGTAGTCTGAAACTATAATGGAATCCAGTCTTCTAGCTTCGGCCACACTAAATTTTAGCAATTAAATTTTGATTTCGTTTGGTTTGGTCGGTGGGAGTACGATTGTATGATCTGAACTTCATTTAGGCTGGGTTTCAAACTATACCCAGTTTTATGCATTGATTGTTTTCTAGGGTCTGTACTTTGCAAAAGGTTGCAGTATTTGGTAGGTTTTGCACTCAAGTTTATTTACTCACAGATATTGCATAATATGTAATTTTCCTGTTAATTCTATGTAGGCAGACATGGATCCTTGTGACATTATAAATGTGCGGTATTTCATCGGTGGTGAGTTTCTTTGAGTTGGGCCAATACTGCAGTACATTGGTGGAGATGAGGCAATGTCTGAAATTGAGCGCGATAAGCTATCTCAGGGTTCAAGAAAATAGGACCAAAAATGATAAATGGCCAGGGATATTTTGTCCCAACATCTTTAAGAAGCTGAAGGTGAACATCCAAAGAACTCAGTTTTTGGATGTGCTATGGAATGGAAAAGATGGATTTGAGGTCAAACATATGAATCCAAGAGGAAGGAAATATACTGTCAATTTGGAGAGTAGGACTTGCTCATGTGGATACTTCTAGCTGGCTGGGCTACCTTGCTGTCATGCTATCACAGCCATATATAAGTGTGGCAAAAATGTTGAAGATTTCATTCACAACTGCGAAAAGTAGTTTTCCGAGGTAGGTTTGATTTTAAACCTAGAGCGATTTACCGGTCAAAAAAATGATTCAATCTGACTTTAACAAAAATAGCAATCCAAATAACTAAATACTCGAGGCCAAGCCTAAACCACGAACTTCTTCTTGCTTCAGATCGTCTTCCTTCTTTCCAAATGTGGTCTTTGCGGAAATACTGGGCACAACAAGTCTGGGTGCAAAAAAAAAATCCTGAAAAAGGAAATAAAAAGAATTCTCATCTTCAAAAGGCTGGGAAAAAATGAAAGCCACTGAGGTACCTAACTCTATATCTAACTCCACTTTTTCGTAGATGGCAGTAGATAAATCCACTTTTCTCTACTCGATTTTCAGCAATCTCAAACAGATGCACATGTTAGTGCAAGCTAGGCGAAGTCAAAGGAAAAGGAGCCAGTTCAGTCAACTTCAGCAAAGAGGAAGGGTGGCCCGGATGTTAATGCAGCAAGCAAGAGGCAAAAGAAGGCCAAGAAATGATCGTGTTTTATTTAATTTTTGGTTTGCATTTCCTGTAATGGACAAGATAGGTGTCAGTTTGAGTAGTATGCAACTGATGAACCGAGTGTTATTTTGCTTCCCTATTGGCTGATGCTACCAACCAGAGATTATCTATTTAATGTCCAGAATGCTTAAGCTTTCATTTCAGTTAAGTTACTGTCAACTTTCAGTCAAGTTTATGTCAAGATAATGTCAAAATTTCAGTCAAGTTTAAATTTCAGTCAACTTGCAGTCTGATTACTGTCGAATTTCAGCCCAGTTTCAGTTTCGTTTCAGTCCACTTTCATCCTATCAATTTTCGGACAGTTTGGAAAACACAGCGAGCAAAAGGTTAAGTAACATGCAGTGGGTACCATCGGTCAGCCCGCTGTCCCCTGATCCCGGCCAGCAGCTAGCTATTCTCAGCGGGCAAACGAAATTAAGCGAGGAAACGACCAGGAAAGACGGGATTGGGGAGCTTAGGGTTCGAAAATCAGGGATTCGAACGTGGAGGTTCGTCTGCGACGCCATCTACGAGTTAAAGGTTTATTTCAGACTTTTGCCCAAATAATTTATCGGTCGTCTGGCTGGCGAATCGCAACATCAACAAATCGATGCCATCAAAACGCCGGTCGCCCGGCGAACGGGAGGAACAACATTAGCAACCCAATACAAGCTGGAGACGCCAGGAAACCCAAGAAATAAGGAGTTGTTCAGATGACATTGAATCTTGGTAATTTAGAAGGAAACCGCCTGAAGAACACGCAGTACAAATCGATTCGAAGCAGGACAAGCAGACAACAAAATTTGCTCCAGCGAATCTGGATTTGGAAGCAAGAGACAAGCGAAATCAGATCGATTAGACCGACAAAGAGAAGGAACGATTCGTTGGCTTCCAGAACTCTAAAGGAGTGCACGAAACGCTGAAACAAATCAAGACGTCATGCATCCGGTATCCAGAGCACGGTGGCACATGATGCCCCCGCGCTGCCTCCCACGCCGACCTTAGGCCGCAGTCTTACAAGCAGCAGTGTCTACCGCTGTGTGCTTGCTGTGCAAACTCGATTTGAGAAAAGTTGAATACATGGTTGTGGACTTGCAGGCACATGAGCCAGATTACAACAGCAGTGTTGTGGACTACAGCTGCATCCAGGTAACTGCTCGCACTTAGCCAACATATGTGCACATTGAGATATACGCACATGGTTTAATTAGCCTACATATATGCACATTGAGATATATGCATATGGTTTAGTTTTGTAGATGGAAGGTTATGCATCATGCATGTGTAGGATCATTTGGTTTTGGATCATTCCTTACAAAAGCCACTTCATTAAGACGAATAGTCTAGATGGTTTTGGATACGATTATGAACATCTAAGGGCTATGATCAATTGTAATAAGAGCCACTAGAACTGTTTTTCGTATATGTTCCTTGCTTAGATGGAATCCCTTCGGTCAATTGCTTCCCAGGTTCCATTGCATAATCCATAGAGAATATATAGAGTGCTAATTATTGCATTACCTCCCTTGCCTTCTGAACACAATTTTTTAAGCAAATAAAAATTGCATGCCTGTATTTAAAAAAATGTTGTTTTATATCTGTTGTCATATTAATCAAGAAGCCATTAAGCCACAGGTGAACACATGACAGCAGCACCAGAAAGTTTAACCAGCGAACTTCCCGCTAGCCGGAGGTACATCAAAATATATGCACATTGAGATATATGCATATGGTTTAATTTTGTAGATGGAAGGTTATGCATCATGAATGTGTAGGATCATTTGGTTTTGGATCATTCCTTACAAAAGCCACTTCATTAGGACGAATAGTATAGATGGTTTTGGATACGATTATGAACATCTAAGGGCTATGATCAATTGTAATAAGAGCCACTAGAACTGTTTTTCGTATACGTTCCTTGCTTAGATGGAATCCTTCGGTCAATTGCTTCCCAGGTTCCATTGCATAATCCATAGAGAATATATAGAGTGCTAATTATTGCATACCTCCCTTGCCTTCTGAATACAATTTTTTAAGCAAATGAAAATTGCATGCCTGTATTTACAAAAATGCTGTTTTATATGTGTTGTCATATTAATCAAGAAGCCATCAGGCCACAGGTGAACACATGACATTAGCACCAGAAAGATTAACCACAGAACTTCCCGCTAGCCGGAGGTACATCACGTCAAGAAGGACACATGCGGCGATCAAAAGACAATTGCGAGGGACACATCAAATTGATGAGCTTCATGTGCATGCACATGAAGCGTCACCGGCGAGAGCTTCAGCCGATCTCCAACCGTAATCAGCACATATGTGTTTCTTCTGTCTATTAAAGCGTCACCGGCGAAAGCTTCTGTCGATCTCCCACCGAATATAGAAGGCAACTGAACAGCAAACTCGATATCAATCTATCGTCGATAGATTCGAAGATGCATCCATTACCAGCTTGAGTGTGCGGCGAGAGCTTCTGTCCATCTCACGCCGAATACAAATGACATCTGAGCAGCGAACTCGATATCGACCTGGCAAGAAGTAATGCATCGGCAAACCTGGATTACGATTTTATGACCTGCACGCCACCAAGGTATCCATTAGTTTGGGCTTTGATAATTTTTTGATTACACCTGGACTCAAATTGAATGTCCAACTCCGTACTCCAGAATAGATGATCTGACAGACTGCTTCAATTCATTAAGTCAATTCAAACTTGCTATGTCTTTTTCTTAAACCAAAATGTAGTTGCCATCGTGCATCCAAACGATTTGATCAAGGTCTGATCAAGGTATATATACATGTGCCGAAGTAAATAGGCTGATGCATTGCCTGGAAGTACAATGGAAGCGAACAAGTGTACATGCAACATGGCTGGATAGGAGGAAAATCACTCCAATTTTTTATATATGAATTTCGGAATATAAAGTATAAAAAATGGATTTTTCATATGAACTTCATTTGAAGTCACTAGATAGCTGTTTTTAGCTTACTTGATATGAAATGAAAAGGTGGGTTATTGATAAAAACACTTTTTCATATACAAAATTTGAAATAACAGTAAAGAGAAACTAGCAATTAGACCGTACCTTTTTCACATTCTTCATATGAATTGTGTGAACACCTAATTTTCATATAAGGGTATAGTACAATGTTTATATTATTACATGGAATAAGAAGAAAAAATATACGGGAAAGAAGTGTTGTCTTTAAAAAAATAAAGGTCTTAGGAACAACCCATTTGAATACATGTGAATTGATGTTGTCGCAAAAATATGCTGGCATGATCGGAAAGAGAAGTAGTAAAGGCATGCGAGAGAAAGATAGAGGGAAAGCGAGGGAGAGAGGCTTAGATTTTTTTTGAACACATGGAAACCCTCTAGGAGTTTATTTTATAGTATTAATGATGGGGGCCAAATAATAGAGAATTATATAGTGATTACATCAAGGTTTAGACTTTATTTTTTTGATAATACATGTGCATTGCTTTACTGGGCAAGGGGATACATGCAATTGAAGTATGCACTACAAATATTTATGTCGTCAAATTTCAGAAAACAAAAAGTTGTGTATTATGAATTACGATGACGGTGTGGATCAAGGGTAAGATACAAAATTTGGAATTAGTTCCCGGTGCCAACTTCTCAAAATGATAACGGCAATATGATAGACACTACAGGCCGGACTTAGGCAGAGACCAACGAGACAAATCAAAATATTAATGAAAGATTAGAAGCACAAGTGATGCGGGTTGGCCCCGATTTTCACGGATTTGTGCGGAGGGAACGACGAACACGAAGAACACGCGAAGAACGAAGACACAAAAAAGGGGAAATCGAACACACAAGGGTAAATAGCAAGTAGCAACCCGGCAAGACTCGATTGGCAACAAATCCCCGTGGGCAGCCCCCAATCCTCCTCGCCCAAGCACACCTTACTCTTAGGATTGTTTGTCCAATTGGTCAATCCAACCAACCCAATAGAATCACCCTAGGATGAAAGATTGGCAAGTACCAAACTACAAGAGGAGCCTTGGTATCCACGCAGGGATCTTCTCCACAAGGGGAGGCCTTGGTTCATCTCCACATGGGGAAGCCTTGAGTCATCTCCATAGGAGGAAAGAGACACTTTGAGAAGAAGGAGCAAGTCTCTACTTTAGTTCCCAAATCATAGTCTAACCCTAGATCTAGTCCAAAGGGTACTTTAAATAGTCTAGGCAACTAGGAGGACGAACGGATAAGGTTGCACAGCAGATCTGGAGAAGAAGTCCCCGCACCGGCGGTAGTACCGCTGGCTTAGCCGGTGCTACCGCTGATGCGGGCCTGCGTTTCTGCTTCCCACCTCCCCGGTACCAGTTGGTACCGCTGCTGGTGCCGCTGCCGGTACCGGGTAGAGCTTCCGAAGGGCCATTTCGGCGGTAGCGCGGGGCGGTAGCGGGCGCTGCCGCTGACGTGGGAGATCGTCCACCCCACGCTCGCGGTACCGGTCGGTGCCGCTGTCGATGCCGCTGGCGTGGGGGAGGTTCGCGCTAACTGGGCCAGGGGCGGTAGTACCGCTTATCCCAGCGGTAGTACCGCCGCCTGGGGATTCCTGCTCCATCTTCTTGTCTTCTTCTCCATCGTCTTCTTGTCCAACTTTGGCGCTCCCTTGGCCATCTTCATAGGGGTCCTCAGGGCCACCATAGCTGAGTACACACAATGTAT
Organism: Poa pratensis; assembly: GCA_947311845.1. NCBI lineage: Eukaryota > Viridiplantae > Streptophyta > Magnoliopsida > Poales > Poaceae > Poa > Poa pratensis. The sequence goes on from CAMZMU010000041.1 coordinate 50,843,277, forward strand.
CGGAATGAAGTAGCAAACCATTCAAGGGGGTGTCAAGGTCACACATAGATAGGAGTGAATTCACCTTAGCATATATAGCTTTGACCTTGCTCTTGTCATTGGGCCACTTGGTATAGACGCCGTAGGCTGGGCTACATCATCTCCCCCCCCCCCCTTGGAAAAGAGTCGTCCTCGACTCTTGGTCCTCTCATCGCTTGATGTCCAAGTATGGCGAGAGGTCGGCGACGTTGAAGGTGTCATGGACCAAGTGTTTGGAGTTGGAGATGTCGATCTTGTAGGCATTGTCGTTGATGCGCTTGATAACCTTGAAAGGTCCATCTCCACGAGGGTGAAGCTTGGACTTCCTTGCATCCGGAAAGCGATCTTTGCGAAGGTGTAGCCACACAAGATCTCCTTCTTCAAATATCATGGCGCGCTTGTGTTTGTTCATCTTCGTAGCATGGTCTTTGTTGTGCTTCTCGAGGTAGTTCTTGTTTCCTCATGGAGCTTCTTCATGTAAGCGGCTCGCTTGTCGAAGTCCATGTTAACTTGCTCACGGAGTGGAAGTGGTAGCATGTCGAGCGCGGTGTAGGGGTTGGAGCCATAGACGACCTCGAAGGGTGTTCTCTTTGTTGCGCGTGTAGTGCTCGATTGTAGGCGAACTCGGCGTGTGGGATGCACTCTTCCCAATTCTTCAAGTTAGGCTTGATCAACACACGAAGGAGTGTAGATAGGCTTCGGTTCACCACTTCGGTTTGGCCATCGGTTTGAGGGTGGTATGCGGTGGAGAATAGTTGCTTGATTCCCATCTTGGCCATCAAAGTCTTCCAAAAATAGCTCACGAACTTGGTGTCACGATCCGACACAATGGTCTTGGGCACTCCATGAAGACGGACGATTTCCCTGAAAAACAAAGTAGCAATGTGTGAAGCATCGTCGCTCTTGTTGCAAGGTATAAAGTGTGCCATTTTAGAGAAGCGATCAATGACGACAAAGATGGAATCCTTGTTTGTTTTAGTGCGTGGGAGTCCTAAGACAAAATCCATAGCTATATCGGACCATGGGTGATGTGGAATAGGCAATGGTGTGTATAACCATGAGAGTTTAGAGTAGACTTAGCTTTGAGACATGTAGAACATCGTCGAACTAGGCGTTCCACATCACGCTTCATTCTAGGCCAATAGTAGTTGGTGGGAGCATGGCGTAGGTCTTGTCGCGTCCAAAGTGACCCATGAGTGTTCCTCCATGAGATTCCTTCAAAAGGACCAAACGAAGCGAAGACTCGGGTATACATAGTTTGTTAGCCTTAAACAAGAAACCTTTGTGCAAATAGAAATCACCAATTCCTTTGTGCTCCGAACATTGAGCGAAAATGTCTCCAAAGAAAGCATCGGTAGCATACAACTCTTTAATCTCATCCAAACCCAAGACACTAATGTCAAGACGTGTAAGTAGGTTGGCCTTGCGGGATAGAGCATCCGCGACCACATTGTCTTTACCTTTCTTGTATTTGATTACAAAGTGAAAGACTCAATGAACTCAACCCACTTAGCATGTCTTTTGTTCAAATTTGTTTGACTTTTCAAATATTTCAAGGATTCATGGTCGGAATGAATGACAAATTCCTTAGGACGAAGGTAATGTTGCCACACATCCAAAACACGAACCAAAGCAAATAACTCTTTGTCATAAATGGGGTAATTCAAGCGAGCTCCATCTAGTTTCTCACTATGGTATGCGATGGGTCTACCATTTTGCATAAGCACTCCACCAATGCCCAATCCACTTGCATCGCATTCAATCTCAAATGTCTTAGAGAAATCCGGAAGGGCAAGGAGTGGTGCTTCGGTTAATAACCGTTTGAGCTCATTGAAAGCAAAATCATGTGCATTGCCCCAAATGAAAGGTACATTCTTCTTTGTAAGTTCATGGAGGGGGCAAGCAATTGTGGAAAAATCCTTGATGAAACGGCGGTAAAATCCGGCAAAACCAAGAAAACGTCTCAACTCCTCAAGTGATGTCGGAAAAGGCCAAGTCCGAATTGCTTGTATCTTTGCTTCATCGACTTCGACTCCATCCGAAGAAACAACAAAACCCAAGAAAACAAGTTTGTTGGTGGCAAAAGTGCACTTAGAAAGATTTGCATAAAGCTTTTCATTGCGAAGAACCAACAAAACTTGAGCAACATGAGAAGTGTGCTCTTCCAAAGACTTGCTATAATAAGGATGTCGTCAAAGTATACCACAACAAATTTCCAATGAAAGGACGCAAAACATGATTCATGAGACGCATAAAAGTAGAAGGTGCATTGGAAAGACCAAATGGCATGACGAGCCACTCATAAAGACCAAGCTTAGTTTTAAATGCGGTCTTCCATTCATCACCTTCACACATGCGTATTTGGTGATATCCACTTTTAAGATCAATTTTGGAGAATATAGCGGAACCACAAAGCTCATCGAGCATATCATCAAGGCGAGGGATAGGATGGCGATACCGAACGGTGATGGCGTTGATGGGGCGACAATCCATGCAAAGGCGAAGAGTGTTGTCGTGCTTGGGTACCAAGATGACGGGCACGGCGCACGGACTCAAGCTCTCGCGGATATGTCCCATGGCAAGAAGTTCTTGTATTTGCCGCTCGATCTCCTTTGTCTCTTCGGGGTTGGTGCGGTAAGGAGCGCGGTTTGGTAGCGGTGCGCCGGGAACAAGGTCGATGCGGTGCTCGATTCCGCGTAGAGGAGGTAGTCCCGGTGGCACTCTTGAGGGAAGACATCTTCAAAGTCCTTCAAAAGAGACAACAAAGAAGGAGGAAGGTTTGTGAAAGTGTTAGTCATAGAAACTTCACCCTTGCATATGAGCACATAGTGGAGGGTGGATGGGTTTCTCTCAACTCCCTATCACTCTTTTGTGGCAAATAGTGTAAGTTTTGTGGGAACTCTCTTTGAAGTGTCACACTCATTTGGCTTGTGGCTCTCACTCACTTTATGGTGGGTCTCTCGCTCACCACTCATCTCACTAGACGAACGATCTTGTTGTGCCCTTGCAATAGTCTTGGCGTTGTCGGCGATGACTTGACTTGGTGTCATGGGACGAAGGACGAAGGTCTTGTCGTTGTTCTTGAAGCTATAGTAGTTTGTCCTTCCATCATGCATAGCACCCTTGTCAAATTGCCATGGACGCCCAAGGAGTAAGTGACAAACGTTCATAGGCACAACATCACAATCAACCGTATCTTCATAGGCTCCAATCTTGAAGGACACTTGCACCATGTGTTGAATCTTGACGGCTCCGGTATCACTCAACCATTGCACATGGTAAGGATGTGGGTGCTTCTTGAACTTCAAGTTGAGCTTATCACAAAGTTCTTTGCTCGCTAGGTTGTGGCAACTTCCACCATCTATGATGACCTTGATGGACTTTCCATTGATTCCCGCTCTTGTTGAAACAAGTTGCATCTTTGGTCTTCTTCTACTTGAACATTGGTGGTTAAGCTCTTGCCACAACCAAGGAAGGGTTGTTGTCGCCATCACAATAGATCTCACTTTCTTCTTCTTGAGCACTTTGCATTGTGGCGACCTTGTTCAAAGCATTGTACTCATCTTCACTCATAGATTCATACTCTCCCATGTCATTGATGATCATGACCTTCTTGTTGGTGCACTCAAAAGATTTGTGCCCTTGTCCGCCGCACTTGTAGCATTGCAAAGTCTTGTGCCGGACGAAGATCCTTGAGGCGCCTTGGAGAGGGAGGTACTTTCTTGAAAGGTTGAGGCGCTTGAGGTGTCGATAGAGACTCTTGGAGGACCTCGAGTGTTCGCTTGAGGAAGAGCTTGTGAAGGTGTAGGAGTTGACGAAGAAGGCTTGTTGGCGTAGAATGCCTTTGTCTTGAGGTATTTGAGCTCTTCAAGCACGTGGCGCTCGGCCTTGGAAGCTTGATGTACTAGCTCAACCAAAGAGGCATATGGTTGGAACTCCACGATCTTCTTGATGGATAGTTGAGGCCATTCATGAAACGAGCCATGGATTGCTCTTCGTACTCGTTGACATTGGCTCTCATCATGGAGATTTCCATTCCTTGTAGTACTCGTCAACCGACTTCAAACCTTGCTTCAACTCTTGCAACTTCTTGTATAAGTCTCTAGTGTAATGGCTTGGCACGAAGCGCTTGTACATTGTTTCTTTCATTTCAACCCAAGTGTCAATTGGTTGTTGGTGGTTAGCGACGCGAGCATCTTGTAGTTGTTCCCACCACAAGAGGGCATACTCTTCAAACTCCATCGAGGCTAAGGCAACCTTCTTTGTCGGAGAAGCGTTGCACGCGGAAGATCTTGTCAACCTTGAGTACCCATGAGAAGTAAGCTTCCGGATCACTTGTGCCGTAGAACTTGGGTATGTCAAAGCGGACGTTGGTCAAGTCATCATAGTCGTCACGGTGGCCACCACGTGGGAATGCACGTCCACGTCTCCTTCGGTTGAGTCCATCACCATTGTGTTGGCTTGACTCGTTATCACTTGACTCGGAACGTTGGTGTTGGTGACGATCATGAGGAAGCTCTTGACGAGGCGCATGTTGAGGAGGTAGCTCTTGTTGAGGAACGGGTTGCTCGACATTGTTCGCATTGTCATGGTTTTGATGACGTGGCCTTGGAGGATGACGAGGGTGACGTCCTTGTTCACCAAAGTCATTCGCACCCGGAACGCCATTGTCATTAGCCAATGGGTCATGACGATCACGTTGGCGGTGGTGGTGATGGTATGCGTTCGCGACGATCATCATTTTGGTGAGGTTGTTCTTGATGCGCATTGGCATTGTTCGCGTGAAGATCATGTGGTTGTTCAACGTAGGAGGAGGTCGTTCATGGGCGTCGCGCCTTGGATCATGTTGACGTTCTTGTCGAGGTTCATGACGTCCATGACGTGCTTGTGTCGACCTTGAGGTGCTTCTTGTACGGCTTGAGTGTGAAGAGCTCGTTGTCGCAAGGTTGTTGATAGCTTCGGTCAACCGCTCCATAGTTGCTTCGTTAGCACTCATGCGGTCGTTGAAGGTGTTGTCTTGATTTTGAAGACGGCGCTCGAAGCGTCTATGTTACACGAAGAAGTGTCGCATGCCACAAGCTCCGATTGTGTGACATAGCCATGATCACCGCGAACTCCACCATGGATTTCCTCATCCGAGCTTGAGCTTCCGTTTGTACTTCCCCTAAACATTTTCTCAAGATCAAGTGAGATATGTGGTAAGGAAAAACCAAGACAAACTATATCCCAAGTATAATGTGGCTTGAGAGGAGAGTATCCGGTTCTAACACCCAACACACACACTTATGAGGATAGGAAGGTATGAAGTGGCAAACGAAACAAGCAAACCCGCGACAAGTATATTGTCAAAGGTAGAGAAAATCCACAATGATCAAATTACCAAAGAAACTCCAACCACAAATGATGAAGAAACACACACAAAAGCGAATAATGGGGTTGGGCGACCAAAGGGCGAGCACTCGAAGATAGACAACCTAACGAAGACTACGTGCTCAAATGTCACCCAACACAAGAAGGACGCTAGCTCAATTGCTTTTTGTGGGCAACGGATTTGCACAAGAGTTAACACTCACACTCACTTTGGCGGTCTTAGCTTTGTCGCAACCTACAAGAGATGAAACTTGGCACCACTTGATTCTTTTCTTTTCTCTTTTTTTTTTTTTTTGATGATGATTCCTTCTCTTTTGCTAGTGCCAAGCTCTCTAACGATACACACTCGCCAATACTTGAAGACAAACACTCAACACGTGCAATGCCTCGCAATATCACCGAGCTAGTCCAATAGGTTAAGTTGCGCGAAAGGAAGAAGGGCTCACAACGGAAATGATGGTGGGGGAATGTCGAGTCCTTGGCGGCGTCGTCACTTGGCGTTGATGAAGTCGCTGCGGAAGCTTGTCGATGTCGTAGACGTGTGGAACACACCAGCGAAGGACCCAAACAACAAAGGAGAATTGCCAAAACGAACCGAGGAAAAGAAAAATTTCTGAAATTTTTGGCCCTGGCGGTAGTACCGCTTAAGCTGGCGGTAGTACCGCTGTCAACTTTTCTGAATTACGATGACGGTGTGGATCAAGGGTAAGATACAAAATTTGGAATTAGTTCCCGGTGCCAACTTTTCAAAATGATAACGGCAATATGATAGACACTACAGGCCGGACTTAGGCAGAGACCAACGAGACAAATCAAAATATTAATGAAAGATTAGAAGCACAAGTGATGCGGGTTGGCCCCGATTTTCACGGATTTGTGCGGAGGGAACGACGAACATGAAGAACACGCGAAGAACGAAGACACAAAAAAGGGGAAATCGAACACACAAGGGTAAATAGCAAGTAGCAACCCGGCAAGACTCGATTGGTAACAAATCCCGTGGGCAGCCCCCAATCCTCCTCTCCTAAGCACACCTTACTCTTAGGATTGTTTGTCCAATTGGTCAATCCAACCAACCCAATAGAATCACCCTAGGATGAAAGATTGGCAAGTAGCAAACTACAAGAGGAGCCTTGGTATCCACGCAGGGATCTTCTCCACAAGGGGAGGCCTTGGTTCATCTCCACATGGGGAGGCCTTGAGTCATCTCCATAGGAGGAAAGAGACACTTTGAGAAGAAGGAGCAAGGCTCTACTTTAGTTCCCAAATCATAGTCTAACCCTAGATCTAGTCCAAAGGGTACTTTAAATAGTCTAGGCAACTAGGAGGACGAACGGATAAGGTTGCACAGCAGATCTAGAGAAGAAGTCCCCGCACCGGCGGTAGTACCGCTGGCTTAGCCGGTGCTACCGCTGATGCGGGCCTGCGTTTCTGCTTCCCACCTCCCCGGTACCAGTTGGTACCGCTGCTGGTGCCGCTGCCGGTACCGGGTAGAGCTTCCGAAGGGCCATTTCGGCGGTAGCGCGGGGCGGTAGCGGGCGCTGCCGCTGACGTGGGAGATCATCCACCCCACGCTCGCGGTACCGGTCGGTGCCGCTGTTGATGCCGCTGGCGTGGGGGAGGTTCGCGCTGACTGGGCCAGGGGCGGTAGTACCGCTTATCCCAGCGGTAGTACCGCCGCCTGGGGATTCCTGCTCCATCTTCCTGTCTTCTTCTCCATCGTCTTCTTGTCCAACTTTGGCGCTCCCTTGGCCATCTTCATAAGGGTCCTCAGGGCCACCATAGCTGAGTACACACAATGTATCGGAATGAAGTAGCAAACCATTTAAGGGGGTGTCAAGGTCACACATAGATAGGAGTGAATTCACCTTAGCATGTATAGCTTTGACCCTTGCTTGTGTCATTGGGCCACTTGGTGTAGACGCCGTAGGCTGGGCTACATCAACAAGGGAGGGCCTTATATGAGTTTTTTTAGCACCGTTACCGTACCATGCAATAGTGTAGAGGTGAATTAAGTTGATGGTATGTTTCAAATATATTCTCTTGCTACAAGGTTTTAATTTTATGGCGTTTTATCTACTAGCACACCAACATCGTCAAACTAATATGTTGAATATATATAAACAAATATGTATTGCACGAGGAAAATATCGAATAAATCTAGCCGCGCAGATGCGCGGGCCACCCTACTAGTTGATATGAAGGAATGAAATATTAGGTACCAATTCTCACTCAAGAAAGGTATGGAACACTTTCCTAGAAAGAAAATGAAGCTACCTTTTGATTCTATTATTAGAACACATTATTCTGTTGATGCTTCTGCACTTGAAACACTTGATTTTCACTTTCTGCACCTAGCTGAAAGACGTTAAAGAAAAGCGCTTATGGGAGACAACCCATGGTTTTATATCTGTATTTTTTTCTTTTATTGAGTCTTGGAGCTTGCTTACTTCTGTAACAACTCCTTTGTATCTTTATTTTATTGCATTGTTGTTCCAAGTGAAGTCTCTAATAGAAAGTTGATGCTAGATTTGGATTTCTGCGCAGAGACAAATTTTTGCTGTCCACCGTTTTGAGCTGTCCACACTCCAGAAAAATTGAAAAATCCTGAAAATATTCACGCGTGATCCTAAGATATGTACGCAACTTCCATTAGTTTTGAGTTTTCTGATCTAAGCATCGTAAGTTCCTCGAAAAATTCGTCTTTACGGACTGTTCTGTTTTTGACAGATTCTGCCTTTTATTTTGCATTCTCTCTTTTACTATGTTTGAGTGGATTTCTTTGCTCCACAAAATATATGTGGCTGTGGCTAATGTCCAGAAGTATTGGAGATGATTGTGTCCTTACAGAACATGTGAATTTTTATTATGCACTAACCCTCTAATGAGAATTACTTTGAGTTTGGTGTGAAGGATGTTTTCAAGGATCAAGAGAGGAGGATGATATAATATGATCAAGAAGAGTGAAAAGCCTAAGCTTGGGGATGCCCCCATGGGTCACCCAGGCATATTTCAGGAAGACTCAAGTGTCTAAGCTTAGGGATGTCCAAGGCATCTCCTTCGTCATCAACAACTTATCAAGTCATCTCTAGTGAAACTATATTTTAATTCTTTCACATCTTATGTGCTTTACTTGGAGCGTCTGTGTGCTTTTATTTTTGCTTTGTTGTTTTCATTTTCTGAATAAATTGGATCCTAGCATTCTTGTGTGGGAGAGAGACACGCTCCGCTGTTCATATGAATACTCGTATTCTTCACTTATATTTGTTGAGTATTCTTGACTAGCTGCTGCAATACTTTTAGCTCCTGTTTTTCATGCATATCTTGTTCAGAGCTGTTAGTTCTTGTGGAGAAATACTCTCTTGTTTTATTGTTGTATTATTTGGAGAGTTTTGTGTTGAAATAAGTTGATTGGTGTTTGGTTGGAAACAGAAAATGCTACATGTGGTAGATGGTATATTGAAAAGACATACTCATTCTTGTAGATTATTGTCTTGGATAATTTGATACTTTGCAATTGTTTTGAGCTCTCAAGTAGATCATGTTTCAACTCTTGCATCATGTAGTTAAAACCTATTAGTGGAGAACTACCGTAGAGCTTGTTGAAATTTGGTTTGCATGTTTGGTATCTCTAAGGTCTAGATATTTTCTGGTAAAAGTGTTTGAGTAACAAGGAAGACAGTGTAGAGTCTTATAATGCTTGCAATATGTTTTCATTTAAGTCTTGCTGTACCAGTTGATATCATGTGTTTGCTTCAAACAACCTTGCTAGCCTAAACTCTGTACTGAGAGGGAATGCTTCTCGTGCATCCAAACCTTGAGCCAAAACCCATGCCATTTGTGTCCACCATAACTACCTATTATGTGGTATTTCCTGCCATTCCAAGTAAATACTTCATGTGCTACCTCTAAACTATTCAAAAACTATTATCTCTTATTTATGTCAATGTTTTATAGCTCATGAGGAAGTTATGTGGAGTTTTCTCTATCAACCTTGTCATTTACTCATAACAGACTTTCACCAATGGACTAGTGGCATATACATACGCTTATCCAATAACTTTGCAAAAAGAGCTGGCAAATGGGGTGTCCAGTCCAAATTAATTACAACTATAACTGCTAAATTCTCTTCACATGTTTTGCCATGATTTATCAGAAGCAAATTTCAAAGTGGTAAACATTATAAAATAGGCACTCCTCCATGGTATGTGATTGGTGGAAGGCACCCGAGGATTCGGTTAGCCATGACTTGTGTAAGCAAAGGTGTGGAGGTGTGTCATACCAATTTATAAATATGCATGTGTAAACAAAAGAGAAGAGGGATGATCTACCCTTGAATAGAAATAACGTACTTCATGGGAGCCGCTCTTGAAAGTCTGGGTGACAAGGGGGATAGAGTGCCCACTGCCATTCGTTGACAACAACAAACACCTCTCAAAAACTTACTTTATGCTCTCTATATGATTTCAAAAACTTAAAAAGCTCTAGGACATGATTTAATCCCTGCTTCCCTCTGCGAAGGGTTTGTCTTTTACTTTTATGTTGAGTCAGTTTACCCACTTCTTTCTATCTCAGAAGCAAACACTTGTGTCAAATTTGTGTGCAACTATTCCTATATGCCTACTTATTGCACTTGTTATATTACTTTGTGTTGACAATTATCCATGAGATATACATGTTGAAAGTTGAAAGCAATTGCTGAAACTTAAACCTTCCTATGTGTTGCTCCAATGCCTTTTACTTAGAATCTATGAGTTAACTCTTATGCAAAACTTTTTGATGCTTGTCTTGAAAGTACTATTCATGAAAAGTTTTTGCTTATATGATTCAGTTGTTTACTCTTTATCTATTTGTTAGCAAACTATAGACCATTGCCTTGAGTCACTTCATTCATGACATGAGCCTTGCAATATTATCGTTTTACCTACTCGAGGACGAGTAGAACTAAGCTTGGGGATGCTTGATACGATTCTAACGTATCCATAATTTCTGATGTTCCATGCTTATATTATACCATTTGCTACATGTTTTATTTACACTTTATAGCATTTTTATGCATTTTCTGGGACTAACCTATTAACAAGATGCCACGTGTCAGTTCCTGTTTTCTGCTGTTTTGTATTCCAGAAAAGTTGTTCTGGAAATATTCTCGGAATTGGACGAAACAAAAGCCCACGGTCCTTTTCCTGTCACGTACACGGAGTCCGAAGGAGACACAAACACCACATGGCGGCACGGCCCCACCTCCCGGCGCGCCACGACATGGTGTGGGCCCCTCGGGTCTCCACCGATGTCGCCCCTTCGCCTATAAATTCATCTTTTCAGGAAAACCCTAGACACCCGAGCCATTATCCACGAAAAGTTCCAGAACCGCCGCCACCATCAACCCTAACTCGGGAGGGTTCTGAAGCTCTTCCCGGCACCCTGCCAGAGAGGGGAATCATCACCGGAGGGCTATACATCGCCATGCCTGCCTCCGGAGTGATGTGTGAGTAGTTCATCCTTGGACTATGGGTCCATAACAGTAGCTAGATGGTTGTCTTGTCCTCTTGTGCCATCATGTTTATATCTTGTGAGCTGCCTATCATGATCAAGATCATCTTATTGTAATGCTACATGTTGTGTTTGATGGGATCCGATGAATATTGATACTATGTCAAGTTGATTATTGAATTATCATGTCTATGTTATTTATGATCTTGCATGCTCCATTGCTTGTTGATACTATGGCCAAGTTGATGTTTGTGACTCCAAGAGGGAGTATTTATGCTAGATAGTGGGTTCAGTCTCCATTTAATCTGGGGGAGTGACAGCAACCGCTAAGGTTGTGGATGTGCTGTTGCCACTTGGGGTAACCTAATGTTGCTTTGTCTAAGGATGAATGTGTTATTTACATTATGCACTTTACTTAATGCAATTGTTTGTTGCTTGCAACTTAATACTGGAAGGGGTGCGGATGCTAACCTGAAGGTGGACTATTTAGGCACAGATGCATGCTGGATAGCGGTCTGTGTACCATGTTGTAATGCCCAAATGAATCTCATAGTAGACACCACAACTTGCACATGCATATTATGCACTTTTCAATATTGTCAATTGCCCAGCTATAATTTGTTTACCCAGCGTGTTAGTTATTTATTATGGAGAGACACCACTAGTGAACTGTGGACCCTGGTCCATCCTTTTACATCCGATAATACAACCTACTGCAATTATTGTTCTTTTTCATTCTCTGCAAACAAACATCATTTTCCACACTATACGTCTAATCCTTTGTTTTCAGCAAGCCGGTGAGATTGACAACCTCACTGTTAAGTTGGGGCAAAGTATTTTGGTTGTGTTGTGTGGAGGTTCCAAGTCAACCGCCAGGACCTCCCCTTCGACGCAGACTTTTTCTGGCACCATTGTCAGGAAGAGGAAGCACTCCCTCCAACAACACTATTTCTGGCGCCGTTGACACCTTCAGAAATGTCTTCATCTCCTACTGGTTCGATAACCTCGGTTTCATACTGAGGGAAAACTTGCTGCTGCACTCATCATGCCTTCCTCTTGGGGTTCCCAACGAACGTGTGTCTTTCACATCATCACATGGTATAACTTGTTGCAATAGAAGAGTTGTTAAACATTCCCACTATCAATGCAATTATACTAGTGATCCTATAATTGCTTGTTATCGTGAAGTTGAATGTTTATGCCCTGATATAGAACAAGTGGAGAAATATATTGCTTATGTTGGAGCCCATGAGATAAAATCTCTTCTTGATAAATAACTTGCAACCAGTCATGTAGCTCGTGAAATGAAACGGCAATTTTCTATTATTCTCAAATTTGCAAAAAAGAATTTAGTGATAATGTTTATGTTAAAGAAAGAATTCTTGCTGCCACGGAGAGTACTAATATTTTGCAGGAAGAGGAGGATAAGAACCTAAGCTTGGGGATGCCCGTGCCACCCCAAGAAGATGATGAAATGATGAACAACTAGAGAATGAAGAGTTGGATTTCCCAACTTCACCATCAACATATTATAGTAACACTCAAACTCAAAAACCTTTTGTTATTTATGAGAACCCATGTTATGATGAGTGTGAAACTGAAAATTCTGGTCCTATATGATAACCCACGATATTATGATGAAACTAATAATGCTCCTTTACTTTTTAATAATGCTACTAGTGAACTTATGGATGTTAATGAGGAGTGTTGCTTAAATGTGCTATATGATAATGCTTTAGATGATGGTCCTATGCTTATTGATAATCCTACATGTTTGGAAGTTGTTACTAAATTATGTGAGCATAAAAATGATATACTTGTTATTTATGATAGTACTCTTACACATGAGAGTCCTGATATGTTAGTGAATTCTCCTAACTACACCATAGAGGAGAAAATTGCTTATGTTGAGAAATACTTATGTGGTTTGCAATTATCTTTAGTTCCAAATATTTGTTTCAACCATGATATTAAACTTGATATTGATCTTAATAACTATTTTGAAAGAGGGAAGCATGCTAATGAATTCCAAAATAAATTTAATAATCCTCTCTATTTGCCTAAATCATCTAAGTTGGATGATTCTTGTGGTTATATGGTTGAATTTGCTTCTACTACTTGTAACTATTATGAAAAAAGAGGTGATAAGAGCCCTCTGTATGCTACTAATAATTATGGGCTGGAAGTAACTATTGTTAATATGCATTGGAAAACTTCTATTTATTGTGATTCATTCATATACAAAATGCCAGTGCATAGAAAGAAAGTTAGACTTCGTTGTTATTACTTTTGTGTTTTGTTTTTCTCTCGACTAGGGTTCAAGTTGACTATTATTTTGATAGGTTTGAGAGCACCATGGGACCCTGGTATTATACATGAACACTTTCCAAGGAAGAGGGACACATCAAAGTTCAAGCTCCCTCATGAGCTTCGTCCACTATAAAGATCAAGTAAGAAGCCTAGCTATATGGCTATAAAAAACGCTTTACGGGAGGCAACCCGGTTGTTTTTATTTATGATTTTCTTTGTGTCCTCTTGCTGTAACAAGAGACTTAGTTTTTAGTTTTGTTTCTGGAATTTTTAATAAAGTGACAAGTTTTACCCATTTTGGTTTGAAAAAGTTGCTTATAGCATTCGGAGATTTATTCCTGCACGAAACTGTGCACGGTATGATTATTAATTCTTATTCTGTAACTCCGAATGAGCTCATATTTGAACTGTAGTTGCAACTTTTCATCCTCTGGAAGCATAAATTGTTTCGGAATTTTTTGACAAATTTAGTAGGGTAGAAAAATATGTTTTGCTGCTGCTGTTTTTCTGGACAGATTATGTCCCATTTTGTTTGATGCATGCTTTGAACTTTTAACTTGAATCTTTTTTATCCAATTGAGTTTATAAGTAGGCATACAACATTATACACTTTCTGGACATTCATACGAATTTTTGTTTAAGGATTATGTGTAGCAAGTAAATTATTTGTCTATCACTACTAATGTCACCCCACAGAAAAGAAATGGGAGAAACGGTGTTTTGAAGTTTTATCACAGGGATTAGAGGAGAAGCACCAAGAGCTATCCAAGGATGGTGAACACCATAAGCTTGGGGATGTGAAGTCAACCCCACTGGACCAACACACTCTCGGTTTGCGCACGTCTTAACTTCTGTTTTTCGATCAAAGCACTTTATCGCATAAACTTGGAGCATATTTTGTTTGTTTTTATTTTGGTTTTCTTTTATTTGTGAGACCACCACGATCATTTATATATGAAAGAGATACTGGAAATTTGGGTTGAATTGAGTTGGATGCTATTATAAGATTGGGAAAAGGGATGTTTAAGTTGATTTAAAAAGATACATATAGTTGCATGATTCATATGCTTTGTTAATGAGTATTAATTTGCAAGTGTTTTATCAAGAGCTATCTTTTATTCATGTTTTGATGCTGAATGTTACTTTACTTTGTTTAACATGGATTAGTTAGTTCTATGGACACTCATGCATGCATTTAGATGGTCAACTTTCTCCCTCTTGCTAGCCCAAAAATTCCAACAAGTAAAAACTTGTTTCCAACACCTTCAACCAAAGTTTTTCCAGTGAGTCCACCATATCTACCTATTAGCTTTATGCTATTCCGAGTATTTTTATTATGATATTTGTGGTATCTATACCTTTGAATGAAAATTCTTGTGTTGTTGATTGTCATTGGAAAAGTTGGTTATAGAGCTCTCACGAACTTGATGCACACTTTACTTTTATTGCATTAAATAAACATGACCCATTGTGCTTAAAATTATGATGTTGTGGGCTTGACAAATGTCTTGGGTTGGGAGTTAGCTCATATGTGTTGTCACATGGCAAGCTTTCTATATGCTCTTCATTTCATTTAGTTGATACCATGTACTTTTGTTTATGGATGCTTATCATGGGTGAAATAAAAGTGGAGATGAAGCAAGTTTAAATGAGTTTATATAAATGGTTAGAGAGACGCCTAGGCCGCTAATCTAAGCCATGCATCATTCATGGTGGAAATTTACTTACATACTATGGTAAACCTTCTGTGATACACCTTACAATAAAAAGTTATTCCAATGGTAAATAAAAAGGGTGTTGAGGTTGTTCATTTTGTTTGTTTGTCTTGTCATTTTGATATGGGCTTGATCCATATCCTGGGACAAGAGGTACCCCAGTTGATTCTCTTAATGATACTATTAATACTTACAATGACATTTAACTTGAACTTGCTTTGTTTCCCAAGTTGAGTAACATATGGAGTTGGTACTTATATTCAAGGGGCATGAGACATTCAGCCTTTACTTTGTCAAGCACACTACTCATATTTGCTTGCACTTTAAACTTTAATCATTCAAGATGCTATGATAGGGGTAATGAGAGCTTGACACCAAGGATTACCACTTTGCAATCATTAACATAAGTAGAAGAGTTTGGAAGATAGATGAAACTTATGCATGCTTTACCTCTACTCATATATATATATATATATATCTTTCTAAAGTGTCCACCTTTTATATTCAGATTTTCATCAATACTCTATGACCAATGTAGGATGTTCTTACTTATCATTATGCATACATGTGGTCCATATTACTTTCTTTCATGTTACACTTTGTGAATTATCATTGAACATCCTTGCATTGAATACTTGATATCACTTCATAAACTATCTTGCATATTGCTACTCCTTTGAAGAATGAATCATTTGACTCTATGTAGCAATAGTAATCATCTTTGATATCCATTGTTAGTATTAAGTTGCAAAGTCCATGTTAGTTTTATCACCTTCATACTCGAGGACGAGTATTGGTTAAGCTTGGGGATGTTGATGCACGTAAAATGCATACATGAACTTTGCACTATATTACTTATATTCCAATCATATTTGCATCATATAAGGGTTATATCAATGTTTTGATTTTGGGAATATTTTATTTATTTCCTATTTTTATGGAATTAACCCTGCGTAGGCAGAAAACTCTATTTTCTATATTTTAATGTTTCAGGGACCCAAACAACGTCCAAATGACCTAATATTTTACGAGCATCAGTTTTTGGAAGGAACAAAGCGTAGGAGCCAAGGAAGCGCACGAAAGGAGGTCAGAGGCTGAAGTTGAGTGGGCCCACTGATGTACCCCAAATGCATCTACTTTTCCAAGCACTTTGCTTCATAATTTGTTCCGAAATCTTCCCATATTTGAATAAAACTGCTGAATCTGACGCTGTTTCTAGCAAAGTCTCATTTTTTGCAGGAAATTAAATCGGGGGAAATACCACGTCATTTTTTATGGAAAAGGAGGACGTCGGGCAAAAGATGGACACGAGGAAGCGCTCGAGGGCCGAAAGAGGGGGTCCCACGTGGCCCCTATACCTGGCCACGTGGACCCACCTAAAAAGGGCCTCAGGCACCGCCTCGCCTTCGATATTCGACGTACCCCCTCATATATACGAAAAATTGCTTGCCCTAGGAGAAGAGGAGCTTTCGCGAAACAGAGCGCCGCCGCCACCACGATCTTTGTTTCGGAGACAGATTGATCCAGGATTTATCCTCCGATGGAGGGATCCGGAGGCCATCTTCACCGCCATCTTCACCGCCTTCATCTCCATCGACCATGAGCTCCTTCACCATCACCATGTGTGAGTGGACCGCTGTAGGCATATGAGGTGGATGGGGTTGGATGAGATTGATCATGTAAGGCTGCCCGTTATCTGAGATTTTAGGGGTTTATCTTGAGGATATTTTTTGTATTGTGTTGATGCACTTATGCTATGTTTAATGTTTGCTACTAGGGCCCGAGTGGCATGATTTCAGTACTAAACTTATTTTGCCTCATCATATAATTGAGTTTGGTATTTATCTGCAAAGTGTATCACCTGCTATCATGTTGAACCTGCGAACCCTAAAAGTGACATATAGGGAAAACAAGGGGGAGATGTTTTAGTTTGAGAATTCTATGTGTTCATGAAGTGTTAATGCATTGTTCCGGTCTATTCGAAAGGGTAGACCTTAATTACATGTAGATCCAAGTTGGCCCCGGTGAAATGGGCAGGTAGGACAATAGATGTTGTGCAAATTCTCTTGGTTAGTACGCAACTAATTATGGAACACATACCTACATATATCGGAGTTAGAGATAAGTCCCATTGCTAGTTATATCTTATTATATGATCAATCTTATTCATGCAACACCCCGCTATCACCTCATGCCTACATTTTAAATCTCTGAGTTACACTTTCACTTTTCTGGTGAAAACTGGGAAACACTTGTTTACTGCTGCTGTTCTATTTGCTACTTGAATCATACTACTGCCATCACTATTACTGCTGCAAGTTTATTGATACATAGGTGTGGTTGAGAGTGACGCCTCAATTGCTAAAGTCTTATTGGTATTCTTGTGTTCCCATCGTGTCGAACTATAAATTTGGGTAATACTTCCCAACGAAGATTTCAGCGATCCCCTATACTTGTGGGCATCAAGACATTTTCTGCGCCGTTGCAGGGGAACCTAGCTTTATTGGTAAGACAACTTGTTATCATTCATTTGCTGCACTTGCTTGTTTCCAACTATGGGAAAGGAAAAGATTACTCCGAAGGAAGTAAGGCCTTCAACTACTCGTGGAGGTAAGAATTTGCCAAGTAGGCCAAACTTTTCACCTAATGTTGCTTCTGCTGTTGCTCCTAAGAAAAAAGGAAAGTTTTTTGTAGTTCCCCATTGTCTAAGATTTCTACTAGTATGAAAATGATTTAATATGTGGTAGCATAGACAAAGAAGTGACACCTGAAACACCTGAAACATCTGAGATAACTGAAACACCTGAAAATCTTGAATCATCTATTATAGAAATGTGGAATCTGAGTTAGAAGATAATGAATATTGTGATAATGATTTGAAACTTCTTCTGAGGAAGAGGATGCATTTACTATGGCTTTTATGGATTCGGATTTTGATAAATTGGATAAACTTGATAGCTATAAAAATTCTCCTCTTGATGATTATTTCCCAGTTACTGAGAAAATGAATGCTCCAGCTATTAAAATTAAAGACAAAGATTATGAGTTTAGGGTTGATCCTGAAATAATTGAAAAAGCTGAGAAGTATAAGTTTTATGGGAGAGACAATGAGTTTCCTTTTGAACACATTGCTGTTTTGCATGCTTTATCTGTGTTATTTGGTAAAGATGAAATCCACCGACGCTATTATTTCCTAAAGTTGTTTCCTTTTACTTTGGGAGGAAATGCTAAAACTTGGTATAATCGTTTAGAACCTGGATGTATTACTAGCAAAGAAGAATGTTTGCAGGTATTCTATAATAAATATTTTTCTGCTGATAAGATTCATGGTTTAACTATTGAGACAGCAACTTTTCACAGAAAGAGAAGGAGGATTTACCCCAAGCTTGGGGGAGGTACAGTAAGATGGTTAGGAAATGTCCTACCCATGGCCTCAAGAGTAATGAAATACTTGATATATTTTACAATGGACTAACTGAAAACACCAGAGGCTATCTTAATGGTATTGCAGGTAATGTTTTCAGGGAAAGGTCCGTTGATGAAGCAACTGAGCTATTGGAGATTATCTCAAGAAATTATGAAGACTGGAATATTGAAGAGATAGATGGAAAAGAGATATTTCCGGAGATGAAAGGAGGCATGCTCGAATTAGACAAAGAGACAATGAAAGAATCTTCCAAGGCTATTAAAGAGAAGGGAATTAAAACCTCTCATCTTAAGGAATTATCTGAAATGGGTGTTAAACTTCCTATTGATCAACCATGCTTTCCAATCCAAGTCAATGCTATTAGCTCCATGAAAGGTAATGAAAAGGTAACACCTCCCATTGATGTATCATACATGAATGATTTTGCTTATTATAGTAATCCTGAGAAGCATAATATTAGAATGACTATTATGGAGAACTCTCACAAAATTAAATCTCTTCGTGAAAGTTTAAATGCAAGTGTGGGAGAGGTTAGAAGAATTATTAAACACTGTGAAATGATGAATACCCTGGGAGCTCGAAATGATGAATAATCAAGTTGAACAAATGGTTTCTCTTCAAAATCACATGTATGAAAATCTTATTGTGAAGAAACAGGTTTGTGGAGTTAATACTAGGGGTGGTGCAAGCACTCAGGATCCTAACTATCCTGAAGGCCATCCCAAGAGGAAAGAGCAAGAGGCTCGTAAGAAGAAATCTTCCGCAGGAAAATCTCCCAATGAAAACAAGGATATTGATGAATCTGAAGAACAAGATAATGATATTTCAATTTCTGATGCTGAGACTGAAGATAATAATAATGAAGAAGGGGAATCATCTTCACCTGAAGAAGAACCACATGAAGATGAAAATATTGAAGAACCTGAACCTAATGATAAAGAAGACCCTCAACCATCCATTGAGAAGAATAAGAAGAAGAGCCATCCAAATCCACAAAAAGGTAAAGACAAGGATCCATGGGTACAAAGACCCATACCATATCCCCAAGAGGTAATAAAAACTTTGGATGATGCTAGATTTGAGAAAAAAATAGTTGATTAAATCTTTGTGTTTGCAAATTCCTCTTGTTGATGCTATTAAAATTCCTCCATATTCGAAATATATGAAAGATATTGTCACTAATAAAAGAAAGATTCCTACTGAAGCGATTACTGCTATGCTCGCAGATTATTCCTTTAAAGGGAAAATGCCTGAAAAGCGTGGAGATCCTGGTATTCCAACTATTCCTTGTCATATTAAAGAAACTTATGTGAAATATGCACTATGTGATTTAGGAGTTGGTGTTAGTGTTATGCCTTTTTCTTTATATAAGAAACTTAACATAAACAAGTTGGTTCCAACTGAAGTATCATTACAAATGGCTGATAAATCAACTGTTGTGCCTATAGGAATATGTGAGGATGTTCCTATCTCTATTGCTAATGTGTTAATTCCTAGAGACTTTGTTATATTAGAAATGCCTGAGGATGATAATCTATCTATTATTCTTGGAAGACCCTTTTTAAACACTGCAGGGGCTGTTATAAATTGCACTGAGAGCAAAGTGACCTTCAATGTCAAAGGAAATGAGCATACTATTTATTTCCCCAAGAAGAAATTTGTTACAATGGTAAGCCAGAGTGTGAATTCCATTAAAAGAAATCATCTTATAGTTGGATGCTTTGAATTCGCATTACCACCTCCTGAACCAAAATATGCTACAGTGATGATAGGAACTATTCCAATCAAATATGAGGTATCTTGAAATTCTTCTTTATATATATAAAATAAGAATCATTTGTTATATCTTTTACATATTATTAATGAGACTTGATCAACCTCATTACTAATGTGGAAATGATGCAAACTTGATTACCATAAATTTGTATTGCATTTTAATTTTATTTATCCTAGAATTTTAGAGTATTTGCATGGACATATTTATTTCATAGTTCAGAAATTTCAGAAAATGTAGTTTGAAAAATTCTGTTCAGAAAATTTTATCCTAGAATTTTAGAGTATTTGCATAGACATAATTATTTCATAGTTCAGAAATTTCACAAAAGGTAGTTTGAAAAATTCTGTTCAGAAATTTTTCTCGAATTCCAGAAAAATTTGGAGTTAAGTTATTTTACCAGTGGAACTAACAGCCAAAAGGGGGACACCAGGGGGCCACCAGGGACCAGAATAGGGTGTCCCACGCGGCCCCTATACCTAGCCGCATGGGACACACTTGTTTGGCCCACAGGGGAGTTAGGTGAGTGGTCAATGCCCATCTCCTTCCCCTCGATAGAAAACCAGCTCCAGGTATTTTCCCCAAATTTTCCCGAGCTCTCTCTTCCTGCTTTCCTTCGATCTCGAAGTTTAGGGCAGATTTTTCAAATCTGCTTGGTGGGATTGCTCATTGGTATGTGACTCCTCCACCCATCCAATCATTTTTTGTTCTTGTGCCTCATGTATGAAGTATTTTGCTGCACTAGGTGTCACCTAATATGCTTAGGAAATCCATAGATTTAAGTCTTCTAGTTGATATTGATGCACGATATTGATGTGGAGACTAGTTATGGATGGCTTAATGTTGTTTTAGAGTGTTGCATCTTAATTTTTTGTTGAATATTATTTATGGCAGCAAGGTATCATGTTTAACAAAGGCAAAGCATTGCTTGGGATGAACTCAAGACCGAGGAGAAGAGCATCTAAAGTCTCCCTTAATTATGATGACAACCATCTTTGGGAGGATGATGCATTTTATGTGGGGAGAAGTTGAAGAACCATACAACTAGATGGCAAGACCCATATGTTCTTGAACATTGGGGATTAAAGAGGACTTCGACATCTTCGCCAATGCAACTGGCTTGCTTGGGTTTGCCCAGAACCCACAAGATATATACGAGGAACTCTCGCGAGAATTCCTCTCCACATTCAGGTTTGAGGGCCCTGAGATCTACAAGCACAGTAAGAAAAGTAAGGCACCTACTCCTACCTTTGTTTCTAAATTTACTATGAGAGGGGAGCGCCTTGTTATGTCTTTGGAGGAAT
Organism: Poa pratensis; assembly: GCA_947311845.1. Taxonomy (NCBI): domain Eukaryota; kingdom Viridiplantae; phylum Streptophyta; class Magnoliopsida; order Poales; family Poaceae; genus Poa; species Poa pratensis. Next base: position 50,864,688 of record CAMZMU010000041.1, read on the forward strand.
TTTGCAATGCTGTTGGTGTGGAAAACACCGGTAGTTGGAATGAAACCCATGCTGACTCCAACCCGGAGCTTGTTGAGTTTTGGCGTTCTATTTCTGTTAACTCTCATGATAGACTGAATAGGGGTAAATTTAGTCATATACAACACCCATGTTTCAGATACTTTGCGTTGTTCCTTGCAAGAGGATTTCTTGCTAGGGACAACAATTCTGCTTGCACTGGACCAATGGTTTATCTACTTAAATGTGCAAAAGAAAACACACCGTGTGAGTATAACTTGGGAGTCATTCTTGCTAGATCCTTGCATACTGCTGTGAGTAGAAATGTCACCGATCAAACCCCTATTTATGCTGGTGTTATTGCTACTTTAGTGTATAAATACATTAAATATGAGAGAGGTTATGGTGATAACATGGGTACTCCTGTGAGAGAGTCCAATTTACTTGATTTTGCTTTGACTACTCGCATGGAAATAAGTTTGATGCATGGGGATCATTATTGGTACAACTATTTGAGTACTAATAGACATCGAGTGTGTTGGAGATATGCCCTAGAGACAATAATAATTAAGTTTATTATTTATCTCCATGTTTATTATTAATGTTTATATCTTTATGCTATAACTGTATTGGGTACTTGTATAGCAAATACAACATATGCAAGAGGAAAACCTCTGATACACGTGTAGAGATATGAACGGAAAAAGAGTTTCTGGTGTTGTCTCTAAGACTAGCCTATCTTGTTGTTTGATAATCATGTTTTTCTAATCATGTACTTTGTATAAGTCATACAACTATAGGAGTGGATTATCGGAATGATAATCACACTGAACCGACCCACCGTATGATCTTGCTATGAGACAAATCATCAACGATGAAATAGCAATGATCATCTATTTAGTTATCGTTAGCTAGATTCCTATGCTGTGAGAATATCTTGTGACCGCTTATTCGACACTCGAGTTTTGATTTCCACCAAACGTCTTGCAGTAACATGGGACTATGATAGGTGGCTTTTGGGCTTGAACTAGAATAATGCATTGGAACAGAGATCGTTCAAGAATGGCACTAACTCCTCCAGGCGATGGAGAGATACATCCTCTAGGCCATCTCAGTATTATTGTTGTCACCCAATCGTCGGGCCAGACACAAGCGTGATTTATCACGGGACAACATATATACGGAATGAGAAAAGAAATGATATTGGTACGAGAATTATATGTGTTATGATCGAAGGGTTTGATCACACTAGAGCACATTGTCTCAATCTCGAGATATCATTGGTATCGTGTACGTAAGGGGATTAAGCGTAATAAGTAGCGCACAAGTTCTGTCATTCATTCACAACACAAGGGTGCCAGTACGAATGCCTAACCCACTGCCGGTTATTGTTTGGTAAGCTCCCAAACAATACTTTGTGTTTACTGAACCTTTCGGGTCACACACTTAAGCTGTAGGTCAATCTTTGATTGAGAGTAAAGATGTAGTTTTAGTGGGAATGAGATTGTGTCAGAGTAGCTCCGACGTCACTGGGATTTGTTCCGGTGAATTATAAGTTAGAGAGAATGCGGACATCTAATGTCCCGGGATGATAGAATGTTTTCTATCATCAGCGGATTTAATCCGAGTGCTTATAAAGAAGGAAATATTGTTCCGATGGTTTTGTCGGCGGATACTAGGTATCCCGGTTCATATAAATATGAGTTATATGATAAGTAATTAATTCCGCGAATTTTCTGTAAAAGGAAATATTCATTTAGGAATTAATTAAATAAAACAATTAATTAATTATTTAATTAATTATATTGGAAAATATAAATAAAGGATTTTTATTTGGAGCCCAATAAAAGGGGGCTGCCAAGTGGGCCCATGGGGCCCACAAGGCAGCCGCACCCCACATGGTATGTGGGGGAAGGGCCGAGTCCGAGTTGGGGGGGACTCCCCCTCCCCGGCGGCTAGGGCGGCGGCCAGGGCTGGCCCCACATGGTAGGAGGCGGGTGGGAGGGGAGTCCCCTCCAACCCGAGTTGGAGTGGGGGCGGGTCTCCTCCCCCCTTCTATAAGGACCCCTCATACCGAAATCCGAGATGTCCACGTTATGTAAACAGATCACGATCCCAATGATCAGTGCATCTCAATCACATAACCAACATGGTATCAAGAGTTACATCATTCAAGTCGTACGAATAAAAGTCTTACAACACTTAATGGTCACATGACCAAGTCTGCAAATCATCGTCGCGCAGGACAGAATTAACTACGATACAGCGGAAGCTCGTGGCTAGCGTCGGCCCTCGTCTCCAACGGACGCCATCCCACAAGTGCAGTTGACCGGTGACAGCTAAGCGGCGTAGTCGTCGACATACTCTTCCTCCTCGGCGTAGACCTGATAGTACCGGGCGGTCTTGAAACGGGCCTCAAAGTGACGTGTCTCCTTTCGCGCCTTCCCTAGCGCGGTCCTGGACCTAGTCAGGTGCTCCTCAGTGGCTGCAAGCTTCTCCTCTACAGTCTTCAGCTTGCCCTGGGTCTCCTGTAGCTGCGCCTCCACGGCCTCGGTGTCCTGCTCGGCCTCCGTAATGCGGTTCTCCGTGTCGACGTGCTGCATACGGCGAAGGTCGCTCTCCATACGGTTGTGGGCCAGCTGGTGCTGAGTATACTCCAGAAGGAACCCCAAGTCCTCCACGTGCAACCCAAAGATGGGATGGGGCGCAAGGGCATCGAGTGGACCTGGTCGTCGCGTCTCTCGAAGAACTCGAAGCAGGTGTCGACCAGCTCGACACGGTGGTGGTCCACCAAGCGGGCGAGCGCCAGCTGCAGGATGGTCGAAGTAGCTCATGTCTGAGTGGGCTCGATGGCCTCCACGGTCAGTTCCTCTGCGCCTGGAGGCACAAGCGAGCCTCTGAGGGTGCAGCTCACCCTCTAGGACAACTCCTCGCCAGCTAACGGAAGAGCACGTCCTCCACGCAACTCAGGGAGTGGGCGACCCAAGAGCCTGGTCAACTCAAGCAGCTCGGTCTAGAACAGCGGTGTAACTCCCTAGGTAGGCCGCGCTCCCAGCTGGATACTCGTCGTGAACCCCTCGGCCATCTACACAAAATTTTAAGGGAATGTTTAATTAGTGACCGTTGTGCAAAATTTTAAGTAGAAACAAGTAGAATAATTAATGACAGTATAATTTCTTATAGTAGTTAAAATAGAGGGGAGAGGATACAACAGTATATTCCGCATTTTAGACACCTCTCCTAAGTTTTTCAGGAAAAACATTTTTGCATGACTTCGACGCCCAACCTAGCTAAAGTCTCCTAAGGTCAACGATGGCTCCGATACCAAGTCTGTAAGGACCCCTCAGACCGAAATCCGAGATGTCCACGTTATGTAAACAGATCACGATCCCAATGATCAGTGCATCGCAATCACATAACCAACATGGTATCAAGAGTTACATCATTCAATTCATAAGAATAAAAGTCTTACAAAACATAATGGTCACATGACCAAGTCTGCAAATCATCATCGCGCAGGACGGAATTAACTACGATACAGCGGAAGCTCGTGGCTAGCGTCGGCCCTCGTCTCCAACGGACGCCATCCCACAAGTGAAGTTGACCGGTGACAGCTAAGCGGCGTAGTCGTCGACTTATTCTTCCTCCTCGGCATAGACCTCCTCGCCGTAATCTGGACATTTGAATATCCAGGGACACAGCCAAATAAGTACATATACGTACTCGCAAGACCACCTCAAGGCTTAAGTTTTTCATGGTAATGCAATAAAACATTTTTCGAAAACTGGGATAGCTCCTATATAAGACTATAGGTCTTAGTTTTCGCAATCGATGCTTTTAGACATAGAGAATATGACATCTCTATATCTTTGATGAAAAACACATTTAGAGATAGAATTCTCTATTGTAGAAATAGCCTGCACTATTTCCACATTTTAGTAAACCACTTTGTAAAGCTTTCAAAGACACTAGGATGGGGATACCCCTTTTTCTTTCCATGAGATCAGACTATGTTGTCTCCCCGAGACCAACCATCTTCTCCCAAGTCGTACCTCCCAGGTACCATCTTGAATGCCTCCTTGTTTTAGTCTGAAACAGAAAACCATTTTTCTTCTTTCCCCAATCGCCTAGTGTGGCCTTTGCAACCGTCCATGACCGCGGACACGGCTTTTCGAATAGTTTTACACTCTGCAGAGGTGGTGCACTTTCACCACACCAAACGGTCATTCCGCCGTGCTCAGCCACGGTCCGCCATACGAAAGTATGCGGGGGTTCGGATAACCTGATCAAAGCTTTCCCCTAATCCAATCTAGTACAGGGGACTCCCGCTAGGTTTGTTCCCCTCGGCACCGTGTGCTCCAATAGACCCCTGGTCTTTCTCAAGACGCCATACCGCCACGACAGGGGACCCAACGTAATCGTCCGGCTGCGGGTCCCTCTACTTGTGTATTGTCTCATACAGACGACAACCCGGCTTCGAGGGCCTCGCCCTTATAGAGTATGAGATCCTTTGCACTAAAATGGACAAGCTTCCGGCTAAGCCCTACCCATCTGAGGTAGTGTGGTTGCACGGGTTAATTGTTCAGGCGGCAGCTGGGATTTCGTAAACAAACCTTCATCTCCGACTACTCCCAGCAGCTCGGGTTTTCGTAAATCCACCGAATGCTCCCAGCACTTCGGGTTTTTCAAAAACATCTCCATTTGCTCCCAGCAACATGGGTTTTATAAGACACTTTCTCTCCGATCGCTCCCAGCGACTCGGGTTTGTTTCCGAAAAACATTTTATCAAATCCAAGCTCCCATCCTAAAGTTTTGAGGTAAGAGTATAAGGATATACTACTAGAAAATATAATCTACTTGATAGCGCCTTTCGTGGAAGGCTTTTCAAATAAAGTCTTATTTTTATAAAACCTATTATATACTAGTAGATATATCTTTGGCCAAACAATATTTTTTTGGAAAATAATTTTTGGGGTGACAAAATGCCACATAAAAGATAAAACATGCATTATTTTATTTTGAAAACAAGACATGCTTTGTTCAAATAGTAGGAGTTCAATAGGGTGTTGAGGTGGCTTGCCTGGTTTGGTATTATGTCCTTGGTCTTGATCTTCCTCAGGTTCACTCCTCACTTCGGTTTTCTTCCCGATCATATCTAATGTCGCAAACAGGAAAAGGAACACACTCAAAATGCAAGACATTGCCACAAGGACATAACAAACAGCAAGCAGTTCACTTAGTTACAACAACAAGCCACAAGTCCATATAGCTAAGACAAACAACAAACACCACTAAGAGAGTATACACCACAACCCTAATAGTTAAAATAGGTAATTTTAACTAAACCCTAAAGAGAAACACCTCTTATGGTGATTAGATCATTTTAACAGAGGCTGCTATACTAGTTCAGGAAATACTTTAGACAAAACTATATTAATCACAAACATTACCACTCTCACTTTGGCACACACACATGAAAGCATAACACTAGCTCAAGGAACACCTACCTTCAAGCAACTAAGCAACCAACAATGGTAACACCATTTTTCACACAAGTTTAAGGCTAAGAGCTAAAAAGGTGTAGGTGAGTTATTTAATAGAACCCACAAACCTTCCGCAAAGAAACGGGTTGACAAAAATCTAAAGTAAACCAAACTAAACATCAAGCATATCAAACCACAAACAACTTCTGGCTAATAAACCCTAAACAATCCTAAACATAAATAATTAAAAACAATCAATTAAAAAGGGACTTTTGATAGCAGCAAAGTTGCTGTTTTGGGGTAAAATTCACAAGTCCTAAAATAATGCTCCTAAAATTAAACCCTTTTAACACAGTACTGCTAGAAGTCAAATTAAACTAGGAAAATTGGATCTGTATCCAAAGCACTTTCCATTTGAGAGCTAAAAATGCCTCAAGTGCTTCTGGTCCTGAAACTAAAAAGACTAAAACTCTAATTTTAGGAAACTCTTGCATGCAAGACTAGATCCTACAGAAAGTTATGAATTTTATATTTCTGCACAAATTGGATTTACTCCAATTGGACACCCCTAGCTCAAGATATCCTATTTAGAGTACAAAACAAACTTTTTACTAGACTTAATGCCCAGCATGAAATATAAATTATTTTTACACAAAACCAGTGCTGCAGGTTAAAGAAAACTCAAAGTCACCCCACAAAAATACTCTTAAGTTCAAAGCATGAACAGATCTAGCACAAACAATTAAAACTAGACACATACAAATAACAGAAAATAAAAGTATCAAACTTCAAGTGTAAAAACCCACTGTTTTTGAAAATAAACCACTCTGGCCAAAATACAAGTTGGAAAATTCTACCAAGATAGGAAATGAAAGCTAATACCCATATCTAACACAAGAAATTGGATTTACTCCAAGAAGTATTTTTAAAAACCAACTAAAAATCGCCAAACAGCTACTGGTGTTCAAACAAAACCTAATAGAACTATAGTTTCACAAATCTCCTGGATGCAAGGCTTAAAGATATGGGTAGGTACTCTCTCTAGCTTTCCAGAGAACTAAAGTGTGCAAGTTTTCGACCTACAGAACTCCCACAACTGAATAAATGGTGAAAAAGATACTTTTTGCAAGATTAGATCTAGCACACACATAAAAATATATTTTTGCAACCTGCCAAATGCACGTGATTAAGAAAGCACACAGAAAGCTCACAAAATTTACTTCACATCATTTGCATGCACAGATATACTGCAAATGAATTAAAGCTACAGCACAGGAAACAGCTATGAACAGAAACGAATAAAACTGCAGGAAAATACTAAATGGGCCAGATCTGGCCCAGATCCGTGCTGAGCAAAGTTGGGCAGACCAATTCGGCCCACTCTGCTAGAGCGTCCTCAACCTCCAGATACACGCACGTACAGCAACAAGAGAGAGAGAGATCTCGGGAGGGCTGGAAGCTCACTGTGGGGTGGCTGGGAGTTGACGGCGAGATGTAGGGAGGCGGAGGAGGTCAAGTGAGACTCGAAGGTGGCCTCGGAGCTTGCCGCCATGCTCCCAGTTGATGACACGGCCGAGGCGAGCTTCTCCGGTCATCCATGGCAGCGGCGGCTCCGGTGAACCTGGGACCAAAATAAACGTGCATGAGGGGGAGAAGATCAAGGGGGCCTCGGAGGTGCAAAAATGGCAGAGAAAGATGGAGAGAAACTCTGGCAAACGCTGTTCTTCTCTGACGGCTACCGAGACAAAAACCTTCTTCTCGAGGGGTGCAGAGGGCTCGAGCTCAGGCTGGGCTTCTGGGTGGAGAGAGGTGGTGTGTGTGCGTGGTCTGAGAGGGGAATGGAGGGCAGTGGAGCTCGGGGTCGGGTTTTGTACAGGGAGCCCGTTTTGTTAGGGTTTCGGGTGTGGGGGTGAGAGGGAGGGGTGATGGGCATGCCCATTGGCTCTGGAGGGCGGTGGTGTGGGGGAAAGAGAGGAGTTGGTCGGGATGGACGTGGCTTGGCCAGTGGGGAGGGAGGGAGTGAGCTCCGGTTGGTTGTCTTCGGAAAAGGAGAGAGATGAGTGGAGGAGAGGGTGGCCAGGGGGAGTGACAAGTGGGCCAGGGTCGAGGTGGGTGTGTGTCTGCCCACATGTGATAGAGAGAGTCGTTGGGTGATAGAGAGATTAGGTTTTAGTTGTTTTTAGATGATTAAAGGAGAGTGCACAGAATTAAAATGATACCCTATTCAACACTAAATAATAAGCAAACAGGGGCCTAACTAGGGCTAAAGAGAACTCTCCAAGCAAGGGCGGGTGATGGAGAAGAGAGGGGTGCAAGTGCATTGCCAAAAGGTGTCCTTGTTTGCTTAGGGAGAGAAGTGCAAAAATGAAACCAACACAAGTCGAATGGTTACTGATTTGACTAGCCTTCTAACTCTAGATGGTTTGGTGATCAAACAAGGTGTTAACAATAAACCAAAGATAGGTTGTAAAAATATATGACAAGGATCAACTTGGATAAAATGCATGTCAAGAATTGTTCATGATTTTCTTAAAATGGGGTCCTAGATTTGCTATGTTTTAATAAACATGAAGATATGTCCAGAGAAGGTTTTGCCAAGTTTCCCTCAAGAGTTATAATAGGGAAAGGTGGCATTGATGCTCATTTAGGTCACACATGACCATGAGCAAGTCAGGGATTTTTCTCAAGATTTTAGGAAATACTTTTATTCACAAAATAACTTAGTAGCCAACTCTAGTCTTGTCGAAAATAGTGAATATCAACATTTATCACAGGCAAGTCAATACCAAACAAACCATTCAGCAAGACACAACAAACAAGCCACATAACATCTCATTCAAAACAAAACACTCAAGGAGTTGGTGAGATCAAACCATTATCAATCAACAAAGTTTATAACCCTTAATATAATTAAGTGGTATAGTGATCACACATATTCATGACAAGATGATGTTAAAAATTACCTCAACTCATATCTTGCTATTTTTTAAAAGGTTTGATAAAGAAAACTATAGGAGTAATATATCTCCCACTTGTATCATTTTTTTAAAAAATGTTTTGAAAATAGGAGCTTTTAAAATAAGATATGTTGATACTTGCAACACATCAAGGGGTAAAATAAGTAGGAGATAGTATATGGATCTCCATAGTTTTGGAAACACTTACATTTTGTAATACTTTTACTTTCTCAAATAGTAGGTCTTTGGTTAGTTGATAAAATCAAAACATCATTGAAAAAGGATTTGTCCAAAATAAGATTTAGAGAAGATATATGGATCATTCTTCTTGTCATGACAAGATCACCAACATTTAAATGATAGGTTGTACTAGTTGAGTTCAAAGGCTGGTGTTTTCAGTGGTTGTTAACTCAAACAACAAAGCAAACAAAGTTAAACAGAGCAATGCTAAGTGAAACACAAGTATTAGTGAAGTATTTCAAAAAGTTTTTGTAGGCCCTGATTTTTGGCTCACTAAAAACTGTGTTTTTTTTAGCTTCCCAAAATTGGGGCGTTACACCTTCCTTGTAGGGAAAGGCAAGTTTGGGAGGGAGGAGTCCTACTCCTCCTCCCAATCCGAGTTGGGGAAGGGGAGGGACTCCTCCCTCCCTTCCTTGGCCGGCCGGCCCAAAGGGGAAGGGCTTGGCACCTTCCCCAAGTCCCTCCACCCCTTGGCCTCCTTTATAAGCAACCCCAAGCCCTAGGGTTTGACAAGCAATTGCAAGTTCTCTCTCTCTCTTGTAGATCTCATGTGTTGAGAATTAGACATCTCTAATCTTCTCATATAGATCTAATCTAGTTGATTAGATCTACCACCTAAACTACGCCGCAAGGCGGTCTCTCTTCACCACGTGCTAGTAGCTAGGCGGTGAACGCACGGGGTGGGTTGACACGGTGGATGTGTGGATACCGCTAGATCGGAATTCGCGCCAGCAGTTCCTCGGACGACGGAACAACTTCATAGACGTCTATATCTACGTTGATGTACGGCAACAATCTCACCTCCCGGCGTGGACGTGAGATTCTTCATCAGGCTACACCGACATCTACTTTGACAAACACAAGATCTTCCGCAAGCGTGTTTGTAAGTATCTTGATCATCGCATTATGGGGTGCAGCATATCTTCATATAATAGATCTTGGCGGTAAGGTTACAGATAAATTTTAAAGTTTTCCCCGCAACCCAATAGTGGTATCAGAGCCGATCTATGCGTTGGTATGATTTGATCTAGAGAACCAGTTGGTGAGAGCATTGCATGGTTCTTGCATTAAGTTTATTTTAGCTACTTCCTAAAAGTTGTACATCATATTCCATGGCAGTATTGGCAAGATCTTTACGAACTTCTAGCTATCCATGGACCTTCCGGCTGCTCCTAGTATGCTTGTTGGCGCCAACGATGCGCTTCAGTAGCTTCGGGTCTATACCCTTAGTTGTGGACGTTGATGTATATACAGACTGGGCCTGAGGGTTGGACGCCTCACGGGGGTCACGCGCACATGTGATCGTTTAGATTGGGGTTCTGCAACGTTTTCGTAATGTTGGGATCTCAATCACCCGTAATGTTAATCTAGGAACTAGCATAAACGTGCTTCAAACGTAGGTAGTGACGGTAACTCCGTAGAGCCTACAAAGCCACGTAAAACATGCAAACAAGCGTTAGATACGTCTAACTTGGTTTTGCAGGATTGAGTGCATGTGTTTTGGTATAGCTATTTTGTTACGGTTTTAACATGATGGTGGGAGCCAAAACAATTGATCGAGTTCGTCATCGACAATCAAGCGAAGAAGAGTTCGTCGCGGAGACCGGGAGGAGGCGCCGGCAATGGAGCCGGTGACGTGTACTTGGCGAGTTTCGGATATGGTAATTTTCCTTCGGGATTGTGCCATGACCAGGAACGATGAAGATGGAAATCCTCAAGGACGAGCGCCAAGGACTTCCGAAGAATAACAAAGGCTATACCAAAGCACATGAATTATTATTAATTGCCTGTGATGTTTATCCTTTGTTGTTTGCACCTTGATTGTGCAGTAGTCGTTTATTAGGGTGAATCCTCAAACAAAATCAAGGAGATCGTGTTCTTACCAACCGTGGCACCGTCAAACCGGATGCTTGTTACCGTGCGACCTGTATCCAGGAGTAATGTGTACCAAGGGTTCGGGAGGCGGGCGCGAACCGTTCCAGCAGCCAGTGTCGGTTGGTTGTCTTGACATCCAGGCATACACAATATGAGTTCGGAACACACCCGTCGAAAGACGAACAGAGTTGTAGCTGCTAATTAGCATAGTGCTTACCGGTTGGCCGACGGACATGACATGTATCCATGCTTGCTTCGTAGGGCAATCGGGTCCTGAATCACTTAGTGCCAATCAAGAGGATTATTGGACTTAGTGGGAGCATATCTTAGATTCATGTTTGATTGAATTAAAGTAGTGCATTAAAATTAGTAATAAACTAGAAGTCTAAATAAACTTGTTTTGTTGTAGATAATGGACCACTTTGAAAAGTTCCATTTCAATCAGATGTTGAGTCGTACACCATTAGCTGCAAATGGAAACAACTTTGGAGAATGGTTTCACCACATGGTTGGTGCTCTCAAGAGCGCAGGAAAATTGATGTTCTGACTCCCATGGATTCACATGATGAAAATCATGGTGGACCTCACATGTTCTGTGATGAGTGCATTGTCAAGGAGCTCATGCATGCTTGTATTGAACCACAGCTGGGCGGTCTTTTCGAAGACATGCGTCCCTTCCGGTTGATGGAAGTATTGAAAGCAGGTTCATACATCAAGTACGCACTGAGCGTTACAATCTAAGAAGGGAACTGATAAACATTCATCTTGAGTTGGGTGAACCCATTCAAATGTTTGAAATCAGAGTTACCAAATTAGAGGAAAAACTTAGACAAATTGGATCTCCAGTTGGTCATGAGTTTCTCTGTGACATTGTGCTAGCGGCACTACCACCTGCATATCATGCCTTCGTGGCGATGTACAATCGCATGGCGGATGAGTGGCCGGTTCAGATGTTGTTCGCCTTACTCAAGGAAGCAGAAGCTGATATTCAGAATGGGGATCTTAACTGGACCAAGACAGGTATAAGAGTTATACATATTGACATAATTTCAGCAATTATGATCATTGGTATTGGATACTAATGAATGCTCAAACTTGCACCAGTGGCAGGTACTTTGGAAGGAGCTAATGCTGGAAAGAAGAGGAAATTCTGGGAAGACGTAGAAGCTACAATTGTTATGTAGTTTACATCCTAGAAGAGCACAGTGGAAGATCGCATTTTATGCAAAAGTGACCACTATGTCTTCAATCCAAGTCAATGAAGAAGATTTACACTAGAACTTTAAATAAGAGTTATTTTCAGTTTGATCATTATGTAATGAATATTTTGATTCTGGAACAAGTCATTGTTCGAATTATAAAGTATGTGTGGGAATTCCAAGTTTGGAAATTCAAAGTTTATATCTTCTTTATTGTGTTATGTCATTAATTATTTGTTTGTTAAGTCTTTATTGTTTTGATTCAAGTTATTGCTTAAAGTTTTGAGTAATAATTAAAGTTAGTTTAATCTTTAATTTGGAGTTATACTTTTCGTTGGTTCTCTTTGAGACTCTTAAAGTTATCTCTAAATTAAATGGATAAAACTAAAATCACAAAGTGTCATACACTTGGAGAAATTCGAAATTCATAAAGTGCTAGGCATTTGATGAAAATCGAAATCCACAAAATGCTAGGCATTTAGTAGACTCGAATTTGGCAAAGTGCTAGGCACTAGTAAATTTCGAGATTTACATAAAGGAGTGGAATCTACCCATTAATTCAATTCTATTGAGAATTAATATGAAGTTGCATATTAATGAAATAGAGTTAATGAAATTATTGAAGTTTCAATGTTTCATAAATTCAGTGGGAGAGTGTGAGAATCAAAATAAAGGAATCAAAGGAATTTGATTAAAGTTAAAAGAAAGGACTTAATAAAATATTGTAACATTGTTGACGAAGGAAAGTTTTTCTTAGTCAAATTACTTGTGATGGATTTTGGTAACTCGAAATCATCATGGTAATAAAATCTTTTGCAAGATAAAGATTAAAAGGAAATGTTACAAAGTCTTGCAATGTGTTGTGAAATTAGAATTCCAAATTACCCACTAAAGTAAATAGATATTTTGTTTGTATTTCAGGGACCTATATCAATTTTAACTTAGAGTTATTTTGATAGTAAGTTCCAATTTTCAATTGGATTTAAAGTTAATTCGAATTGAAAATGTTTTGCAAAAGTCCAAAATTGTTATTTTGGCAAGTGTTTTCCACACATAATTCTAAATGCTTGTTGACTTTAGAATTGGAGAAAAGTGTCTTCTCATGAAGAGAGAGTGGAAATCATAATACTAAATTAAGGCTGAGAGTCTTTGGGCAAGTGTTAGAATGAGAAGGGAAACATGCAAATGTTTCCATATCATTACTTTGTCCAGGAATACATGTAAGTTATACATGGTTCGAATTAAGTATTAAAAAAATCATGTGAGGAATTTGATGATTAAATCACTAGGTGATTGAAATCATTTAAATGTCCAGGAACATGATATAAGCAAAACAATTACAAGCAGAATAAGGAACATTCATTAATGACATTTGTCATAAAAGGAGTTCAAGAAAATTCATGAGACTCCAAGATCCAATCTTGAGAGTAGTTTGGATGTGATGTTAAAATCATGTGCATGAATATTTCATAAAGAAAGGACAGATATGAATATCTAATATTCATAGAGCTAGTCTTGATTAAAATTGTTTTATCAAGGACGAATAACTGATAGTGAGAAGTTGCAATACTTTTCATATCAATTGCTTGATGCTGTTATTGAACTAAAGTAGCAATTATTGCTAAGGATAATTATTTGGATTATGATAATCTAGATAATTATATATGAATGTTTGAAGTCAGTCGTATTAATGAGTAAGAATTTCATTCTTTTCATTATATAAATCGAAGGGACTTAAAAGACAGTGGGAGCTGATATTATATTTATTGAATAAGGCTAGGCCAATTAATAATATATAAATCTCGTGATTTAAAGAGTTTAAATAAAAGGTCGGAAAATGTCTTATTAAAGTTTTGTCTCTAAGATAGAATTTAATAAACATGAGTATGAATGTGCTAAAGTGCAATTTGAAAGGTAATTTCGAATTGTGTCTTGAGTCAAAGAAATTTGATCAAGAATTCATAGCGTGATATTTGCAAGATACCTTGACCTTCGTAGTCCTGGATGAGCGAATAGAGAGGAATAAGATCAAATCATATTTAATGTGATTTTGCTTATCTCATTGCTATATATAGTACATAAAGCCGGAAAGTTTCCAAAGTGCTAAATTTTAAAAGTTTTGCCACCGGCGTTAATGAGAAATTCTTAAAAGGATATTCTCATAAAGCAGTTAATTAAGATTGTAATTGATCATAAAAGGTTTGGTAAAAGAACCTGATGGTGAGATTACAAAAGAAAAACAAGGTGGATTTTGTAAAGCTTCAAATAGTGTGTATAGAGAAGTTACTCGTATACATATTTGTGGTGGAATTATGAAATCAAATTTATTCTGATAAATGTTTTTTCAATTGATAAATACTAGTGTTTTGATTTTATCAAAACACATGTATCTTATGAGTGGATTCTACAACAAAGATAGTTTATCTATCGAGGATAGTTGCGTCATTGATGTGAGACGTCATGATAAGCAAGTTATTGGATGAGTCATTACTCAGGTGAGGTTTCAAAAGATGGTATGATAATATCAACCGGATATTATTAATGCTACTACGGAACCGGAAAGCCCATATCCAATTCCTAATAAATCCGACTTACATAGTCAAGTTTGGCATGTGAGGAGATAAACAAGTTTATGAACTTTGGTTGGATCAAAGTGGACACAGTTTCAGATACGCATGCAAAGCGTGAGTGGCACCTTAGTTCCATTTGGTGTCATGTCATCATGCTAACTAGAATCATTATTGTTTCTAGTGCAAGTGGGAGACTGTTGGAGATATGCCCTAGAGACAATAATAATTAAGTTTATTATTTATCTCCATGTTTATTATTAATGTTTATATCTTTATGCTACAACTGTATTGGGTACTTGTATAGCAAATACAACGTATGCAAGAGGAAAACCTCCGATACACGTGTAGAGATATGAACGGAAAAAGAGTTCCTGGTCTTGTCTCTAAGACTAGCCTATCTTGTTGTTCGATGATCGTGTTTTCCTGATCATGGACTTTGTATAAGTCACAACTATAGGAGTGGATTATCGGAATGATAATCGCACTGAACCGACCCACCGTATGATCTTGCTATGAGACAAATCGTCAACGATGAAATAGCGATTGATCATCTATTTAGTTATCGTTAGCTAGATCCCTATGCTATGAGAATATCTTGTGACCGCTTATTCGACATTCGAGCTTTGATTTCCATCAAACGTCTTGCAGTAACATGGGACTATGATAGGTGGCTTTTGGGCTTGAACTAGAATAATGTATTGGAACAGAGATCGTTCAAGAATGGCACTTACTCCTCCAGACGATGGAGAGATACATCCTCTAGGCCATCTCAAGTATTATTGTTGTCACCCAATCGTCTGGCCAGACACAAGCGTGATTTATCACGGGACAACATATATACGGAATGAGAAAAGAGAATGATATTGGTACGAGAATAATATGTGTTATGATCAAAGGGTTTGATCACACTAGAGCACATTGTCTCAATCTCGAGATATCATTGGTATCGTGTACGTAAGGGGATTAAGCGTAATGAGTAACGCACAGGTTCTGTTGTTCATTCACAACACAAGGGTGCCAGTACGAATGCCTAACCCACTGCTGGTTATTGTTTGGTAAGCTCCCAAACAATACTTTGTGTTTGCTGAACCTTTCGGGTCACACACTTAAGCTGTAGGTCAATCTTTGATTGAGAGTAAAGATGTAGTTTTAGTGGGAATGAGATTGTGTCGGAGTAGCTCCGATGTCACTGGGATTTGTTCCGGTGAATTATAAGTTAGAGAGAATGCGGACATCTAATGTCCCGGGATGATAGAATGTTTCTATCATCAGCGGATTTAATCCGAGTGCTTATAAAGAAGGAAATATTGTTCCGATGTTTTGTCGGCGGATACTAGGTATCCCGGTTCATATAAATATGAGTTATATGATAAGTAATTAATTCCGGGAATTTTCTGTAAAAGGAAATATTCATTTAGGAATTAATTAGACAAAACAATTAATTATTTATTTAATTAATTATATTGGAAAATATAAATAAAGGATTTTATTTGGAGCCCAATAAAAGGGGGCTGCCAAGTGGGCCCATGGGGCCCACAAGGCAGCCGCACCCACATGGTATGTGGGGGAGGGCCGAGTCCGAGTTGGGGGGGACTCCCCCTCCCGGGTCTAGGGCGGGCTAGGGCGGGCCCCACGGGGGCGGGGCGGCGGCCAGGGCGGGCCCCACATGGCAGGAGGCGGGTGGGAGGGGAGTTCCCTCCAACCCGAGTTGGAGTGGGGGAGGGTCTCCTCCCCCCCCCCTTCCTTGTAGGGAAAGGCAGTTTGGGAGGGAGGAGTCCTACTCCTCCTCCCAATCCGAGTTGGGGAAGGGGAGTCCTCCTCCCTCCCTTCCTTGGCCGGCCGGCCCAAAGGGGAAGGGCTTGGCCCCTTCCCCAAGTCCCTCCACCCCTTGCCCCTTTATAAGCCCCAAGCCCCTAGGGTTTGACAAGCAATTGCAAGTTCTCTCTCTTGTAGATCTCATGTGTTGAGAATTAGACGTCTCTAATCTTCTCATATACAAGCATTGCAAGTTCTCTCTCTTGTAGATCTCATGTGTTGAGAATTAGACGCCGCAAGGTGGTCTCTCTTCAACACGTGCTAGTAGCTAGGCGGTGAACGCACGGGGTGGGTTGACACGGTGGATGTGTGGATACCGCTAGAGCGGAATTCGCGCCAGCAGTTCCTCGGACGACGGAACAACTTCATCAACGTCTACATCTACATCGACGTACGGCAACAATCTCACCTCCCGGCGTGGACGTGAGATTCTTCATCAGGCTACGCCGACATCTACTTTGACAAACACAAGATCTTCCGCAAGCGTGTTTGTAAGTATCTTGATCATCGCATTATGGGGTGCAGCATATCTTCATAGAATAGATCTTGGCGGTAAGGTTACGGATAAATTTTAAAGTTTTCCCCGCAACCCAATAGAGTGCCCATTAGGCTCCCCCGTGCTGACCTTTTTGACAGGAGTATCGGAAAGTGGAAGGTGGAGGAGATGCCGCCTCAAGAGGAGCCACAAGATCCAGGGATGCAAGGCTACCAACCTCAAGAGGCGCCACAAGACCCAAGAATGCAAGGCTACCCATATGGTTACTACCCTGGAGGTGGAAGTGGTGGATACAACTACTACCCGGGATACTAGCTTGATCGCAAGCTTGGGGGAGTGTTTCTCTTCCTCTCCATTCGTTTGTTTTATATGACCGTTATATTGCTTTGTTTAGTTTCTTGTTCTAAAAATCACAAAAACATAAAAAGATTTCATTTGTTTCTTTTGCTTATTTACTTTCTGTCATTTATCTTATGCATCTAAAAATTAAAAAGAACAAAAATATTTTCGTTTTCTTGAAACAAACGCAAAAACGGAGGTGCAGAAATTGCTGAAATCTGCTCACTGATTCATTTTTCATTTTTTTTCTCTGTAACTCCGAATGAGCTAAAATTTTAACCACTAATGCAATATATCATAACCCACACAGCTGTAAAATATGAGATTTTTCTGAGGTGTCTAGGTAGGGTAAAAACAGTTCTGTATGCAGTGACATTTTATGGCAGATTTGAGTTTTTATTGCGCAATTCAAGTAGGGAGAGGAGAACAACGATGATGAGTTGATGTGCGTGAAGTGGATGAAAGGTATGACACCTTTGCCGTGCTTATGTGGACTTTTTAATAACAGCAAGTGAGCACATCATAGTTTCTTTAACATCTAGGGAAGTGGTAGCAAATGTTTATCTTCTCCATGTTCTAGTATGTTATATGATGATGGAAGTGAAATATTATTTAGTGACAATACTTGGTTGTGGATTAAATAATTGTGGCTTTAAACAAAGGTCTACGCATCCAATTGTGCTTGCTAAACTTGCCAACCCAAGAGAGAGTAAAAGAGTTTTTCAAATGTTAAACATGAAGTCATATGCTTGACGAGCTTAGGGTTGGGAGTTAACAGAAATGTGCTGACACATGGAAAGTTTTCAACATTGCACTAAATTATATTTAGTTGATATCATGTACTTCTGTCTATGGATGCTTATCATGCGCTAAACAAATGTGTGAACTTAGTAAGTTTGATGAGTGGGAATAATTGGCTAGAGAGACGCCTGGGCCGCCAACCTAAGCCATGCATTATTCATGGTGGAAATTTACAGCGTACCATAGTAAATAAAAGAGTACCGAGATTGTTCATTGTCTGTTTGTCTTGTTGTTTTGACATGGGCTTGATCCATGTCTTGGGACAAGAGGTACCCCAGTTGACGCTCTTAGTGACGCTTTTATTACTTGCAATGACTGAAAAACTCGAACTTACCTAGTGACCCGAGTCGAGTAGCACGTGGTGTAGGTACTCGTATTCACGTGGCATGAGGCTTTTAACCATTAGTGGGCCAAGCATATGAGTCATAATAGGGAACACCAAATGGTTTGACAAAACTGAGAGCAAGGTTGTAAGCATAATGATTTCAGTAGTCAATAAAAGAAAGAATCAAAAGATCTCAAAAATCTTGACATGATTCAATCAATAGCGATGCAAAAACCTTTGTTTATTTCTACAGTTGAGCAAACTCATCCAAGTATTGACACTACATGTTATTTCTCTTGCAACAAATATAAATGATTTAACATTGATTAGATATACCTTTACTAGCATTTTGTTATTTGTTATTGAAGTTATGTTTTGAATACTTGTTGATATTAAACAGTGTTACATATGCAATGCAAAGTTCTTGTCAAAATCTTTTCATCGCTTTTGCACTATGTTTAAGTTGTTCGAGGACAAACAACGAGCTAAGCTTGGGGGAGTTGATGCACCCAAAATGCATCTACTTTTCCAAGCATTTTGCTTCATAATTTGTTCCGAAATCTTCCCATATTTGAATAAAACTGCTGAATCTGACGTTGTTTTTAGCAAAGTCTCCTTTCTGGCTATTTTTGCAGGAAATTAAATCGGGGAAAAATACCACGTCATTTTTTATGGAAAAGGAGGACGTCGGGCAAAAGATGGACACGAGGAAGCGCTTGAGGGCCGAAAGAGGGGGTCCCATGCGGCCACTGTACCTGGTCGCGTGGGCCCACCTAAAAAGGGCCTCGAGCACCGCCTCGCCTTCGATCTTCGACGTACCCCCTCATATATATGAAAAACTTCGTGCCCTAGGAGAAGAGGAGCTTTCGCGAAACAGAGCGCCGCCGCCACCACGATCTTCGTTTCGGAGACAGGTTGATCCAGGATTTCTCCTCCGGTGGAGGGATCCGAAGGCCATCTTCACCGCCATCTTCACCGCCTTCGTCTCCATCGACCATGAGCTCCTTCACCCTCACCATGTGTGAGTAGACCGTTGTAGGCATATGAGGTGGATGGGAATTGGATGAGATTGATCATGTAATGCTACCCGTTGTCCGAGATTTTAGGGGTTTATCTTGAGGATATTTTTTGTATTGTGTTGATGCACTTATGCTATGTTTAATGCTTGCTACTAGGGCCCGAGTGGCATGGTTTCAGTACTGAACTATTTTGCCTCATCATATAATTGAGTTTGGTATTTATCTGCAAAGAGTATCACCTGCTATTATGTTGAACCTGCGAACCATAAAAGTGACATATAGGGAAAACAAGGGGAAGATGTTTTAGTTTGAGGATTCTATGTGTTCATGAAGTGTTAATGCATTGTTCCGGTCTATTCGAAAGGGTAGACCTTAATTAACTGTAGTTCCAAGTTGGCCCCGGTGAAATGGGCAGGTAGGACAATAGATGTTGTGCAAATTCTCTTGGTTAGTACGCACAACTAATCATGGAACACATACCTACATATATTGGAGTTAGAGATAAGTCCCATTGCTAGTTATATCTTATTATATGATCAATCTTATTCATGAAACATCCCGCTATCACCTCATGCCTACGTTTTAAATATCTGAGTTGCACTTTCACTTTTCCGGTGAAAACTGGGAAACACTTGTTTACTGCTGCTGTTCTATTTGCTACTTGAATCATACTACTGCCATCACTATCACTGCTGCAAGTTTATTGATACACAGGTGTGGTTGAGAGTGACGCCTCAATTGACAAAGTCTTATTGGTATTCTTGTGTTCCCATCGTGTCGAACTATAAATTTGGGTAATACTTCTCAACAAAGATTTCAGTGATCCCCTATACTTGTGGGCATCACCCACGCGGCCAGGTACATGGGCCGCGTGGGACCCCCTCTTTTGGGCCTCGGAGCTCCGTTGCCGTCGACCTCTTCGCCACCGACTCCGTCTTGACCTAAAACCGACTATAAAATTAGTCCCCGACGCCCTTCGGAAAGGTGCGCCGCCGAAACACATAAATGCCGAAACAGAGACCTGGAGTGGCAGATTGGAGGGGAAACTCCAGCGGGGCGCTGCCGGGATGGTCTCCATCTTCTCCAACGACTTCTCCACCGTCTCCATGATGATGAGGGAGTAGTCCACCCCCTGGACTTGGGTTTGTGGTGGTAACATGATCTAATCTCTCTATGTATGATCATTGTTGAAGTCCATATGATGTGCCTTGCATAAGTATGGATCTATCTATGTAATTCCTATGGTGGATATTGTGGTATGAGATGATATTTGTTATGCATTTACCGTTGTGTTGGAACTTTTATGACTTGTCATACTTTGGAGATATTCTATGATGCATGTGATGGTTTGATTTATGCATAATGCGTTTTTTATCCATGTCATGAGATGATTAATACCACGAAGTGTAGATAGATGAGAGAGTTGTGGTCACACACACGAAATATGAATCATTGCACTAGTGTTTAGAATATTGTCCATTAAGAAGTATGATGTATGTAGGTACAAGATGGCCGATGTGACACGGCAAAGCTATTGAGTGACACAGTACCGCCCAACATCCTTTATCTGGGGGTAAAAAGGGAGAAGTATGATGTGAGAGTGACAGCAACCACGCTAGACTTACGAGGGTGACCTAGCAACACAAATGAGTATTTCTTTCAACTATGTGTTTTACGACATATAGCCGTCATAAAAGTTTGTCTTGTCCTCTTGCATTGAAAAGGATTGGGACACTTTTACATTCTTGTTTTGTTACATTAAACTTCCATCAATTAAATTAACCACCTTGTTCTTTAAACTTGTTTAGTGCATAATCAACTAAAACTTGTGACACTTTAGTTGTAGGAAATAGATAACTTTTCCTTCCTACTCATATTGATCGATACCTTACTTTCATATTGAAAGGTGCTACAGTGATCTCCTGTTTTTGGGTTATCAGCTGCACTCAATGACAAGCGACTTGTCCGTATAAGAGCAAGGACAATAGCTACCGCCCGCGGCTGGCTATAGAAAAGTCCATGTCAGCTAAAGCCAACATAAGCAAGGATCAATACAATAAGTTGGCTCTTAAGCTAGTTCTAGCGAATACTTAATCATTAATATGTCAATGCGCATGCATCCGCTGTGCTTGCATGCAAGACTCATGAGATGCGGAGCGCCAGCACTAAAGCCAGCGACAGGCTACATGCGGGCTATATGGTTTCGATTTTTGTGCTATAGCTAGGCACTTCAACAAGCGCCCGCTCTCCTCTCTCTCTCCTGCCATCTCTCTTCTCCACCTAGGATTTTGTTTTTTTAGAACAAGACCTAGGATTTTGTTAATGTGGACTATTTTATAGCCTGCTTACTAAGATATATTGTACTTGCTCTAATACGCTTCCTTTTGGTCTTTGGAGGTGGGGCCATGCCCATCTGCAGGAGCTTTGACCATTGTCAACCGCCTTCCATTTGCAGCCTCGCCCGCAACGATACCATCCCACGTCCATATGGGGCAAGGCTAGCTTGCGCGCGCGCAAGGAAGACTCCCGTCGCGCGGTTTCCGACAGCGCACCTGGTGGGCCCCACGGACGGAGGAGGAAGAAGACCGCACGGAGGAGGAAGAGAAGGTCACCCCCGACCTGCACCCCCCACCGAAGTTTGCTCCTTGCCGTCGCAGCCTCCGCCGCGGCCAGCCGCGGCTGCGGCGGCGCCGGCTCGGCCTGGACCTCGTCGCCGTCGGTGAAGAAGATGGCGGCGGCGGCTCCTTCGATTCCGCCCACACCCCCCGCCATAAGTTTGCTCCTCGCCGTCGCAGCCTCCGCCGCGGCCAGCCACGGCTGCGGCGGCGCCGGCTCGGCCTGGCCCTCGTCGCCGTCGGTGAAGAAGATGGCGGCGGCGGCTCCTTCGATTCCGGCCACACCCCCCGCCATAAGTTTGCTCCTCGCCGTCGCAGCCTCCGCCGCGGCCAGCCACGGCTGCGGCGGCGCCGGCTCGGCCTGGCCCTCGTCGCCGTCGGTGAAGAAGATGGCGGCGGCAGCTCCTTCGATTCCGCCCACACCCCCCTGCCATAAGTTTGTTCCTCGCCGTCGCAGCCTCCGCCGCGGCCAGCCGCGGCTGCGGCGGCGCCGGCTCGGCCTGGCCCTCGTCGCAGTCGATGCGTGCGTGCGTGGCTTGGGGAGAGGATGGAGCGCGTCTGCGGCGTCTGCGTGGGGTAAAGGAAGGAAGAAGATAGGTACGTGGGTGGGACCCACCCACGTCCGTCCACCAGCGCGTCAACGTGTCTCCGCGGCGCGAGCGAGCGCTCGCTCGCGCAACAGGTAGCCATCCTCGTCCATATGGGTGGGCATGGTCGACGTACTTCGGCCCAGTTTCCCGTGCGCACTTGGGTGCCCGCCCTACCTGCCCTATCGTGTATGTAAACCCGGCAGGACAGACATGTACGCACCACTTGGCCCTATCGTGACAGGCGTAACGACGTCGGGTTTGTGCCCTGCGGGCTGCGGTGCACGCATGCACGCATCGCTGCTCCCGGAAATGTACGTACGCTGCCCAACTTGCGGACTCTACGGATGGGCTTGCCGGATGCCAAGTCTCGCCGCTTGATCTCTGGGAACCGCCGATGCGTACGGTCTGATGATCGATGCTCCCAACTTGCTTGGTCGTATCTTCCTTCTAGAAACACTCTCTCGCTCACAGCAAAATTCTCTGTCATTACGTTCTCTTTAGCTTAAGGAAATATCCAAGTCTCGATTTGGGAGATTTGCTTCCCTGACTTTTTTTTAAACAGATCGATCTTTGTTTAGTTTTTAGACGATTGTAAAGAGTTTTATGGTCTGTTTGTATATAATTTTGAAAAGAGAAAAACTTCATCGGTTATAATATTTGCGCTTGGCAACCTCGCGAGCATCATAGGTGTCCTCGTCGTTGTTGTCCTCCTGGTGGCAATGTTGCCTTGGTTCCTAATAATCGCACTTTCGACCATGGCGTGAACAGCCAGGGCCATCGCGCCACAACCCTTCTTGTGGAAAGCGTCATAGCTAAGCTCACCACGACAGCCATCACGAGTATCAAACCCATGGTGCTTGTGGCTATTGTCGTAGTGGTTGTTCCTAGTGCGGTCGCGGTCCAGTGCAGACATGAGAGTCGAAAGCACGGAGCGAGAGCCCACTGTCACGACGTTAATAGTGCCGAGGCGCTAGATGGAGGGACCGCCCAGAACGAATGGAACTCGGTGAAATGCTCGTGTTAATGTATATGGCGAGCACAGATTAAGTGGTCTTCGATGTACTCCACGTGCAGAAGAGTACAGTAAGGTCATCCCCTCCCCCCTTCAATTGGTATGGGCGATGTTGCACTTGTTGCGACCAAGACTTCCGCTTGGAAGTCGAACAACCGCGAGCCATAAAATATTCATTGCTTTGAAATGTCTTGCGATTGTATTGAGACAAGAGAGTGCAGTTTTGGCTCACGAGCTCATATACTCCCTAGTCCCTACCGGTTAAGAAAAAAATCAATTTTAAAGCATTTAAAAAATTCTAAAAAAGTTGTAATGAACATATCCAATTGTTCCTTATACGTGCAAAACTTAGTGATGAAATGACATTTGTGGTGCTTTGTTAAAAAAAGCCAACTGTGGATTTTAAAAATATCATTTTTTTAGAGCACTAATTTTTTTTTGAAATACTTTTTAAATTTATTAACCGATAAGCACCATATGAGGTTGGGAGCCGTTTTGAATTGCTGGTATCTTGTGATAATTACTATCTTATGTCCAAGTTACTTATTGTTTGGCTCGATGGCTTATGACCAGGGGCGGAGCTCCCCTTAGGGCAAGGTAGGGCAGCCGCCCTACCTTGATTTTTCGCAAAAAACTACATATATATAGGAATTTTCCTTTGTATATTCAAAATTCTCTAATCTTTGCACGTTCTGGCAAAAAACAAAAGGAAGCACTCAAACTGGGCCAATTCTGAGTGCCTCTTCCTAACTGGACATTAGTAGGCACGGGAGCCTGAGAAGGGCCTTCTGCGCACAAGGAAACAAAGGTCTAATCGAACCATTTTTCGACATGTGCTTCGTTCCCAAACGTCGCCGTGCCCCGCGCCTCCTATCCTTCCCCCTCCCGAGCTCGCCTCTTCGCCACACTCTCGCCATTCCCCAATCTCTCCTCCTCCTTGTCAATTTCAGTTGCTAGTGACAGATATGAAGAGATATTCTTGGTCAATTGCAGTTTTTTTTACAGTTTTTACTGTTTTCATTTTGTTGCATCATTTTTTCTTCTTATTGGAGTTCGCCCGACCTCATTTTTTTCTCGTCCTCCGCCACTGCTTATGACTATTGTTAATAGAAATAAAGCCAACAAGAATTCTCAAGATTTGAGTGTGCTGACAGAGCTTGCCGCCAAATGATTAGATGGCGAGGGCTGTTTGAGTTTCGATACTAGACTTGAGTTGTGTCCGATCCGTTGGAAAGAAGTGACGTCGTCTCCAAATCAGATGAGTATGTTGCTCATTTTGTCCGTAGCACTCAAGTGAGGACAGGTCGGCCGCGCACGTGAGACGTGAGGTCACCCCACGTACGTACGGTACGTACGTTCCGCTACAAGGGTCCGCTCGCCCATTCCATGCATGCGACGGCAAACTGCTTTCGATCCGATCGTCTTCTTCGTCTATATATATATATATACTGTCACACACACGCAGCCATGGATGTGCCACTACTCTCATCAATCGAGCACGAACGAGGTTCAGCCGAGGTACTACGATGAGGCCGTCGATCGTGCTGCTGGGCGACTCGATCACGGAGGAGTCGTTCGGGGAGGGCGGGTGGGGCGGCTACCTGGCGAACCACTACTCACGCTCCGCCGACGTGGTCCTCCGGGGCTACAGCGGCTACAACACCCGCTGGGCCGCCCTCGTCGCCCACCGCGCCATCTCCGCCGTCGTCTCCCCCGCCGTCGCCGCCGTCACCGTCCTCTTCGGCGCCAACGACGCCTCCCTCCCCGACCGCGCCAGCGCCTTCCAGCACGTGCCCCTCCCGGAGTACATGGACAACCTCCGCGCCATCTGCGCCGTGCTCAAGAAACGGTGGCCGTCGGCAGCCGTGATCCTGATCACGCCGCCCCCCGTCGACGAGCGCGGCCGCGTCCGGTACCCCTACGGCGGCGACTTGTCGGGCTTGCCCGAGCGGACGAACGAGGGCGCGGGGCGGTACGCGCGCGCGTGCGTGGAGGTGGCGAAGCAGTCCGGGCTCCGGGTCATCGACCTCTGGTCCAGGATGCAGAGGTTCGCCGGCTGGGAGACGTCCTTCCTCAGGTACGAGCGCACGACACGCGCACGCGGCGCACGTAGACAACTCGACATGGAATCTTCCCGACGTTTACGACGTTTTTTTTGGTCTTGTGCGTGCAGGGATGGGCTGCACCTGACGCCGCGTGGGAACCGCCTCCTGTTCGAGGAGGTGGTGCTCGCGCTCAAGGACGCCAACCTCGGCCTGGAGGCGCTGCCGGCCGACCTGCCGCTCTGCAGCGACATCGACCCCGACAACGCCGTGAAATACTTCGAAGATCAGTGATGATGATGTTTTAGAAGACTCGAGATCGTTGTGCTCGCCAGATTCTTTGTTCGTTTCGACGGAAGATGATATGTTTTCTCTTTATATGAAATTGCGGTTACGTTTGTCTCGTGGTGGTGGTGCCGTGGTGGATTAGTCTGTTGTATGCATTCGTTATTTGTTTTGTGATGTGGAATAAAGATTCTACTTATCTTTACCTAATAATAATAAAAGCGCTAAATCTTCCGCGGTTTGGTGTGTCATTAGATTAGTTTTGCCCATAAAGTTATGAATTATTACCCACCTATGCCACCCATAAGTTAGAAAAAATGTTTATACTACATAAATAAAAAACCGATTGATTTGGTGTTAGGGAGTCCAACACGAATAGGCTACACGCGCCAATGCACCGCCTTAGGCCTATGTCCAGCCCAAGGCGAAGGCGAGACTGTCGCCTACGTCGGATTACCCAGGGCAGCCGAATCCTAAGCCGGGCACCGCACCAGTCAAGTGGACGGCGCCGTCTCCGCGCTTTCGGATGCGTCGTATTTCGGTTCCTGCTGGTGACAGTGCTCGAAAGCCACGCTGACAATGGGAGCAAAATCCATCGGTGGCAGCGGCTACAAGAACAAGAACAATCCTCACGCGAGCAGGATCGGCGGTGCACGACGGCGACGCTGCGAGCCTGCGAGGAGTTCGCCCGCCTCTCGCACGGACTCCCCGTCCCTGACTCATGGCCGCGTGGCTGAGGCACCTGGGAATACCCATCCGGAGCGTCGAGGAGATCGAGCGTTGTGTGAGATTTCTGATTTCGTCGCGGCTATCTGGGCTTTGGGGCCTAATGTATACGTATTCAAAGGCAACAATGCCCCGAACGCTAAAAAGGAAGTGCTAGGGCAGACAAAAACGGATTTTTTTAAATAATATTTTTTGAAACTTTATTCGGAATCTAGCACGCGTTCTGGAGGAATTCGAAAAGTAGCGCGGCGTCGTCACGGTGCGTGCCGAAACATCTGGTTTCGGCACTGCCCGTACCGAAAGCACGGTTTCGGCACTGGCCGTGCCGAAAGAAGGACGTTTCGGCCGCGCCAACGCCGAAAGCCTGCAAGACTGCATGCGCGTCGCTGCTTCGCGTAACTGCGGCGCCGACAGCTATGTTTCGGCACGGCCGAGCCGAAACATGGCTTTCCCTCTATTTTTCGTGCCGTCGTCGCTCCCGCCTTTTATTTTCCCGCCATCCTTGCTCCCTCTCCCGCGCCTATTTTCCGCGCCGTCGTCGCTCCCGCCTTTTATTTTCCCGCCAGTCTTGCTCCCTCTCCCGCGCCTATTTTTCGCGCCGTCGCTCCCGCCTTTTATTTCCCGCCAATTGTTCCTTGCTCGTCCTATAAAAACCCCGGGAGGAGATGTCGAGTTGGTAAGCATAGTCCACTCACTCGAACATGTCGAGTTTTCCTTTAGATGGTAGTTTCCCGGCAGGAATGTCGGCACTCCTTTTGAAGTTTACGGCCGAGTTCAAGGTAGACAATAAGGAGATCCCATTCGGGGATATTGTTAGTCATCCACCTCATCTCCGTGAGCTATCAGCGAAGCTAGCTAGGCATGGGTGGCCATGGAGGAATTACAAGGAAATAGAAAAAGAACTCGTGAGGCTGCATGCTAGGTGGCAGAAGAAGAAGCTAACATATCCCACTGAAGCATATATGTTGGATGCTTTTCGTACACTGATGTTATGGGTCGAGGAGAGCGAGGACGAAGATGATATCTTCATGCCCACTGAAGCGAGCAAGAGAGCTGCAGCAGCGGCGGCGGCGTCGAAGGGCAAGGGTGCAGCGTCGTCGAAACGCAAGGCTGAAGCATCGTCGAAGGGCAAGGGTGCGGCGTCGTCGAAGGGCAAGGGTGCAATATGGTCGAAGGGGAAGAGTGACGTGGGAGGCTGTGTCGATGGTAGATGACTTTTCTTTTTCAATTTATGTTGTGTTGTCGCTACTACCACTTTTCTTGCTGTCTGTGTAAGTTGCAATGTTTGTTTAATAATATGTCGTACAACTTATTTTCCTCTGATATGTCTCGTACATAGATAATAATATGTCTCATACATAGATAATATGTCTCATACAAACATAAATATGAATATGTCTCGTACATAGATAATATGTCTCATACAAACATAAATATGAATATGTCTCACATAGAAATAGAAATACGGATAGTAGTACTAGATAGAAATATGTCTCACAGATAGTAGTAGATAGTAGTATCACTCATCTCTGTGAGGACGTGTCCGCGGCTGTCTACGCGGTCGACGCCCGAAGGTGACAAGCGTCTCGGAGCGCGGTGGTCACGCATCCCTCGGCCTTGCAACGGCTCCTCCTCCTGTGTTTCCTGCGTCGGGGGCGGCGGTGGAGTCTGGTACGGGGTCGTCGTACAGCTCCGTGTGTGGACAGTCGTCACCCCACCTGTACATGTAGATGTTACGTCAGTACTCCGTCTGGTGGACATGATAAATAAATGAGAGTATTATAAACTACTTACGGAGGTGGACCGGAATCTGAGACATCGGCATAGGAGACGGGTTCCACACGGGATTAGGTGGATGTATCCCGTAACCTTGCGACATCGCGAACTGGTAACCATGCGGCATGCCATACCCGTACGAAGGCGGCATCCCGAGCCCGTACATAGGTGGCGGCTGCCACGTCGAACTACCAGGCTGGGTAGGATCTGGCTGCTCGTACAGAATTGGCTGTGATGGACCGGACTGGGAAGGATCTGGCTGGTGGGACGAACTACCATGCTCGTATGTAGGTCGTGGGCGAGGACTCTGTACTACTGTATGACGTGGTCGGGGGTCCTGTCGACCTGTGGAGTGACGGGAGGGTGATACCTGTGCATCCTGAATAAGTGGAGTCCGGGAGAGTGACTGCGCGGGGCGCGGGGCGCGGTGCTGGGCCGTGTGCCGCAACGTCTGCAGCGCCGGCACAAGTAAGAACAGAGTACACACGTCGTAGCTTGTCCTCCAGACGCTTGAACCAAGACACTGTTGCGGCAGTGGGGCAAAGTCGGCAACGTCGCTCTGAATGTCTTGTATCAAGTCTGCCTGTTGTAGGAAAAAAAAGTTAGTGTCGATTATTGAGACATGCATTTACCAATATTAGTGAAGTACATACCGCGTAGTATCTGCTTCCCCCAATAGCCTCAAGTGGGTACATGTCCGTAACAGAAGGAGGTGGCAACTGATCAGGCTGGGACGTGGCACTAAGCGAAGTCGAGTGGACTGTCTGTACGTCCGCAGATATAAGTTGAAATCATGTAGCAGAAATGGCTCATCCCGGGCCATACATTAGCCGTCGCGTTCGCCCATTCCGCTATGTACGGATAAGTACTGTAGCCAAGATGCCAGAGATCTATCTCCTTGTCGCGACAATCTGAAACATGTAGGCGTAGTGTAATTAGAAAAGTACATTCCAAATTCCTTGTGTAAACACAGTTGATTAAAAACATACCTGTGGATGTGCGAAGGAAGGGCGGGAACTCTAGTGGGAGGCTCCGGCAATTGTCGCTTGCCAAACTGTCTCATGACACGTTGTTGGGCCATCTCCTCCACCGTGACATCGAAAACAATGCGGGCTCGAGTGAACCAGTAGTTTTCATCCCTCCGGCACAAGCTAGAAATCCCGCCGGGGTATCTCGCCTGCACCCTGTCAGGACGGTACGGCTCCCATATAACCTGATTGTCTTGCAATTGATCAAACTGCATCGTGAATGACTCGTAGCAGTTTTTAACCTGCTGGCCCGCGTACCGTCTCTGCAAATAGATAAACTAGTTATGTATGAAATAAGAAGTTTGAAAAATTAAATGATGTGCAAGTTTACCTCTCTACGCGCCCACATACTACCAATAGTAGGCAAAGCGACTAGGTTTGCT
This sequence comes from Poa pratensis, assembly GCA_947311845.1. Lineage (NCBI taxonomy): Eukaryota > Viridiplantae > Streptophyta > Magnoliopsida > Poales > Poaceae > Poa > Poa pratensis. Next base: position 50,894,261 of record CAMZMU010000041.1, read on the forward strand.
CAACGAGCCTGTACTCCCAGGGTGTAAGAGCGTCGACGTCAGGCCTACCGATAGGGAACCTCTCCCAGACCATAACTGCAACAGTAGTGGACAGCCAAGAAGCGAAGCGGAACGCTTATTCTTCGTGCATGCCGAACACATAGCTCGGTACGTGGCGGCTAAGACAGCTGACCCAAAACTCCGTGGCACTATGTCCTCAACGTGATGTGCCTCCGCAATCTCTCGCGCCATATTGATGAAGCGCGCACTAATAGTGTCGACGTGGGAGTCAATGAACATTACCTTGCCGAACAGCCACAGCAGGTATGCCTCCAGACATCTAGTAATCTGCGCTTCAGTCAACGCGGCATCCGGGTATCCTAGAACTCCAATCTGCATTGATCATACAAAACGAACTGAGTAAGTACAAGTTTGTTGATAAAAAATAAAACTCATAATTCTAACAGTCTTACCTGAAACTTGCTCAACCATGAAACCCGAGGACCGTGTCGCTGGTACTCAAGGGTGGGTTTCCGGATGTATCCCTGCGAAACGTGCCTGCATTTCGTCACGCCAATTATCTGGAGCCTGTAAAGGACCTACGACCGCGCCCGCCAGTGGGAGACCCAACAGATATGACACATCCTGAAGAGTCGGTGCCATCTCTCCGCACGGGAAGTGAAAAGTGTGGGTCTCGGGCCTCCATCGATCAACTAAGCAGCAGAGCAGTGACCTGTCTGGGTTGATGCGTCGAGATGCATCAACCTGCACATCAATATCTGGGGCCCCGAGCTGATCTGGTGGAATATGTTGCCACTCCCGCCGAGTCGCCTCAACTAGGCGCGCTATAGGTAAGAGACCAGACCAAGATAAACTGCAACAAAATTTTGTATCATAAATTATTCGTCATATCGTAGAACATAACAAAATAATCAATATATTCTCTTATACGTACCGATCAACCCAATCAGGGTGTATCATCCAGTTGTATGCTGGACCCCGCGTACGCAAGATCTTCGGTACGTTACCATTCTCCCAAATCTTTGCACGATGTTTTCCATCGATCACCCACTGAGCAACACATGTGCAGCCATCTGTACAAATTAAACCATACAAATTCATCATCACTCATGCATGCAAATTAGTTCGCACATTACAAATTAAACCATTCAAATTAAACCATACAAATTCACGTACAAATTAAAACATAGTTCGGACACTTACAAATTAAACATACAAATTCACGTACAAATTAAAACATAGTTCGGACTCTTACAAATTAAAACATAGTTCGGACACTACAAATTAAACCATACAAATTCACGTACAAATTAAAACATAGTTCGGACTCTTACAAATTAAAACATAGTTCGGACACGCTCAAATTAAAACATAGGGATACACACATAGAAATTAAAATGTAGTGCTAGCCACGTTGCCCACGTCCTCGGTTTCCTCGGTTTCCTCGACCACGCACAGGATCAGGAGCAGGTTTCGGACAATACTTCTCTCTATGCCCAAAAATATTGCACAACAAGCACTGTCATAATGAAGAGGAATTTCTGACAGTGATGGTACATAGTCAACAGGAATTTGAGCATGTCCTGCTGACGGTGATGGTTCATAATGACCAGCCATTTGGGCACAATGCGAACTAGTTGCTTCACTAGTCTCTCCAGTCTGAACAGCACCACCACCTATTTCTAAATTATTCTGCTTCAGAACAAACGACACTATGACTTCTGGTTTTGTCCCTCGGCGTTTGCATGATGCTAGCCAAGAAACCCACTGATTTGTCCGATCAAGCGGCAACAACTCCCAGCGAATATTTGACCGGGATTTAGTCCATACCGACTGAATCCTAACAGTACAGTAATTAGGATCATACCCAAAATTCACCGTCAAATACCACTGGACAACGCCGATTGTCACTTTCTCTGCCTCTGTCAACTGAATCTCCACATTTTCAAATTCACTAAGATCAACCCCTGACTCAGATGCACAAACTGTACCGGCACCGTAGTGCACAACAACATCGATCACTTCCATTACCTAAACAAATTTATTCCATTATTAAATACTCCACAGCGGATAAATCTAAATATTACGACCGCCGAAAATAAATATGACGAACCCGATAAAATAAAGACTACTCAAAAAATACAATACATCTAACCGACAACATATATCTACACTAATCCTGACACATCCACCGACAAACTATATTAACATTTAACTTAAAAATCTAGAGATTAGGGTTTACCCTTGACGCGTGCGTAGCTCCCGCTGCCCGGCTTCAATCTAGCACCACCACCGCCGCAACACGCCTCTAGCTTCCCCAACACCGGCACACACCGCCACTATCCACCATTGTTGACCACCATTGCCCCACCTCCACACCCCCAAACGCCTCCACGAACAACTATCCCATCAATAGATCGGGGATGCCTCAACCCTCCTCTACTCTATTTCTTGAGTCTGTGGGCTTTTAGGAATTTTTTGGGGCAAGAATCGGTGGTCTTTTTCGATGGAAAATGGAAGAACAGAGAGGAGAAGCAGCAGCTCGAGCGAGAGAAGGAAGGAGGCCGAGCCGGGCGCCCGTCGTGGTTATCTGCCTCCTTTCGGCACGGGCGGTGCCGAAAGGCTTGTTTCGGCACGGGCGGTGCCAAAAGCGCAACTTTCGGCACGAGCGACGCCAAAAGAGGTGGGCCACGCCTGCCGCTGCGCAGGGCCACGCATGCCGCTGTGCAGGCCGACATGCAGAAGCCTTCTTTCGGTACCGGCCGTGCCGAAACCCGTTGTTTCGGCACGGGCCGTGACGACAGCGCGCTACTTTTCGAATTCCTCCAGAACGCATGCTAGATTCCGAATAAAGTTTTAAAAAAATATTATTTTAAAAAAAATCGACAAAAACGAAGCTGCATATGAACTCCTTTCCTGCACAGCGCTAAGAATCTCAAGGTATGTGTGTGCAACTGTGTTGTGTGACTTTTGTTTTGCAAATTGTGCTGCATCACATCAGCAATTAATCCATAAAAAAGAACTAATCCATCTTTTCAAAAGCAAGTGGTTTCTTTTTCTTTTGTTTTCCTCCTCTAGTACTCGTCTACTGTTATTTTCGAAGACAACTACATATTTAACGAAAATCATGGGTCCACAAGTGCTGAATCACCTCCGCAAAATGTGAAAGACATTTTATAGGTTATGATATGAAAAGTAAGTCACAAACAAACACATAAGAGCACGAGTGGCCAAGAGAGCCGAACTATCACACTCCTCGGGTGGAAGACATCGTTTGCTGTCATTTCCGCTTCTTCTTTACCAAGCTCACCTCGAGCCTACATCCATCGAAAACCTGCACGCATGCATGATGAGTTCCACATGAATCAGTAGAAACTATATAATTTATTGTTATTGTATGCATTGAAAAATGAAAGATGGGATTTTCATGCGGAGAATCAAACAATTAGTTGATTGATTGATGAAAATATGTATTTCATGTACTGACCAGCTTGTTGAGAGCAGACAAAGCATCTGCTTGCTTTTCATGTGTCGTCGCGATGGTTACAAGACCAACACCCTGTGAGGCCTTGGTCTTTTTGTAATAAATTACTTCAGCGTTGGATACTTTTCCTTGCTTGCTGAAAAAGTGTTGCAGTTGAGGGTTGTGTACGGTGAGAGGTAGATTGCGCACAAACACCTTGAAACAAGGCCCATAATATCTCTCAATGTGAATCATGCGCGTTGGACCTGTCGTCTGATGCTTCCATCTTGGAGCCTCCAACCTCTCATTGATTTCCTGATCCACTAAGAAAACTTAATGAAGATAAAAGCAAGAAACAAAGAGGCGCTGAAGTGTGTGGTAAAAAGCATAAAAAATGTGGAAGCAATGCCACCAGAGTGCAACAACTGAAATTATAGAAGATCTTAAAGGTGGAGGCGACGCCACCATGGATCATTAGTCGTCTCAAACATACTTTTTTATGTTAGATTGTCTATAATGCCTACGAAAGTTTCATATTCATGAGGCACGTATTGTGCTAAGGGTGCATTTTGATCAGGCCTGTGTTTAGCAGAATAGCAGATATGGATTTCGTTTCTAACAATAGGTCAATAGGAATTGTGTGACGTAGTAGAGGGTAATGGATAGGTACCGTAACATGACATATTTGTAAAACCTAATGAAACAATCAGTTACTGGGATCCATATAGTGCAATATGAATGTACTGTAGTCGTTATCATACGTTGTTGATCACTTAACGAATGTGAAACTCAAAGCAATATAAATGTGAGGGTTTTTGCTAGTGATGTATGGCGTCTGTGTACCTGGATTGGAGCAATGGAAGGTTGGGGGACAATCCAGGTGCACGTCTCGTCGTGCTCCTGCCATTCTCTAGGAAGCCTTTCGACCAACTCGCCCTTTTCGTCATCAAGGTTGTACCTTACCACGCCCAGCTGATTATGCAGCAAACCTTCCTTAAATTTATGAACGAAATAGACACACCGGCCGTCGCCAGCGAGTCGCCCCGATGCGTCCATGGCGAAGCTGTTGGGCCACCCCAGAAACAGGACGCGGTCGGCTAGGCTCCGGCCGTACTTCCTCACCCACCGAAACTTCTCCGTCGTCTCGTGCAGCAGAGTGTGCACCAAAACGGTGCATGCTGTGCCAAATTGCGTGCACTCTTCTGGGTACTTGCATTGAACCGACACCCACAACAGCTGACCATGGCACTGCAGCGCGTAGCCGTACTGGTAGGAGCCGTCATTGCTCTGACGTAGCACCGTCCCCTTCCTCGGGAACTGCGGGTCGCCGGAATCACCGTGGTTTGGCCCACACAAGTGCCAGCGCTTAGCCGTCAACTCAAGGTCCCGCTCGACGAAGGTCCACGCAGTGTCGCCGGAACGCAGAAGCACTGCCCTAAACCTATTTCCCGAGGAGTTGCTCACGAGAAGGATGGTACCGTCGTCATAGACGATTCCGCTGGGGTTCCCCTCCTTATCCCAAGGATCTCTCTGGTGTGGTAAAGGAGGCACGAACAGGACGGCGGCACCGGCCAGTGGGTCGGGAAGGCCGGAGCAGCGGCGTGCGGGGGAGTAGCGGATGTAGGCGGCACCGAGCAACCAGCTTTCCTGATGGGTGGATGGCGGTGCGCGGTAGCCGGTCTTGGAGAAGACGCATCTGATCTTGATGGACTCGTTGTCCTTCTTGTTGGGTGCGAGGAGCCATGGAAGAAGTTGGCTCGTCTTTCCGCGTGAGTGTGAGTCGCGCCAGGACCTGCACACGGCGTGGAAACGGACGAAATCGGCGGCATGCAGGCGGCCGGAGATTTCACCGAGCAGATCTGGCGGCAGCTCCGTCGACCACCGCCTCTTGTACATGGCGGCCGGGATATCGATGGAACCGAAATTTGTTTTTCTTGTTTCGAGATACTAGTTGGCATGTACGTGCAACGCACGTTTACTACAGGACATTTTGCAAGTGGAAGCAAGGAAAAGACCGTATATGGGTATGTGCGATTACTTCTTGCATCATGGCGCCTCGGGCATCATCGCCTGCAAGTAGCACTGCTAGAAAAATGGTCTATGGTCCCGGTTTGGATGGGCTATCAGTCCCGGTTGCCCAACCGGGACTAGCCAATCGGGACTAATGCTAATCCCGGTTGGGCCACGAACCGGGACCAATGGGTGCCCACGTGGCCAGTTCTGGCTGGGCGTGGGGGGAGACTCATTGGTCCCGGTTCGTAACATCCGTGTTACGAACCGGGACCAATGAGTTTTTTTTTTGTATTTAGGGTTTAGGGTCTCCCTCTCACCGGTGCCCCCTCTCCCTCTCGCCGGTGCCTCCTCTCGCGGTGCCCCCTCTCACCGATGCCCCCTCTCCCTCTCGCCGGTGCCCCCTCTCCCTCTCGCCGGTGCCTCCGTCGTCTCCCTCTTCTTCGCATCGCCGACGTGCTCTCCATCTCTCACCCGCTGGCTCATCGAGGCCAAATTTCGATATTTCTTTGCAGGTACTACTCGCCGACTCATCTCTCACTCAACGGCTCTCCATCTCGCACTCAATTCGATGCATGGTACTACATACAGCAATGAAGGAACCACTATTACACATCATCGTCATGAATATATTACACACAGCTCATTCGTCGTGCTTGGTCGAACATATTACAAACGCTATATGTACACACGAGTTTCATGCATATATACATCTCTTTTACACTCACCCTTGCATTTCAACCTTCCCATAGTATTCTCCCTTCGGATCTAAGACCTCTGCATCTAAGAATCCCGCAATTTCCTCTTGAATTGCGCGTACGCGATCTTGAGGTAGAAGACCATCCCGCAGCCGTTCGATCTAATTTAAAGAAGGGGTCAATATATATGAATGAAACTAAACACAATTGATGGCAATAAACTAAAATTGTGAATATTGTTTACGTACTTCAAGTTGTTCTATGTACCGGCCGCCCGTCTGATGTGTCGTCTGGCGAATGAATTCGCAAACGTAGAATCCACATAAATTATTCACATGTTCCTGCCTCAAGCACTTTACGAGAACAGAGTTCAATCAAAATAATAATCAAGCATGATAATGGTATTGAAACTAAAATCAAAGAGATGCGCGGAATAATAATCAAGCATGATAACTTACACTTGGTCGCCCAACTTTCTGGCTGGGCCTCGTTTTGTCCTTATAGAAGATTTGCTCGATCCGGAGGGTTAAAAGAAGAAAGAGCGTTAATATATGTATATAGACAACAGAGACTTAATTAATACAATCTTCGGCTTCATTAATATATGTATATGCACCTCGCCGGAGTTTGCAACATTTAATGTTCCACCGGAGCCTTCGGCTTCTCCCTCGTCGGCTTCTTCCTCGCCGACTTCTCCCTCACCCCAGCCGTAGGGTTCTACCTAAAAGGAGCCGTCTCTTCGGTTGAGAGTCTCATCTCCCTCACCGGAGTTGTTCAAAAACTGCGAGACGACATCGCCAACATCTTCCGGTCCGCGGATTATATTCTCGAGGATGTTTTCCTGATTTTCGTCTCGTTCCATAGTTTCTGCAAATTAAGAACAATGCACAAAACTTTAGTTGGGTAACTTGTTCCATATGTCAAAATACATCTACCCACAAAAATGTGAATCGGATATGTGAATGCATATGTGAATACAAAGTTAAATTTACTAATTTTGCTAACACATAAATTTTGCTAACACTTTAAATATTCTTAAACAAGCTATTTCTTAATTTTTCCTAACACAGTACTAACAATTCTTAACATAAATTTTTCTGTTGCTCACAAAAATACAATCTAAAATTCTACAAACATCTACTGCCATATAGAAGTCAAAACAATTGAAGTTTAATTCAATTCAAATTAGTATCAAATTCAAATACTTTTATTTATTTCAGGAACTAGTCACACACCATTTAATTCATCAATTATTCTTTATTGCTCACAAAAATACAATCTAAAATTCTACAGATAGCTACTGGTATCTAGAAGGCAACACAATTGGATTTGACTCAAAATGATCTACCAAATTCTCTACACATTTGTTTTAATTCAGAAGCTTAATAATCTAGTTTTAGCTACTGACTAAGTTCTTTTACTCTAAAATTTAAATCCTTTTAGGGTTACACAGTGTTGATTATTTGTGACCTAAACCAATTGGATTCAACTAAATTAGATTAACCAAATTACAATTAAAATTGTTATAGTACAGAAGTGGCTACAATCTTTATTTGAATACCTAATTAATTCTGTTCCTTAATTAATTCTACAAAAATTAGGGGTGCTAGGCTACTGCAATACAAAGTTAACACAATTGGATTCATAATTTTTGGATTATTAGAGTATTAGAAACAAACAAATTTACATAATTAATGTTTTGTACTATTTTACATACCCAGCAATTAATATTCATCTAAACAGAGTGAAACTAGTTTAGTTGCACAGACATTTTCATAAGCTATCCAGAGAATTTTGGTTTGAATTATTTGGATGTCTAAATCTCGAGTTGCTGATTTTCAAAGTTGACAGATGATTTTAAATTGTGCGCGCATGGATAAGTTTAAAAATCTGACGAGCGGGGCCCGCTCGTCAGTGACCTATCTACTGCATGCGAAGTGTTCGAGCGACGCCGCCGCGGCCGCGACGACGACGGCAAGTCGGAGACCTACCTAGGGGGTACGGGAGGTGGCGGAGATGGTCAGGGTCCGGCGAACGTCGGCGGCGCGGCTGTACGGCTCGGGGTACGGCAGGTGGCAGAGATGGTCACGAGTTCCTCCGCTTCCACGGCTCCGGCGTACAGGCGGCGCGGGTGTCGGGCAGCCTGACGGCGTCGATTCTGCTCCGGCGCCACGCTTCGTTTTCCTTGGTCGATTTGGGGATGAATGGGGAAGGAGAAGGCGCGGCAATTTATACCAGGCCTCATTGGTCCCGGTTGCTACCTAGAATCGGGACCAATGCCTTATTGGTCCCGGTTCGTGGGAGGAACCGGGACCAATGAGTTGGCAATTTAATGTCAGATTGGCTCGCGCGTCCATGGACTCATTGGTCCCGGTTCTTCGTATAAACCGGGACCAATGAGTCCTTTTTCAAAATTATTTCAAACTTTTCAGTTCTGAATGTTGTTCCCGTTTTTTTTTTCTTATTTAGGTGTTTGAATATGAATTTCAAATGGTTTTGAATCTGAAAGACTTTCAACATGAAAAGTGTTTAAATTTGAATAAACAATCCAAAACCATTTTCTGTTTTCTAAAATAATTATTCTAACTATACAAACTATTAACCATTTTGTCATTTTCAATTAAAAATGCATTAACTTTATTGCATATTTTGAATTGACAAAACTTTCAACGTGAAAAGTGTTTGAATTTGTATAAATAATCCAAAATCAATTTTACATTATTATTGTCATTTTCAATTTAATATGGATAAATTCATATCTTTAAATCCGTAAGTCGAAATTCGACAAATAATCCGTAAGCAGAAGTAAATGCAGAACAATTTCAGTGAACCTATATTTGTAAGATGAATGTTTGGTGTTGTAAAATGCAGAAGAAACCAGATAAAAATTATTTAATTCATTTATCTTTTGCATAACTAACTCAAAACCAGATTACTTATTCAGATGCTAAAGATCATTAGTTGAAAATGCAGAGATAAAGAATACATTTTACACGATCGTCGTCGTAGATAGACAAACATTTTACACGATCGTCGTCATACATAGACGAACCATTTGTCCTAACCAACGATGTGGCTCAGGTTAGTCATACTCCTGCCTAGGCCTATAATACTCGTCCTCGTAGTCGTTGTAGTCGCCGCCGTCGTCGTCGCTGTCGTCGGGCGGCGCTCGCCTGGACTGGAAGCGAGGGTAGCGCATGCGGGGGTTATCGCCGGCCGTGATGTAGTTCATGACGCTCTGGAGAGTCCGGCCGCTCCACCACAGCCGACGGCCGGCCTCGTTGAAGTTCGAAGGAGGCGGGCCGTCCTCCTCGTACCTGGCGAGCGCCCTCTCACGCCGATTGATGAAGAAGGCGTCCCAAGTCGGGCGGTAGTCGGGATGCCAGCGGGGATCCATCCGCTGCGCCGGAGTGAGCTCGAGGTAGTAGTGGTTCGTGATGGCCGCCCGGCGCGCCAAACCTTGAGGGACAGGAGGGACCGGCACGCCTCCGGTGCTCAGCCTCCAGCCGGCGGGGACGTCGTAGCCGGGCGGGCAGGGGTAGTTCGAGGCGCAAAGCGCCTCCGCCTCCGAGTAGGTTAGAGTGGGTACGGTGGAAGCCATGGGAGAGTGATGAGGTTGCAGATATGAGTTTAGATGTGCTATGCCAATGGAGGCCATGCATGACTACATATATATAGTGAGAATCCCACCAATAAGGAAGAAGCACACGGATCGTGTGTTTCTTTCGAGCGCTTGTGAGCCGTTGGATCAGGGGTGTGTTTCTTTTGAGGGATTGTGAGCTGTTGGATCAGCAGTATCACGACCACTTCGTGAGCCACACCAACCGGGACTAAAGAAGCACACGGATCGTGTGTTTCTTTCAAGCGCTTGTGAGACGTTGGATCAGGGGTGTGTTTCTTTTGAGGGATTGTGAGCTGTTGGATCAGCAGTATCACGACCACTTCGTGAGCCACATGACCCGGTTGGTGTTACCAACCGGGACTAAAGAAGCACACGTACCCTATATATAGCCCCCCTCCCGAAATTCCAGCGTCACTCACTCACCACACAAAACATTCCAGCGTCACTCGGAGAGGCATCTTTGGGCAACCAGCGGCAAGACGTCTCTGATGACCTGCGACCGTTCCAAACGGTTGCAGATCATCAGAGATGTCTTGCCGGACGGTTGTAGATCATCAGAGACGTCTTACCGCTGCTTGGATCGAAGTGGCGCTCAAACACAAAACATTCGGGTTCCCTAGCTACGTCCTACGGTGCATTTGATATGCGGGCACTCACGAGCCACCGTCGGGCTGTATGCAGGGGGAACCGTGTGTTTTGTTCCAACTTTTTCGAGCGCGTGTAAGACGTTGGAGTTTTCTTCTGAAGGCTGTACCTAACGAAGCTGAGGTTTGAGAGGTTCCCACGGGAGGTGTGGGAGCCGACAACCACCTACCACGCGTGTTTCACCGGTCGTCATGCAATTAATTAACAGAAAACAAAAAAGAAAACTCACATGTGATATAACCCATTTCTTCTAGGTGGAAACTCCCATTTCGTGTATTATGGTTTTCACCACATAAAGGTTTAATACATTACTACACATCACATAAAGGTTTAATACATTACATTGATTTACATAAATGCCATGAACCCTTCTTCGCGTATGTCCCTGGCCTATGATCGCTTCGGCCGTAACCATGGAGCATCTTCATTATTTAACGGGATGCTTGGGTCAGTTTTCACTGTGAAGGGCGGAATTTCATCAAACTTATCATAATCTGCTGACATGTCTGTCTTGTCCTCGACTCCCACGATGTTTCTTTTCCCTGAAAGAACTATGTGACGCTTTGGCTCATCGTCTGATGTATTCGTTTGCTTATTTTTTTTCTTTTTTCGGTCTGGAGGACATGTCCTTCACATAGAAAACCTGAGCCACATCATTGGCTAGGACGAATGGTTCGTTCCTGTAACAACCAAGATTCTTGAGATCCACTGTTGTCATTCCGTACAGCTGGTCTACCTTTATCCCTTCTCCCTTCATGTTGACCCAACTGCACCGAAACAAAGGGACCTTAAAAGTAGGTCCATAGTCAAGTTCCCATATCTCCTCTATGTAACCATAGTATGTGTCCTTTTGCCCATTCTCGTCTGTTGCATCAAAGCGGACACCACTGTTTTGGTTGGTGCTCTTTTTATCTTGGGCGATCGTGTAAAATGTATTCCCATTTATCTCGTACCCTTGGAAATTCAATACAGTCGAAGATGGTGACGCGGCCAACAAGTAGAGCTGATCTCCGACAGTGGTGTCATTCATGAGCTGTAATCGCAACCAACTGCCGAAAGTCTCCATGTGTTTTTCTTTAATCCAGGAGTCATCCTCCCCCGGGTTCTTGGAGCGTACATAATTCTTGTGTTCCTCGATATACGGAGCCACGAAGGTGGAACTTTGTAGAACTGTGTAGTGTGCTTGAGTTAAAGAATGCCCGTCCCTACATATCAGTGCTTTCTTTCCTAGCGTGCCTTTTCCACTCAGTCTCCCCTCATGCCGCGATTCAGGAACACCAATCGGCTTAAGGTCAGGAATAAAGTCAACACAGAACTCAATGACCTCCTCTGTTCCATAGCCCTTTGAGATGCTTCCTTCTGGCCTAGCACGGTTATGAACATATTTCTTCAAGACTCCCATGAACCTCTCGAAGGGGAACATATTGTGTAGAAATACAGGACCGAGAATGGCAATCTCGTCGACTAGGTGAACCAGGAGATGCGTCATAATATTGAAGAATGATGGGGGGAACACCAACTCGAAGCTGACAAGACATTGGACCACAGCCTTCTGTAAACTTGGTAGAGTTACTGGATCGATGACCTTCTGAGATATTGCATTGAGGAATGCACATAGCTTCACAATGGGTACTCGAACATTTTCCGGTAGAAGCCCCCTCAATGCAACCGGAAGCAACTGCGTCATAATCACGTGGCAATCATGAGACTTCAGGTTCTGGAATTTTTTCTCTGCCATATTTATTATTCCCTTTATATTTGACGAGAAGCCAGCCGGGACCTTGATACTGCTCAGGCATTCAAAAAAGATTTCCTTCTCTGCTTTGGTAAGAGCGTAGCTGCTTAAGTATTGACGCCCTTTATCCGTCTGCTTGTTGTATGGGTCTTTCATACGTTGCTGGTCCTCCCGTGCTTCTGGTGTATCTTTTGTCTTCCCATACACGCCCAGGAAGCCTAGCAGGTTCACGCAAAGATTCTTCGTCACGTGCATCACGTCGATTGAAGACCGGACCTCTAGGACTTTCCAATAGGGTAGCTCCCAAAATATAGATTTCTTCTTCCATATGGGTACGTGGTTGTCAGCGTCATTCGGAACAGATAGACTGCCAGGACCCTTTCCAAAGATTACTTCTAAATCCTTGACCATGTCATATATAACATCACCATCAGGGAGGTTAGGCTTCTTCCGGCGATCTGCCTCACCGTTGAAATGCTTGCCTTTCTTTCTTACGGCATGACTGTTCGGAAGAAATCGACGATGCCCCAGGTACACGTTCTTGTTTCCCAAATGTATACTTTCAGTCTTATCTAAACAGTGCGTGCATGCATTGTATCCCTTGTTTGACTGTCCTGAAATGTTACTAAGAGCAGGCCAATCATTGATGGTTACGAACAACAACGCTCGTAGGTCAAATTCCTGTTGTTTGTGCTCATCCCACACACGTACACCTGGTTCGGACCACAACTGCAAAAGTTCATCAACTAATGGCCTTAGGTACACATCAATGTCGTTGCCGGGTTGCTTCGGGCCTTGGATGAGCACTGGCATCATAATGAACTTTCGCTTCATGCACAACCAAGGAGGAAGGTTGTAGATACATAGAGTCACGGGCCAAGTGCTATGACTGGAGCTCTGCTCCCCAAAAGGATTAAAGCCATCTGTACTTAGACCAAATCTTAAGTTCCTTGCGTCATCTGAAAATGTCGGGAACTCTCTGTCGATTTTTCTCCACTGGGACCCATCGGCGGGGTGTCTCAACTTCCCGTCTTTCTTACGCTCTTCTTTGTGCCATCGCAACAACCTGGCATGCTCTTTGTTTCTGAACAGACGTTTCAACCGTGGTATTATAGGAGCATACCACATCACCTTAGCAGGAACCCTCTTCCGGGGGGCTCGTCATCGCACTCAACATCACCAGGGTCATCTTGTCTGATCTTGTACCGCAGTGCATTGCATACCGGGCATTTATCCATATTCTCGTACTCTCACCGCGGTACAGGATGCAGTCATTAATGCATGCATGTATCTTCTGCACATCTAATCCTAGAGGGCAGATAGCCTTCTTTGCTTCGTATGTAGTCTCGGGCAATTCGTTATCCTTTGGAAGCTTCGGCTTCATTATTTTCAGTAACTTCTCAAATCCCTTGTCAGAACAACCAGTCTCTGCCTTCCATTTCAGCAGTTCCAGTGTGGTACCGAGCTTTGTGCTGCCATCTTCGCAATTTAACTAGAAAAAAAAGGAGAGAAGAGAGGGGGTGGGTTATTTATAGGCATAGGAGGGGTATTGGTCCCGGTTCGTGCCACGAACCGGGACCAAAGCTCCGCGGCACGCCACGTGTCTGGCACTGGAGCATTGGTCCCGGTTCGTGGCACGAACCGGGACCAATGTCCCCAACCGAACCGGGACCAATGCCCTGGCAGCTCGAACCGGGACCAGTGCCAGGCATTGGTCCCGGTTTTTCACTAAACCGGGATTAATGGCCGATTCGGCTCTGGACGAAAGGTAGTTTTTTTACAAGTGTAGAGAGGAATTGGACATGAAGGTTGCCGTCATCCTCGTCGTTGGTGTCACGGAATATGCCCTTGACCCCAGTGGCGGATCCAGCGTCCCGGCCGCCCGGGCAGCTGCCCGGGCTTCCGGCCAGCCGGCACCATGTATTTCCATCGTATTTGTCCAAAAAATAGGGTATTTAGCCTTTGTATTAACAGTTTGCCCAGCCTTTATAATATTTCTGGGTCCGCCACTGCTTGACCCTGCGGGATTCACGTGGCCGCTCGCCAAAACTATCATGGATGATCCACGTGGACAATGTAAACAGCAGAGAATATACTTATAGCATCATGCCAGCAAAAAAAATTCGAAGTGCCTTACCTGGATAATTATTCTGTTGTGCACTGAAATAAATTTGTTTCCTTGCATGTGACGTTTTTGTTCTAGAATTCTTCTGCTTTGGTCAAACACAGTACCAGGACTGCTGCAAATATCAAAATAGAAATTTGATAGATAATATGTGAATTGAGATTTAGCACATTTAACACAGTAACGACACCACTATCTGAAAGTGACTCGCATGTTCTTAAGCTTCTCTACGAGCTTGAAAATAAAGTAACACCCTCAGATTTTGTAAATCTTCTCTTAATGCGTTAAAGCAGCGCTGCTGCAAGTCATGAGGGCATTGGCTGATCAGCCGATGGGTTGACGGCTCACAGATGTGAACCATGGACACCTCGGTCACGACAGCATGAAAGTTGGAGCAAATCGATGTGCAACGACGGGATACCTCAAATCAGAGTGCCATCAATGCACCACCACCGCCGCTGGCCTGGTTCGACAAGGGTAATGGATGCCTCCTCGACGACGCTAGCTATGCACCAGGGGCGTCATGGGGAATCACATCCTCTGTATATCATATGCATCTCTGCCAGCGTCCATGTCGCGTTGACCGTGCCGCGGCCCTGCGGATTATCTGGTGGCAGAACTTTGCGAGGCGGATCTCGCAGCCTGCTAAACCACCTGGAGGCGGAGGACCGGCGAGGTACTCCTCTGCGTCCTCCGGTGACTTCATGATCAGCATGTCCGTCTGATCGCCACGGGGAGTTCCACTGCTCGACAATCCTCGCCGCCTCCTTAGCCTCCGCGGCCCTCTCGTTCTCCAGTACTCCAGGTCATCATCGCTCGGCCGAGCAGCCCCTCCCGCTCGTAACGCTCCTTTGTTAGGTTGATCTCATCCGGTCGAACCCCAACGGATCGATCGGTCCCCTTGACCGCGTCCTGATCGGGGACGCCCAACCGCACCCTGGTTGGTGGGCCCCTGTCGCCGCGCTATATAAAGAGGTGGGGAACTGGCAGCACGGGTGACGAGGTTAGCCGCTGTGCCAGACCCCCAACCGACACCCCTACCGATTTAGGGTTAGCGCGAGCCGACGGGAAGTACCACCACCGCCGCCACTGCTATCCACTGGCATCACCGCCTCCGTCAACCATGGCCGGAGCCTCGAGCACCTCCGCACAAGGAGAAGGTACTGTTTCTCCTCTCCATCGATCTATTCTACCGGTAATGATCTAGACTAGTGATCCAACAAAGTTAACAATGGTATCAGAGCCTATCTAGGTTTCTAGATTGTTTTCGGTAGAAAAAGAAAAATCAAAGAAAAAGGCTTAGCAAAGAAATCACAGTCAATTCCCTCCGATAGAAACCCTAATTCTAATCAAAAGAGGGCAAAGGCAAAGAAATTTCTCACCGGATGTGCCTCAGGCTCGCCGGAAAAGAGCACCGCGGCCAAATCCGTTCGACGGCGGCGCTCTCACCGCAAGGTGAACGCGCGACCGGCGAAGGGATCGGCAACGGCGCGGAAACAGAGCGGCGCAGCTCAACGGCGTCACGCCGCACGAGCAGGCCGTAGAGACAAGGAGGTGGGGATTGACACAGAGCGTGGTGGGGCGTGCGGCCGTCGCTCGCCGGCGGGCCGCCGGCCACCGGTGCCTTATCCTCTCTCCACGGGCCGCCGACCGCACGGGAACAGAAGGGGCGCCGCCGTTTCCCATCGCGTGCAGGGCTCGCAGAGGAGGAATGGAAGGAGGGGAAAGGAGAAAAGAGGCTGGCGCGGAGCAGCGGCGTTCAACGCCGTCTCCGGCGGCCGGGCGGCCGGCGCATTTTTTCCGCCGCTGCGGGAGAGAGTCGCGCGGGGGCGAGAGAAGAAAAGAAATGGGGGCTAGGGTTTTTCCACTCCTGCAGCTCTCCTGGTTTTGATCAACCGAGATATGCGCTGGACCGTCGGATTGAATCCGACGGCCAGGAATGAAACCCTAGCTCGCCTGGGCTGTTGGGCCAAAAGCTGCAGGAGGCCGCTGCCGTGGGCCATTTTACGCGTCGCTACGGGCGACAGATAGCGCAGTCGCTTGGGCAGCGTACACGCCGCCCGAGCGGCAGATACTAAGAAGGCCGTGGGCCTCTTCTTTTTTTTCGAACAGAAAAATGGTTTCTGTTTTGTTTTTTTTTACAGAAGCATGTTTTAGTCATGTTTTAGTTATGTTTTCTTTCTGTTTTCCTATTCAATTTTATCCAACGAAAATTTTGTTTAGGAAACAGAAGGATGAAAAGGAAATATTTGTTAAAAGTATAAAAGTTTATGAATTTTATTCATAATTTTCCGCTGCAAAATAGATAAAAGGATTATCCAACGAAATTTTGTTTAGAGAACTAAAAAGTGACAGAAATACTTCTGAAAAGTATAAAGTCCATGAATTTTTATTCATTTTTCCGCTGCAAATAGTTAAAAGTAATTGCATAAAAGCAAAAAAGTGAGAATTGAAAGCATGATAAAGTGATATTAAAGATGATTATGATTATGTTATTAATTGACCAACGTTGTTAATAGCATTATCATGATTTAAAGTGAGAATTAAAAGCTTGATTAAAGTGATATTAATGATGATTATGATTCTGTTATTAATTGACCAACGTTGTTAATAGCATTATCATGATTTAAAGTGAGGATTAAAAGCATGATTAAAGTGATATTAAAGATAATTATGATTATGTTATTAAATGACCAACGTTGTTAATAACATAATCGTGATTTGTTAATCGTTGAACAGTCCAATGTTTGTGAAATACAGATAATATTTTACAGTTTCTGCTGTAAAGTAAAAGGGCTCTCCTCTAATTAAATTGGAACCAAAGGGAAAATTTAATTAGAGAACTTGTTTAACAGATTAATTATGGTATTGTTATTTTCTGACCAACGTTGATGATAGCAGTACTATAATTATATGAGTTCCAAAGTCAAAGGGCTAGATCTCTGATAATTTTGCATGAAAGTGATCAATTTTTCAGAGAAAAGATAAAAGATCAAGAAATGCTCTTGAACTATAGAAATATGTATATTTCATGTTTCCGCTAAAATAGAGTTGATGATAATGTTATTTTCCAAACAGAGTTCTTTAATGCAATAGAAATATTATCATCATATTGTTTATGAGTTTTATGCATTGATTCTATTTCTGCCCAACGGTGATGTAGAATTAGTGTAGAAAGATGATGTTTCATTCTAATTCTGCCCAACGGTGATTTAGAATATAGAAGAAAGTTTTAAAATTTTAATGTGCATATCTTTAACCAGACCAACGTAGGGTTATTTTTATGCTCATTATTGTTTATTATTATTGAATATTTTCTCAGACAAAGATTCTCATGTTTTCATTCGTGAAAGCAAAAGAATGGGTACTTGTGACCCGAAAGATGACCAATAAAGGTCATAAAGTGAGAGAGTATGTTCTCTCTAAAAGAATGACCGCAAAAGAAAAAGAATTCTTGGATGTTAATCTGAGAATATAAATAGATCATCGAGAGTCTTGTTTGACAAATGTCTTTCATGTACTCTCCATGCAGAAAACAAATAAATCATTCAGAGTTTTGTTTAACGAATTTCTTTCATGTACCTATGTGAAGAAATTTTTTAAACGAGCAACATGAATGCTTAATTTGACTAACGTTGGATTAAGCATGTGTATAAAAGAGTATTCATATTTATTTATGAATTTGATGATTGAATATGCAGTCTAAAGAGCCAATTGTGGCATCTATGTCTCTTAATTACCCGCATGACGGGAAAAGACGATAATAATACCCACGTGGTGGAAAAAGTCTGGGAAAATACCCGCATGGCGGGAGAAAATTTTGACAAAGGACTTATTCTGTATGACAGAAGAAAGATGTGATGACTCATGTGTTTTTATATCGACCGCACACCTTGTGTATCATAGTTATAAAGCACTTAATGAGTCAAAAGAGAATAAAGTTACAAATGAACCTAAAGATAAGAATGTTATGCAAGTGTGACTTGCAGTACCATTGAGAAAGAACTCTTGTGAGTTTTGAAAAAGGAATGAGGAAAAAGTACTCCCATACATTAAAAGATAACTTCATATTGAATAAAGCAGATAATCCAAGTTTCGAAATTGTGGCAAAAAGGTTCTTGCCACATTTCGAGGGGGAGATAGAGAATGTTACAGTATAAACTCCCCTATACTTCAGATAATGTGATGCATAGTTGCATATTATGCATCTAAGTGATCTATGATGAATTGTGATCGTCTAGGGAGTACAACGGTCATAATAATGATACCCCTAAAGTAAAGAGATAGATTTATTCCTGGATCTTTTACAGCTCCGAAAGGAGACTAAGGACGGTACTCAAAGTGCCATAAAGAAGACATATTAACAGGTTAACAGAATAAACCCAAATAAAAAGGATTAAGGATACACCATTTTGGAGAAAATGGAGTAATCTGGGGGAGCATGGTATGAACATACCTAAAGCTCGAATAGATTTTATCTGGGGGAGCTTGTTGCTTTATAATAGAGATGAACAAGTAAACATGGATCTTGTGATTTAGGTCCTTGTAAGAGCTATTGCCTTTTGGCAATAGAATACTACATAATTAATTGTCTCTAGGCAATGACAGATCAACAACATCGTAATATTGAAAAATGATGGGGGGAACACCAACTCGAAGCTGACAAGACATTGGACCACAGTCTTCTGTAAACTTGGTAGAGTTACTGGATCAATGACCTTCTGAGATATTGCATTGAGGAATGCACATAGCTTCACAATGGGTACTCGAACATTTTCCGGTAGAAGTCCCCTCAATGCAACCGGAAGCAACTGCGTCATAATCACGTGGTAATCATGAGACTTCAGGTTTTGGAATTTTTTCTCTGCCATATTTATTATTCCCTTTATATTTGACGAGAAGCCAGCCGGGACCTTGATACTGCTCAGGCATTCAAAAAAGATTTCCTTCTCTGTTTTGGTAAGAGCGTAGCTGCTTAAGTATTGACGCATTTTATCCGTCTGCTTGTTGTATGGGTCTTTCATACGTTGCTGGTCCTCCCGTGCTTCTGGTGTATCTTTTGTCTTCCCATACACGACCAGGAAGCCTAGCAGGTTCACGCAAAGATTCTTCGTCACGTGCATCACGTCGATTGAAGACCGGACCTCTAGGACTATCTAATAGGGTAGCTCTCAAAATATAGATTTCTTCTTCCATATGGGTACGTGGTTGTCAGCGTCATTCGGAACAGATAGACTGCCAGGACCCTTTCCAAAGATTACTTCTAAATCCTTGACCATGTCATATATAACATCACCATCAGGGAGGTTAGGCTTCTTCCGGCGATCTGCCTCACCGTTGAAATGCCTGCCTTTCTTTCTTACGGCATGACTGTTCGGAAGAAATCGACGATGCCCCAGGTACACGTTCTTGTTTCCCAAATGTATACTTTCAGTCTTATCTAAACAGTGCGTGCATGCATTGTATCCCTTGTTTGACTGTCCTGAAATGTTACTAAGAGCAGGTCAATCATTGATGGTTACGAACAACAACGCTCGTACGTAAAATTCCTGTTGTTTGTGCTCATCCCACACACGTACACCTGGTTCGGACCACAACTGCAAAAGTTCATCAACTAATGGCCTTAGGTACACATCAATGTCGTTGTCGGGTTGCTTCAGGCCTTGGATGAGCACTGGCATCATAATGAACTTCCGCTTCATGCACAACCAAGGAGGAAGGTTGTAGATACATAGAGTCACGGGCCAAGTGCTATGACTGGATCTCTGCTCCCCAAAAGGATTAAAGCCATCTGTACTTAGACTAAATCTTAAGTTCCTTGCGTCATCTGAAAATGTCGAGAACTCTCTGTCGATTTTTCTCCACTGGGACCCATCGGCGGGGTGTCTCAACTTCCCGTCTTTCTTACGCTCTTCTTTGTGCCATCGCAACAACCTGACATGCTCTTTGTTTCTGAACAGACGTTTCAACCGTGGTATTATAGGAGCATACCACATCACCTTAGCAGGAACCCTCTTCCGGGGAGGCTCGTCATCGCCCTCAACATCACCAGGGTCATCTTGTCTGATCTTGTACCGCAGTGCATTGCATACCGGACATTTATCCATATTCTCGTACTTCTCACCGCGGTACAGGATGCATTCATTAATGCATGCATGTATCTTCTGCACATCTAATCCTAGAGGGCAGATAGCCTTCTTTGCTTCGTATGTAGTCTCAGTCAATTCGTTATCCTTTGGAAGATTCGGCTTCATTATTTTCAGTAACTTCTCAAATCCCTTGTCGGGAACAACCAGTCTCTGCCTTCCATTTCAGCAGTTCCAGTGTGGTACCGAGCTTTGTGCTGCCATCTTCGCAATTTAACTAGAAAAAAAAGGAGAGAAGAGAGGGGGTGGGTTATTTATAGGCATAGGAGGGGTATTGGTCCCGGTTCGTGCCACGAACCGGGACCAAAGCTCCGCGGCACGCCACGTGTCTGGCACTGGAGCATTGGTCCCGGTTCGTGGCACGAACCGGGACCAATGTCCCCAACCGAACCGGGACCAATGCCCTGGCAGCTCGAACCGGGACCAGTGCCAGGCATTGGTCCCGGTTTTTCACTAAACCGGGATTAATGGCCGATTCGGCTCTGGACGAAAGGTAGTTTTTTTACAAGTGTAGAGAGGAATTGGACATGAAGGTTGCCGTCATCCTCGTCGTTGGTGTCACGGAATATGCCCTTGACCCCAGTGGCGGATCCAGCGTCCCGGCCGCCCGGGCAGCTGCCCGGGCTTCCGGCCAGCCGGCACCATGTATTTCCATCGTATTTGTCCAAAAAATAGGGTATTTAGCCTTTGTATTAACAGTTTGCCCAGCCTTTATAATATTTCTGGGTCCGCCACTGCTTGACCCTGCGGGATTCACGTGGCCGCTCGCCAAAACTATCATGGATGATCCACGTGGACAATGTAAACAGCAGAGAATATACTTATAGCATCATGCCAGCAAAAAAAATTCGAAGTGCCTTACCTGGATAATTATTCTGTTGTGCACTGAAATAAATTTGTTTCCTTGCATGTGACGTTTTTGTTCTAGAATTCTTCTGCTTTGGTCAAACACAGTACCAGGACTGCTGCAAATATCAAAATAGAAATTTGATAGATAATATGTGAATTGAGATTTAGCACATTTAACACAGTAACGACACCACTATCTGAAAGTGACTCGCATGTTCTTAAGCTTCTCTACGAGCTTGAAAATAAAGTAACACCCTCAGATTTTGTAAATCTTCTCTTAATGCGTTAAAGCAGCGCTGCTGCAAGTCATGAGGGCATTGGCTGATCAGCCGATGGGTTGACGGCTCACAGATGTGAACCATGGACACCTCGGTCACGACAGCATGAAAGTTGGAGCAAATCGATGTGCAACGACGGGATACCTCAAATCAGAGTGCCATCAATGCACCACCACCGCCGCTGGCCTGGTTCGACAAGGGTAATGGATGCCTCCTCGACGACGCTAGCTATGCACCAGGGGCGTCATGGGGAATCACATCCTCTGTATATCATATGCATCTCTGCCAGCGTCCATGTCGCGTTGACCGTGCCGCGGCCCTGCGGATTATCTGGTGGCAGAACTTTGCGAGGCGGATCTCGCAGCCTGCTAAACCACCTGGAGGCGGAGGACCGGCGAGGTACTCCTCTGCGTCCTCCGGTGACTTCATGATCAGCATGTCCGTCTGATCGCCACGGGGGAGTTCCACTGCTCGACAATCCTCGCCGCCTCCTTAGCCTCCGCGGCCCTCTCGTTCTCCAGTACTCCAGGTCATCATCGCTCGGCCGAGCAGCCCCTCCCGCTCGTAACGCTCCTTTGTTAGGTTGATCTCATCCGGTCGAACCCCAACGGATCGATCGGTCCCCTTGACCGCGTCCTGATCGGGGACGCCCAACCGCACCCTGGTTGGTGGGCCCCTGTCGCCGCGCTATATAAAGAGGTGGGGAACTGGCAGCACGGGTGACGAGGTTAGCCGCTGTGCCAGACCCCCAACCGACACCCCTACCGATTTAGGGTTAGCGCGAGCCGACGGGAAGTACCACCACCGCCGCCACTGCTATCCACTGGCATCACCGCCTCCGTCAACCATGGCCGGAGCCTCGAGCACCTCCGCACAAGGAGAAGGTACTGTTTCTCCTCTCCATCGATCTATTCTACCGGTAATGATCTAGACTAGTGATCCAACAAAGTTAACAATGGTATCAGAGCCTATCTAGGTTTCTAGATTGTTTTCGGTAGAAAAAGAAAAATCAAAGAAAAAGGCTTAGCAAAGAAATCACAGTCAATTCCCTCCGATAGAAACCCTAATTCTAATCAAAAGAGGGCAAAGGCAAAGAAATTTCTCACCGGATGTGCCTCAGGCTCGCCGGAAAAGAGCACCGCGGCCAAATCCGTTCGACGGCGGCGCTCTCACCGCAAGGTGAACGCGCGACCGGCGAAGGGATCGGCAACGGCGCGGAAACAGAGCGGCGCAGCTCAACGGCGTCACGCCGCACGAGCAGGCCGTAGAGACAAGGAGGTGGGGATTGACACAGAGCGTGGTGGGGCGTGCGGCCGTCGCTCGCCGGCGGGCCGCCGGCCACCGGTGCCTTATCCTCTCTCCACGGGCCGCCGACCGCACGGGAACAGAAGGGGCGCCGCCGTTTCCCATCGCGTGCAGGGCTCGCAGAGGAGGAATGGAAGGAGGGGAAAGGAGAAAAGAGGCTGGCGCGGAGCAGCGGCGTTCAACGCCGTCTCCGGCGGCCGGGCGGCCGGCGCATTTTTTCCGCCGCTGCGGGAGAGAGTCGCGCGGGGGCGAGAGAAGAAAAGAAATGGGGGCTAGGGTTTTTCCACTCCTGCAGCTCTCCTGGTTTTGATCAACCGAGATATGCGCTGGACCGTCGGATTGAATCCGACGGCCAGGAATGAAACCCTAGCTCGCCTGGGCTGTTGGGCCAAAAGCTGCAGGAGGCCGCTGCCGTGGGCCATTTTACGCGTCGCTACGGGCGACAGATAGCGCAGTCGCTTGGGCAGCGTACACGCCGCCCGAGCGGCAGATACTAAGAAGGCCGTGGGCCTCTTCTTTTTTTTCGAACAGAAAAATGGTTTCTGTTTTGTTTTTTTTTACAGAAGCATGTTTTAGTCATGTTTTAGTTATGTTTTCTTTCTGTTTTCCTATTCAATTTTATCCAACGAAAATTTTGTTTAGGAAACAGAAGGATGAAAAGGAAATATTTGTTAAAAGTATAAAAGTTTATGAATTTTATTCATAATTTTCCGCTGCAAAATAGATAAAAGGATTATCCAACGAAATTTTGTTTAGAGAACTAAAAAGTGACAGAAATACTTCTGAAAAGTATAAAGTCCATGAATTTTTATTCATTTTTCCGCTGCAAATAGTTAAAAGTAATTGCATAAAAGCAAAAAAGTGAGAATTGAAAGCATGATAAAGTGATATTAAAGATGATTATGATTATGTTATTAATTGACCAACGTTGTTAATAGCATTATCATGATTTAAAGTGAGAATTAAAAGCTTGATTAAAGTGATATTAATGATGATTATGATTCTGTTATTAATTGACCAACGTTGTTAATAGCATTATCATGATTTAAAGTGAGGATTAAAAGCATGATTAAAGTGATATTAAAGATAATTATGATTATGTTATTAAATGACCAACGTTGTTAATAACATAATCGTGATTTGTTAATCGTTGAACAGTCCAATGTTTGTGAAATACAGATAATATTTTACAGTTTCTGCTGTAAAGTAAAAGGCTCTCCTCTAATTAAATTGGAACCAAAGGGAAAATTTAATTAGAGAACTTGTTTAACAGATTAATTATGGTATTGTTATTTTCTGACCAACGTTGATGATAGCAGTACTATAATTATATGAGTTCCAAAGTCAAAGGGCTAGATCTCTGATAATTTTGCATGAAAGTGATCAATTTTCAGAGAAAAGATAAAAGATCAAGAAATGCTCTTGAACTATAGAAATATGTATATTTCATGTTTCCGCTGAAATAGAGTTGATGATAATGTTATTTTCCAAACAGAGTTCTTTATTGCAATAGAAATATTATCATCATATTGTTTATGAGTTTTATGCATTGATTCTATTTCTGCCCAACGGTGATGTAGAATTAGTGTAGAAAGATGATGTTTCATTCTAATTCTGCCCAACGGTGATTTAGAATATAGAAGAAAGTTTTAAAATTTAATGTGCATATCTTTAACCAGACCAACGTAGGGTTATTTTTATGCTCATTATTGTTTATTATTATTGAATATTTTCTCAGACAAAGATTCTCATGTTTTCATTCGTGAAAGCAAAAGAATGGGTACTTGTGACCCGAAAGATGACCAAGAAAGGTCATAAAGTGAGAGAGTATGTTCTCTCTAAAGAATGACTGCAAAAGAAAAAGAATTCTTGGATGTTAATCCAAGAATACAAATAGATCATCGAGAGTCTTGTTTGACAAATGTCTTTCATGTACTCTCCATGCAGAAAACAAATAAATCATTCAGAGTTTTGTTTAACGAATTTCTTTCATGTACCTATGTGAAGAAATTTTTTAAACGAGCAACATGAATGCTTAATTTGACTAACGTTGGATTAAGCATGTGTATAAAAGAGTATTCAGATTTATTTCTGAATTTGATGATTGAATATGCAGTCTAAAGAGCCAATTGTGGCATCTATGTCTCTTAATTACCCGCATGACGGGAAAAGACGATAATAATACCCACGTGGTGGAAAAAGTCTGGGAAAATACCCGCATGGCGGGAGAAAATTTTGACAAAGGACTTATTCTGTATGACAGAAGAAAGATGTGATGACTCATGTGTTTTTATATCGACCGCACACCTTGTGTATCATAGTTATAAAGCACTTAATGAGTCAAAAGAGAATAAAGTTACAAATGAACCTAAAGATAAGAATGTTATGCAAGTGTGACTTGCAGTACCATTGAGAAAGAACTCTTGTGAGTTTTGAAAAGGAATGAGGAAAAAGTACTCCCATACGTTAAAAGATAACTTCATATTGAATAAAGCAGATAATCAAAGTTTCGAAATTGTGGCAAAAAGGTTCTTGCCACATTTCGAGGGGGAGATAGAGAATGTTACAGTATAAACTCCCCTATACTTCAGATAATGTGATGCATATTATGCATCTAAGTGATCTATGATGAATTGTGATCGTCTGGGGAGTACGACGGTCATAATAATGATACCCCTAAAGTAAAGAGATAGATTTATTCCTGGATCTTTTACAGCTCCGAAAGGAGACTAAGGACGGTACTCAAAGTGCCATAAAGAAGACAGATTAACAGGTTAACAGAATAAACCCAAATAAAAAGGATTAAGGATACACCATTTTGGAGAAAATGGAGTAATCTGGGGGAGCATGGTATGAACATACCTAAGGCTCGAATAGATTTTATCTGGGGGAGCTTGTTGCTTTATAATAGAGATGAACAAGTAAACATGGATCTTGTGATTTAGGTCCTTGTAAGAGCTATTGCCTTTTGGCAATAGAAGACTACAGAATTAATTGCCTCTAGGCAATGACAGACAACAACATCCCCATATGAGAAAAACAGATGACTATAAAGTCTATATCAGAGAAATTTAAATGAAGGTTGATCCCACCTCATTTACAGAAATTATAAGCAGCGCTCAATCGATTTTGACAAGTGTCTACTTGTCTTAATGATTAGAGACTATGTGAATCCCGACGATGTTTGGGACTCATAAGTAATTTCCAATGGAGCCAAAACAGTAGGCTATAAAGGGTCTACAACGCCAATGTGACTCCAAAGGAAATATGTAAAAAGCGATTTTAAATCGAAAGATTTGCGCTAAGAGAATAAACAGATTATAATGAGTGATAATGGCACATAATGATCTGAGTTACATCAGATGAAAGTAAAGAACACAAGGGATCTTACGGACTAGAGCAAGTCTCTAGAATCAGAAGTTATTTTGGGTTAAAGAGAATGAGAGGACAATCGCTTTTCTACAAACTTATAGAATGGGAAATTCATTCCCTAATCCTGTGTATGTGGATGATATCCTACTTGCTAGTGGTGATGTCAATCTACTACCGGCAGAGAAAAGAAGTTCTTGTCCTCAAAAGAGTATTCTCGGTAGAGTGTCTGTCGTTAAAAGTATCGAGATTTACTAAGAAAAGAAGAAAAGGGGTATTAGAAATATCGCATGGACATGCTGAGAAGAAGTCTCTAAAGCATGCATGTCGAGAAAACTACGCCTGTTCTTATTGTCAAGGGTAATGGAATTGGAACTTTAGTGTTCCAAGAGATAACATAGAACGGATCAAATGGATATGGTACCATATGCTTCAGCTGTTGGAAACTCAATATTACCCTGACAGTTCACGTATCCGGGTTGTTTTGGCAATGTCCAATCCAGATATAGATCACTGGAATGGAATCAAAGATATCGGCCTCATGCTAAAAGAAACAGAGTGCTCTCAAAAGGTTGTGAGTACAAAGATAGATCTATAAATGTGCTCTCAAAAGGTTGTGAGCACAAAGAAAGAATTTGTGAAATGTATAGCGAAATCCACAATTGTCGCTAAATTTCACATTTGGAGTTTTTGTGTGGAAAAGCTCCAGAGAATGAAATGATTGGCATCAGTGTGATGTAAAGACATGTTATAGCATGATATAAGGCCGAGGGATAGGCAAAATGGTTAAGGAAACCTGTACCCGGAATTGATAATGGTTGACAACAGCAATAACCATTAAGTAATTCACTCCTAAGACAACGAGTCAAGTGTGGTGCCAAACACATTGACACAGAGTTATACGTTGTAAAGGAGAAAGTCCGGAATTATGTTGAAATGCTTGGAGCATAAGAGGAACAGATAAAAGAAACACACAAGTGTTCGCAGATCTGCTAATTAAAGGCTTACCGCCCAGTGTGTTTTGGAGAACACATAGTCGACATGGGTTTATGGTATAGTCTATATTTTCCGGACAATAAAGAGGCCCAAAAGTAAAGATTTGTTTCAAAACAGAGACGTATATTGTAGCTGTCTGATTCTATCGGCAATTGAGCTGTGACGATGAAACATGCTCTATGTACTGATCTGTGATGAAACGAGTAAAGTATAAAGTTAAAAGTAAAAGTTGAGATCAAGGGGAGAATGTTAGGTTGATCTCATCCGGTCGAACCCCAACGGGTCGATCGGTCCCCTTGACCGCGTCCTGATCGGGGACGCCCAACCGCACCCTGGTTGGTGGGCCCCTGTCGCCGCGCTATATAAAGAGGTGGGGGACTGGCAGCACGGGTGACGAGGTTAGCCGCTGTGCCAGACCCCCCACCGACACCCCTACCGATCTAGGGTTAGCGCGAGTCGACGGGAAGTACCACCACTGCCGCCACTGCTATCCACTGGCATCACCGCCTCCGTCAACCATGGCCGGAGCCTCGAGCACCTCCGCACAAGGAGAAGGTATTGTTTCTCCTCTCCATCGATCTATTCTACCGGTAATGATCTTGACTAGTGATCCAACAAAGTTAACATCCTCCTCCCCTTGAGCGGCCGCCTCGTTGTCCTTCGGACCGGACCCGACCGTGGCGTTTGGGCAGCCACGATTTGGGAGACATCGGGCCTCCGGCTGACGCCGCCGTACAACGAATCTCCACCACCGCCGTACAGTTATTTTCCGTAGCCTCCTTCCTGCATTTTCCTCCTCGAGCTCGAGCTCTAGCGCGTCCGTCCACGACGCCCCGCTCATCCCCGACGCCGGCCGATGAACCTCCTGCTCCTCGTGCGGGAGCTCGCCACCACCACCACCTTGCCCTTGCTCCTCACCACCCGACGGAAAGCCTCCGTCGCCCCTCTCCTCGACGAGCAGCGCTCCGCCGCGCTCACTCTCCCTCACCGAGGACCACCTCGACGTCCCCTCAGCTCCGTATGCACCGGCCGTGGTGCGCGAAGAAGCAGATGCGGCGTGCACGGCCGACCTCGTCCGTGCCCGACGCGCGGCTGGCCTCGCGAGACGCCACGGACAGCGCGTACGCGAGCACAGCCGTGGACCGGTACAGCTGAACAAAGGAAAACGAAACGGTGACACGGTGGCAATTTGGTTGTATTATGTGGTTTGGTGGGAGGGCAAAACGGTCCAAAACGGACAATGTTGAGTTGTCAAACATTGGGACGATCTGGGCCGTTTGATCGGATATTGAACGGTCCAGATTTAAAGTATCCCAACAAATTAAGTTTGCTCTTTTAATAGTATTATAGATAGAGGAAACCAAGATTTCGTTTACGTGTTGGTCGGACCTAATGGACTCTCCGGACTACGGTCCGGTATATAGTGTATATATAGCCACGTATAGCACGGGCATTATGCAGCCCATAACAGACTGAAGCGTCATTATGCAGCTCGCCAGCACGGGCTTCCCAATCCCTCCCACAACTTCTGTGGTTCTTTATAGAACTCAACATTATACTAGGACAATACATCTTACTCCAATGCATGCATACACAGTAGTAGAAGATGTCATTTATTCTGATTTTTATGCATACTTCACAGCTCATCTTTGAGTAGTATAATTATGGACTTGTATCAGCTTACCACGTACGACAAGTTAGATATGCAAGAGCTAGCACGTCGATCTGGGCGAT
This sequence comes from Poa pratensis, assembly GCA_947311845.1. Lineage (NCBI taxonomy): Eukaryota > Viridiplantae > Streptophyta > Magnoliopsida > Poales > Poaceae > Poa > Poa pratensis. Next base: position 50,923,236 of record CAMZMU010000041.1, read on the forward strand.
CGAGGTTGCTAACTTAATGGTGCTGAGGGTCCGGGCCGCCGGGGCTGGACCTCTTCGACTCAGAGAACGGCATGGCCGCCCTCCCATCCAACGAGTGAGAAGAGCCTGCCGGCCGCGAAAGGACGACAGCGCCATTGCTCCCGTCGATCATCATTCTCCGACCGGCGGTCTTCACCTGCACGAGGTCAGCCTCGCAGCTCGAGACTGCGGACAGCAGGAGGAGGAGGAGCACGGCGCACATCGCCGGTGCCCTGAACGACGAGCTCGAGCTGGACGCCATGAGAGACATCAGTATGGGTATCGGAATAGCTAGCAAGCTTCGTCGTGAAATGCTATGTCAGTCTGTGCCGATCGCGAGCTCGTTGTAAGACGTAGCTGCACGACGCCGGGTTTATATATAGTGTGGGCGTTCGTGCGGATGAGCGAACGGTTTGCCGTTAATTATGACCAAATTAAGCATTGACATGGACTACCCATGGTGGAGAACTCGCCTGTGTCGCACTGACTGTGAAGAGCAAACGTCGACGATGGCGATGACCTCACCGTCGCCGCCGAAAAACAGGACAACTGGCTAATGGCCCGGCCGGTGGGCTTTGTCGGTCTAAGTTTATCTTATATATGCCATGTTGCACACTATAAGTGGCATGTTGCGCATTAAAAATAATAATCTAACCATCTTTAGTCATTCATCATGAGTTTGTTGCTTGAAACAGGCTTTCGCCCCGCTTTATAAATAAAACAACCTCCCACAAGCATACAGATATCCAGTTACAGAATTCAAAAATAACAAGTCTGCTGGGCCACATCACAAAGATGTCCAAAGCTAAAACGAGGTGATACAACTCCATACGGGAGTAACTCAGTGGCTGGATGACGCAGATAGAAGGCGTGCCGCCCTCAGAAGCTTCTCGATCAATCCATCCAGCCGCTCCTTGTCCCGCTGTCTACAGAGCGGGTGCCACTGCTGCAAAAATGCCAAGAATTTGAAAACGGAGTCAGAGGCACGTCTCAGAAAGACACGCTCGATAACCATCTTGTTACGAATAGTCCAAAGGGTCCAGGTCATCGCGGCAAACACTAACCAGAAGAGGCGCCTCCTCTTACCAGTACGGTTCGCCTGCACTCTAGGAATTCAGCAAGGTCTTGGGCCTGCCACTCAGGCCCAAGCGCCTCAGCCAGAAAACTCCACAGGAAGCGAGCTGCGGGGCAAGAGAAAAGAATATGGGTCCCCGACTCTGGGACCGCGCATAGGGGGCAATTACCATCCCCCGGGCCAAAACGCTTGACCACCTCCACACCAGAAGGGAGGCGGTCTCTCAGCAACTGCCACGTGAAGATCTTAATTTTCAGTGGCATAGGGGCCTTCCACAAGTGGGAGGTCCACGAAAGCACGGGTCCTCTAAATAGGGCACGGTAAGCAGACCGGACTGTAAAGCATTTCGAGGGCGAGAGGGCCCAAGAAACACTATCCGGGGCGTCCATAAGGGAGTATGGAAGGGAGGCCAACAAGCCCTCCCACCGGTCAGCCTCCACCAAACCAAACGTGCGGCGGAACCTAATGTTCCAGCGCCCGTTATGGGCCGCGTCCGCCACCAAGAGCATAGGGTCAGAGCAAATAGCGAAGAGCTCCGGAAACTCATACCTAAGTTGTCTTTCACCAAGCCATGAGTCCAGCCAAAACAGGGTACTCCCTCCGTGGCCTACGGAGAAGGTAGCCCCAAGCCGGATCTCATGTTTAATGGCTTGGAGAGATCTCCAAAACTGAGACCCCTCCTTCCTCTCACATGCCATTAGAGGACAACCACGTAGGTAATTGGCCTTCACTAGTTGAAGCCAGAGTCCCCCATCATCCCTCAGGATCCTCCAGACCCACTTCAACATGAGAGCCTCATTCATGCGCCGAGAAGCTAAAATACCTATGCCCCCAATCTCCTTAGGGGCGCAAAGGTCTGCCCATTTGACCATATGATACTTTTGACGACCGTTAGCCGCCTGCCAGAAGAAGCGGGACAACTCTCTATCAAAACTGCCATGTACCCCCTCCGGCAGTATATATAGCCCCATCATAAACATGGTGAGACTAGATAGGCAGGAGTCAATGAGAACGGTCTTGCTCCCCTTGGAGGTAAACCTCCCCTGCCACGGCGCGGCCTTGGACTTGACCCGCTTAACTAGCGGGTCCAGATCCTTTACCAGGATCCGAGAGTCTCGGACCGGCATCCCCAGGTAAGTCATTGGGAATGTGGCCAACTTACAGTTAAGATTATCCGCAATCCGCTGTTGGTCCTCAGCCGAATAACCCAAGATCACAACCTCACTTTTATCAAAATTAATCTTGAGGCCCGACATGGCCTCAAAGCAGAGGAGCAGGAACTTGAGGTTGATAATGTCAAGATCAGATCCATCCACCATAATCATGGTGTCATCTGCATACTGGAGATGCGTCACCCCACCCCCTGGGACAAGGTGTCCAATTCATCATGAGTTTGTCGGGCGGAGAAATCTCGCATTAAGGTTTCTTATGGTACGTCATTTTTATTTCCAATTTTACCCGTACGTAGCAAGAAATTTTACCCACCATGCCATCCATAAGTCACTTACCGCTCTGTTTTATTTTTTCCGTCGAACATAACGCCGGTTCTTCTCCAACCTGTACATGTCAATGCGGTGCTGCGGCCGCCGGCCGGAAACGCCCCCAACGACTCAACGAGCTGTCACCGGCGGCCACCACGATTTCGTCGCCGAAGGCAAGCCGCGGGAAGCCAACCTCCCTGTCTCCCCCACGTCGCTCATCAATATCCGCCTCCCCGGCGTCAACCCTGTCGCCCCGCGCCGGCCACTTCCCGCCCCATCCCGATTTCTCATGCCAACCTTGTCACCGCGCGTCGCACGACTCCCTGGCGCTGCAACTGGTTTTCCAGCTGCTGCACCTTCATCCAGCCCGTCCCCGTCCCCTCCTTCAACGAGGTCACATCTGTCTCCGGCAGCAGGCGCACAGCCCCTGTCTCAGCGCCTCCCGCCGGCAGCGCACGCATCCCCTGCCCAACCTGCCCGCTCCACGGGTCTGGACTGCCCACAAGCCTCCTCTCTATCCCTTCCCTGCTCCGGTATTGAACTCGGCAACATTGGGGCAGAGGCACGGAGCTTGCAGATCGGGACCACAGCTGGTACCAACTACCAAGTAGAGCTTTACGCTTTCTAATTTTTTGGACAGATAGCACATGCGACTGTAGCTCATGGGAGTTTTCTACACTGATGCCACTGATGCAAAGCAAAATCAAAACAAATAATGGCGAAAGCGAGAAAGAGATTTCTTATGCTGTGTTATGGTATGGGAAAAAATATGCGCTGGAGAAAAAAAAAAGTCCGCTTCGATTTTGTCCAGCAGCTATTTTATGCGATGTACATATTTTCATTCTTAAGTGTGTAATATAATTTTTGCAACTTCTAAATTACCGATGTGTCTGCAAGTGCGCACATATAAACCGGGAAGGGCAAGTTGATCAGAAGTTCATAACGGAATGTGCAAATGTTTATAGCGAATAGTCACCGCGTTGTGTAGAGAAATACATTAATTTAACATTCCAATGGTGAATTTTTAATTGATGAAAATAAATTCAGGAAATACGATATAAAAAATTGTTCACGAAAGTCCAGATTTTTTTTTAAAAGTGAGATGTAAATTACACATAATAGCAACATGAGAAGTCCAAAAAAAATAGTTAAATTGTCAGCTTGGAAGTACACATAGTAATGCCCCCAATGTACATGTTTAGTTTCCAGAAATACAGGCTTCCCTCCTTGAAGTATAGGAAAAATAATAAAACATAGTGCCATAATAAAAAAATAACCAGATTAATTCTAACAATAAGATGCATATTTAAAATATTGAGTTACTTTTTATTTATCTTTTGAGAGGGTTGATGTACAGTACAATAAGGGAACTAAATTTGAAGCAAAATCTGAAATATTTCAAATGGTACAAACCTAAAACAAAAGCAAAATATAAGATGCTTGCCAGCTAGAAATTACATTATATTATTTTCTAGATTTGTTAGTCAGCTAGAAATTACATTATATTACTAGATTTGTTAGCACATATTAAATTATTTTAAAACCGTTGCAACGCACGGGCACTTTTGCTAGTAGTATGTAAGAGCTGAAAACCGTTGTATGAGTATGACACATGCGCAATTGAATCTTTGGGGAATATATGCTATCAAACCGTTGTATGACATGAGCAATTGAATCCGTGGGATTGGTATCTAGAACCAGATCATCTCATGTGAATCAGCCATATTGCCGTTATCTTGAAACCACGGTAATTTACTGTTTGTCACCACACAAACTTGTTCCATTGCTACTCGATCCACTCTACATAGGCACACACACAGACAATTAATTTGACAAGACTGTTGTATCCACATACACCCTTTTTAACTCGGTCGATCTTAGAAAATTTGATTGGAGAACAATCGATTCATCGAGCTTCTGTTAAGTATCACATATGTGGACTTCAAACATTATCGAAGAGAGGTAAATAGCGTGGCACACGAGATATCATGCACTTCTATCTTAGGATTTCTAAACATTATTACTATATCCATAGGTGCGTTAGATTCAAAACAAATTGAATAATTTCCAAGTCAGTTGTAGTTTCAACTTTAACATTCGAAATGACTGTTATTTGTCCTTGCACAGGTGACTGTGGGCCGAAAGAGGGTTCTGATTAGTTTTGCTTGGGCCTGTGCCATGTGAATTAAAAATTGCATGCCCTTTGGGTAGTAGATGGTGCTTGACTGAATGGAACCCATTCCATCAAATTTTGGTTTTGTAGACGCTGTATGGAATCGGGCCGCACTACTGATAGCGAATGGCCATCATGCCTTATGAGTTTCTGCAATTTATATGACACACAACTCCCTATTTCTGGCCGCCTGTTTCGCGATTAAACGGCCGAGATTTGTTGTCCAATGCGTTAACGTTCAACCCATTAAATAGAAAATAACGGTTCAATCTTGGGAACGTACGGTCGAGATTCGGGTTGCACGTCTTATATATGAGTTATGGAAGAAAAAACGCGTTCGTGAACGCTACGGAATACAGACTTCATCGGGTATCACGGGTTAAGTGGGGACAGCGGGCGGTCTCACGACAACAACTAATTAAGTCACCGTGCTAAATGTAAGTACTTTGTTTTTTTGGTTCTTGCTCTCTCCTCACTCCAAATAGAGATGTCAATCACAGGTTTAACGGAAATCACGGATCCACAAGAGTGGCCATAGCCCAATATCATACTTACGAAGTTTAAAGGAGAAATACATCTTAATCCAGTGCATGCATATCGGCTTAGGATTATAATTATGATACACATATAATATACAAAGGAAATCCGTCTGTTGTACCATTATTATGTTTTATGAATGGTTAGCCCCATAAGGATAAAGATGTTATTTATTCTTACAAAATTTCTAATTATGAGCTACTCACTCCGTGCTAAAATATAAGTCTTTCTATCTTTATCATGATTTGTACGTATTTAGGCATGTTTTAGTGTGTTCACTCATTTGGAACAACTCAGGACAAAACCAAAAAGTTTAGAAAACCTTATAAGAAACGGGGGGAGCAAAAACTTAGAGCTCTCACAAATTCTACAATGTCGGATTTACATCGTGATTCGTTCAACTATGAATTGCAACTATATTCGATGATATCATCTTTTTTTAAGGCGCTTAGGCCCATCATTTCATTAATAAAAAGCGGAGGTTTTGATACATAAACCAGAGTAATTGCTGGGGACCTCCATCTCTAAAGATAAAGGGCAGCATAGCTGAAAGTACACACCCGGCCACGCAGGGCTAACCTCATTAGCTAGTCTAGAGAGATAAACTAAACACGTCCGCAAGAGAAGAAGTTAGAACTTCCTTAATTTTCATTGGACTGAGAATTAGTTACACCTTTATTTTTGTTAACTATCTCACAAGCTATAAAACTCATGTTTGAGTAACTAATTCTACAGAAACCGAGGGACTTCTAAATTTCAACTTCCATATAAGTCCCATATAATAGACGAGTTACACCCAAGAGCTCGCACGTCGGGGCGACGGACGCCACTAACTTAATGGTGCTGCGGGTCCGGGCCGCCGGGGCTGGTCCTTTTCGACTCAGAGTACGGCGTCGCCGTCTTCGCAGCTGACCAGTGACCGGTCCCCGCCGGCGGCGAGAAAACGGCGGCCGCATTGCTCACAGTGACCAGAATTCTCCGGCCGCCAGTCATCGCCTGCACCGGGAGGCGATCAGCAGCCTCACCACCCAAAACCGCGGATGACAGGAGGACGAGGAGTAGGAGCGCGGCGCACTTCGCCGGCATCCTCATCGAGCTCGAGATGGTCGACGCCATGGAAGGTACAGTATGTGGTATCGAACTAACTACCTAGCTTCGTCGTGCGTGGAATGCTCTGTGCCGGCTGGTGGTGACTGATCCAGTTCGGTACGGCGTAGCTGCACGACGCCGGGTTGATTTTATAAGCGCTCGATCGCCGAGAGCGGTTGGCCGTTTCCAACAAAATTAAGCATTATATTGCGTGGGATGGTGGAGATCGTATGTTCGTCGCACTGGCTGCTCGAACGAAACGACGAGGGAGATGACCTCATGCATGCAACACGGAATGCCCCATCTGGCCATCTGACCCCCATCACACATGTCGAGCACCAGAGATACCTGTTTTGGAATTTGCACTTGAGTCCTTCCTTTATTTCCTAATGACGTGTAGCCCCGTCTATATCGATACACGCCACCCACACCGCACGCCAAACATACACTATCTACCATGTGTACTCTCTCTCCCCTCTCTTGTTTCTAAGCGGCGACGGCCGACACATAGGATGCTCACGGAGAGGACAAACAATATCAGCCAATGGGAAGAACTCGCGGGGAGCCACGACGGGGAGCTAAAACGGATGGAGGGCTGCAGCTTCAGCCGGCACTAGTATCATTTGGCGGTGTTACCACAAATTACACTACAGTTGATGAAGAACACAACTTCAATATTTTATTTAAGAGTTGTGAAATCGGTCTTTTATCATCATACGTTTACACATGGTTCCAAAATGGACTTTAGATTGTCAATAAGTATATGGTGTAAGCTGATTTGGAATTTTGAAGGGGTTGCCATGGAACCCATGAACCTACCTTAGATACACCCATGCAAAATTGCATGTTTCTCTACTGGATCTTGATAAGGAAAAAAGCTAATAATCTTGATAGCTTTGTAAATCTTTTGTGAAACCATGTGTTAAAAATGCATATATCTTGTTGAAGCTTGATAGAGAATTATACCGAATAAATTCCGTGATATACCTTCATTAATCTTCTGCGACTATGCATGAAAAATGCATGAATCTTTGGTGAATCTTGATATTGTATGAAACTTACTACATTTCTTGATACCTTCAAAAAATGTGTACAAAATATTGATAATTTCATATGTCATTTGGTTGGATTCAACCTGGATTGGTACATCAAAATCTGGATGAAATATCACGTGGGCAAGTAAAAAAGAAACATCAAATATACATCAAACATAAGGGGCTCGGTGTAAAAGGTAAGGACTTAGGAATGAGGATGAGAGATATCAGGTGGAGTGAATATTTTAAAAAATGACAGCACGAACCTCCAAGCATTGGACGGTGACAGATAAGCCAGGACGAAGAATATTTTTTCAGGATGCATTATACATGTTTCGGCGCCGAAATATAGACTTTGATTGTTGGACCGAACCATCGTTATCGAGGTCCATTTGTATGGTTGAAAGCCAATGTATGACGCGGGCAATTAAATCTGTGTGTATGGTATCTTCAGCAAGACCACCTCACGCTAATCAGCCGACGCCGCAACTTTCATCTGGACATGAATATTCCATGGCTTCTTAGGCAGTACTAACTTCTTGTTACATGCATCAACCGTGTCCCAATTCGATCCACTCTAGCGTACGTACGTAAGCGCACACGATTAAGTTATCAAAGAGTTGTGTCCACGCACACACCCATTTTAAACTCGATATGCCTTGCCAAATTGAAGTTGAGATCAACCGATTAATCGAGCTGTTGGTGCTGTTACTAACCTTTCTAAAGAGTTCCATTACCAAAGGCGGCAACCACCCTAGCTAGAGCTAGATATATATAGTAAGGGCTCGACTACGATACTACGCAAACCAGACGGAAGGGTAGCTTATTGGAAATTCGTGCATGAGTGCAATGCCTGAAAACCCCCACCAGCTAGCTAATTACTCCGGCAAAAAAAAACACCTTCCATTTCGCTCCGACGGTGATTGGGGACTTCACAGGCCTTGTTTGTAGTATTCTAGTGATTATCATGGATCTCGGGAATCTCTAAAAATAGTCCGTTTATTAGAACGGTTTTGGAGAAGATCATCACAAGATATTCCCATGAATAGCCTCATTTTTGTGTTGATTAGAGACATTACACCATACTAGCATATTGGGATGAAAATCTATTTGTGAAAATTAAAGAGGATTGGGTGAAAGTAGACATTTCACCAAATATCTCCTCACATCGCCAATTCCCTTGGGGATAAAATTACAACCGCTAGTGGTGGCGTGTCTTTCTACTCTTACAGGTGTTTGCTGTTGGAGGGCCTTTACCATGGGAAACTGAAGCTGGAGACTGTTGATGTGATATTGTTTGCTCGCCACGATCGATGGTTGTCATGTTTACTCTTTCTTTTTTGATCATTTTTTAGATTATTCTATGCGTCAATGTCTCCTGATGTTCGTTAGTATATCTAGGGCGCTTCATCTATATATGTAGGTGAGTAGGTCAGAATTTTCTCTCGGAGAGGGTATATGTAGGTCAGCTAGCTAGCTAGGGCGCTCCATGTCACTTTCCACTGGCCCATTCTATATACACGTAGGACGGAGCAATGGGAGCGAGGCAGGGAGCCGTAGTTCTGGCTCCAATGGCAGCCTGATTAAGGAGACCTCCACGGCATGCAAGCACTACGGCGGCCATGGCCATGCATACATGCACGGAGCTGGCCGGCCATTGGCACCTTTTCCCATAGGCCATGCGACTCTCTGTCAAGAAGAGAAGCCGGATGCGGCAACCAGGACTCCAGGAGGCAGGCACTCACCGTTTTGATTACCAAAGGTGGAAGGTACAGGCCACCGGTCGAGTGCTGCATTGCTCTTTGTCAGAGAAGAAAACGAAAATGTCATGGAGAGCACTGAAGAAAATGTGTGAGCCGGATTGCAGATACAATGAACACAAGCTGATTGCAGGAATGTGCTATGCATGAATTAAACAGAGTATGTATGTGTATAGGTTGTATAATTGTATTGGCGAGATGAAGCAAGCAAACCTCTGTGAGGTAGCAACTAGCAAGCATTTTGGATACGCATGTATGGTGCCATGTGAAAACCCCATTCTGAACATGCACGCTAACATGTGATAAAAGAAAACACTACGAGTAGGGATTTCTACCTCCCAATCTCTTAATGATCTCTTTATTTTGAACTTTTCAAAAATCATATTTACAAGTTTAAATACTTTTGAAAAAAACATCTAGATGTATCAGGATGTATCCTACAAGCATGCAATACCTCAGTTTGAAAAAACTTTGTACTCTTAACTACACAAACATGAAAAGGTATGGATCGAAGTCTAGTGAATAATGCATGTTTCTAAACTCCAAAATTTATCAGATTTTTGTGTATCCTGGATATTTTTTACTTTAGCAGTGCAATTTTGCATGCTTGTAGGATACATCTGTGAATACAACTAGATATTTTTTTCAGTTTTTCTAAACTTGTAAATATGACTTTTATTTATTTTTATAAAAGGGGTCCCCGAGGCAATAAGTTTCCAATAAGATTTTTCTAAATGCTAGGTGGTTTTGGACATTTCTGGTCCCCAAGGCATAGTTGCAACTAAGATAAAAAAAATGCACGATGGGATTACCTTTGCAATGGTAGTTGGAATAATTCTTTTTTTAACAACTAGTTGGAATGATTCTGAGGCATAGTTGGAAAGATTCATGCCAACGACAGATGTCTCCAACCCAGAAGGATGTAGGATGATCCGAATGTTGTCTTGTAATTCTGAGTTGGATCCGATTCTGTTCTGTATGAGTAGAGCAGTGTCAGAGTACGTGGGCGGAAAACGATACCTCTCCGAGGCTCGTGGTTCGTGTTTATATATTGCAAGAACAGCCCTTGCGTGGCTTACAAGGGTGCGTATCCAGGTCGGTGTACTACACCGTACCTGACACGTATTGGACATATTACAAACTCTAACAGCCCCCCTTAATCTAAACTTTACAAAGATTTAGATTACGCCTAAACTCAGTAAGATTCTTAACAGGAAGAGCCTTTGTAAAACCATCAGCAACTTGATATTTGCTTGAGATAAATTTGATATCCAACCTCCTTGCAGCCACACGTTCACGAACAAAGTGAAAATCAATCTTAATATGTTTTGTGCGAGCATGAAAAACTGGATTTGCAGATAAATATGTTGCACCAATATTATCACACCATAAGCAAGGTTTTTCCTTTAACTGAACTCCAAGCTCACCAAGAAGTGCTTCAACCCATATCACTTCAGCTGTAGCATTGGCTAAGGCTTTATATTCTGCTTCTGTACTCGAGCGTGACACAGTAGCTTGTTTTCTGGCACACCAAGAGACCAAATTCGGTCCTATAAATGTTGCAAAACCTCCAGTAGATCGTCTGTCATCAGACAGCCAGCCCAATCTGCATCTGAAAAGGCACTCAAGAGCGTGGATGTAGCAGGCTGAAAAGTAATTCCAACCTTAACCGTGTCCATGACATATCTCAAAATTCTTTTAACAGCTGTCCAATGTACAGTAGTTGGTGCATGAAGGAACTGGCAAACCTTATTGACCGAGAAAGAAATATCCGGCCTTGTGAGTGTGAGATATTGCAACGCACCAACAATGCTGCGGTACCTTGTACTGTCTTCGGAACTGAGTGGTACTCCTTCAACCAAAGATAGTGGTTCGGAAGGAGACAGCGGTGTAGGTGCGCCTTTGCATTTATCCATACTAACTTTTTCAAGTAACTCTGTAGCATATTTCTCTTGTGTCAAAATCAAACCATTGTTCATTTTCTTTACCTCAATACCAAGGAAGAAGTGCAAGTCACCAAGATCCTTGATAGCAAAACTTTCATTAAGATCTCGAAGCAAGGCAGAAATAGCATCATCCGAGGAACTTGTCACAATAATGTCATCCACATAAATCAGCATATATATAATAATACCTGACTTCTGATAGAGAAATAGAGATGTGTCTGCCTTGGACGGTGTGAATCCCAAATCCTGTAACTTGGAGCTAAGCCGAGAGTACCATGCTCTAGGAGCTTGCTTCAAACCATATAAAGCCTTATCAAGTTTACAAACATAATGAGGAGCATTAGAATCTTCAAAACCAGGTGGTTGTTTCATGTAAACCTCTTCTTCCAACACACCATGCAAAAAGGCATTCTTAACATCTAGTTGTCTTAAATTCCAGCCACGAGAAACAGAGATGGCTAGAACAGTTCTAATAGTGGCTGCTTTAACAACAGGACTGAAAGTATCTTCATAATTAATCCCATACCTTTGTTTGAACCCTTTTGCAACAAGACGAGCTTTGTATCTATCAATTTTACCATCAGCACGTTTCTTGACACGATACACCCATTTGCAGTCGATGAGATTTTTATTTGAACTCGGGGGTACCAAGTGCCATGTTTTATTTTTCAGCAAGGCATCATATTCTTCCCCCATTGCATTGCGCCACTTGGATCCTCAAGAGCTTCAGTGAGAGAGCGTGGTTCATCCGTGGAAGCAAGCATGCCAAAGCGAACAACACCTTTTTTCACAGTATAAGGAGCAGTACCATCTTTAAATTGTTTTGGTTGTCGAATACCTTGTGAAAGACGAGTGCGAATTCCAGCCACAGGAGTAGCGGTAGCAGGAGGTGGCACAGAGGATCCGGTCGGAGACCCACCATCAGTATCAGATTCGGCATCAGAACCAGCAGCGCTGGAGCTGCCTGTACGTGCATGCGCTGTCGGGGTAGAGGACGACATGGGTGACGTGGCAGCGCTGGAGTGACCAGCCCCGCTGCTTGGTGTAGGTGCCCCTTCAGGCGGTGTCGAAGGGATGATGGCGATGATGGCATGGGCGACGTGGCAGCCACGGACTGGCAGGCATCGCTATCATCACGTCCGCGCACGGGCGAGATTTCTTCTTCCACGTCAGAAGACGCGTCTGCAGTCCTGTCGGCTGTCTTCCGTCGAAGACAGCCGACAGGACTGCAGACGCGTCTTCTGACGCGGAAGAAGAAATCTCGCCTGCGCGCGGACGTGATGATAGCGATGCCTGCCAGAAGCGGAATGACCATGGATCTTACATATCTGGCAGGTAACATTGACGTAGGGTGTGGGGGCACGGCCGTGACCACGACGACGATCATCACGACGACCACCATCCTTGCCTCGGCGATCATCATCGCGACGCCTGTCCTCCCAACGACGCCTGTCTTCCCAGCGACGCCTGTCATCCCATCGTCCAGCATCATCTCGCTGTACCCCGTCACGCCGAACCTGTCGGTTAGAGTCATACCCGTGATCACCGCGTCCACGATCACCACGGTCACCATAGTCACCACGGTCACCGCGATCTCCAGCAGCAGCAGAGCGGGCACGGTCAACCCGCTGGTAGTCACCGCGATCACCACGATCTCCAGCAGCAGCAGAGCGGGCACGGTCATCCCGCTGGCGACGAGCAGCATTAGCCGACGACACGAACGCAGCATCCTGACCTGTTTGTGCAAGCATATTCTGGCGCATGTCGTAGGCACACACCTGTGCATATAGATCATCAAGGGTGATCGAACTGTTGTTGTTCACAGCAGAGACCACCGAATCATAGCTGCCGTCAAGACCATTAGTAATATAGCCAATCATCTCATCTTCATCGACAGGCTTGCCCACGGCTGCAAGCTCAGAGGGAAAGCCCTTCATCTTCGCGAAGTATTCCGACGCAGTCATGTCAGTTTTCTTCGTGCCTTGAAGCTCTCCACGGAGCTGGTTGATTCGTGCCCTAGAGCCTGCACTGAACATCTTCGTGATAATAGCCCAAACACCGGCCGCGGTATCAACACCAACGACATGGGCTAAGATTTCCGGTGACAAGGAGTTAAGGATCCAAGTTAACACCATGGCGCCTCTCTGAACCCAGATAGCATAGGCTGGATTGGAGACCATGACTTTTTTTCGTGCTTCATCTTCCACCTCGACAAGCTTTGCGGCGCTGCCTCGATTCCATCCAGAAGATCTTGAACCTCAGCAGAACGCAGGGCAGGAGCGACAAGGGTCTTCCAGAACAGATAGTTCCCCCGAGTCAGCTTTTGAGAAGGAGGGTTTCCCAGGGACGCGGACAACGGTGTCGCAGAAGAGGTGGACGCCATTGATTTGTCGGGGAAGGTGCTTCCGATCAGAGATCGTGATAGGGTTTTGGGTTTCCGATCGAGGAGATCGTGAGAGGTTTTGTTTGGTTTTCCGATCTGAGAGATCGTGAGAAGGTTTGTGGTTTTCCGATCAAGAAGACCGTGGGAGGCTGTGGTTTTCCGATCAAGGCGATCGTGATTGTGGCGGCGGCGGCGGCGGCGGCTAGTCTCGATGATCGTGTGCTCTGATACCATGTCGGGCGGAAAACGATACCTCTCCGAGGCTCGTGGTTCGTGTTTATATATTGCAAGAACAGCCCTTGCATGGCTTACAAGGGTGCGTATCCAGGTCGGTGTACTACACCGTACCCGACACGTATTGGACATATTACAAACTCTAACAAGCAGCACTATCTGCCTTTCACCCACCGTAAACAGGGTTACTTTCTGCTGAAAGATTACCAGGCTATCATCAAGGGCGAATGGCTGTAAAAAGGAGGCAACGGAATATACATCTAGGTAAAGACACTGCCACAAGGGCTCAAAATCATGCTACTGTGGAGGAAAGGTAGCTTGGTGACACCACTCTGTGTATAGTCCATGCCATCAGAGTTGTCTGAATCTGTGATCTCAGAGGCGCTTCCTTGCTCAGAGGCGGAATCTTCTTCTCTATTCGCGAATTGCGGAAGGATTCTCAGGCAAGCGTTTGGCTTCTGGCCTATGACTTCCCACTTGAGGTAGAAGCTTTCGACGAGATTCACTTGGGAGGAGATGATGGTTGATGGTCTGGGCAGTAGCTGCACACTCTCCCCTTTCGGAATGACTACTTGCTCAACTGCTAGTCTCGCTTCCTGTTATCAAAGAAATAAAAATTCATGTTCAAGAAGGAATTAGCCAGCAGGACAAGAGGAATGTGATCATGATACCTCCAAAGCATTGGTTTCCTCGGATGATCTTACTTCCTCCTTATCTTCGAAATCCATCAACCCATCCATGTGATCATCAACAAGGACACGAAGGGCCCTAGTTTTTTGCACCAGGGAGTTTGTCTAGAAAGAAAAGTTAGTAAACTCTTTCACTTAACAAAAACAACAGTGCATTGAACACGAAACACGCATAGCATACCTTAGCGAAGAAAACTGGTATATCTTGTGATTTCACCACGGCCTGAATTTGAGAATTCTTCTTGAGCTTTGATTGCAAAGCAATCACTGCATCAGCTTCACTGATATTGTATGTCAAAGTGATCATGTCCTTCAGCTCCAGTTGTTTAATTGCTTGCAAGGCAACTTCCTCGATATCTAGAACAGCCTATCCAATAAGTTTCAAACTAAGTACTGAAAATTGTACAAATATTTTAAGCACGGAAATGACAGCTAACATAATTCATCAATTCACCACTATCTTGTTGCAGTGACAGGAAAGTGATCTAAGCTGTGAAACAACATAACCCCGAGCACAGTCACTAGCACCATGCAAAACCTTCCAAAATCTCCTAAGACTGCAAGACTGTTATCATTAAAAAAAGACTACAAGACTGTTTTCGTTTAAGGGTGATCACTGTACAAAGTGATGGTCGATATGATGGAGACTTGCTAACAAGCTTAATGTACTATCATACCTTCCAATTTATACAGCCAAAAGCAATCAATGTACATACCAAATTAGCAAAATCTAGCCAAACGTAATTGGAATGGATGTAAAAAATGTTGCTTTTGTGATCAAGAGGAAACAATCGAGCATTTGTTTATATCATGTCCATTTGCTAAAATGGTTTGGCGTGTGGTGTTCATGGCCCTTAATATTCATCCTCCAACAAGTGTTGCTAATTTGTTTGGGAATTGGCTAAGAGGGGTAGATAAGAAAGAGAAGGTGCAAATTCGAGTAGGAGTATGCGCTTTGCTCTGGGCTATTTGGAACGCACACAATGATGTAATCTTTAACGGTGCAAATATTTCTTCATTTATGCAGGTTATACCGATGGCTATTCATTGGATCCGTACGTGGTCTTACTTACAACCAACGGACAAGCGAGCCGTTCTGGATTCTGGGTGCAGCCAGCTCCTTTTGGTTGCAGGGGAGCTATTTACCCGGTGCAGCTGGCTTTCTAATATCAGGATAACATGTTGATGCAGTGCCACACTTTGTTATCCTTTTTGTTTAGATGGTTGATTCATGTATCGACCCTGTGCGACCCATGATGTATCTTCTGTAATGACTGAATCTTAATAAGATCAATAAAGGCCGCATGCATCAATTGATGCAGAGGCTGGGACTTTCCCCTTTTCGAAAAAAAAACATACCAAATTAGCATCACATTAACACCCCGAGAGTAAAAGCTTAATAAGCATGGAAACAAACTACTGAAGATCACTTTTTCGTGCAGAGATAAAGTACTGAAGATCGCTGTTAAAAATATTGAACATCAAAGAAATGACCTATTGAAAAGATCCGTACCCCATAAGCATATAGATTGAAGCCTGCCTCAGATTCATTAGACATATCCATATGTCCATTAGCAGGATCAAGATTAAATGCAGTGTCCAAGCTTGTCCTGGCGTTACTTAGAGAAGCAACTTCAAATTGAGATGCAATTTCATAAGGAACACGACCAAACTGATCCTTCTGTGAAGGAACTTCCGACTGCGCCGCCTGGTTGAACCCAACTTCCGAATTTCAACATTAGGCATCCTGCCTGCACCAATAAAACAAAATTTTATCATCTTGGCATCACAACTACATGTATACTGTATAGTATGACAAAAACATCACAGCATCAAATGTAACATGATAAAGCAGTCAATTAATGGCATAATCAGAGAGAACCTGCAAGCAAAGCATCGACTGTAGCTTCCAGACAACGATGGACGCGTAACTCAGTTTTCGACACGATCTCAACAGCATATGCGAATGTTGATGGGCCCTTACGCTCTAGTACAGTTTTTGGCCCCTTCTCCTGCTTGCTTCTTCGTCGCCGAGGTGACACTCTTACAGAAAGAAAGGAGCATATTGTAATTAAACTTATTGAGAACGAGCAGGATGTAAATTAGTAGGCGATGGAGAAACGGAAAACAAGACCCCCCCCCCCCCCCCCCCCCAAGAACCAACTATTAAAGATGTTTTATGCATTCCACAAACAAAGCAGCATATATGGTACACCAAATTAGTTGGTGGATAGTGAGAAACTGTTAGTATTAAAAGTTTCTTACTGAGCCTGCTTGGAAACAGTTTATGGAGAAATCGCTAGTTTTATCACACATTTGTGGCCAAAATCACCAAATGCCACCAGTTTTCATTTTAGTAGCGTAAAACCCGGTCCACATCAAACATCTCCCATAAACACTGATTAGTCGTTTAGCACGGAATGCCACCGTTTCTGACTGCGGGCTCCAACTGTCAGAAACGGTGTCAATCCAAGCTAAACGACCAATCAATACTTATTGCGAAATGTTTAACATGGACCGGTTGTTTCACGCTACGAAAACGAAAACTGGTGGTTTTATGCTATTCACTCCTTTTAAGTAGAAAAAGTAATAACCTTCCCTCTGCCATAAATAGGTATGGCCCCAGGTATGCAATTCGATATAAGTTTCTATGTTTCAAACCCATCCTTGTCAACAACCAAAGGAGTAAAAGGTTTAGATTGATATCACAATCTTGCCATGCTCAGTTCGGAGAATGTAATTTTGTATGTTCGTGTTTTCAGCTACATGAACAGCATAACATACTATCACCAAAACAACGACATATAATTGGAAGTCCTAGGGGATAAGGTTATCTGAATAAACTACATAATTTCTTCACAACTTCAACTTGCATAATCAGTTCCTCTTTCTGCAGTGTGAAAATACAATATTTCATAACAGTTAACAGAATTAAGCACAGCATGGCATACCTGTATTCCTCCTACAAGCATATCTAGTGAGGGATTCATAGTCAAGTTCTCTATTGTTACACCATGAGCAGAGGCAACAAGTTGTATACCCCGCTGTGCAATCGTGCTAGCAGCCATAGCCTCTAGCTTAGTTCCGATTTCATCAATGACGATCGCCTGAGGCATGTGGTTTTCCACAGCTTCTATCAACACCTGATTGATACCAAAGAAGCATAAAACATACAGGCTAAGTGATGTGCTAAAAAAGGAAATCTGTGTCCAGTACATGTATAGAATGATCTGACACACTACATAAACAGGTACATCTGTTTTAAGCATGCATGGCAACGCCAGATAATAGGCCTGTGAGTAGTACAATAAAAATATACAGTTACGCATATTTCACACAGCAGCAATAGGGTATGCTTTAAGAGAACAGACCTTATGCTGCATTTCTTGGTTAGGCACTTGCAACCTACGGGCATTGCCTATTCCTGGGTGAGGAATATCACCATCTCCACCTATCTCGTTAGATGTATCAACAATCATCACCCGCTTATCATAATCATCTGCTAGCATACGGGCAATTTCTCTGCAAGATAAAGGCTTAGTTTGATGCTTAAATTGACATACAAATTTCCTGATTATAGTTGTTTATTACAGATATGTATCCATCCCTAGTACACAACATGGAGGTTCATCAGTCCAAGGCTACCTTATGACAGTCGTCTTCCCCACCCCTGGTGGGCCGATGAGCAGCAACGATCCACCATCCTTGACCAAATCCTGAAGCAAATTAGCACTTCCTGCCACAGCCCTCCCGACGCGGCAAGTCAGTCCCACAATGTCCCCCTTCCTGTTCCTAATCGCGCTGATCCGGTGCAGCGTACGGCTGATTCCGGCACGGTTGTCCCCTCCAAAGTCCCCAACCTGCCAAAAGGAGATAAGCTGATTAAACAGGGTCGTCTAGTCACAATGCAATAGCAGTTCAGTGTATGAATCACGGTGTGCAGATTAAGAGCAGTCGTGGTCTGTGAGGTTCACCTTCGCGGTGGCGTGGTGGAGGTCGTCGAAGGAGATGGGGCGGTCGGAGAGGAGGAAGTCGCCGGAGGGGAAGCGGGCGAGCGGGGGCGGCCGAGGTCCATGACCACCTCCACCAGCGCGGGAGCTCCGTGTGGTCCTCCACCCGCCGCCGAAGCTCCCCAGGAGCAGCTCCAGGAGCCTTCCCAGCTCGTCTTCGAACCCCTCCGCCCCCGCGGTCTCGCCCTGCGTGGCGCGCAGGGGAGCGCGGCGGAGGGAGACGGGGCGAGCGGTGACTGGGCAGGACGTGACCGAGGCGAAGCGGCGGGAGGACGGGAGAGGGAGTGGGCACGGTGGGACGAGGGAGACCCGCGGGCGGAGGTGGAGCGACGGCGGTGGCGGCATCCCGGCGGCCGCGGGCACGAGTGGAGGGAAGAGCTGAGGATGGGTGGGCGCGGGAGGCTCACCGTCGTTCATGTGTAATCGTCACGCAGCAATGGACGATCGGAGCCGACGGCGGCTGGATGGACGGTCAGGATCGCCAGGACATTCACACGAGACACGGCTACTTGGTGGCAATCTTGTGGTTACGTTAGTCTCCTCTCTCCAACATCTCTCCGACAACCCTAGGAGGCGGCGGTTCCAAGCCCGCCGCCGGTAATTCCACCGCTCCCCTTCATCTTTGATCGTCATCCCGGCGTCGGGAGAGGGAGGGGAGGTCTGGCTCATGTGCGTGTTTAGTCCTAGTTTTATCTATGCTTTCGAATTCTCTCCGTTTGTTGATGATGTTAGTATGAATAATGGTTTACCAGCCCATACTTATGTTCATTAAAGGTGTTGCTGGCGTTGGTGAAAGGTTTGTGAAGTTCAAATTATTGGATCGATTTTGATCTACCGTTACGTCTTGGCATGGTGGCGGGGATGAGTAACTCTTGAAGTGTGGTGCTGACTGTTGTGGATTTCGATATGCCGTTACAACCTTTATTTAGAAACTAATTCGAAATTATGAACAAAACAACCCGAAATTCGTGTCAAAAGTTAGTGTCTTAAGGAATCAGCTACACTATTTTCTCTAGCTCTATTTCTCCTGCTCCGTGTTAACTTCATGATTGACGAAATGCAAATAAAGCATCAAACCAAGCATTTTTTTTTAGTCTTACCGTTACATTTGGGTGAATTACAATGGGAGCTGATAGAATATTGTGCTAGCCTTCAGGTTGCCAGCTTTGAATTGAAGAAAATAAAAATAGTACGTGGTAGCACCCTAGCTCCTGCAGCGCCTTGGATCTACAGCTCTGCCCCCAAACCCTCGGTCGGACCCAGCAGACACCTAGCAGTTTACCTCAGGACTATGGCGACGGGCCCTCACGCGCGGCAGCTCTGGCGCCACCACACACCAGTCGCGAAGCCTTCGTGGCTGTGACGAGGTCCCACCTTTCCACAAGCGTTTTGACGAGGGCGAGCAGAAGAAGTCGGCTGGGGTGGAGAGAGGGCAACACCCAAATATAGCTACCACACGGCGGCCTCCAACCATACACATACATAGTCAGGTTGAGGAGGGCAACTGCCCCCTCCCCTTACTAAGTTGGGAAGGCCAAGAAAACAAATGCGATTGCATGTACTCACATAACAGATCATAAGTGCTATGTGAAGCACACTAAGAAAACGGAGAAAAAAATCACTACATACATGAAAAATGTTACACTGCTTGCTTGACACCTCGTAAGTTCCAGTGAAATCACAATAGCAAACAGGACTATTCATCAAAGTGAAACAAGAACACACTTGTAACTTTGCAGGTAACATAATAAAAACCTACACAAATTGCCTTGAGGTTTGGAACTTGGAAGACAATAATAGCCAGTAGAGGTGGATAAATTTTTGCCTTCTGAAGCTACTGATGCCATGTACTAGAAGAGAAGGGCGATGTGATTGACATACCAAAAGCTGAGTTTTTCCAATATTTTGGGAGTCCACTAAATGCCAACCACACAACATGCAACATGAAAACCCCGCGTGCATAATACAAAATGAATGCAAATTTATGAAAGAAGTAATCAAAATCAGCTCCGTGGCTTTATATTGGTTTGTTCCATTTATAAGGACGTCTTTGTTTTAGGTCCAGTTTGGGTCCTTCATATCGCCTTCTCTGTACGGACAGTTCAGCTAAGTTCATCGCAATGTAGGCTTGCTGATAATAAATGTGCCATGGAAAAAATTCCTGTTAACAAATGGTGCATAAATGAGAACAAATAGTATGTCCTCGATAAACCAAGCCAAGATAAAAGTTAAAAATAATCATGTTTAAAATCATCAGAATTCTGTACACCGAAACATGTCCCAGTACCAACATCTGAAATAAAGATATCTACAAATTTGAAAGAAGAGAACATGTGAAATGCTCGGATAAGAGCTTCAAAAGGTAATACGCAACAAAAATAGTTGAGGATTAATCCTACCAGCAATTTATAAATCTAAACGTCAAAAATAAATTTTTATGATGTGGCTTGACGTGATGTCTCTACTAGACTTACCTTGTGTCTTGTTTTAGTGTATGATACTAGAAGATTTGTTCAATATTTTGAAAGTCATGTAAAATCACTGTGTCTGCAACTTTGAAAGCGAGCCCACCCACTTTGAAGCTGAAATCATGTCGGCGCACCGCACCAGTGGCGCCAGCGCCCTCCACGTCGCCTTGTCCATGAATCGTCGTCCTGAAACCTCACAAATTTCACCAAACCCGCGCACTGTGTGTGACACTCACCTACTTCGACCGATCATCCACTCCAAAGCAAATCCCCGCAGCTTTAAACGCGCGCAGCGCAGAGCTCGCTCCAACCCTCCTTCCACCGCCGGCCACCGCGGCAAACAGCACGAGACTTCATGGACCCGCCGCCGCCGCAGCTGCGAGTCCTGGACAGCGTCCGACTCTCCCCGGCGCAGCGTCCGCCCGCGTCTTCCCTGCCGTTCTCCGGCCTCGACGCCGACCGCAACGCGCTCGACGTCTCCTTCCGCACCGTCCGCTTCCTCCCTCCCCACCCGGTCTCGCTCGACCCGCTCGACGCCCTCCAGGACGCCTTCGCCGCCGCGCTCGCCCTCTTCCCGCACCTCGCCGCCTCCCTCCGCGCCGACGACGGCCACGTCGCCTTCTCCGGGTCCCGCGACGACGACGCCGTCACCCTCGTCCTCGCCGCATCCGACCTGTCCGCGGCGGACGTCGACGCGGACGCGCCGGACTCGCCGCTGCTCGACCGCCTCGCGCCGCGCGACGGGGACGGCGGGCCGGCGGCGCTCGCGCTCAAGGCCACGCGGTTCGCCTGCGGCGGCGTCGCGCTCGGGATGCGGGTGGCGCACGCGCTCTGCGACGGCGCGGGGTCCACCAAGTTCCTCGCCGCCGCCGCGCGGTTCGCGCGCGGGGAAGCGCAGGTGATTTCGCCTGTGTGGGAACGGCGGGAGCTCCTGGGCCCGCGGAACCCGCCGCGGGTAGTGACCCCGTTCGACGCCGTCCTCACCACGGACGAAGAAGTCGCGCGGCGCGGGCCGTACGGAGCGTCGGAAGACGGACCCGAGCGGCTCGCGAGGGTGTGCTTCCATGTCAGCGACGCGCGCGTGGAGTTGCTCAGGGCGCAGCTCGCCGCCGACTCCGGCCTCAAGCTCACGACCTTCGAGGTTCTCGCCGCCTTCATCTGGCGCGCCAGGGTGAAGGCCAACGGGACCAGCCCCGACGAGGTGGTGAAGATGGTGTACTCCATGAATATAAGCGCGCTCCTCGACCCGCCGCTCCCGGAGGGGTACTGGGGCAACGTGTGCGTGCCGGTGTACGTGTCCCTCGCCGCCGGAGACCTCGTCGGCCGGCCGCTGGCGGAGACGGTCTCTCTGGTAAAGAAGAGCAAGCGGGTGTGGCCGAGGAGTACGTGCGGTCCTACGTCGACTTCCAGGAGCTGCACCGCGGGGAGGGCGTCACGGCGGGGCGCGGCGTGAGCGCGTTCACGGACTGGCGGCGGCTGGGCCACTCGGAGGTGGACTTCGGGTGGGGCGGCCCGGACGCCGTCCTGCCGCTCTCGTGGCGGCTGCTCGGAGCGTGGAGCCGTGCTTCCTGCTGCCGTACGGCGCCGGGGACGAGCGGCGGCGGCGTGGGTTCAAGGTGTTCGTCGCGGTGCGGGAGGAGGCTGTGCCCCGGTTTAAAGAGGAAATGGAAGAGATAGTGTTGCAGCCTGAGCACAGTGACTGCATTTCAGTTGGAAAACTGTAAAACTGGGGGATTATTTCAAATTCATCAGAATTTTTATTTAGCCAAATTTGTCAGTTTTCAGACAGCTACATTTGAACCACCTTCTCCTCTCATGGGTCTCGTCGTTCTATCCGAATCTCGTTTTCTAAACCCCAAACCCCTCGCTGCAAACACGGATCGAACCCACTGCCAAATCATCTTGTTTCTGGCTTTTAGTTTGCTGCCACCTCTTCTGTAGCCAATTCAACCAACATGTTCGAAAGGAAAGTCGCGCGAGCCAAATCATCTATACATTCTAAACCCTCAATTTAAGGTTTGTGCAAAGGCTTTCTCAAAGTGTTGCCTCTTTTTTGCTTAGATCCATCTTCTAGTTGTTGCGCTATTTTCAGAATCTTCAGAAAACAAGACGTGTTTGATACTTGGGAGAGAGTCATTTCAGAAGATGGTCATATAAAAGCAAGAGAAACATATTGAAGTAGACTCAATATTGTGCAACATGCAACTACATCGATCACATCAAAAATTTGTTTATGCTAAGGTTATGAAAAAAAGATGGAACTTAACCTTTTGCTCCAACAAAACCCTTATTCCAGCAGACAGTCATATTACACTTACACATCCACACACAATGAACAGTAGAGATCCTAATCCTAACCAAAACCACTCTCATTAGATATGTGTGCAATCGCCCAAACCAAATACATTCTACATTGGTCACTTCGTGTTCCAGTGATAAAACAACAATGTTAAGAGACAAACGAAGAAGAGTGTAAAAAACAAAGATAACTTCACAGGATGTATCATACACTGACCAACAACCGTTTCGCAGCGGGTTTCAAGCAGTGAGTGTAGGAACCTGAGGTTGTTGCTGCTTCTCTTGGTTCTTTCTCACATCCTTCGACTTTGCACTGGGAGGGCCGGCTACCTTTGGTTTCTGCTCCGGTTTCGCCATTGGTTTCTTCTTGTCGGGAGAGGGAGATGACTTCTTCTTGTCGGGAGAGGGAGATGACTTCTTCTTGTCGGGAGACGGAGATGACTTCTTGGGAACTTTCCGGCCATTATTGGTGTAGCTTAGATTAATTGCACCTTGCAGCTTAAGAGCCGACTGGTTTGCGCTGATGCTGTCTTTCTTTGACTGCCCTTTCTTCGAGGTTTCAGGGTGGACCATTGATCGGGGCTCCCATGGCCGTGCAGCGATCCAGCGGTCCATCCAGCTCCAGCCCCAGCCACCGTTACCGACTCCGTAATTGAAGTTCCCTAGGCTTGTGGCAGACCTTGCCCTCCACTGCAAAAGGGAAGAACATATGTCTTATTGAGATGCCGTTACACTGCTCTATGGAAACAACTAATCATGTGTTTTCAAGCGAAATTATATGCACTAAGGTTTGCACAACAACGAGTTGCAATATGAATATTAGTAGCTAGGACTAGTATGAACCTGATGGTTAAACGCATATGCCATGGCTCGCTCACGCTTTACTGATGCTTCTTCCCTTAGATGTATTCTGGCAAGTATTTCATCCATAGTATTCGAGCCTCCATTCCACTCAACCTGATAAAACATGCCGATGAACAAAACGAAATGTCAAGGAACTTTTTATTCCCTAGTAAAGTTAGCAGATGAGTACTTGTGATGACAAAATTAAGACAGCATAAAGAAGACAATTACCTGCAAATTTTGTAGCTTTGCATCAAGTTTTACTTGATTCTCTTGCTTCTTCTTCCTATTGCGTCCTTCAGTGACCATGAAAGCGCGACGGTTTCTTAGTTCAGCTTGTAACTTGTTCCAAGACTGTATGTAGCTCAATGTGGCACTAGTTTGCTTGTTAACTGGATTGCTATGCCCAATAATACGCAGTCTTTTAAGTCCCTTCAGACAACGGAGAGTTTTCCTTGCCTGCATTTAAGTTATGATTTATGCAGCGAAAATGCTATTTCTTAACCATTCTCTCAGTTAAATAGTCAATATGGAAGTGTTGCGTCACACTACTGATATTACCTTGTAGCGCCTAAACGCATTCTGAATCCGAGTAGCTGCCCAATCTTCTAGAGCTGCGTTATCTTCAGGATCGCTGCTGGAAGAAGGACCACTATTGGGCTTTTGCTGTGGCAGGTTGGCTCCATTGCGTAGAGCGGCAACCTTCATTGTAAGAGAAAGCATGTAAAAATGACTGCAATTTAATGTTCTGTGAAGATTCACGACTTCATTCATATAACGATATTCTACACCTCCAGGTGAAAACCAACATATATATAATAGCATAACTGTATTTGGTATTACGAAAAAAATGTATCGTTGTCAATCTTGACCAGAATGTACCAGCATTTACTAACACGACAATTTTGTACCACAAGGAAGGATTCAAGAGATGGATGTTGGCCAATTGACGTCTCGAAGTTGATGTGGCACAGAATAAGGGTTACGAAGGACCAATTCAACAGTCAAGTCTTATTTTCCAGAACACGTTTCAACAGTCAAGTTATTTTCACAGACCAGTCCAATGTCCATGTCCAAAAGTGATATTTGGCCATACCAATGTGAGGAAAAATAATACAGCTCCAGGTTTTTCTTTCCAAGTAACACAAATCTCTGTATTTTGGCAGGTTAATCTGACACAAGATGTTGATTGCACAGTTAAGAATGGTCATAAAATTTCGATCTTCCCAACCACAAAACACCAAAGATCGACAAGACAACTCAGCTACCAAAAGGCAATATTTGATGTTATAACCCAGTATCAAAAATCCATGCTGACGATTTCTTCTGATGTCAGTGAGTAGGGTCTGTTAGCGGTAGCTCACCAGAATGCCAAACGCGCAGGCAGGAGGTTCCTATCCCAGAATCCAGGGCAGCACCCAACACACACAAGTTTCAGACATACTGTTCTACAAGTCAGCATCGATGCCACCATTCCATTATTGCCATCGGCGAAAAAAATCGAGCTTTCCCTGCGGCCAACTTTCCATTATGATAGCCACAGCAACAAGACACCCAAGTTGCAGCGAAGAGGCCAGTTTCGCCAATCCTGGCCCTTGTTAATAATGAAGAATGATGGAATGTGACGGAATGAAATCGATGGCATCTTTTTTCTCAGGTTGCTTAGAAGACATGCAAGGCAGTCAGGGTGTGCAGGGACACTTGGAAGATTTCAAGATTGCTGCCAGTAATGTTTTTCTTGTCTTCTCGAGGCTGGGAAAGGAAAAGGGCAGTTAATGGAGGTGGTACCTTTGCGTGCTTTGACTTTCCCCGTTTCGACTTCTTCTTGTTGATGATCGTCTTGAACCAGTCCCCTGACCCCATGGCTTCTTCAACCCGGAGTTCACCTCAGGAGACTAGATTGTGTTCTTCAAATCCCCTTTGTCTTACCTTAAAAAATCCTCTTGCCTAGATCACATGAAAAGGAAAGGAGAATTATTTATCCACGAACGTTTATTTGGTCAAGAAGACAGACAGAAATCACAGGCAACATGGCTTGGTAGGAAATCAGTACTGAAGATGAGTAAACTCAGTGTCCTGTTCTCAATCTTTGTCAGACTGTATCTCAAGTAATAAAAAGCCAAATATGTGCACACAGTAAATAACCAAACCCATGTTTCTGAATCACCAGGAACATGCACCAGCGACAGCAAAATCAACTGACATTTATGAACCTCGTCCTCTGTAAAATAAATCACAAGAAAACTGCATCCGGAAGCCCTCAGAAACTGAACAAAAATGACAGGTCAACTCGAACCCAAAAAAAGGTAAGGGGGACAAAACAGAACCCGAGAAGAACCCTTTACGGAGATCTTCGCCAAGGTCCTGGAAGAAAGATTGGAGCTTTCTCCCTCTAACCTGACGGAGCTGCTGTTCAGAACTCTCAATCAAATCGAACCCATGGCTCGTCCATGGCAGGGCAGAGGACAGAGCAGAACCGGAAGAAGAGCGCCCAAGAATCTGGCGCAGAGCAGGGAAGAAGGCAGAGAATAATAGAGCAGAAGCTAAGTACCAGGTGGGCGGTGTCAGTCCTGAATCAGGCGGGCGCGGGGAGCTGAGCTGGGGAGAGGGAGGCACCCGGCGGAAGCAACGGATCTCCTCGTCGTCCACCTCGTGGCTGCGGTCGCGTGAGGAGATGGTGGTGGAGGGAAGGTGGAAAGGTGCAGGGTTCTTCTCTGCTCTGCTCTTCCCTTGGAGTTGGGTGTAAGTTCAGATCAAGCCAACGAGCAGGCCTTCCTTCGCCAGTGTGCTACTGTGCTCCCCATTTCATGATGGCTCTGCTGACCTGCTGAATTTTATTTTGCTATTTATTTTACAGCGTGAATTGTGAGGTGGAACTACTTTTATTGTAGTGGGATTATCACCGGAGTTAAATATATGCTTGTTCTGATCTTGCTGCCATAGAAAATGGGGACAAAGGGGTAACTCGTTTTGACTTTGATGGGGAGGGGATCCACTCCACTTCACCGCAGGGCATGGATCTTCAGCAGATTGCTGCAATGTACCATGTGCAGTGCAGACTGGTTTACTAGGCACCGAACCATGCGGCAGAAACCGTCAGTAAATCACAAATGTTTTACCATATATATGGATTGTCCTTTTTTTGTGAGAAACACAATGCAAACGACGCACACATATACAAACGTACACTCACCACACATTAATGCGGGCAGCACGCTCGATCCCAACGAGCACTCCGAAATATTGAGTCGACGCCCGACGGGTTGACTATCAAAATTGGCGGAGTCACCACAAGTATCTCGGTGTCGATCGGAACGTCAGCTCACACTAAAAGAATATTCCGCATGCGACACACATGTGTCAAATATAGGATTTACAGATACAACCACAACTTCTATCTATCCAACCGTCGGTGGTTCGCCATTAGTTCAGACTTTTAATTCTAGTGTGTATTAATCTTCACATGATATCAACAGATGTCTTGGGTTACAAATCTCGGCTTTCACAATTTAATAAAAAATACTCTTGCCGCACGAGGTGTTACATAATATTGTCCACCTTATTTCCATCAGCTCAGACTTCTAATTTTACTGGCCAATGCATGAAAGAAATGCAAACAATGAATAAAATAATAACATTAGTGTATATATATATATGTTGATTAATTTCCACTAGTATTACAAGCTAACGAAAAACTAGGGTGAAAGCTGTATGAACGGAACGGAAACTCGAACCCTAGTGTATTGAACAAAATTGATTAACTTCCACTAGTACTCCATTACAAGCTAATGAGAAAGACTAGGTTCAAAGTTTTTTTTTTTTGCGAGGAGGCCATTGACAACATCAATGGACGGGCATTACAGACAGGCACCCAACAAAGATAAAAATTACAAAGCAGTCCTTCTGCAACTCGATGCCGCCGGCGTGGAGCAGGAAGTGCCGGTGACGCGCCGCCGCTGCATCTTCCTTCAAGCCTTGGAGCAGAAGACGTCCCCTAGCGGACGGGAAGTCGCCGAACCTCGAGCTCCGAGAAGCCTCCACCCAGCTCCAGCTGCTGCATCGCCGTCCTTCGATCTTGTCGACTTCAAAGTCAACCCAGATCCGCCGCCACGCAGAATCCGGGAGGGGGATGGCGCCCCCACCAGACCTATAGATCCGATGGAGCGGATAGGCGAGGCGCACCACCGCGGCCCTCCAGGGAGCTCCGCCGTCGGAGGAGACGCGCACCTGCACCAAAAGCAACATCGGCGACCCAACCACCTCCATGGCGCCGCCGACTGGAGACCCTGCACACCCTACGCTATATACACCCGTGAAGCGGGGATCCCCCGCCCTCCCGTCGCCGAGGCGGCCGACGGAGGACGAGGGATCCGGCGGAACGACGGGGCGGAGGTGGATCTGCGGGGAGGAAGAAAAATCGCCCTCTGCTACAGTGACGAGAAGAGGGAGACGTCTAGGCTCGTCTGACTAGGTTCAAAGTTGTGTATGAACGATGCGGCACTTTGAACCCCGGTGTATTGAACAGAATTGGCGCGCGGTAGGATACATAAAGAGATGTGGACCCAAAGTTGTAGGGAGCAACTTGTCGTTTGGAGGTTTCCCGAGCGAACAAGACTGCCCTTTTTTCTTGGGTTCCTATGCTGGTATCTGAATGTCTCTCTCTTTAGAAGAATCCAATGCTGTAGCATCTGAAGAACCGAGTTGGGTGCAGAAGCTATGAGGAAGGAAGCTAGGAGAGGGATAAGATTGGGATTGAGGAAGAGAGCTGAGCACGTTGGATTGGATCCCAGACGGTTGGTATGTTTTACAATTGTGTTGCTGTCTTTGCTGCCGTGGCTGGCTGGCGCCAATAGCGACGGCGGAGCCGATGGGTCTCGCCGCACCTGATGATACTCCCATACCGATGCCTTGGTTGGTCGCACGTTTTCCGTGCTACTACCCCTCTGATCCGTGGCTTCCGACCGTTGCATGGCTATCATTCCTGCTATAAAAAATGCAATCGGTGCTTAAACAAAACACGGCGAGACCAATGAGGTAGCGACGCGTGGCCCCGGACCCCGGCCGGTGACCCCGGTTCCAGCCGGTGACCCCGCGCACAAGTTTTGGCGCACACTTTTCCAAAAAAACCCCTAGAAGGACCAATTCGTAAAATTTGAAAACGTGAGGGACTTCCGTGCAAAATCGCCGGCACACCCCCCTCTCTCTCCCCGTGCGGCCCCGCGGGTCGCCGCCGGCGCCGCCGTGCATCGCCGCCGCCACGCTGCTCCCCACGCGCATCGGAGACAGCAGGGAGCTGCGCCGCCGCGTCCTCCACCTGTTGGCCGCGGATCGGCCTCTGAGACGGCGCAACGTCGCCGGCATGGCTGCTGCGTCTCCGCCATTCTCCGCCGCGTCCGCGCGCCGGCGGCGTCGCTCCGGCGACCATTTAGGGGCGGCGCCGCCACCTCTACGTCGCCCGCGGCCAGGCGCAACCTCCGTGGCTCGCGCCGCCTCCCAGCTCCCCGTCGGGCGGCTCCGGCGAGCACCACGCCGCCGCTGCCGACCCGGCGCCGGTGACATCACCGCGACGTCACCGTCGGCCTGGGCTGGGAGGCAGGCGTGGTGTTGGGCTGGGCTAGGCGTGCGTTTTTCTTTTTTTCTTTCTTTGTGATTTTTTTCTACTTTTTACGAAATTCAAACTCCAATCAGTTCAAACCAAGTTTTGCAAATTTGTTACAGTTTAAAATCTGCATTTCAGAAACTTTGGCACTATCCAAAAAATATTTTGAATCTTAAAATTTTCAAATAGTAAATAAAGCCTCATTATTAGATTTTAAAAAAAATACAGCGATCTCAAACTTTTAGTTCATTAATTACAATAATGCAACAAAGACATATACATACAAAATGCATACAGGAAAAACGAACAATCTTTTTTGCAAGTTTGAAAATATAATTGAGCTATTCACAGACTTCACATCTTCAATTTTATGAATCACAACAATGCAAACCACGACAAAAAAATAGAGAAAATGTACTTCCCAAAAAAAATTATCTCCAAAATATTCAATTTCTTCTAAGTTCCAACATAGATTTGAAATTTTCACAAGAACTAAGACATTTTAATTTACTAACTACAATCCTGCAAATCATACATACAAAATGCAAAAAACAAACAAAAAACCTCAAGCAAATCTTCCTCTCCTCAAAAAACAAATTCAACAGATTTTTACTATTTTGAAAACTAGGTTCCAAACAAGATTTGTTGGATTTTCTAAGAACAGATATCCCCCCCATAAAATATTGTTGCAGGTTTTTTTATAAAAAAATACAACAACTAATATAACTTTCTATATAAATTACGGAGCTTACGACTTTTTTTGTATGAATTGTTGAGCTTATGGAAAAACATTCGCAACTGCTGAATATTCGTGGATACTCAAAACAACAAATTCTAATTCAGTACAGATATATTCTATCAGCTTTTACCAAGAATATTATTCGAGTCATTTCTAAATATATTTGACGTTAAACCTGTAAATAAAATTTCGCTTTGCAACTCATTCAAAACAACTATGTCCCACAACGACACGACAGTGATTTATAACAACGAACTCATCTGTCTAAAAAAAACACAGGTATATGGGGTATTATTTAAGCAAAAGAAAAAGATAAAACCAATGTGAATTTCAAATTGCTCAGCTTCTGAAATCTATTTGATCATTTCAACTCAAATTCCACATTTACATGTTTCATTATTTCAAATACCTTTCCAACTTTCATCATTTCGTTCACATTAAAAGAATATTTTTTTTAATACATTCCAATAAGGACCATTTCCTCAAATTTAATCCCTCCAGAAAGCCTAAAAAAAAATCAAGTCCACGGGCGCGGCGAATGTCGCGCTTATTCCTCTAGTAGTAATTTTATACGCCGATGACCCATAGGATTGGACGGCGGGGCTGCATGACTGCATGCACAGCTCTTTTTCCTCGTGACGTGTGCTATCGCCGGGCGATTGCGGAAGCGCCCGCTTCGCTCTCTCTCTTCTTTTCTCTCTCTTCCATGTTGGATTTTTGCTGACATGACACATGCTATAGCCTGCTGACTAGGGCTCTTGAAATACTGGGTATCGTATGGGGTATGCGCACACCATTATAAATATACTTTTTTGAAATTCATTATAAATATACTCCCTCTATGCTAAAATGTACAACTACGAATGTTCTACCTTTCTATTTATTATTGTCTGACACCAACCCTCGGCGGCGCACCATGAACAATTTTTTGACGCAAATGCTAATCACGCCAAATTAACTCCCGACTATCGACGCCATCCTTTATTCCTTTTACTCGCGGATCGCGCATGAAGAAGGATGTCATCTCATCGACACGAATGTCTCAGCCATGAAGAACTCGAAAACTATGCAGGATACAAAACGAACACATGGATCTAGCTGGGTTCCCAACACCGTAAAAAGCAGCGGAAGGCGGGGCCGGGAACCCACGGCGACGCCGGCCGAGGGAAAGAGCATGTCATCTGTTCATCGCTAATCCTCAATATGTGCGTGCCTTTTGAGTATCTAAATTTATTGGCGGAACCCATGCTAGTAGATATGTCTGATTGGACGCGTTGTTTATCACAACTTGTACCTGACGATCGTCCTTTGTGAATTCGGTGTCGAAGTGAGAAAGCAAAGGGAGAGCCAAAATGGTGTAGCACGTGAGCGGGACAACAGGCCAAACGGTCGCTCTCTATTCGTTGTTCTGGCGCTTTTGTGTACAGTTGTGTTTACCGGTTACTCTTATTTTTTTTTTCTTAGAAAAGGAGGGTGCGATTCCCCGGCCTCTGCATCGAGTGATGCACACAGCCATACGCACTTATTAATTCCAACCAGACTTACAGAGTACAATGTTGAGCACAAAACTGAAATCAACCTGTCGACAACAAGGGTCGCTACCACTATGATGGGGGTGACTAACACCAACGCACATCATCTAAAACCCAGTTCAGCTAAACACTCAACGCACACCGACATGTACGCTTTAGTCGCTGCCGCCGTCTTCCACGAACCCATCTTCAGAAAGGATCAACACCATGACCTTGCAAAACCGGTCTGCCGTCGGCATCGCCACGATGCCAAACAGCGCCACCAAGCGTGAGTCCATCGACCCGAAATCGAGACCCCGCAGCGCCACGCCGCCGAGACACACCGACATCGACGTGGTTGATGACAACCGCTCCGCCAGCTGACCCCCTCCAGGTAGTTCATGTTCCAAAACGATGCCCTCAAGAGGGTGAACGACACCATAGGTGACGCCATCGTCCGATCTGGAACAGATCTAGGGTTTCCCCCGGAACAAAACGGATGAGAGCGGAGCAACGATGCCTTCAACAAGGTGATGACGCCCGAGGACGCCACCATCGTCGGCTCCAAAAACGGAGCCCGGTTCTCACCAGCCAACCCGCCCCACATGTCGTCGATCTACCCGAAGAAGTGCCCATGACGTCCGCGCCCTGGCCGATCTCCTCCGGCGAAAGGGAAGACCACCAACGCCATGTCCTCGTGTCGCATGCCAAGCACGGAGGTCGAGTGTCGTCGCTGGCATTGGTGAAGATGCAGATTAAAACTTCGGCCCGCCGAAACCCATCTCGGTCGCGAGCGCCTCCGCCTCCCCTGCATAGCCGCCGTCGCCGCCGCCTACACGCCACCCTCGGCCGCCGCTGGCTCGCGGCACCGCCTACGAATCGACCGAGGCAGTGCGCCGCCGCCCCGATCGATCTTCAGCCGAGGAGATCCGCCGCCGCCGCCACGCCATAGGGGCTTTGCCCTGCGACGCCAAGGGCGACGGCGGCGGGAGGGGAGGAGAGGTGGGGGAGGTGGAAGGCTGGGCGGTGAGGGCTCCCCGGTGCGGCGCGGGCGCCGCCGCACGGGAGGAGAGGGTTACGGGGAGTTACTCTTATATTTAAAGCGAGGGACGATGTGTCAAACAAATTGATTTCTCAAGATTTTTGTACTGTTTTGGATGAGTAATCAAGATCTCTCCCCGTCCTTCGTTGACTGTTGCTTCTGGCCAAAAGCGACGGGGCAGCCGGATAGCCTAGCTTATCCGCGTGGAGATGTTTGTCTGGTGGCACGTTTAAATTCGTAAAAAAATATTGATTCTTATGAGCTTGTGGCTAATTCTTCTAGGTTCTACAGTAGCCGCTACTATTTCTGATACTAGCCGGTGTATATTGCATGTTCCTCTAAAACATGACGACGTAAAATAGTTTTTCCTTTTTGAAAATTTGGGTATTTATCAAAATATTTAAGTTTTAGTAAGTTTCGAATAAACGGCATGGGGGCCAGAATAGTTTAGATAAGTACTGAACGGGGGAGGAGACTAAGAGAAGAATT
This sequence comes from Poa pratensis, assembly GCA_947311845.1. Lineage (NCBI taxonomy): Eukaryota > Viridiplantae > Streptophyta > Magnoliopsida > Poales > Poaceae > Poa > Poa pratensis. Next base: position 50,956,654 of record CAMZMU010000041.1, read on the forward strand.
AGGTAGTGCAATTCCTCGTAGTTTGATTAATTAAAGGGGCAGTGGTGAGTAATTCATATCGTGTTAGTAGGAGTTTAATTTCATTTTTGCGGGTAACTAACCGATTAGTTGTTTGCGCAAGAAACATATAGTGTTCACTATATATATGCAACTAAAAAATTCTTGAGCCACATAATCCTATTGGCTAAGATGATTTGCATCCAAATCTAACTCGTAAGTTTCTTATATAGCGGTCTTTACTAATTTTGGGTCGAGATTTCTGGCTCCTAAGTTTCATTGATATGATCACTTTATTTCAAATATCTAAAAATCATATTTACAAAAAAATAGATCCGAAGAAAAAATCCTGCATGTTGTCAATGATGAATCCTACGACGTTCAAGATCTAAATTTGAAATAATTTATGTTCCGAGCTACATAAAAATAACAAATATGTGGATCTTAGTACTACACACTTTTAAATCTTGAATCTGTGCAGGAATATGTGTTATTTAATGTAGTGCATAATACAAAAATTGTCTTACATTCCGTCAGTTATGCCCTGTTATCCAGATAGGCGCCGCTAGTTGCACCACACTACCCTAGTACCCTACGGGCATTAGTTGTGTGTCCAATCAGCTAATACGAAATCCCGGACACATGGGTGTACCATATTCACATTTAGCATGGAAAAAACTTAAACTCAGCATTAACCGTCAAACGATCATAATTAAGAGATAAATGAGGCAATATCTCAAGTGAGGTAAACGTTCTCACAGATTGCAATGTGGAATTCAATCAATATTTGCTCCATGAACTAATGAAGTACCAGCCAGTTAGCAACAAGTATTTTTTATTAAATGTAGCATCTAGTATGATTCTAACAAAAGACTAATTAACAGTTCTACGGAGTACACTGCACTAGGCTATGCTGAATAAAGCCCATGCAACTCCAATTAATTAAAGCAAACGACGAACAAATATCCAAGCTATACTCCATTTGCGCCATGATGCGCCTAATTTGGCTGCGTGATTTGCTGCTGGTGGCTGCTTACTATCGTGGAGACAAGCCATCGAGATCGCGCTTGTACGATTATGATGGCTGATGATAGGTACGTTTCAATTTCATATGTGTGCAGTGCAATGCAAGGTATAATGTGAAACTTGTCTGGTCGGATGTGCGCATACTAACCTAAATGCAATCTATCAGTCGATATCGATTTGATCGAGGGATTTGGATCAGCTGGGAGATTAGTGGGTTGTCAAGAAAATGTTGAGAACAAACAAAATTGTTTGCCGTCTGATGAGTAATTTAACTATGCATTGTTCACATTTGCGGCAGGTTTTTAACGTCCTAAATGGAACCCCTCGACCTATGTACTTTTCGCCAGGCCTCGTATCAAGACAGCAGGTCATACTAGTATAAAATTGTTCGCTTAATTATGACCTGGATTATGAGTCACCACCCGAAATCTCCCTGCCGGCCGGAGGCCGGACCTGTTCCTGATGATTTACGTACGTGCATGCACGTCGGTTACAGACTTGGAACTAACTATAAAGACACATTGCTTAGCATCTAACTATGATAATCAACGTACATACAATAATTAGATTGGTATAACCGATTGTTGTTCGTCTTAATTAACTGACGGTACAGCAAATTCTATTTCTTATTATGCTATGAACGCGTCATGCATTTTGTACTCCCTCCGTTCCAAATTAATTGACACAGATTTAGTACAAGTTGTACTAAATCTGAGTCAATTAATTCAGAACGGAGGGAGTAGTATATTTGGATCAACTTGGAATTAGGACGACATAGCTGTTGCTGGCTTGCTGCCGCCAACAACCGCTATGTACATGAACCGGGAAGATATAGAGGTACTGTCGTCGGGTTGACAGAATATTCATAAGAAATAAGATGAGATTGACAGGCCAGGATGCCGAAGTAGCAGTTTGGGATTTGTATTTAAGAAGTTTGGTTCGATTAATAATCATACTGACGTAACTGCATTACGATTGCGAATCATGTGGGCGTGAGTGGCAATATGAAACGAAATATAGTACTTTTTTAAAAAATCTAAATGTAGTACTTTGAGGGAAAGGTTGGATACAGATAACAGTTTGTCGGCAGCATAAACGCGTTGCGTCGCCCAACTGCATAATGTCTGATGATTTTCATCTGTAGTTTGGGCTGGTCTTCCCATTATGGTTTTGCAGGTGAGGCTACGATATGTTTCTAAAATCTGCCTGCTCGATTTATTTAATTCGAATGTCCCAGGAGATACAAACAAACATCAGGTGGTTGGAGCAGCAAAATATGGCTTCCGACACCTAAAGATAGCTATGACTTATCAGCTAGCTAGGCTATCAGTATGAGCATCGGTGTCTGAAACTCGATTTTCGTGAACGAACAAAACTTCACAACGCCCAGGCAAAGCTTGCAGCGTCTTACGTCTGCAAACACGACAGTCGACACGCCCTGGTACCCCAGTTATAAGCGATATAGACAAATAAACGATGAGGAAATAATTGATCTTATGAGTATAAAGTCTAGTCTTGGTATAAAGAATTGATCTTATGAGTTTTTTGGGGAGAAACAATTGATCTTAGAAGTTCGTCTGTTTGGTTTGACACTTTGACTACAGGCACAGATGTAAGATGCTAAATTATTTTTTTAACGGAAAAAGGCAAAGATTTGCCTTAATTCATTAATAAAGAAGGAGTCGAAATTGACCGGTTCATTTGCGGGGAACCGGCCGACCGTTACAATTGCACCAATATAGTCATGGAAACACCACATTAGCCAAACCCGGCCGACCTGACTACCTACAAGATGTAAGATCTTAGAAGTTCGTCTGTTTGGTTTGACACTTTGACTACAGGCACAGATGTAAGATGCTAAATTATTTTTTAACGGAAAAAGGCAAAGATTTGTCTTAATTCATTAATAAAGAAGGAGTCGAAATTGACCAGTTCATTTGCGGGGAACCGGCCGACCGTTACAATTGCACCAATATAGTCATGGAAACACCACATTAGCCAAACCCGGCCGACCTGACTACCTACAAGAAACACCCACACGCCGCCGAGGAGAAAAGCATCATCGAGGTCATCACCGAGCGTCATTAGGCCTGGGCGTTCGGTTAGACCGAACCGATCGGTTCGGTTTCTCGGGTTATTAAGAATTTCGGGTTTCATAAATGGGTGACCGATCGGTTATTTGACAAACTGCTAACCGAGGACTTCGGTGCTCTAACACTTCGGTTCGGTCCTCGGTTAACCCGAGCAAAACCGATCTTGTTTGACATCAGGCAATAATCCTCTTGAAATCTGAGCGATGGATGCAAGATAGGAAACGAAATCAGATCCAACATAAAAGAAACTGATGTGTCCTTGTACGGACTTGAACTCGCCAGAAGTCAATCTTCAGTGGAGCGGTAAAATTGATAGATAAAAAGAAGAAGATGCAATCCAAGGGGACAGAGAAGACACCAAGCAAGGGAAGAAATAAGGTGCTGGGCGTTGGTTGCCGGGCGGCCGGACCGCCTCCACCACCGGCCGCGGCCGGCGACGAGACCAAGGCAGATACTTTGTGGCGGCTAGGTTAGGAATATGATAACTGGGAGTTATCCTCGCGTGGGGCTGTGGATCTGTGGTGGTGAAGGACAATGCGTTTATTTTTAGTTTTTTTTTAGCATCGTGCGCTTGCAGCACGATGCGTGTGATGGGAATGATGTTGGGCCATATAGGTTGCTGGGCTTTGCTAGTCATTTTCAGCATGTGCACAACATTTCGGTGTTTTCGGTTGGTTCGGTCAACCATGGCTGGAAACCGATACTACCGAATTAAATTCGGTTTTCCACAACACAAGACCGAACAAGCACCGAATTTCGGTATTCGGTTTATTCGGTTTCGGTCTCAGTTTATTCGGTGTCGGTTTTCGGTCCTCGGTTTATTTGCCCACCCCTAAGCGTCATCGTCGTCACTCCTCCCCGAGCAAGAGATTCCGACTTCACCTTCGACGACCAAACACGAAGCCCTCGCCGCAGCCGACGCCGAGAGCCCTGTCGGCCTATGCCAAACAGTCGACCCAAAGCGTCGAGGAAGAGGCAGCTCCGACTTCGACGAACAGCTTCACCAGAGAAATGCACACCTTGCACAGAATCCGCAAGGCCACTGAAGAAAAAGTGGCATCGTTGCCAGCCTGCCCGCCCGCGACACGCAGCTCCGACTTCACAACTTCACAGCGGGACGCAACACGGATTGTCGGCGAAGGACATGCCGCGACTCAGCTCCGCTCACCACCGGCATCGTTGCCACACAGCTAGCAACGCCACCATAGCACCCAAGACATCGACAGCCTCTGGCAGCCACGATATTGTGTGAGTCCAGCCCACGAGAGAGCACAAAGGAACCACCATCTTCAAGACGACGCCCTCAAGAGGGGAGGCGACGAAATTGACTCCGTCGTCCATCGTCCGACCCTGCATAAACAGGGGGCAGGTCTTCACCCGAAGAGGAGGTCCATGACCGAGGAGAATCGAGGAGCTCCAAGACGACCCCCCCAAGAGGGAGAACGGCGTCCAAGGACGTCGCGTCGTCAGGCTTTCGCCGGGAGCACTCGAGCCTCTCCAACCCCACGCAGTCGGACCAAGGCGGGGAAACCGCGGCACTAGTAGGAAAACAGCTATCAGTGGCGCACCTTTTTGGGATTCTGTGGCGTACCCCCAACTTTGCTGGGTGCGCCAAAGAATCCTCGCCACTAATTTTTTCTGTGGCGCACGGGCTTGGTGCGCCACAGAATTCTCACATTTCTGTGGCGCACCTGGCCTGGTGCGCCACAGAATTCTCAAAAAATTCAAAAAATACAAAAATATATAACCCTGGCAAGCTTAACTTCTAACTTCCACCCAGTTCACCTACCCTTGTGCTACTCAAGTTCTTGTTGATATATATATCATATGAACCCTCTTATATCTTGTATGTGTATATGTGTGGTATGTGTTATAAATGTGTGTTTTTAAATTTCAGATTTTTCAAAAACTTCTAAAGTTTCAAAAGGAGATTCAAAAAATTAAAAAAATCCAAAAAAATCCAAACACTTCAAAGAAATCCAAAAAAATCAACAATCTTCTTTGTTATACATTTCTGTGTCTTTTTTTGGACTTTTTGAATTTTTGAATTTTTTTCTTTTTTTTCTTTTTTTGATTTTGCTGCGAAAAATTGTATGTTTGAAATAACTTTTTTTTTCTTTTGGAATTTGAGGAATCTGTGAATTGCTGACCGGGTAAGCCTAGGTGGATTCGAACTCGGATTTTTCTCTATTTTTTTGACATATTTTTTGCATTATTTCGACGTCGTATGCAAAAGTTATGGCCATTACAAGCGCACCAGGCCAGGTGCGCCACAGAATTTTTTTCTCAAATTCCACCCCACCACCGAGATGACTTTCTGTGGCGCACCCAAAACCATGCGCCACAGAAAATAATTCTGTGGCGCACCATTTTTCTGTGGCGCACCAATTAAGGGTGCGCCACAGAATGTCAACCTACCTATAAGCTTTTCTCTACTAGTGCGGTACCGCCGGCCTGCACACCCACTGAGACAAACACATCATGTGCGACGGCGGCGCAACCACCGCACAGAGCCTTCCGAACCACCTCCGACCCGCCGACCCCGCCGCTGCAGCCTCACTCCGCACCGGCCATGGCGCCCCTGGCCGCACCAACCATGCCGGACCCAAGACCCGGGGCCGCTGCCCCGGCATCCACGCCGCGCTATGCCGCCCCACGCAGAGCATCATAGGCACGCACTGCCCCGCGCCTCACCGGCCACCTGCCTCCGCGCGACCTCATCCTCCGCTCGACGTAGCGCCCAGCACCCGCACCGCACGCGCCTAGCCGCGCGGCCATCTTCCACCTCGCACCGCCGTGCCAGCGTCATCCGGGTCCGACGGGCCCTCGGCCCGCCAAGCCCATCGAGTGCGCGCCCCTCCAAAGTCGCTGCAGAACCGGCTCCGCGCCCCGCAGCACCAGCTCCGGCACCCGCAGCTCCCGCTCCGCCGCCGCATCCGCCCGAGCCCGCCGGCTCGGCGTCCATCTCCATGACCGCCGCCGCCTCCACGGGCCGGTCCACCACCTGCGCGAGAGGGCCTCCCCTCAGCCACCTTTAGGCAGCAGAGGGGCACCGCCACCGCCGCGGCCGGGGCCGGCAACGGCAGCAGCAGGGGTGGTCGGACGGCGGCGGGCTGGCGGCTCTGCGCGAGGTGCGCCCCTAGCGCCGCCTGGGGGGGGCGACGCGAGGGGGGTGTGTTTATTGTCTCCATCCAAGATTGCCACAGATGCTAAATTACATCATTCTGGAATATCTTCACCCAGAACATGAAATGAGGGCGACTCTCTACATTTACTCCATTTATGCACCACCAGAGGCACGATTTGTGCATCGCACACATTTACACCAGGTTTCTTACCTCGTGAGATGGATAACTGGAACAAGAGAAACAACTCCTCACGACCTCACCCTACTTTGCAGTTGCAGGGTTTTAACCAGGTTTTAGCATGGACGCCGCGGGTCACCCGCTTTGTTGTCTTGCTAGTGGGGCTTGTATCGATAGTTCCAGACTGCAGGTCATGTTATAAGAATTGTTCGACGATACCATGACCTGGATTATGATCAGATGGCTAATCACTGTCGAAATTTCCCCGCTGGGCGTGCTCCTGATTTACGTGAATGCACGTACGACGCCGGCAAGGGCCGTCCGCTGGGGCTTGGAATTAGTTAGCAATTGCATGAGAACGCATTGCTTAATTTTTTTTAAAACGAGGCAAAAGCTTTGCCTTTTATATTGGCATTGCTTAATTAGCATCTAACTGTATGATAATTGGTGTAATATACAACAATTAGATTGGTATAGCCGATTGCGGTTCCTTGTAGTTAACTGACGGCTAACTCTGTTTCTTTTTTTTTTTTTTTTTTTTGAGATTTCCTGGTCTTTAGTACATCTTGTAGTATCTGAACTCACATACTACACACACACAACACCACACACACGCCACCCGTGCGCAAGCTAGACCTAAACAGACTATACTAAGACTTGAGTCTCCGCGAGCCTAAATCTTTCGGGAAACCCTGCGGTGGTGGGCACACCACAATACCAGTGTAGAACCGCGTTGGAATTTGGCTCCAGAACACTGTTCACGTGAACAGTGTTTTGCGCTGGCCACTGTTCACGTGAACAGTGCCGCGCAGGTGAGGCGCCCGAAACTCGCTCCCGCTGGGAGTCGAGCTCGGGCGGGTGGGGTGGCCACTGCCACAACCCACCATCGCGCCACAGCGCGTCCTCGGCTAACTCTGTTTCTGATGTTGCTAAGTTAGCCATGCATTTTTTTATAAGTACTCGTGGACAACTGGATCAACTTGGAATGGGACAGCTGTTGCTGGCTTGCTGCCGCCAATCATGAGGACAACACAACCGCTATATAATTATGTAAATGAACTGCACAGATACAGAGATACTCTTGGGAGAATATTCATAATAAGAAATGAGACGCGAGTGACAGGCCAGCTTGACGACCGTAGCAGTTTGGGGTTTTTAAATACGAAATTTGATTTCATTTGATTAATACTAAGGTACTTGTATTGCGATCACAAAATCATGGGCGCGTGACGGCGTGAGTGGTGATATGAAATGAAACTGAAATGATATAGTAGTACTTGAGGGTGAAAGGTTGGATACAGATAATTTGTCGGCAGCATAAGACGCATTGCTCCTGAATTGCAGCCTTGTTTTTTAAGAAGAAATTGGAGTGTATGTTACTTAAGAAATTACTAACTATATGAAAGACGAACGAAACGGCGGCCTCTCAGCCACCCGAGTTACTGTAGCTACTGTAGAAAATCTACAGTAGCTACAGTAGCGGGGTGGGCCCCACACGTCAGCGACACACTGATGCAACAGTTCCAGAAAGCGACACGTTAGTCCAGAAATTACAGCGCGACCCTCCGGTTTTCCGCAGCGAGGGATCCAAATGCAAATTTCCAAAAGCTCAGGGACCCCGCTGAAAAAAAAACGCAGAACCTCCCCTCTTCCTCTCTCTCCCGCGAGACGCTGCGGGTCGCCGCCGGCGCCGCTGCGCAGCGCCATCGCTCCGCTTCTCCTCCCCCAGATTGACGGACTCTGGGGCTTCCGCCGTCCGCAGATCTCCGTCCACGCCGCGAATCGCTTGCTGGGACGGCCGGGAGACGCCGGAATCGCCGCGCCCGTGGACTCCGTCCCTCCGCCGCGTTTGGCCGCCGGCGCGGACGCTCCGATGGCCAAAACCGAGCGGCGCCGCCGCTCCCCGGTCACCCCGTCCAGACGCGTTCGAGGCACGCACGCACATGTCCCAGGTCGCCGCTAGGCGACGCCGGCGAGGGCAGCGCCGCCGCGCCCGATCCCGTCCACTTGCAACGTCATCGTGACGTCACGGTTCAAATTTTTTCCCCTTTTCCCAGGCGGGCTGGTTCATGGGCTGGGCCGCCTGCTGCGGGCCCAAATTTTTTTCCTCCTTTTTCCAATTTTCCTTATTCCTAAAAAACTTACAACTTTTAAAATATCAAAATGAACATAAGGATAGCACAAATGCAAATATCGACAAATAGTACTTGCCCATTTTGCACACAATATGAACAAGACATATCAATTTAACCAAAATTTGAAAAAAAACAACAACAATGTACCTCTTCAATTATGTGATCAATTATACGGAGTTAAATTCCAGAAAACAAACTTTCTAATTATGGAATTTCAGTTGAATAAATGTGCTTTCACACTCATTATGGACTTATAAATTAGAAATAGACAAACAAATAGAAACATTTTTAAACATTCCAATTTGCTTTAAAATTGAACATACTCAAATTGGACAAACTATAAAATGTATCATATTTTTTTCTTCGCAGAAATAATTTCAAACACCATTAAATTTCTGCCGTGTGGATGTGCCCTATTTAACTAGAATAGAAAATAATTGTAAATGTAAACTTCGCCTACCAAATTTCAAAATATTTAAAAACAAGTTACTTTTGCATTTGCACCTTCACAAATTTAAAATTTTCCTACTAAGCAGTCACCAATATGACAAATATGTCAACATTCACCAACAAAAAAAACAAAGACACCTGCTTTTTACATCACTTGATCAAATTTCAAGTTTGAAAACTTCAAAATTCCAAATGGCTTTTAAATCTAAGCATTCACAAAAACCACAAGAAAATAATTCGCATGCAAAAAGCTTTTACCAATTTTGGAATTCCAAAAAATTTGTGAATGTAAACTTCTTCTTTCTTATTCCAACACATTCAGATCGAAACGACTTTTCAATGTGTACATCTTCAGATATGAATTTCACCCGCCAACATATTCACAAATATGACAAATATGTCGACATTGACACACAAAAATAAATGCTTACTACTTATGCCGTATGACCAAATTCCATATTTGAAAACTTTAAATTTTCCAACGGCTTCCAAATTTGCGCATTTCAAAGTCGGGAAAAAAACAAATAGCTTCCCACTTTCACCAATTTTTGAAATTCAAATAAAATGAAAAAACAATATCTCTAAACATATCTGTTGGAAAATATGAGTGATATATCAAAACAATCAGAAAAATATACAAAATACTTATGCTAACATTATTTTCGGACTATCCAAATTTTGTCATGATTTTGCGGTAACGCAAATGCATTTTCCTAATTTCAGTTAAATGTTGACGGCGAAAAACACAAATTCAAATCACCTCACACCAAATTCAAATCAGGTCACACAAACTTCTACCGATTTCGAACAAATCAAAATGAACATTTCAAAAGCTTCCCGCCCTTCCAAAAAAAAAATGAATCTCACAAATTCCAAATAGTAATATTTGAGCAAGTTTTGAAATTCGAATTAAAACTTAATCAGAACAACTATTTCTCATAAAGACACGCCAGTAATTTATAACAGCAAAATCATCACTCCAAAAAAAACACCAAATATTTGAAGTGTTATTTCAGCAAAAGAGAAAGGATAAAAGAAATGTGAAATGTGAACTAGGCCAACAGCTTCAAACCTATCCGTTGGGAAAAAAAACAATATCAACATGACCACATAAAATATAAACATTTACTGTTTATGCCATATGCCCGAAATTTTGAAACTGAAAACTTCAAAGTTTCCAATATCTTCTAAACCTGATAATTTGCAACAAAAAAAAAGGAAACATACAAATAGCTCCCCACCTTCACCAACTTTACAAATTCAAACAAAATATAAATGAACATCTCTAAATATATTCATTCCAAAATGCACACAAAAAATGCTACCTATTCATGACAACATAAAAACATGTTCCGACATACCAATTTAGCTATCATTTTCATGAACAAAAAAATATATATATTGTTACACACAAAAAAATCGCCAAGGGCGTGCCGTGACGGCACGCCAAATTCAACTATAGAGTTTTGGTTACAGACGCCATTACAATCCTTTTAAGTCGATTCGCCAGGGAGGAACGACACTCTGTAACACGCCCTCACTGCCTCACACCACTCTCTACGCCCTAGACCGGCCAGCTGAATCCTGATGAGACACCACAGTGCCTTATCTGTTACCTTGCCTGTTGGCTGCCATATTTGGCTTGTAAATCCTCCGGGCCTTTTGTGCTTGGCTCCAAACATTGATATTCAATAAATCGTGACTTGCTCTGGAGAAGAAAAAAGAGAGACTAGGGGCGCGTTTGGTAGCCTGCAGCCAGCCGGGCCAGGCCCGCTGGCTGCAGAAACAGACTGGTTGTTTGCTTGCCTGCAGCCCAAAACTTGCACAGCGCGCTTCTTAAAGCACCCTCGGGACAGGCCCAGTGGGAACGGCCGAATCGGCCGTTTCCATGGAACCATGCCCGTTCCTCTTCTCTCTCTTCTCCCCTCGTGCATAATCCCTATCCCGCCTGCAGCCGCTGCGCGCGATTTGGAGATGGCGGGAGCTCGCGCGGTGCAGCCGAAAACTCGGCGGGAGAGTTTGCGTCACCTCCCGCCGAAAACCCTCCCCTATATACACCCTCTACTCTCACCGCTGCTCGGAGTCCACCATTTTCATCACTTCGAGGTCTTCGGTCGGAGCTCGCAGGTAAGCGGAGGCGACAGTCTTCATCGGCAAGCAGCAGCGGAGCGGCGGCGGCACCCTTCTCGGCACGGAGTGACCTCGTCTTCGTTCGTCCGCATCCATGGCTGTAAGTTCCGAAACCCTGGGTACCATAGAATATTCTAGATCTGAGTTGTGTTGATCTGCTCTGATGTATGTATGATCCATGCTTGTAGCTGAGGAGTTAGGATGTGTAGATCTGTTAGATTCAATCTAGGTTCTCACATGTGTGGCCATGCTCTCTAGATCTGTTAGCTTCGATGTCACTTCATTAGTTCATACGCATGTTTGTCTTTGCTTACGGGGTTCACAATGTTAGATCTGGTAGGCTCATAAGGTGTGTTATCGTGCTCGATGTAGGAGATGAAGAACGAGGATTTTAGCATGTCACTTGTACCAATTGGGGACTCCCAAATCCCATCCTCGTATGTCGAGGACTCTCAGCCCATTGCAGACTTCGGCCTTACCGACAGCACGTAAGGTGCTGTATACGACGTTGTAGGCTCGTTAGCTACGACGTTGAACCAGCAGATTGCGAAGAACAAGGCCCAAGCCAAGACAACCCTGAAATGGCTGCATTTCATGTCAACCTTCGTGCTCAAGCACATGACCACTCTCATCAGGACAGGGGCTAGGACAGACAAGGGTTTCAAAGAGGTGCATCTGAAAGCTTGTGCTAAGGCTCTCTTTGCCCGCTGTGGGGCAGAGGTGACCTCAACTCAGGTGTACAACCACCTAAGGAAGTGGAGGCTGAGGTGGGTACAGGTGAGCAAGCTCAGAGATTTGAGCGGCGCTCAATGGTGTGAGGAGACCCACACCATCATCCTTGAGGACGCACACTACACGGGCCACATCATGGTGAGCACCTGTGTACTAACAGTGGGTTCTTTTCAAACTTGTACTAACCATCATGCTCTAACACACTCATCTTCCAATCGTAGGATCACCCCAAGGATGCTGAGTTTCTTAACAAGCCTATTCTGAACTACCCACAGATGCAAACCATCTTCTCCTTTGGTTTGGCCACCGGCAAGTATGCCATGGGGTCAGGCAATCCCCTTGGCACTCCTCAGCCGGAGGATGCCGACACGCAAGAGTCTGACACCGTGATCCTTGATGGTCCTCCGGGCAGGAAGGGGGATACACCCAGCCACGCCCATGTACTGAAGAGGAAGAGAGGTGCCCTTGCTGAGGAGGAGATCCAGGCCTTTGCCAGCATGACTGAAGCTGTCAAGGAGGTTGCCCAGGCCATTAGGGAGAGCAAGCCGACGGACATGCACCCTGACCTGTACAATGCCGTCATCGACTCTGTTGGGTTCACTGAGGAGGCTCTGATGGTGGCTCTCGGCCACCTCGTCGACCACAAGGCACAGGGTGTCAACTTCGTCGGCATGGCAAAGCAGCACCGGACCCTCTGGCTAAGGAACTTCATGGGCAAGTACTACAACGAGTGATTTCGCACTGTCGAGGTGGGGAGGCGTGGCAGCAGCAGATGCATGAAGAAGTTGAACTGATGATGTCGATGTATATTTTGGCTTAGCTAGGGCTTACAAACTACTCTTATGGCCCGTATATTCTGATGAGGTGGTATATACTAACCCCTCAGATGATGGTGAACTTGTTGGTGGTGCTGGTGGTAGGATGACACCCACTTTTTGATGTGGTGGTAGGTTAACACCATAGGTGTAGGATGAATTTGTGATCCTACTTTTGTAAGTATCATGCATGCTGCAGTAGTTCTATGTTAGAGACGCGTTCTTAAGCTTCGGTTGATGTTGTTCATGTGTCTAGTTATGATGATATGATCTATCCCTTCATCCTTGTGTCCTTTGCAGATGAACTGGTACGTTGTGTACAGGGGAAGGAGTCCAGGAGTGTACAATTCTTGGCGGAGCTGCCAAGAACATGTGGCAGGATTCTCCAACAACAGCTATCAAGGGTTCGAGACTTTGCAAGAGGCTCAGGCGAACTACATGAATTATCTGAACACCATCCCCCTTGGAGATCACGACGTGATAGAGCATCAGGTCATTGCTCAGGCCATACCCAACGTGGGTAATCAAGTGGTAGGTTCTAAGATGAAGGACTTCATAATCATCGTCCTAGTTGTGGTGATTGTGAAACTCCTTCTGTTCTAGTGTATGATCATCGTAGTGTATGATCATTGTAGTAGTGTATGATCATGACATGGTAATCTCACCATGTTTGAACTGTGGTAACCGTAGCAGGCTGCTTGCAAGCAACCAAACAATGCCCCTTTGTTTAAGCGCAGCCGAAGAGCCCAGATTAGATCGAACCAAACAAAGGGCTTATGTTTTATCATCCCATGCGACTAGCTCGGCTGCAGGCTACCTAACATGAGCATCATCTTGACTCCCGGCCGTTTTTCCGTGTCCATGCTCTCTAGGGCATGCCCCCAAGAAAACAAGATGGGGATGCAGGCTACCAAACGCGCCTTAGGTACAGATGCTAGTTTTGTGAAAACAAAAAATGATCATCACATGGTTGCACCATTGCAAGTGGAAGCTAGTGACATGCGGTGCTGTCTTCATACAACTGCTCGTGCACGGCAAGCGACATGTGTTGCTCTTCTTCCCATCGACCGGTGTACAGTGTTTTCTTCTTCCGCGACAACATGGCAGCGGCGGCCAAAAGGTTTGTACTATGGTAGACCCTGGAGGGCAGAGAGCCTTTGATGATGAAGCACCTCCAGTTTGTTCTGGAGGGCCAAAAGGTTTGCTCTGGAACTGTCACGGGATTATTAGAGCATCTCCACCGGGGGCCTCTAAGGGTGTGTTTGGTGTCCGTAACCAAGTGGAATATAACGGGTCGGACCTGTTCCAGGACGTGATTCCCGTGTTTGGTAGAGGAGTAGAACGAGAACCAAGTAGTTCCCACGAACCAAATATTCGGCTGAGATGCGGAACGATGTTGTTCCACCAAATCGAAGGAACCAACTCGTTCGCAGCGGATTAAGGGAAAAAAAAGAGAAGGGCACCGCTCACCCGCATCTCACCCCAAGCACAAAGCCTCACCACGCACGAAACCCTCATCCTCCTCCTCCTCCGCATCTCACCCATCGCTGGCAGCGCCCTCCTCCGCCTCAGCCCCGACGGCGCCCTCCTCCGCATCCTCTGCCCCGATGACGAACTCCTCCGCCGCCTCAGCCCCGACGCCGCCATCCTCCGCCTCTCACCCGACGCCGCCATCCTCCGCCTCTCACCCGACTGCGCCCTGACAGTGGCGGGAACCGATTGCGGGTCGGCCGGCAGAGCACCAACTCGTCTTGCGACGGCGGCGCAGATAAGGTACGTCGACCCACTCCTCTGCCGTCCTCCTCACCTCTAGGTGATTTACAGAGAGATTGAGACGAGAGGATTACAATTAAACTATTGTTTGGTTTTCTTGATATGTGTTTCTGTTGTGGCTGTTTGTTGTTGTCCACTATATATGCAATGCTTACAAATATTTAGGTACTATATTTTGATAGAATATATGCATTGTAGATGGTCAAGATCATGAGTAGGAGGAAAAAGCTGGCTAGGGGAGCTGCTGTTTTTATGACCCTTGCTGCAGTGGCTGTCGCTGTTCGTGCTATTATGAGGAAGAGAAGACCCCGTATTACCTATGGCCCGATGCATGAAAGAGATAGGATCAGATTTGATTATTTCAACCAAAAAATATGGCAATGCGATGTGACGTGTAGAAATATGTTAAGGTTTGATAGAGCACCGTTCTTCCGGTTGTGTGACATGTTGAGGGAGCGCAAGTTGTTAGAGCATAGCACTAATGTAAGCGTGGAGCAACAAGTGGCGATGTTTTTACATACTATTGGGCATAACCTTCGGAATAGGGTTGTTGCAACCAATTGTGGTAGATCATTCTACACAATTAGCATTTATTTTAGGAAAGTCCTTCATGCCATAGGAGAGTTGCGTAATGATTACATCAGGCCACCATCATTGGAGATCCCAGAAAAAATTGCAGGAAATCATCGATTTGACCCATATTTTAAGGTATTTGCAAAAACTATTCCTTTCGTGGTAGAAATTCCAACATGGATCTTAATATGTTCACTATATAGGATTGTATTGGAGCTATCGATGGTACACATGTGCGAGCATCTGTTACCAAAGACGTGGAGGATTCTTTTCGTGGTAGAAAGCCCTTTACTACTCAAAATGTGATGGCAGCGGTTGATTTTGACCTTCGCTTCACATATGTGTTGGCTGGTTGGGAAGGGTCGGCACATGATGCAACCGTCTTAGCTGATGCATTAGGGCGTGAGAGAGGTCTACAAGTACCACAAGGTAAATGGAATAGTTTATGCTGGTTAGGAAAATACCTAATTGCAAACCAGTTTCACCAATTTTTCTTTTCATTTGTTAGGAAAATACTACCTAGTTGATGCTGGTTATGGAGCGAAGACGGTTTCATGCCACCCTTTCGTGCTGTGAGATACCATTTGAACGAGTGGGGTAGCAATCCGGTCCAGAATGAAAAGGAGCTTTTCAACCTTAGGCACTCATCTCTACGGGTGACGGTAGAGCGAGCTTTCGGTTCTCTCAAGAGACGTTTCAAAATTTTAGATGATGCCAAAGGCTTTTTTAAGTTTCCGGTGCAAGTTGACATAGTTGTAGTTTGTTGCATCCTTCATAACTATGCACTCTCTCAAGGGATTGATGAGTTTATTATACCGGAGGTGACATGGACCACCCACCAATTCGGACATCAAGGCAACAAGCAAGTGACCATAGGGCCATGGTAGCTTTAACGGAACAAATGGCCACACAAATGTGGCAAGATAGGCAAGCCATGTATGGAAACTGATGTGTGTGGCATTCTCCATGTGGAAACATGTATTTATTGGCTGGACATAAAGTGCCATTTTCTAAGTTCGAACCATGTATTTGATATCTTGTAATGCATTTTATGCAACCTATTCATTGGCTGGACAGAAAGTGCCATTTTCTTAGTTGAAATCATGCATATGTGATGTTTTAATGCATTTTATTCAACTTATTCATTGGCTGGACAGAAATGGAAAATGAGGAAGTCACTGCTGCAAGTGGGAACACCGGTAAGAGCACTGCTGTGTGGGCCACCTCTATGACCAACATGATGATGGGCATTTTGGCTGACATGGTTGCTAGTGGGAAAGAACTTCAAGTGGATTCAAAAAATGCCATCTTCGTGAATGTGCTATGGCTTTGAATGATCATTTCAAGCTAACTATCACCGGGGACCAAGTTGGAAACCATCTCAAGAAGTGGAAGAAGATTTGGGGCAGGATAGTCCAATTGAAGAATTTAAGTGGAGCTCTATGGGATGAGGACACTTGCACTATTAGCTTAGTGACGAACACTATGCAGGTCATTGTAAGGTAATCTTGTTATGAACACTATCTAGCATGCTATATTTTGTCTACATTATCTAATCACTTCCATGTTTTTGTGTAGGACCACAAACCTGATGTCAACTACTTGAACACTCCTATTGAACACTATCGTGCCATGGAGACCATGTTTGGGACAACTACGGCTACGGGTCAGTATGCTAGGTCCGGGAATGATGTCCTCTCTATTGACGCAGATGAAGAAGAGGACAATGCTGAGGTGAACGCGTCAGCAAATGTTGGCGAGTCATCTAGTTCCAAAGGACCAAAAAAGAAGAAGGCTAAGGTAGTGCACATTGAGGATGATGCACTAGTGACCACTCTCAAAGATGGGTTCAAACTTGTAGCTGAAGCACTAGTGAAGTCCAGGAGATGATGATAACATACCCGATGGCTTGTGGGAAGCTTTGGTGTCCCTTAATGGATTTGATGAGGGACACATAGCTCATTACTATGCCCATCTTGTTGACAACGCAAAGATTGGAAAAGCATTCATGACTCTTAACAAGGACAACAAGTTGGTTTGGGTGGGTAGGTATGTGGAGAAGGTCTTTGGAGTGCGCTTTAATTTGAATTGAAGTGATGGTATGAACTTCAATTCTCTTTAGGCTTGGTTTGTCATCCAATATTGCTATATGGACTGTAATGAAGTTGAACTATGCTTTTGGATGCCTACTGTGACATGTACTAGACATGGTTGAATGAACTCTAAGTAATTTGGACTATTCATATGGCTTATATGTTATATGATTTGAACTCTGTGTTGTGTTGTTGGCATATACTTGTTCTGATTGTGAATATATAGTTGTAACTGTTTATTGCTGAAAATATAAACAAAATGCTGCCAAAATTTCGATTTATATGATGACATACATGCACATTTGAGTGGTAAGATCACCATTCCTGTCAAAGAGGTGACTAGAAGCCAATTCTAGCAATTCCATTCTCACAACCAAACACATAACAGAACCGTTCCATTACAGTTTTTTGGTCCAAACCAAACACAAGAATGGAATGGTTCAGTTCTGGTGGAATGGAACCATTCCATTCTATTCCACTTCGTTCAAATACCAAACACACCCTAAAGGACCCCCAAAGGCCTTTTGGGGGGCCGGACACGAAAAACGCCCACCAGCGGCACCCCCAAAGCCTCGCCCCGAGCGATTTTGTGTCCGGCACCCCCAATAGGGCCTCCAAGTTTGGAGACCCTCCTGGGGGTGCCGTACATCGCCTCGGGCATGGCCCTGACAGCGATGGCCCGCCCGTCATACACACGACGTGTCCGTGCCCTGAGTCATTCGTCCCCCACAGCCTCTCCTTTTTTCCTCTCGCCGGCGATTTGCACCATCGCCGCCACTCTCGGCGCCGCCTGCTTGATTCGCACCTAGGGGACCTTGGCGCAGCGCTAGGGACCGTCTCGCGTCGCTGGTCTCCGACCTCGTCTAGCGCCGGCGCATCTAGTTCGAGCCCGGGTACGCCTCCTCTTCCCTCCCGCCCCGCACGCAAGCTGTTCGACCATTGGTTGATAGGCTGAATTCGTTGATTCGTCAAACAGGCAATGGACAGCGACGACGAGGTCATGTTTTTTGAAATGATGGCGGAGGATGCCGCTCTTGTGGCTGACGCAGAGGAGAATGAGATGATGATGGCCGCACTTCTAGATGTCGCAGTCGAGGCAGACGCGGCGCCGAAATTTGGAGGATCATCGAAGGGTCGGCGGCCCAACAAGAACCGCAACAGAGCAACTGGGCACGCTCTGTTGTTCCAGGACTACTTTGCCGAGAAACCGACGAACTTGCCTCATGAATTTCGCCGGCGCTTTAGGATGAGCAGGAGGTTGTTTTGGAGGATCTTGCACGGCGTTCGGGACTACGCCGACTATTTTGAGCTGAAGAGAGACTGCACCGACATGATTGGGTTCTCGTCTATTAAAAAATGCACGGCGGCCATACGGTGCCTTGCTTACGGGTTACCCGCGGATGCTCTGAATGACTATCTCCGTATGTCTGAGTCCACAGCCGTCGAAGCCACCTACAGATTCTGTAAGGCAGTTGTGAAGGTGTTCGGCGAGCACTATCTGAGAACACCAAATGAATGCTTGTATCATCATGCATAACATGATCATTGAGGACGAGCGTCCTACAAGGAGGCAACAGGTCGGCGAACAGTTCGATTTTCAGGGGCCTATGGCTAATCCACAGCCGGGCGTGCCGACGGCGTATCGTGAATTTGTTGCCGTAATTCGGGAAATTCGTGATGAAGCTACGCATAACCGACTGCACAATGACCTCGTGGCACACGCATGGGCTATCAAAGCGAATCAGCCGCGGGGGCAGCGGTTGAGTGATATGTTTTTAAGTTTAATTCGAATTTAAACTTTGTAAATGAATATGAAATTGTGTTGTAATAGAACCTACTACTTTCAAACTTTATTAATGCATGCACGTACTTATTACATATAATTAGAACTACTCGTCGTCATCGGATTCAGCCTTAGGCGGCGGTGTCCCAGGCACGTCGTCCGTCGGTGCCGCGTCAGGAGTTCCCGGCTGCCACTCTGGTTCTGGGTCCTGGGGAACGACCGGTCCTGCATATGCCCCTGCCGCACGGGACGGCCACGGTGACCAAGGTTCCCAGGGAGAGAAAGCAGGGCGTGCCGGGGATGGAGTTGCGGGCTCGCCGTCCTGTTCCGCCGCGTCCTCTTCCTGCTGTTGTTCGGCGGCGACCACGGCATGCTAATCGTCGACCAGCATGGCCTCCCTCTCCTCCTCCTCCTGATCGACCACCACGACCGCCTCCTTCTCCTCCTCCTGATCGGGCAGCACCGCCTTCTTCTCAGGCGACGACATGGCGAGCAAGTTGTGGGCGGAAAGAATGAGATCGATGTGCGGCCGCGAGGATTGTTATATTGGTGCCAAGCGGTGCGAACGCAACCCGAATCGACACGGCGGCGGTTGCAATCCACACAAAGCGTCATAATGCGGAGCGACGCGGCGGCGAACCGGCGGCCGTTCGTGCGCCCGCAGGGTGATCGACAGTTTGCTCAAAATTTGGGCCGTTTGAGGGGTGGGCTTTTAGTGAGTGCCGCTGTGGGCGGCCTCCAAATGTTGCCCGGACACATGTCCGGCACCCCCCAAAGGAGGCCCCAATTGGGGGTGCCAGACACACATTTGGAGGCCCCGGTGGAGATGCTCTTAGCTTCGACATAGAATGTGAGCGCCCTGCTCGCATGTCACACCAGGAGTGATTACAATACTTGCTTATAGGCAGAACATGCTCCAAATGCGAAGTCCAGCCTTCAAACAAGATAGATATGATTGACCTTACGTGTTCATTTGGTTGGTTTGTTTACAGGCAGAGATGTAAGATGCTCAACACCACATTTAGGAAAAAAAACACCCAGAACATGATAGGAGAGCGACTTTCTACATTTACACCAATTCTGCATCACCAAAGGCACGATTTATGCAGGCAGAAGGTCTGCCTGACAGAGCCTAGCTTCTATGTTTAAGAAGAAACAAAAAGATAAAAAGGGAGAGCGAAGAAAAGGCCAAGCACTACCTGCAAACCTGCAGATTTCACTATTCACAACTTCCACAGCCAATGTTCACTTATCTGCCACCATCTAATCCTATGTTTTATGTGACAAAAAGGAAATCTAGGAACAATATCAGACAACCTAAACAAATAAATAGAATGGGTAAAGCGACTACCGCCAAGTTATCCCTGGAGAATTCCAACGGCCCGAGCATCGGCCAGCGAAAGAGCCATGGCCAGCATCATCTGCTCTTCAAAGTTATCAGGGACGTTGCCCGAACCAATGCTGGATACATCTGAAGCAGCCAAATTGGCAGCCCCGGCCTCAACTGTAACATCAGAGCCAGCAAAACTAGTGCTGGCCTCGGCCACCTCGGACCACCCGTCATTATTAGAGTACTCAGCACCGTCTCTTGTTTGCCGTGCTCTGCTGTTTGATGATTCCTCAACTCTTGCGCCCGAGGAACTGCTCCCAGCTACGCTCAGATCCTCTGTAAAAGACCTTTCTGACCTGCTGAGAGTATCATATCTTGATTTCTGGCAAGTTGCAGTGCTGGAAGATTCTCCAAGCATATGTTGTTGCTCGGCTAATGCTGCGACCGCACAAGCAAACCCACCGGAAGGGGCTGCCTCAGCTGAAACCGTAGCAGATGCATCATAACCTCTTGGAGGAGCTGTTGGTGGTACAGCACCTGCAATGCCTGGATTTCCCAAGGCTTCCTGATCCTGTTCATCATAATTTTAACAAGATGATTAGTCCTCTCCTTCCTACAAACGGTGCAGGTCCAACAATTAAGTGGTGAACTACAGCAAGTTCTAACTTAACTTGCATGTAACTAAGGATATTAAATCAATTGGTTGGAAATGGCAGGACACATGATGATTAAACAAAAAACAGCTATCATGTGAATGAAGATCGTAAATAGCAAAACATGTACCTAGTATGGGAAAGCCATATTATTTAGATTGCATACAATGATAATCCATTACAAACTAAGCACCCAAAAAATCCTTTTATGTGATGTGCCAGCAAATGACCTCTCCCTAGAAAAAACTACTTATATAGATTGAGTATTTCGGGAAGCATGTTCAACAATATCTTAACATACTTGTACAGAGAGCCAAATCGCTTCCATTAACATAACTTCTTCAAGATCCATGTCGAAATTATTATCCCTGCATTTTCATGAACTCATCAGTAATTGTAATAATGCTAAATACCAATGGTGGTGATATAGACGGACCTAGTTAATAAGAGGAAAGGGGATGACAACAAGTGTGTTCTCACTAGCACACTTCTTATAGTTTCGTGAGAAGGGGACACAGCTTAGATGGATTAGTATTCTAACCGCTCGAAATGACAAAGAGAGCTAATGCAAACCAAAGAAAAACAAATAAAATGCTCACACGAGGAATAAACTCCGGGCATATTTGGTCTGTACAAACCATGCCACACTTTGCCACACCACAAGTTAGGCAAGTTCGACCAAGTTACCCGTTTGGTTCACTGCCACACTTGTGGCAAAATTCCTTTACTATTTATGGCCTCCACGTGTCACTCACTCAGAAAAGTGTGGCAAGATTCTCTTAGGTGTGGCAAAGAGTGGCACCAATTTTGGCCGCACCAACCTTACGCATTCTTAGCTAAAAGAGTGGCAAATGGTGGCAGCCTTACTACACCAACCAAATATGCTCTTCATTCTCTGATAGGACCTAAGGAACAGGTGAAGAACAGCGCAATTCTGTTTTCAACCCATACCTATGAACCTTAAAGCAGGTGCATTCAAACTGGAAAGACTTTCCTGGAAGACTACCAAGCAATAGATGCTTCAGCGATATTCACATAGAAAAACCCTCAGATAAGGATGATTTGTACTTGTAACTTGTAAAATGAACAATTGTCATCCTTTTTTCAGTTCATGACAGTTCAGGATATATGCCATATCATTGCATTGCCTAGTAACGATATCGGTTGAGCATAATACATAGGTAGAGATTCTCTAATAGTTTAGATTTTAATACAACTAAAATTAAGATCTTCTCAAAGTCAAAGGAAGAAATAGTTGATCGCTTGGAATAAACATATGTATAGCTAAACAAAGGTGCAACAAGAGTTAGGTGTCAACAACCATTCAGCTTAAAGTCAAGAGCAGCATAATCAAGGTTTTAATGGCATCTCTAACATATTCAATTAACGGATACAGAAATAAACAGACAAAATCCTAGACAGGCAGTAATATTGTCTACATTATATTGCCAGGACCTTAACTGACAGCATAGATGACAACATGTATGTATATAACTGATATGTTTTATTACTTGTTAATTACCAGGGAGAATGCACAGACATCCATCAGGAAGTCACATTTTCTAATGGGGCATAATTAAGGATATTTTGAGTTTCGACTACAGATAAGTACAAACAGTAAGGTACCAAAATTCCCAATCAGGTGCAACTGAGCATTACCGGTACTTTGCCCACGAAACCACAGAAGCAACAATATTAATTGTAGTACTGCAAGATAATTTTATCTAGAAAGCACACAAAGACCCCAATGCATTGATGCGTCCATAACAACACATGTTGAACATGATAGAAGGCTCAAAATGGTTAACAAGCACTTACCGCATCTGCTTTAAGCGTTCAGCATTCCTCAATAGCAACTCTGAATGCTGTACTTGACCTGACTGCACATCATCGCCTTGAGCGCTGATCACAGCTATCAGCAAAAGAGATATTGTCAATCAGCAACCGCACAACAACAAAGAAACAGAGGAACAAATATCCTACAGCGATCTACACACCCGGGGTGGACGTGCCGCCAGTATCACAGTGATCAACTTGCGCAGTTGCTATTTCATCGGTCGAAGGAGCAGTCTGCTTATTCTTCAGCCGCTCGGCGTCGTCCTGGATTTCCTGATGCCGCATCTTGATCTGCGCCATGATCACCCTCTGCTCCTCCTACACAGAATCACCAGCTCCACACAGTTGGCACAACAAAAAACAGAACAGAAAGCAGACATCACCAACCAACCAAACAAACAGTTTGACGAGCACTCACGATCTGCTCGACGCCCTTCTCCTCCTTGGTCTTGACGCCACGGTACTCCACCGCGTAATTCAGCATCTTGCAGTACGGGCATCTTAACAGTCAAGGAAAAAAGTAAACGACGCGCATGGTGCGCCGGAACGGTAACATCGGGATGAAGTGCAGCGCAATCTGCTATCCTAGGAGAAGAGAAACCGATGAGAAATGGGGTGAAGGATACTGCGTGGGCCGGCACGAGGTGGGCGACTTCATCTGGAGGAAACACTCTGCACACACGCACAACAGGAGAGGAGAAGAAGTCAAGTCAGTCAAACGCGACGCGAATGGATAGCCGAAGGCGGCAGCGTGTAGAACACGCACATAATCCGAAACTCTGTCATCAGCAACTCACCGGTGCAAATCCCCTTGGCGCAGCACTTGGACCGGTTGAGGCTAGGATAGAACTGAACAACAATCGCTAATTAATACGTTGGCACGACGAATCGATCCAGGACGAACGGAATCGGGGGAGGGAGTGACTGACCAGGAAGCAGATTGGGCACTCGTCGAGGTCGGCCCGCGGGTCGTCTGCGCCCGGGTGGCAGGGCGCGAGCTTGGCCTCGAGGATGAGGCGGCGCAGCTTCCTGAGGTCGATGTCCGGGTGCGGGTAGAGCCCCTGCGGCGCCGTGTACCGCTCGTCCACCGCCGGCCTCCGCCGCCGCCCCCCGACCCGGTTCCCCATCCCGCACCAGCAGAAAAGGCAGGCAGCGAGCAGCGACCAACCCCCCAACGCCGACTCCTGTATGTACTACTAAACCCTCAACGGCCAGCCGCGCCCACCCACCCACCCAGCACCTACCCGTCAGCCCTTCAACCCCCGCAAAAACCAGCGGATGGAGGCGGTGGGCGGCGCCGGCGTGGAAGGCGACGAGGAGGAAGACGACAGGGAGGAGAAGGGAAGGCAGTGGGGAAGAAGATTTGCGACGGTACGATCTCCGTCCCTCTCCGTCGGCTCAATCGCTTTCTGGCGGCTGGGGCCAGAGCCCAAAGCAGCAGATTCTTCCACCACGCTCTCCTTCCCCTGACCCTGGCCTGGTGGATTAGGTTCCCTGACTCACTTTTTATTCGCCGGCTTTTATGTAATCTCTCCGGTTTATCACATGTCTCTCTCTCTCTGATTTATTATCGGGTCAAACACTCAAGCTCTGCTAACTGATTCTTCTTCGTGCCGAACTGCTGATCGTGCCGAACACTCAAACACTCAAGCTCTACACAGTTTCTAAAAAAAAAAAATTCTTCTTCGTGCTTACTACTACAGTAGTATAATCTCGCTGCGTGTGGGGCCGAACTAGGTCGTACATATCTCCAGCGCGGCGGCAGATGCAACTGCTGATTTGGCAACAGACGACCGATTGGAGGGTACAAGGGTTCCAGATAAGAGCATGGGAGAAGTGTACGAGCAAGCAAGCAATCAGTCGTGCTGGGAGAGTTGTGTGCAGTTGAGCACGCGTGATTGGGGATTTTGGATTGAGAGCTGCTATAGGTACGACGTTTTTTACGGCCGACGGTCGTCCGTTAGCTGCATGGAACGGCATCAAACGGCACAGCACAAACGTCGGACAAGGTATCGGACATAAAACGTCGGATGCAGAGCTATTCCGATTTTGATTTGACGGGTCACTGCTTCTTTCGGGACTTTTGAAAGTTTCTTTCAAAGAACTTGGATCTATTGTTCTTTTTACGTGAGGAGTAGTAGTACAAAGCAGCGTTCCGGTTACCGGCCGGAATACCGCGGTAACCGGATTTATCGGACTCTCCCGAAATTTGTTTATATCGGAAGAAAAATTCCGAAATGGTCAAATTTGGACCAAATTCGTGCTCTGAAAATTTGAATTTGAATTTTTGTACGTCTTTATGTTTAAATCGTGAATTCGAGCCGGAATATTGGGCCGGTAACCAATATCGGCCCCCTCCGGAATATTTTTTGAGCTGGCTACCAAAACCTTGGTACAAAGTAAGCTAGGTAAAACAAAAAAAATTACATCGAGATTTCCGAACCATCTAACGATCACCAGATTCATAAGAGGGAATCGCACTGTTGTCCCGCACCTGACTTTGTTGATCACACGATACTCCCTCCGTTCCAAATTAGATAAGACTTTCATTTGGACAAAAGTAGATGTATGTATAATTATAATATGTCTAGATATATCCACATTTGGACAAATGGAAGTCATCTAATTTAGAATGGAGGGAGTAAGATCCACAATTTTCAAGGTGACCATACGATTTCTCGTCCTTCTCAATGCCACTGACAAAATCATGATGTTGCCGACTGATCAAACTTTAACTCGGGCAAGGTGGACCTAGAATTCTTTTTGACTGGGCTCCTTTTACGAACTTGCTGAATTTAAATAATTTTCTTTCACCAACATGCAAATACCAAGGGCTCGGACCTCAGAATTCAAAATTTTAAGTGCGGCCTAGCCTTGAGTTTTAATGAACGATGGCAGTTTTGAGGTCTCCACCCCCTCCAATCGACAGTAGAGCGGCAAATAGGGGAGGTGGAGACGTAATGATTGTCAGAGGGAGACGGAGTAGAAGAGCGGCGGACATGGTTTATATTTACCTGGCTGGAGACGTCGCGAGCTCATACGATGCGGGTTCTTTTGTGCGACCGAAGCTCCGGCCTCCGGCGTCATCGTGTCTCCATTTTTTTTTTGTGCGACTATTATTGTTTTTTTAGGAATGCCGTTTATGTTCCCCGTGTGAAGCTGGGCGTGAGGACATGGTCCGAGGCATTGATATGGCTTCAGGTTGGCTAAAGGCTGCTGGTAAGTGTTTTCTAAATAGAGTAGTAAAATAATAATTTCCACTTCTGTTACTAAATCGATCATGTTTCAATTCTTCAGACCCTAAACCAATCAGTAAAGATCCTAAACCAATCAGTAAAGATGTCCGCCTGCATCCTTTTTTTTTTTAACCGTGGGGCAAAAACTTTGCCCCAACCATTTATTAAGAAGAAGGTGCCCGGTTTATTAGTGGAAGAAACCGGGCAAAAACCATGCAACAAACACCAAGGAGCCAACACAACCACAACGGGCAACATCTAAAACAAGCAACACCCAAAACGACAACCTCATTCTACCCAACAACAACCCCTGGCGAAGAACATGCCCAACCTACGACAACCACGAACTAACAACACAACATCTGTAAAGGGCCCACCAATCAAGTGAAGCGAAAGCGAAAGGTTTCCGTACGATGCTTCTTTCTTCTCCTACAAAGAGACTTCTCCACCTTCATGATAACATCCTCCGAAGCCTCTCCAGTCAAGACAGAAGCAATATCCTTACCATAGCCAGAGTACTTGAGTAATAATCTCCGCCTGCATCCTGACATGGTCAGTTCGTGGGAACCAAACTGTCAACCTACCACTTCTTCTTCTTCCATTTGGTTCAGAGTACTTGAGCGTATCATAAAACAAGTTGATCATTCCGGAAGATGTATGTACAGTATAATACGTACAAAAAAAAATGCACACGCAACGTTACAGCGGTCCAGGAAGGATGGGCGGTGACAGCCTAGCTCGGATTTGGAGGAACGTTGGAGCGATCGACGAGTGGCGGCCACAGCGACCTTGGAGGAGGCTGCTCACCGACGTCCAACACTTGCAGTTCTGTTGCGTCACGCAGATCGACACGGTGCTGTGGCCAAGTGGATGATCATGATCGTTGAGATTGGGTGAACCGCCCTCTAATTGGAATTATATCTAGCTAAATATTGGTCAAGGATGCTGTCTCTTTCTATATTCATGATTGATACTTACGGATTCATTTAGCCCTAGGTCTCTCCAACTTCGTTTTGGATAAACAGAAATATGTGATAAATGATGATCAATATTTGTCCTTATCTATACCATACGCATAATACTACTTTCTTTGAGTGAAGCACCCCTACAACTATATATAGTGTTTGATTTGGTGAAGGAAAAGATGACATAAGACGTCCTAGAATTAGAGCATGTCTACATGTTTGGTGGAGGGGGCAAAACAAAGGGGAATTAACACAATGAATAGTTTCCCACTAATAGAGACATTCTATATCCATTCCGACCAAACGATGGTATGACCATAAGATCTATCTCACGATGTCTTTTCAATAAAGACTCCTACCGAACTGTTAGTTATTGTTACCATCTCGTCATCCCGGCCAAATACTCAACTTGGGCCTCTTCCTTCCATGTTTCAGAAGTTACAACTGAGCTTCATGCTCCATTCTGCTTCACGTCAACATATATATCAGGTAGCCATTCAATACCGCTTTCTTCATCAACATTAATTCCCGCATGTCATCGTGTCATTACCATGATTCATCATGAAACACCTCTCCTCTTACTGCTACGCCATCCTCACTCCCGCGGTTTTGACAACACACAAGACTACAACCTCACTTGCCCGAGGAGTAGATATATAGTGCCACTATACATATCACAAGCCCTTGTGGCATGAACCCGCGTTCTTATCGACATTTGTTGGTTCATCGCACAAACATTGTCCTCTATATTTGAAACTGTCATGTCCTGTGTCACATCCAGCGTTATTTCGGATTAAAAAATTGGCCTACAACATAAATAAAAAATGTTCTAAAATCATAGGGTGTCCACATATTCGGAAATACTCCATTGCCAGCACGAGTATTTCCCTATCCATATTTAACCAAATGCTTACAAGAAACCATTGTCCTATGCGTTTGTTTATAGCTGCGTCTGCGTGTACCCGTAGCCGCCCTCGTGCTGGCTGCTGCGCCCACTCCCCAACTCGCACGCGCGCCATTCGCAGCTAGGCAGGCCAGCGAGTGGGCACAGGCCGGCACGGCAGCCCAGAAAGAGAAAAAAAAAAAGAGAGAGGAGCTACCAGCCAGCCTAAACAAGAGGCGGAAAGCGACCAAATCTCGCAACGAACTCCACCACCACCGCTCGCGATCCCAACCCACCCGGCAGGCAGCCATGGACGGCGGGCCGCAGCCGCCGGACGCGGAGATGGCGGAGGCCGCCGGTGCTGCGGCTGCCGCTTCCGCCGCGGCGGCACCACCGCCGGGGGCGCCGATGGAGAACATCCAGGCCACGCTGAGCCACGGCGGGAGGTTCATCCAGTACAACATCTTCGGCAACGTCTTCGAGGTCACCGTCAAGTACAAGCCCCCCATCCTCCCCATCGGCAAGGGCGCATACGGCATCGTCTGGTTAGCACGACGCCCTCACCCTCCCGTCTCCTCCTCCCTCTCCCCCATCCATGCCTGACTCCGATTTCCGCCTGCAGCTCCGCGCTCAACTCCGACACGGGGGAGCAGGTGGCCATCAAGAAGATCGCCAACGCCTTCGACAACAAGATCGACGCCAAGCGCACGCTAAGGGAGATCAAGCTGCTGCGCCACATGGACCACGAGAATGTCAGTCACTCACTCCCCGATCCAAACACGCCGATCCTCTTGCTTACTTTTCTCTACACGCCCTCGCCTAGATTTGTATCAGAATCATTTTGTCCGTCCCCGGGTTGGTTCGTTACGTTGGTAGGTTGCATTAAATACGGCAGGGGCAGGCGGTGGCGGTGGTGGGTTAGCTCTTAGCTGCCGAACGAATGATTGAGTTCGTGAGGCTGATTTTGGGGATCCCTTTTACTTCCTGTTTGGCTGAGATGTGCGAGGCCTTCAGGAATAGTAATCCTGGACATGCCTTTAAAGAGCCCAGCAACCTTTTTGGGATGCGATTCAATTGCCTTCTTCAACGAGCTTGCCTTCCTTGGGGGGAATAAGTGCTCATGCCTGGAGCAGCAGCACATGATGCTCTCTTCTACTAGTGCTGGATGCCCATTTCATTTCAAAAGCTACCCTAGGACCAACCTTGGTGTGGCCTTTTTGCTAGCTCCTTGAGGTCCAGTGGGAATGTGGTGGAAGTGAGTACCCAGGTCGGTTACTGTTGGAAAGTTTTAGGATCAATTTTCTGTTCAAGATGTTGGGCTTTAATCTTTTCAATCCATGTTATATACTGTAGTACCTAAAATGCACCTCTGAATTGTGCATTTTTGGAAAGACAGCTATCCTATATGTAGGTGTATATTAGAGATGGACCTTCACAGCCTGCCCTTGGACGCCGCAGCATGCTCTGAAACGAGCTGAGTTGAAGTTAGATGGTGATAAACAATCTGTTACCAATAAAAACATGCAGAGCTCTCTCATGAGTTTTATGCAGAAATGGACTCTGTTTCGCTTTCTATTCTTTGTTTCATCAAGCATCTCCGTTTGGAGATTGTGTGTTCTCATTCTTATTGTGGAAGGTTTTCACAAAGTGAAACTGGTTTCCCGCTAGTATCGTACGCATGCAAGTGCTTCATCTTTTAATGCTCCACTGCAGCAGGCAAACATTTTCGAATCTGGCATTTTATTAATGCTCCACTGGAGCAGGCAAACAATTTTGGGTGTTTTACCATTGGACAGTTAGTTGTGGATCATTGGATTACGCAAGGTCTGATTAATAACTTAGCGGAAATGCTTGGCAATGCACGTGCTTACACGTCAGCTGGAAATGTATCACCTGGTGTAGCTACTATCAAGGCAGAAGTTCGCCCTTATGTGATCCTGTACGTTGCTTTTCTTTAGATGGTTAGGATCTTCTGCCTATATATAACGGTTCCGATTACCAAGCCGTGTGGGCCCACATAAAGCCTATGATAGCTTCTTCCCCCGTCAATCACATGTTTACCTTCTGGTTTTAGAAAAGAAAATCCATACCTGCATAAAAGAGTCCCGAGAAACGACGAACTTCGCCAGCTTTGATCTTCGTTCTCAACCCAAACACTGTCGCATGATTTGGCCCGCAGCTAGCAGCTGTGGAGACGGACTTAGTAAGTTGGCGAAATGGCGGGAATGCTTATAATTGCACGGGCTTACAGATGCCTAGCTACTATTATGGCAGAAGTTTGCCCTTACGTGATCATGTACGTTGCTTTTCATTAGATGGTGAGGATCTCCTGTCCATGTATAACGGTTCTGATTCAAAGCCTTGTGGGCCCACATAAAACCCATGATAGCCTCTCCCCCTATGACATGTTCACTTTCTCCCGGTTTTAGAAAAAAAAAAGTCCATACCTGCTTAAAGGAGTCCTGAGAAACAACGAATCTCACCAGCTTCAATCTCGGTTCGCAACCCAAACACCGTCACATGATTTGGCCCGCAGCTAGCACTGAGTAAGTTGGCGAAATGGGGGATGCCAACATGCGCATAAGCCGCCTGTGGGAGATCACATGTAGAGCAAAGGCATAGCTTTGATGACCACAAATGGGCATTCCAGACAAGAGGCGGCTGATATGGTGATAGGTGGCTGGTGACGGGCGCAACTGCTGAACTGTCAGCGTGGCGACACCGTCAGGTGGCGCAATAGCTAACTCTGGCGATTCACGGAGCATAAGCTATCCCGTGGTGGGTTCCCAGCCAGCAAATTATACTTTTCAG
Source organism: Poa pratensis (assembly GCA_947311845.1). Lineage (NCBI taxonomy): Eukaryota > Viridiplantae > Streptophyta > Magnoliopsida > Poales > Poaceae > Poa > Poa pratensis. Next base: position 50,987,273 of record CAMZMU010000041.1, read on the forward strand.
TTCGGTGGGCTTAAGGTAAGCGAACCATAGCACGTGGATGAAAGATCCTGACCATGTAAAGGAAAGCAGCACATAGGAACGCTAACGGCACACATCTAAATTTATAGTAGCTACATTAGGTGATACACATCCCTCACAGCTATCTCTGTCCAAAATTTTCTATAACTGTAGGTTGCAAGTCTTTATTCATTCTTATATTCCATGTTAACCCCAAAAAGAATTAGCTGACAGAAAGCCATGAAGCAATACTTTCCCAGTTTGGAGATCCTTTGTTCCTGTAGCTATATTGGAAGCCAGGGAAAAGACATAGTTCTCGGTGCTCCTGGGAGAATAGAACTCGTGTCAGCTTTTGTACCAAGTATTTTACATTTTTGCTATTTGAAAATTTGAATGTATCATATTTGTACGATCTGTGGTATGTGCACTACTACAGAAGCAGTTGGAACATGTGCAAGGTGAGGTATTCACTCTTCAAACAAGCAAAAAGACATTTTAGGTTGTCATCACCACTACCTGCATCTTTGTATCATATTTCATATGGTGCTTTCAGAAGTACTACTTGGTGCAGATTCTCAGCTGTTATTATTCGTTTGCCTCTTTGTTTGGACATTATGTCTTTGTTGTCTTTTGGTGAATCATATAACCAAGTTATTTATGTTGTGCTATCGTTATGCAGTACTATATATGGGGAAACATGTTTAACCTAAAAAGATGCCAAAATCATCAATATGTGATTGGACGCATCTCAGCTGTCAGCTCTAATAAATGTTGGGTCTGTAGTGTCCAAAACAAGTGGGAAACGGAAATACTACTTGGTAGAAGTTTCCATGCAACTTTTTTCCGAGAAAGGCAACATACTTGCGTTTCATTTTTTTTTGAAAAAGTAGGAGAAATACAGACAAACCACTAACAGCAGTAAACCCAGTAGAGCAAGTAGAAGAGTAAACAACGGCTTTGGTGAACATCCCATGAATTGGGCAGAGCTAGCCTAAGCCCAGCTGAGCCAGCGCGCGCCCAAAGCTTTGCTTCCTCATTGATCCTAGCGACCAGCAACTGAGTGCATGGTCTGGCATTGTCAAAGGTGTACTCATTCCGTTGCTTCCAGATCAGCCAGCTGGTGAGCTGTGTCATCGAGTCAAGCCCTTTGCACATGGGCTTTGGAGAGCTGCAGCGGGTAGCATGCCTCCAGTCCGTAAGCTTCTCCCCACGTGCCTGCGCCTGACAAGTTGCTCAGATCCAAGCGAGAGCCTCAAACCAGACTTGACGAGAAAAGGAGCAATCCACAAGCAGGCGTTGCATCGCCTCCTGCTCTTGACTGCAGAGAAGGCACACAGCTCATGGGGCAGACCACGCCGTTCAAGCCTCTCAGCTTTTCAGCAGCGGTCTAAACTAGCCAGCCAGAAGAAGAATTTGACTCTGTGTTGCGCCATGTTTTTCAGTTCAACTTCCAGGAGTCGCAGATCAGAACACCTTAGTTCAGCTGTATAGCAAACAATAGTTAAATGAAGTGTATGTGTTTTCAGCTTGCCATTATTTCCGGGTTTTCAGCTTTCCATGATCTTTGACCGTGTTTCATTTCATTCAAGATGAGATAACGTTGACCCAAGCCATCAAATGTACATGCATATGTCAAATTGTACCTTTTTGTGATAAATACCATCACCTCTTAGTGTATAGTTTTGTGTGCCAGACGTGAAAACATTATTGCAGGTTTGCAGGCCTGTTGCTGCTAATCATAGTTATTGCCTTGTTGGAAACATTTTTCAAGTATGAATTCGTGCTACAAAATATTTTATTTACATGAGTCCATTTCTTATGCAGATTGTTGCAATAAGGGATATTATTCCTCCTGCACAGAGGAATTCATTCAACGATGTCTATATTGCATATGAATTGATGGACACTGATCTGCATCAGATTATTCGCTCAAATCAAGCTTTATCGGAGGAGCATTGCCAGGTACTTTTAGTTATTTCAATACAAGAGTAAAACTTTTCCTTTCCAGTTGTTAGATAAGTTCGGTTATCTATTATATTATTTGTTTGGCCATAGAAATCATGTACTGCTAATTGACACTGATCTGAAATTCTGAATTCATCCCATTCGATGATATATTATACTCTCAATTGTCTGTTTCAGTTTTTTTTTGCGTCAGGCTCATGCATACTGTTTCAGATGTTATATTCTCGAAAGTAATACATAATTAGCCTCTCCCCTTTTCCGTTTCTGGCCAGCTTGAATCATCTTCCTAATTTGGTAGTCTAGGACTATGTGCTCTAACTAAATTTGCATGATATACAGTATGAACATTGACCTAAGAGGTCGAATTATTGAGGTATATTAATACAACTGTCGGTTGATGGTTTGCCTCTCTGTAATACAATGAAGATTGGATGATACATCGACATAAGTGAACTGTAATACATTAAGCAGATACCTATTTGTATTGCACCTTTTTAAAATGATTCATCATATTTACATCAGAGGAAATTGGCATTAATGGACCTACTAGATATGACATGAACAAACCGTTAGGGGATATCCAGTAATGCCTACTTGGGTTTGATATTGCACCATCGCTAATCATTGGTGAACATGTTCCATGAAGAGACTGTTTGATATAATATGCCTGCACTGTCAGTGCCTACTTGGGTTTCTAGCATAAAAAATGTTGATGATAGAACACGCCTGAGAAATCAGTGGATTTGTCGCTGACTTCTAGGATGGACACCTGTTTCATTTCTATTGATTTGTTATTTTTTTCATTGTGCAAATTTCTGTCTTGTTGTGAGAAATTGTACTTAATCTGGTATGACTGTTTTGTTTAATTGTTCATTTTTGTGCAGTATTTCCTTTATCAAATTCTCCGTGGCTTGAAGTATATACATTCAGCAAATGTTCTCCACCGAGACTTGAAGCCTAGCAATCTTCTTTTGAATGCAAACTGTGACCTAAAAATATGCGATTTTGGGCTTGCTCGTACCACCTCAGAAACTGATTTTATGACCGAGTATGTTGTGACAAGATGGTACAGGGCACCAGAGCTTCTGTTGAACTCCTCCGAATACACTGCAGCAATTGATGTGTGGTCTGTTGGATGTATTTTTATGGAACTGATGGACCGGAAGCCTTTATTCCCGGGAAGAGACCATGTCCATCAACTACGTCTACTAATGGAGGTTAGACAGTACCATATGAGCTCATTTTATATCGAATGTATGAAATTATGTCGTGAGGTAGTTTTTTGCATAATAGTAGTTTTGAAACAGTGATATGGAAGTATCTATTATGTTCATAGTTCATTCTGAAAGTAGAGGGATTTGAGCACTTTTCTATTACCCCTCTAGAATAAGTACTTATCTGGTGCACATAAATGCATTATTAAATTCCCTCATGGTATTTCTTTCTTGCAGCTCATCGGGACACCTAATGAGGCTGATTTGGATTTTGTAAATGAAAATGCAAGAAGATATATCCGCCAACTTTCCCGTCATGCAAGTCAGTCCCTTTCTGAAAAATTTCCACATGTTCACCCTTCAGCAATTGACTTGGTTGAGAAGATGCTGACTTTCGATCCTAGACAGAGAATAACAGGTAAGTTTTGGCATGTGTTTTATTGATTTAACCATCCCATCCATCTGCTGTACAGTGACGGTGTTAATTACTTGTTTTTTGCCATCAAGACTCATGATTCTATCTTCCAAACAGCAAATTTAGAAAATGCTTCTAAGCTGCTCAAGCTAAGCTTTCTTATATCATGAGTAGATTAACTTAGAACTTCATTGTTATCTGTTAATTATTTGTAACCGGAAATACTTGTTTGTTTATGCTATCCTAGCGCTCTATTAGCTAACATCACTTTAAAAAGTAAGAAAATTGGGAAGATCACTCAGCTTAGCATATAGAGCATCTGGCCAAGGTTTACATAGTTCATTGGTCTCTGAAAATTTATGCGAAGGGCATTAGTCTGAAGCGCGAATGCTAAAATAGTTGTTGGTGTCTGTTGGATGCTGTTTCTAGTGTTTATGATCGATAGTTTTGACTTGCAAAATAAACTCCCTAAGATTCATGTCACTGATTGTTGTCTTTTATTGCCTCCAATTTCTTCTGGCCAGTTGAAGGTGCACTTGCACATCCGTACTTAGCATCGCTGCATGACATAAGTGACGAGCCAGTCTGCACGATGCCCTTCAGCTTTGACTTCGAGCAGCATGCATTGTCAGAAGAGCAAATGAAGGATCTAATCCACCAAGAGGCCCTCGCATTCAACCCTGATTACCAGTAGCTTGAATTGAGTTTCTGCCCTTGATCAGCTTCGTTCACCTGGAAAGTTTTTCCTCCTACCACCACGAAAAGGTCGCTGCCACTGACCGCCAGCTGTAAATAATTGCCTCACCTAAAGATCAAAAGGTGGTGTGTTATGGGTAGATGACAAGAGCTTGTGGTGGTCGAATTCCGCGTAGCTATGGATGTTTGTGCTTGTGTATGTTGTCTTACATGGAATTTTTTTCTTCTCATTAAAATGTTTCAGCATTGTCCGTAAAAAGAGGTAGTTCATGAACGATGACTGCCTAATTTCGATGTCTGTCATGGGAGTTTTAGATTCTTGGTCGATTACGATTTATTGTGTTGACCTAATGTTGCTTGACTTATATTTTTCTGTTGTAAGTCCTGGTTGATGAACATTGACTGGCCATGATTCAGTTCTTGCTGTTGGACGTTGAAGTAGAACTATATTTCTGAGCTTTAGACCAAATCTTGAGCTCTTGCTTAGTAACTGCATTTCTCATGTTATGTGAAGCGGGAGCGGGCGAGTTATTGTTAACCATTGTGACCGCTGCAATTTCTGTATAAGAATGCTGTAGATTTCTTATAGGTGGACACCTGAGATATATGAGTGGCACGTTTCTAACGGCAGCATTAACTTTTTTTTTAATGCACTTAACATTATTACTCTGAAGATGAACCATGGATTTCATTATAGCCAGTACTACCTATGACACTTGTCTGACGGAATATCTAATCATATTTCCCTCCAACAGAAGTTGAGGCAATCATCTGAATAATATACAACAAGGTACAACCCGTTTCTGTTCAATTATACAAGCCGTCTCTTTCTAGCTCCGACTTCCAAACAACCACGTTTGAACTGGAAAGCGGAAACCGTCTGCAACTATGTGTATCATTATTTCCTGCAGATCTGGAGCACAAATACATTTCTCTGTGAAGATAAACACATGACATCCAAGCAACAATAGAATAAACAATTGACTTTTAGCAATCAATTTATGGATCACTCTTTCGTTGTTTCCTAAAAGAATTATGGCCTACCATATCTTCGAACATTGACAAAACCTCTGTTGCTTAAGCAAAAGCTGGAAACAGAAGCTGCTAAGAAATTAACCCATTACTAACCATGGCGGATGTCTGCATACGAAGAGCAAATCTTACAGGTTGGCGTGCAAACATGTTTGCTTCATGCTGTCTGCGACATGGGCGATAACGCCTGCACCGGCGTTGTGAAGCCACTCATTCTTAACCTGCATTGATACAGCGTGCTCTAATAAATTTGAAGATGGACTCAAGCAGAAAATGTCTTGTGGTGCACATCTACATACATGTATGTTGTTGTGAGCAGAGTAAGGCCACAATGACGCATGGAAGTTGACATCCACTTTCTTCCAACCCACTCTCTGCAAGCCATGAATCATCTCCTCTGTTCCCGAACAGAGAGATGGTTGTCAAACGTGCAAAAGGGAACACATCTTGTACAACTGGTAATGCAAAATTCCTACCTACCTTCCATCATTTTGTGATATTCCTCGGTGTTTTCCATGTTCGGTCTACTCTGTGCAGCTTCTTTAGCTCTGGCAGCTCGCGAAGGAAAATGGGGACCATCAGACGATACGGGCGAACAGTATTCCACATTCACAATGTGCTTGTAGCCACCAACTGAACGATGCAAGGGCTGTGTATAGGAGCAAGTAAACATTTACTCAAAATGCCACTCACTCAGTACCTCAATTTAGTAGCTGCCATCGAGTCCTAGTGGAAGTAAAGTACCTTTCTAAGGTCCAATTCTCTCCTTATTGAAGATGTTTTCCAACCAACCATATCTGGTATAGAGGCTCAGGAAAACAAGTACACAGAAGACAAAAATAGTTCGGTTGCTCATATGTTGCAGATCAAATTTACGAAATACTCTTGTACGGAGGATACGATCATATGAAACATTAGCATACAAAATGCGGTTCTTAAAAGCTGCCAGTGCAGATCTGTTAAACGATGATGAACATTATTTTTCTACCGAATAATAAGACTCTCAATGATATGTATTTCTAACCTAAAAAAAAATGATATGTATTTCTCACTTACATAAACTTTTTGTCCTCATGATCTGATGTCACTAGTAGAAGAAGAGGTGGCTTGCTAGGTTCACCATCAGTAAGAAAGAGTTGAGCACCAGTGCGTCCGACAATGAAGGGAGCCAAAGGTGCAGCAAGTTTCTCTAGAATTGACAGCCCTTGGAGAAATGGAAGCTGATAATTTGGCAAACCGAGAAAAAACATGCAATTAACATACTGTTTGGAGTAAAGATGTTACAATGGTATCTCTATTTTCTCCATGAGCAATCACAAGTATATTTCATTAGAAGTTTTGACTAGATAGCTTTGGCTCCTTCAACCGGAGATATACCACAATGTAGAGCCAACCTCAAAAAATTCTTAATAAGCCACTAAAATCCCTTAAAGATCATAACAAGAGTATTTGCTTCCAAGGCAACCAGGATTGAGTGGAAAGTAAAAATAAGTCGACAAATATAATTTAACGTGTGTTCGAGACCGACCTGATTTTTTCCTCGAACACCAAGATGCGGGGTTGCCAGTGTAATAAAATTAATTGGCTCCAACCCAGCAATGAGACCTATTCCTGGAGTGGGTACTGATATTTCAGATCCTCCAGTTGTTGGCACGACACTAACACCACTTCCTGTTTCTTTTGCTTTCAGTGAATATAGTATTGAAATAGCATATCTAGCAAACAAACCACCCAAAGAATGTGATATGAAGGAAATCTTTCGCAGGCCAGCCATCTTCTGAACAACATCCAAGACCTGCTTCCATATGGAATAATTATGCAGGCTTCGTAAGCAATTAATACATGAAAAACAGCACAGAGCAGTCTCTACTACATACTTCCTGGGCTAACCTTCTTCCAGCTACATCGATCCCGTCAAAAGTTTTGACGTAGACATTTGATGAACTAGCTGCAAAGAAATAGTTATTCTGTTTATGTCTGGAAATTTTCTTTCTCAACTGAAAATCTTTGTGCTAAGCTAAAACTGTGGGTGTCATTTCCATCTCTTAACAACAATGTTCTTTTTGTGTGCATCCATCTCCATTCTGCACATCTTGCTCCTAAGATCATTATATCTCAGAAGCAAAATGGATGAATAAGTAGTAGGGGAGATATTAGCCTCGAGTTCACTAAACGAATGTAGTTCAAATTTATACATACCATAGATGAAGAAATTGCCACCTAGCCGCTTTTTCAGCACTGCTTCACCATATGTCCAGTCACTGGGGCTATATACAGAGCACGTAGGGAAACTATCAGTAAAAAAGTACAGCTTGACTAAAAAATCATTGAGTAAATTGCGTCAAACAAACATACACCTCTTAGCATTTTACGAAGTTTTACTATTTCTTATTTTCTTTTACAGATAAGATGTGTACTTTGAGTTGGGCTGGGTGACGAGGTTCGCTTTTGTTGCGACTCATTTGAACTCTTGTTATCAGTGAAATGTTATTTAAAGTATTTGCATATTGACAAAAAGTAAGGGAGTTAGTACAGATGGTTCATTTCAAAAGCTGGACGAAGAAAATCAAAGAGTGCAGCCAGTAGTTTCCATAAGCACCCATATCCATATGTTATAAGCAACACTACCAATCAAACAAAAAATTAGGCCAGGTCATACCAATCAAACCAAAAAATTAGGCTAGGTCAAAAGTAAACATGCAACCAGTAATAATAATATTAAGTTTGCGGCTTTTAGAGAAAGAGGCACAGAGCGATGGTTTCAACATATAGCTGGATGATGCAGTTCATCTTTTTTTTATAAACTACTATAACAGGACTAGGATCTACGACTGTTACCTTGCCATAATACCATGAACCAAAATAAGGAGATGGTCTGGTCCTTGGTTGCTTTTGGATTCTTCCATGGATGAACAAGGTACAGGAGCGCCCCTGCTGGTGGACACTTGGCCGGAACAAAGGTATTTCGTGGTGGTCGATCCTGCACAAACAAAACAGCGCTACAATTTCAGTGGAATTCAATAAGACAGCATCTGAAAAGCATATATTTGGTGGAAAGCGTCGTTGGGGTCTCGTTAATTCGACTTAGTTAACGACTGCCCTGTGCCTTCATACAGACGAAGTGAAACATTGGATTGGCTTCCTAGATACGCTGCCAAAGCATCATGCTAATTAAAATGCCAATTTGTTTGAAGAATTCAGACACAGCACCCTTCCCATGAGCAGAGATAATGTATTCCAGGCACACTGAGATGTCACTTGATCCACAAAATCATATCGTCGCTTAATAACCGAAAATTTTCAGACCAAATCCCCCAGAACCAATTATCCAACCCGGTCAAGCCATCAGGTATACAAGCCACCAAACTATGGAACCGCAGCTACGAATCAATCAGTGCACGCTAATCCCCGCGAGCTGTAGATTCTTCTTCAACAGAGCGCCAACGCTACGGCAGAAACCGAAATGGAAATATTTGAATTCTCAAGGGAGATGCGACGGAGAAGAACGTACCTGACGACGAGCCGCCGGCTCCGCTCCGGGGACGGGCGTGGCTGGAAGGGTACGTGCGGAGGCGGCGATAGTTATACGAACGGTGGTGCTGGTGGCAAGGAGAGCAAAGCGCGGACGCCATCCCGCCCGCGCGTCAGCCGGAGTTATCACCGCCGGCGCGGGGATCGATGGAATACGGCGGCCGACGAGAGCCTGACGCGCGTGCGGACGACGGCACGACGCCGGCGCGATGGGGGACACGGCGTCGCCGCCGACCGTTGGATTCGCTGCGGACGGTCGGCAGTTCAAACTGCTCGATCAGTATTTTTTTTTAGGATGAATGGCTCCGATCGAGTGGAGTGAGCTCGTATCTCGTTTTTTTTCCTTCTTTTCTTTGGAAATGGATAATTCCTTGTGGCTTCAAAACAAAAGGAAAATCCGATAAAAAAGGATAATGATTTAGTTATGCTAATTCCAGTATATTTTTAAATTCTAAGACAATTTTACAACAGTCGAGGTCTTTCCCGGCTGGGTGACCATTGCCAAGTATCACGTTGAAGTGTGTCACCGTACGTGTTATCTTCTTTCTCACTTTTCTTGTTTCTTTTTGCTAATACCGCGGTCTTCCTTCTCTCCTTCTTTTGGACAGTGCAACATCGGAGTCCATCTCCTCTCGTTATAGCTACTCGAGTGAACTTCTTGCTGCCCTTAGTTAGGAAGTAACACCATGTCATGTCCGAAAACATACCACGTTCAGAGGGAAAATAGAGATCAAACGCAAAAAGAAACACTATGAACTCTAAGGAAGAATTTCATGGTGAGAGAAAAAGGTGTACATGTTAAGAAATTTAATCCTCGGTTCCCAAATTCAGTCTTTGACAGAAAATGTCACCAAACAGGTCTTACCTGGCAAATTACATTATACGCCTAGAGTTGGAGACACGTTGTTCGTGGACATCGACGTGGACTTAGTCAGCAGTGTGGCTGGCCGGCGGGAGATATTTGAGTTGCTTCTCTGTGTATATAATGTTGTAAAACTGCGCAGCAAAAGTAGATCAAACAAAAAACAAGAACACAGATTTAACGTGGAAAACCCTTGCGGGAAAAAACCACGGACGCACGAAGGCGTATAACTATAATCGGGAGGAATATTACAATGCACGAGAGGACAAACCCTCTACATGCTATCAATAAGATGTAACTATCTCTCTCAGTTTAATCTATGACTACCTCTCACTATATATTATATATGGGGGCAAACAACTCTCTTTCTTGACGAACACGAAATAGAATTGTAGACATGCCTTATTCCGGTAGGACTTCATATATGGTACAATAGGATTAGGATTTGGAGCATAACAAAACAACATATAATAGTTGTAGGCTTAGTTTTAGTCTTGCTCTATTGGTGTATGGTTCCACGGGCGTCCCAAAAAAAATCTGAATCCAGTGTACATTGATATAAATAGATATATAATTTATACTATACATTTATTATTATTGTGTTGATTAGTACAGTTTTTATTATCAAGATTGCATAGTTAACCAAAAAAATTGGACCATTAGTCGTAGTCTTGTTTATCTTACGGTTGTAATGCATATGATGCAAAGTTTGTGAGTGTTAAATATATATTGTACGACCTAATAATATTTATTCTCAAATTATTTTGTTTATAGTATATATATATTATGTGTGTGTTAGTGTATATTCTTAAATATCGTTAATCACTGTGATAGAGACATCTAGAGCGTACATGCAAAAACAAATCTTAGTATAGTGGTTCTAGTACAAATATTGGGTAAGTACAGTTAGGATTACTTCTACATATTATATTGAACCATTGAAGTCTCGCAAGTTTGGTTCAATGAAAAATAGATGCTCTCTGTAAATGGTATTGAAATGTTGTATATTATACTGCTAATTGATGAAAATAAAGTTTTTGTACATTTCTACTTTTGATTATTTTGTATGCACTTTAATGTGTCTGACTTCATCCAGTGTATGCAAGTGCTCCTGTCAATTTTTCATATTGGACTTAAACATGGATCACTACTAGAAAAATGACCTCTAGTCGCGGTTCCAGAGGACCTTTAGTCGTGGTTGGGCAACCGCGACTAGGCTGGCGGGACTAAAGCCCCCACCCTTTAGTCACGGCGGATTCCGAACCGCGACTAGAGGTCCCTCCACGTGGGCTTTAGGGGGACGTGGGGTGTTGGGACCTTTGGTCCCGGTTGGTAGCACCAACCGGGACCAAAGGGTTTTGGTTTTTTTTTCTTTTTCGATTTAATTGCAGGGTTTAGGGTTTATATATGCCGGGTTTGGTTATAGCTAGGTTCCCGTGTCCCGTGGTAACGGTAACCCTTCCCGTTGCGATGACGGTTACGGTGACGGTTACCGTCACGGTAACCGTAACGTTTTCGATGTCGTAACCGTTCCCGTGTCGTATGAAGTCGATGCACATATTTATAACACATACAATTAAATTAAGTAATACTTGAAGATCGTAGACAAGAGTTCGTTGATGCGCCAAGAGTTATCGTAGTACAAGAGTTGAAGCAAAACAACAAGTTACTTTAACGATTTCATGCGTTCAGCATCGTAGTACTCTCCTTTCTCCTGTAAGGCCTCTGAAAGGTAAAATCCCGCCAATTCCTCTCAAATTGCTCTGAAGCGGTGGTCGAGTGGTAGCCTCTCGCGCTTTTTTGCCAACTCTGCATCCTTTCTCATATTCCATTTCTCGGTGACTAATACATATATATACTCGCAAACGAAGAATCCACAGTACTCAGTTTCCTTTGGTTGCTCCATGCAAGACTATACAAGAATAGATTTCAGTCAATAATAATGAAGTATGCATGAAAAATGTTGTGTGGACGAAGAGGTAGTAGTACTTACTTGGTTTAACTTCCAATCCAGCTTTTGGCGCCACCCACCTTCAGGATCTTCCGCTCGAAACCTTTCCCAAACTCTGCCCGACAAAGAACATTCACAAATGAGTTATTCGTTAATGACTTGACATCAAGATATGAATGACAGAGGCGGTAAGAAATGAATGTACCTTGCTAGTAAGTCGAAACAACTCCTGTAAGTGTCAGGATGATACCTCAATGAGTCAAGTGAATGAATAAGTCCTTCGTGATGTCTAATGACAAGAAGAATCCAGTGGTAGCTGGGCACAGTCATGCATAACTCATCAGTTAAACTTAACATCGGGTGAGCAAATTAGAATGTGTAGAAGACACTAAAACTTACCTGAAGTGGTAGGCCAATATATAGTTCTTTTGTCGCGGTATCGCTTGAACACCCTTAGCAAATCATCCGGTGTGTTCTTGTTATACAAGGGATTTATTATGGTTTCTTCGTTATATTTATCCGGGTCAATGAACCCAATGTCATGCTGGTTCAGCTTTTTGAGCTCGAGCATCTTCAATCTGCATAATATAGCACACAAAAGATTAAAGTGAGAATAATTACAAACAATGAACGAGACTAGGTAAAGACTTAAATAAATCACTTACAGGCAATAGGAACTCATGATAGATTTGTCGAGTGCCCGCAGATTGTATAGCTGAAAAAGTTCGCTAAACGTAACAGTGTGATTGTAGTCTTCTAAGAAGTGCTCATCGTCTTCCCTACATTTCAGAACGATAGCAGATGTCTTCTTTGCATTTTTCATGTACACATTGATGCAGAGTACGCATTTTGTTGGAAGGCACTTGATTTGCACCAAAGCTTTCCCCGAATGAAGTTTCTTACTGGAGGAGCTGGTGGTGCAGTCTCAAAATTCAATCTCGAAGCATATTCATCTATAGGCATTTGCGCCTCGGCGGCAAGACGACGGATTACCTCTATGTCAAACACCATCGGCTCTTTAGGGTCAGATTGTACTGGTTGTTTTCCGCCTGGGGAACTCGACTATCTTTGTTCGTCGGCGGCGGGACAATTAGCGGGGGACAGAACGTACGGGTTGTTCTCCGAGCTGGGGAACTTGTTAACTATCTTCGGCGGCGGTGGGACCGATGGTGCTGCTTTTGTAGCTTCCTTCGCTGGCGGGACCGATGGTGCTGCTGTTTTTCGTTTGCCGCCGGCGGCGGGACTGACTCTGCGTCTTGTTCACCTTTCTTCGGCGCCTCCGCTGCCGTCACCTCGTCATATGACTTCTGAATAGAACGGACATAGTCAGATGGCGGCTTCTCTGGAGGGACACATAAGTTGTCAATGACTTTATGACAAGCCGCTGCAGTATAGCCCTCGGTAAATGTTGGCGGCGGCACTTTCGGTGCGAACAATGATTTATTATGCTCCTCGATGGCTGCTTCATTTTGGTCAAGAGTCTTCTGCCAAGGTTGCCTCAGATCAGGCGTTGTGGCCCTTTTAGCAGGTCGCCTCTTGACCGGGGAAGACGCGCGCCTTAGCCGTTTAAGCGGCCCTTTTAGATGGTCCTCTAGATTATTTTCCGGTGTGGTGTCCCTGTCACGCGGTGCCGGAGATGGATGTGTCTCATCGATACCCCGGCAGGGTGGGCTTTGCTGAGTCGGTGGCTTTGAGAACTTGATGTATTTCTTGTTCCACTGGATGAAACTACCCTTGACATCGCACAATGCCTCCTCACCGTTACCTCCAGGAATCTCAAGAGCCAATGATTCCGATCCCGGCACAATTTCATCCACCCCGACAATAGCATAGCCAGGATGAATGACACCATTATGGTAGCTTGCTGTGTCGACAATCGTAAAGCATAGCCGACCGCCACCTTCATGGATATGTTGCTCACAGGCGTATGTAGCTCACATGGTCGGTTCCGTGATATCATCCAACGGGTAGCGAGCATCGAGTTCTAGTTGCGTGGAACCCACGCTGCTTCTAAGCTGAGATCGAGCATCCACGACTTCAGGATCTTGGGGCTGCTGCACCTGGCGTTCATTAATGATTTGCTTCATTTGCGTTCCAAATTCGCTATCCGCTCTTCACCCTGCTTCTTCTTTCTTGCACGGCTTCTATAAGTGTCAGCGTGCTGCGGATAACTGTTTTTTCAAGGTGGCACCGCCGGGTAAGCCTCGTAAACGTCCCCAGTGTTCAGGTTTCCCTAGGGCCCGTCCAGCTCATCTTCCTCTCTATAGGGTTCCCACGTACCCGCTAGAACTTCCTTTATTGCATCTTCAATTTTTGGGACCATGGCTACTACTGTGCCTGCCTTGTATTTTTCACCCTCGGGACAATCTTCCCTTCCACTTTCAACGTTGCGCCATGCGCGAACAACCAGAATTTGGACCTTTCGGGCTAGCTGTATGTCTGTGGAGTGAAACCTGCAGCCACGAGTTTATCTTCCATGGCTAGCCACTTAGGAATGGCTAACCTGTAGCCACCTGGCCCCAAGTTATGGTGGTGTGTCTTACTCGCAGCATTTAGCTTATTTTTTTCCGATCGGACCACAGCCGCAGCCGAGGTCTTATACGCCTTAAAGGCTTCCCAGATCTCTTAGCTTCACCAGTTTTTTTTGACTGAAATCTGGATCAACTTTTCATATTTTGCCCATAAATGTTTGCTTATATTTCCGAAAGGCGTCGGCCATCTTGGAGAGAGTCCAGTGCTTGAGTTTCAACTTCAAGGGCGGGCTCAATACCATCCGGGAGGTTAAAATGCTGCAAGAGTGTGTCAAAGCAGAAATCTTTATAATGCGGTGGACATAGCAAGGGTCATCCTCGCAACGCCTGCTGGCTTAAGCCATTCTGCTATGGAGATCGGGACCTCGTCCCTAAACAATAACTCCAGCTTGACTAATATATTTTCTGCGGTTCTCTATCGGTTCCACCGGATCGCCATCTACATCAATTTTATAGATTGGTAACTTTGCATCTTCGCTAGTCATTCTTTTCGCTGGGCCTCGAGGACCTTGATTCTTAGCCTTTTTATGCAAGGTGGACGCCTAAAGTAAGAAATATAATGCGTTAATAAGTGCAATACAAATCAGTTAATGCATTTTGTGTTCAAGCAAATATAGAATTCATATATAAACCTCGAGGTGGAGGGTGTTCGAGGTGGAGGGTGTTATTTCTTCTTCCTCTAAAATACCCTCACCAGACGGGTTTAAAAATTGTGATGCAAATTGCTCAAAATCTTCGTTTCGATCGTCGGCGGCGCCTTCTCCACGGCAGCATTTGCATCGCGATGCTCAAAATATCCTGCATGAATAAGTTTTCTCCTTCCTCGTCTCGCACAATTAAAGGGTCATCCATAGCTGAATGTTCCTACACTCAATAAATTTGCATAATTAGTATTCAAACTTAGCAACCGTTACGGTACCCGTCACGGCAAACCGTTGCCGTGACGGCAAATTTTCAAACTTAGCAAATTTACAACTTAGCATACTAACTTAGCAAATTTACATATTGACATATTTACACATAGTAATATTCACTATTCAAATTTTCTAAACAACTTCAAACATAGAAAATCAACTATAATGAAAATTCACATAGCTCTAATAACCTAACTATAATGAAAAAGAAAAAACTTAACTAAACAAAATTTACATTAATACCTATAATTACAACCTAACTATATTAATCTAACTAAAATGAACTATATATTGCTAACACAGTAACTCTCCCACTATATGTCATTGCTAACACAAAATTGCTAACACAAAATTGCATCTATTTTTCCTAACACATTGCAATTAACCTAGTTCTAACACATTGCTAAAAAATTGATCAAAAGTTCTAACACATCTATTTTTTCTAACACATTTTTCTAACACATCTATTTGATAAAATTACATCTAGTTCTAACACTAGATAATAATTAACCTAAATATGCAAAAAAAAAGATAAGAAAAACTAATCTCCAAAATGGCGATCGAGCAGCACCACGGCGGCGGAGGCGGGACGGGACGGCGGCGGCAGGGCGCCCAGGGGGGACGGGACGGCGGCGGCGCCGGTGGTGGTGCTCGAGCCGAGGGAGGCAGTCCAGGGCGGCCGGCGTCCAGGGCAGGGGACGGGACACGGCGCGGCGGCAGGGCGCCCTGGGGGCGTCGTCGTCGCGCGGAGACGGCCGGCGACGCAACGGAGGGCGGGGGAGCAGCAGCGGCGGAAGGCGGGGCAGCACGATGGGGAGGGGCAGCGATGGGGCGGCGGAGCACCACCATGGCGCGCGGGGCGTCGGCGGCGTCAGGGGAGCCCGGAGGCGGTTCATTCGTCGATTTGGGGGGAGTTTGCAAAAAAATTCGCAAACTCCCCCACTAAATGGCGCGGAATCGACCTCAGTCGCGGTTGCTGGCTGCAACCGCGACTAAAGGGCAACCGCGACTAGAGGTCTTTAGTCGCGGTTGCAGCCAGCAACCGCGACTAGAGGTCTTTAGTCGCGGTTGCAGCCAGCAACCGCGACTAGAGGTCGACCTGGCCGCCAAAATTCTGGCGCCAATCCCAGGGGGACCTCTAGTCGCGGTTGCTGGCTGCAACCGCGACTAAAGGCTTTTCTATTTTTTTTTCTATTTTCTTTTCTTGTATTTGTTTTCATTTATGTACTTAGATTTTAATTCTTTTATATACTTAGATTTGTTTTCCTATTTTTCCTAGAAACTAGTACACTTAAAAGGACTCCATGGCAAAGGGTTTTTTTTTTTGAGTATTTTTTCTCTTTTTCTCATTTCTTTTCAAAAAATGGTCAAAATGGAGAGCATGGCTATTCATCTAAGGTGGTCGAATTTCCAAAAACTATGGATGGTTCTATGTTGTAACCACTACTTGTGTACCCTAAAATTATTTTTGTAACAATTTTAGAGCAAACTATCACATATTTGTAAGATGAAAGTTTGGTGTTGTAAAATGCAGAAGAAAGCAGATAAAAATTATTAATTCATTTATCTTAAT
The DNA here is from genome assembly GCA_947311845.1 of Poa pratensis. Taxonomy (NCBI): domain Eukaryota; kingdom Viridiplantae; phylum Streptophyta; class Magnoliopsida; order Poales; family Poaceae; genus Poa; species Poa pratensis. The sequence continues at coordinate 51,003,954 of CAMZMU010000041.1, forward strand.
GCATTACATAAAATTTAATACATATTACACATGATACAACGTCTCACAAGCGCTTGAAAGAAACACACCCCTGATCCAACATCACCAAATTATTCTACATAAACTACTTGCTGGCTCGAAGGCGTAGGATTAGGGGGAACGGCGGGAGGAGCCAGCCCCGTAGCGGCGGCCGCCCGGTTCTCGCGCGCACGTTGCGGCGGAGGGCAAGATCCATGGGGATGAGTCTTTCAACGCCCAATCCAGATCAGAAGCCTCCTTCGCCTTGAGCTGGTAGGAAGTCTTGGCTCGCTGGACAGGGTAGTCGCGGATAGACTGGAAGGAGCTTCCATGGCCTCCTGTATCTGCAACCCACAACCTTCTTCCCTCCCCGTCGCCTCCAGTCGAAGTCGTCGTCCTCCTCCTCCTCCGCGGGAGGAGCGGCGGCGCCTGGTGGAGGTGCAGCGCCGCCAGGTGGAGGTGCGGCGGACCGGTGGAGCAGGAGGGGTCGCGGTAGCTGGGCATTCCTCCCACGCCGGGCTCGTGGGCATACTCACTATATATAGCCGCCCTCCTCAGATAGGTTACTCACTCACACAAACATTCCAGCGTCACTCGGACAGGCATCTTTGGGCAACCAGCGGCAAGACGTCTCAGATGACCTGCGACCGTTCCAAACGGTGCAGATCATCAGAGATGTGTTGCCGGATGGTTGTAGATCATCAGAGACATCTTGCCGCTGCTTGGATCGAAGTGGCGCTCAAACACAAAACATTTCAGCGTCCTCGGAGAGGCATCTTTGGGCAACCAGTGGCAAGACGTCTCTGATGACCTGCGACCGTTCCAAACGGTTGCAGATCATCAGAGACGTCTTGTCGGACGGTTGTAGATCATCAGAGACATCTTACCGCTGCTTGATCGAAGTGGCGCTCAAACTCACGAGCCACCGTCGGGCTGTATGCAGGGGGAACTGTGTTTGGACGGTCGAAGCTGAGGTTTGAGAGGTTCCCACGGGAGGTGTGGGAGCCGACAACACCTACCACGCGTGTTTCAACGTCGTCATGCAATTAATTAACAGAAAACAAAAAAGAAAACTCACAAGGTTTAATACATTATTACACATCACCAACAACATCCCTATGTATTGTTCACTTGTTCTTCTTGTGTGCCCCTTTCTTTTGAACGTGCCGTAACATGGACAATCTTCTTGAAGTAACTTGATGGTTGGGTCAATGTTCACTTTGAAGGGCGGAATTTCATGAAAACTTATTGTAATCTTCTGACATGTCTGTGTGGTCCTCCACTCCCACGATGTTTCTTTTACCTGAAAGAACTATGTGGCGCTTTGGCTCATCGTTTGATGTATTCGCTTGCTTATCTTTTCTTTTTGTTGGTAGGGTAGACATGTCCTTCACATAGAAAACCTGAGCCACTCACTGGCTAGAATGAATGGTTCGTTCTCGTAATGAAGATTCTTGAAATCCACTGTAGTCATTCCGTACCGTGTGTCTACGGCTACACCGCCATCTAGGTTGAACCATTTGCACTTGAACAAAAGAATCTTAAATGAAGGTCCATAGGACAGTTCCCATATCTCCTCTATGTAACCATAATATGTTACCTTTTCCCCACTGCAGCCATCTATTGCATCAAAGCGGACACCACTGTTTTGGTTGGTGCTCTTTTTATCTTGGTCGGCCGTGTAAAATGTATTTCCATTTATCTCGTACCCTTTAAAAGTCAATATAGTCGAAGACGGTTCTTGGCCAATAAGTATAGTTGTAGTTCATTGTGGTGACATTCATTAGTCTTTTCTGTAACCAACCGCCAAAAGTCCTGATGTGTACTCCATCAATCTCATCTTCTGGGTATTTGGAGCGTAAATCATTCTTGTGTTGCTGGATATACGGAGCCACCAAGATGGAACTATGCAGAACTGTGTAGTGTGCTCGAGTGAAAGAATCCACGTCTTCACATATGATTGCTTTCTTTCCTAGCGTGTCTTTTCCACGCAGTCTCCCCTCATGACGCGATTGAGGAACACCAATCGACTTAAGATCAGGAATAAAGTCAACACAAAACTCAATGACCTCCTCAGTTCCATAGCCCTTGGAGATGCTTCCTTCTGGCCTAGCACGGTTATGAACGTATTTCTTTAAGACTCCCATAAACCTCTCGAAGGGAACATGTTGTGTAGAAATACAGGACCGAGAACACGTATCTCTTCCACCAGGTGAACTAGAAGGTGCGTCATAATATTGAAGAAGGTTGGTGGGAACACCAACTCGAAGCTGACAAGACATTGGACCACATCATTCTCTAAATCTTTTAGAGTAAGTGGATTGATAACCTTATGAGAAATTGCATTCAGGAATGCACATAGCTTCACAATGGGTACTCGAACATTTTCTTTTAGAAGTCCCCTCAATGCAACCGGAAGTAATTGTGTCATAATCACGTGACAGTCATGAGACTTCAGGTTCTGAAATTTTTCCTTTGCCATGTTTATTATTCCCTTTATATTCGACGAGAAGCCAGATGGAACCTTCATATTGCGAAGACATTCAAAAAATATTTTCTTCTCTTCTTTCGTAAGAGCATATCTCGCAGGACCTTGATGATTATCAGAATGATCGTCGTCTCGTGAATGCATACGTCGATGGGCCTGTCTTGCTTCCGGTGTATCTTTTGACTTTCCATACACGCCCAACAAGTTAAGCAGGTTCAAGCAAATTTTTTGTCACGTGCATCACGTCGATTGCAGAGTGAACCTCTAGCATTATCCAATAGGGCAGCTCCCAAAATATAGATTTCTTCTTCCACATGGGAACGTGGTTCTGAGCGTCATTCGGAACAGATAGTGCTCCAGCACCCTTCCCAAATATTACTTTTAAATCCTTGACCATATCATGTATAACAGAACTAGAAGGTCGAGTAGGCTTCCGCCGAATATCTTCCTCACCTTTGTAATGTCGGCCTTCCTTTCTTCCTGCATGCCTCGGTACAAGCCATCGACGATGGCCCAGGTACACAATCTTGTTACCTATATGTTTACCTTGAGTCTCACCTAAATAATGCGTACATGCATTGTATCCCTTGTTTGACTCTCCTGAGATGTTACTAAGAGCAGGCCAATCATTGATGGTTACAAACAAGAGCGCTCGTAGATCAAATTCCGTTTGCTCGTGCTCATCCCACACACGCACACCTTCATCACTCCACAGCTGTAAAAGTTCTTCCACCAATGGCCTCAGATACACGTCAATGTCGTTGCCAGGTTGCTTCGGGACTTGGATGAGCACTGACATCATAATGAACTTCCGCTTCATGCACAACCAGGGAGGAAGGTTATATACATAGAGTCACATGCCAAGTGCTATGACTGGAGCTCTGCTCTCCAAATGGATTAAATCCATCTGTACTTAGACCAAATCTTAAGTTCCTAGCGTCATCCGAAAATTTCGGGAACACTCTGTCGATTTTTTCTCCACTGGGACCCATCAGCGGGGTGTCTCATCATCATGTCTTTTTTACGTTCTTCTTTGTGCCACGCAACAACTTGGCATGCTCTTTGTTTTGGAACAAACGTTTCAGACGTGGTATTATAGGAGCATACCACATCACCTTGGCAAGGAATCCTCTTCCTTGGACAACTTGCTCGCCCTCAACTTCACCTGGGTCATCTCGCCCAATCTTAAACCGCAATGCACCGCATACAGGACAAGCATTTAAATTTTCGTGCTCGCCGCGGTAGAGGGTGCAGTCATTAATGCATGCATGTATCTTCTGCACCTCTAATCCTAGAGGGCAGACAACCTTCTTTGCTTCATACGTACTAGAGGGCAATTCGTTTTCATTTGGAAACATCTTCTTAACTATTTTCAGCAAACTTTCAAAGTGCTTGTCGGTAGTACCACTCTCTGCCTTCCATTGTAGCATTTCCAGTATCGTATCGAGCTTTTTCTGGCCATCTGTACAAGTTGGGTACAACAATTTGCTGTGATCGGCTAACATGCGCTCCAACTTCAACCTCTCGTTTTCACTTCCACAGTCCATTTGTGCATCATGAATGGCCTGACGAAGATCATCGTCGGGCTCATCAAAGATGGCATCCTCTTCAACTTCGTCTTCCCCCATTGTAGTATCAGCGTGTTCATTGAACAGAGGATAGTTGTCATTATTCTCCTCTTCTTCATTCTCTTCCATTATAACCCCTCTTTCTCCATGCTTGGTCCAACAATAATAAACAAGCATGAAACCATTTCGCAACAGGTGTTCGTGAAGCCTGTCTGTGGAAGAGTATGTATACTTATTCATGCAGAGACTGCATGGACAACACATAAAACCATCCTTTCGCTTGCTTGTCTCAGCCACATGGAGAAAATTATGCATGCCAGTAATGAATTCGGCACAAACTCGGTCACCGTACATCCATTGACGTCTCATCTGCATTATATAAGTATATCAAAAAAATTATGCATGCCAGTAATGAATAGATAAGTGACCATAATAATTCAAGCAAAGTAGAGTGGCGACAAATGTAATACATTGTAGCATTAAATATCCATTAATTTAAACTAACATTGAACTATTTAAAGAATTTAAGTCCAACAATAAATGCGATCAGAATCGCAACTAAGGTAACTATTGAACCAACAGCATAATGATACCAAGCCTCTTGACTAATGGCATGTCTTCTAATTTTTTAAGATTCAAGCGCATCGCATCCAACTTGATCTCGTAAGCATTAACGACGTCGGCAAGCTTCGAGCGCATCCCATCCAACTTGATCTCGTAAGCATCGACGACGTCGGCAAGCTTGAACTGGTGTTCATCGATGATGTTGACAAGCTTAACCTCCAATTCCTTCTTCTCTTCTTTGCGGAGATCTTCACTTATTTTTAATTTAGCTTTCAAATCATCGTTTTCTTTCACAAAATATTCAACAATAGGGTCCATTGGAATTTCCGGTTCAACTACCTCCTAGACAAATATATATTTATATCAAAGTTGGTCCGCATGATTGTCATAAACGCGAAACGAAACAAATATATAGTTATTAAAAGTCATACCACATCCGAATAATAGAGCGGACGAAAGCCGGTGGGGGTATTTGTGAAAACCATGGCACTATATATATATATATATATATATATATATATATAAAACAATTATACAACTTATACAAAAAACAAATAATAATTATGGAACAAAATCATACAACATAGATTTTTTTAAATAAAAAAGAAAGCTCACCTATGTGGTGTCAGTGACGAGACGGTCTATCGACGACGGTGAGGAGGTGAATGTTGTGACACTGAAATACAAAACATAATTTAGTTTAAGATCAAATTGACAATACAAAATTGAGCTAAATAAGCAAAATGAGCTAACTTAGACATTTCATCATACACCTACCTAGCACTACAAATATGAATTGAGCTAAATGAGCTAGACAACCAACGAAACGGGCGCCGAAAGAGAGAGTTTGTAGTTGCTAACCCTTGGATAGATGCACCACCGTCAATCTTAACAAATGGTGCAAAAAATCGTGGATGAAATCGACCTCGGTGGAGAGAAAATGGAGATTCAACTCGAGCTCGAAATGGCCAAGGCTGGCTCGGGGTGGAAGATGAAGGCGACTGACCTTTGATCGCGGTTGGTGGCTCCAACCGCGACTAAAGGTTCTCGCTAGGACAGACGGCCTTTTTGTGCGGGACCTTTAGTCGCGGTTGGTGGCTCCAACCGCGACTAAAGGTCCTCGCCGTGCCCCGCGCGGCTCCGGCCGCAGGTGGAGGACCTTTAGTCGTGGTTGGTGGCTCCAACCGCGACCAAAGCTCCAGCACAAACCGCCACCTGTCCTAGCCGTTGGATCTGTCGGAGCCGCGAGACCTCTAGTCGCGGTTCGGAAACGAGCCGCAACTAAATGTCCGCCTCTAAGGCCACTTTTTTACTAGTGGATTGCATACTAATAATTGATGAAAACAGTTTTTTTCGTATATTGTACTTTTGGTTATTTGCCATGCTCGTCTTTAACATCCAATGTATATAAATGCCGAGACCTGACGCCGCACGCCTCTGATCCAGTAGCTAGCTCGGGAGGGGCGCCCACCAGGCCACCACCACCACTCCCGATCGATCATGCATGGCGTGCGTCCGTCCACGAAAGCACCGATCCTATCCACAGCCGCGTGTTATTTTTCTGGGGCCGAGCTCGGAAACGCCATCTGCAACTGATCTCAGTTTTATACGCACGTAGCGTAGCTGCTAGTGCATGGCACACGCAGACGCAACAACTCGTGTCGATCGATCCAGTTCTTGGGGATTTTGGCTTTCGCGTCGTGCTTTTACCCTCTTGTGTGGTTGCATGGATGAAGATAGGGTAATTAGGGTAGGTGTCCGTGTGTAGGGGTCCGGCCGGCCGGATAAGGTGACAAGATACTCCTCCGTTTAGTTTACTCGATCAAGGCACCATGACCAAAGAACAAGAGAGGGGATGCCACTAGTGCGGGGCAGAGCAGGCTCCAAGATTGAACCAGCACTGTTGTGCACGCCGCCGCCTCCGTAGGTGGCCCCCAGCCCATGATAATTGGCCTCATCGTCTTCCCATGATAACAAAGCACTGGAGAAGGGTCGACGAGCCAAGGGGGCGAGCACCTGTTCACCTCGAGGCTCGATTGATCGGTCCCCCGTCCGCTTGTCCGGCCTTTGTCCTCGCCACGACGGCGACGCGGAAGGGTCGTCGCGGCCCGTGCATGCGGTGGATGCCTCTGGCGCCGTGGAAAAGATTGCCGTGGCGTGGAGGGCGGGCGACGCACGCCGGGCCGGTCGCCATCTTATCGCGAGCAGGGATCAGGATCGATCACGTGGAGGTGGGGCTCGCGCGCCACGTCCACCATCCGAAACGGCTAGCTCTCGAGCGCGCGGGCGCTCGCTCGTTTCGATCTATTCCTTTTCCCTTTTCGGCACGTTTGGGTATTTCCTGTTCTGTCACGGTACGCTGCCTTCTATTCCCTTTCCTCGTTTTCTTTGTTTTTAAACACGCCGCGTCTCCGTCTCCGCCCCCGTTTTCCCCTTTCTTCTCCCCTCCCGACCCCAGTCGAGCGCCGGAGATGACGCCCGTCGCTGCGATCTAGCTCCTCCTCCTATTCCCTTTGCGCACCGAGCCGGTGGTCAGAGTATTCGCCAAGCATCTCCGCCCCCGTTTCACATCTCTTTGTTGTGTTATCTTTCCTCCGGCTTCTCTTCGCGCCCGAGCTCCGGCCATGGATTCCGTCGAGCGCCGGAGATGACGCCCGTCGCCGCGATCTAGCTCCTCCTCGTATCCCCTTTGCGCACCGAGCCGGAGGTCGGGAGTATTCGCCAAGCATCTCCGCCCCCGTTTCACATCTCGTCGCCGTGTTACCTTTCCTCCGGCTTCCCTGCGCGCCCGAGCGCCGGCCATGGATTCCGCCCCGTTTCCCTTTTTTCTATTCCCTTTCAGTCAAACTGCCTCCCCACCCCCTCTGTCTGCTTCACGGCCGAAACGCTGCCGCCGTCGCCACGATCCAGGCCAGCTCTGACCTCCTCCCCTTTTCGGCAAGCCTCACGCCCGACCAGCAGCCGCCACAGCGGCAACCCACTCCTCTCCGGCGTCCTCTCCGCCCCCTCCCTGAAGGCCATTTCCCTTTTGAGCGGGGGTGCCTAGGATCAAGGAAGAGGAGCAGAACCCTAGCTGCCGCCGCGGCAAGCCAACCTCACCGGCGTCCTCCCCAGCTCCCCCACGACCACCTCCCCCGAGCCGGGTCATCTAGGAGGAGGAGGAGGAGGAGTGGATCCTTAGCTGCAGCCCCGGGTTCTTCCCCGACCTCCCGACGACCTCCCCAGCGCCGCCCTGACCTCTCGCAGCCCGCCTTGCACCCAATCCAGCGCTACATCTTCATCCCCCGAGCCGCCGCGTCGTCGAAATCGACCTGCGCCTATCCGGCTCTGGTGGCAGCCGGATAGGTGGCTCCGCTCCTCTTCAGTCTAGCACCTGAAGTGGCCCTCTCCTGCTGCTCGTGGGAGGACTTCCCGAGCTTCTACACTAGCCGCTCGCTGGTCGTCGACGCCGTCAGTGAGCTCCTCCAACTGCAGCTGCTCTCTACGACCACCTACAGCTGGTTCCAATTCGCTGCATCAAGGTAAGGACCTCCATATCCCCATGTCGATTGTTTTTGGCTTATTTCGTCTTCATCTATGTTCATACTTTAAATTAGGCAACGAATCCTCCATGTCGATGGGTTCAATCTGATTTAGGGAAGCAAAATTGTTTGGTGCACATGTTTGATACTACTAGTATCGATCTTAACTGTTAAGTTGGATTAAAGATTACACTCGCTCCATATTCAAACTTGCTGGCATTTAAGTTTCAGGGCTTGAGTTCTCCTTGTCTAAACAACATGAATGTGAGTCTTTTTTGGGGGATACTACCAGTTATTTACATGTCGTTACGCAATTATGACGGCAATGGCAAAATTTCTCTCACTCACAGCGTTGTTCTTACTCATTCATGCATGCTGCCCACAATTGTGTACGATCAATGTAATAGGGATTTATGTTAGCCGTTGATTAAAACATGACAAAGTTCCTTGGAAAAAAGAACACGATGAAGTTCCATACCGCACAGAGTCCACGGTTCTCTCCCAATTCCATTGTGACCTTCAGCCTAATGGATCCGCGACTAGGGCAGCCGCCACCCCTCTCTCCTTCACTCGCGGCGAGGGAGCAATAGCACGCCGACCTCCCTCACTCAGCAAGCCTATGGAGAGGTGGCCGCGGCGTGCCCACGGCAAGCGACTGCTATGGGATTTCGGTGCGCGGCGAGGTGGTTGGCCATGACGGAGGCGCGGAGGGAGCAGGGAAGGAACAGAGACCGTGGTACTCCACCTCCGACGTTCCTGCATACGCGTGTAATTATTGTCTCCTTGTGAAAAACAGGTTGCCAGAATCTTGTTAACACCTATGTTGAAAAACCCACTGAGTGAAACTTTAGTTGGATAAGATGGCATCAAAATGGATGAAGTAGAGCAGCTGCCTGTATTTCTTCTTTGGGTGGTATGTACGTTCTTGTTTTGGATGATAAAATTAAAACAACTATATGTCTTGGTTTCCTTTACAGTAGATCCAAGTACTTTAGAATACGATTGGTGAGGAAAATTGATCAGTTGTTTTTATAGTGCCCCAAATCTCTATTTTGTTTGTGTAGTATCTGAGCCACATAGTGATCTGTTATTTCCTCTTAAAAATGTTAGTTGTATAAAGATCGAAGAAACAAACTTACCAATCACTGTTGTTCATGATCATTGTCAAGGTACGTGAAAGCTCATCTGTTTCAACATGCTTTAATTCGAACTTCATACAAAGTGCAGGTTCAGAAAGTCCGAGGAACGGCCCACTGAGGCACTAACCATGGATTCATGGCCAGAGCAGCTGCTGCTGCATCACACGATTTCTGCAATAGAATCTCTTCGTGTATTTTTCTTTGTTTTGATTGTGTGATCGCCATGTGTCTGTACTTATAAGAACCTTAGTACTGATCCAGTCCTTGATGTGAATGTTTGCACAGATATTGTCAAGCTTGATGACACACCAAGTCTACAACAGGAAGGTTGTGCTTTTCTGAGTGGCGACCATCCTGCAGCAAGGGGAAAAATAATGACTACAGTTAAACAGCAGCCTGGTCAGAAAAAGAGGAAAATGGAAGATAATGTCACAAAAGGAAGGGTAGCACTCTCGATGCTGACACAGTTGTGAACAAAAAAGTTAGAAATGTTACACCCAATAGGTATATTTTTGTTCCTTTTTTTCAGCAAATTAAGATGTTTTTTTGTTAGTTCTTTCATAGCATGTTTTTATTACTTCTTTTTTGTACTGATATTCAAATGTTTTTTGTTACACATGAAGGCAAAAAAAGTTACGAAGCAAGCAACTAGATCGTCACCCCGTTTTCTGGTGAAGCAGCATGGCAAAACATGTGCCAGTATTGAGTCCAATCAAGTCACAGACAGTGTAGTTGAACTTGAGAAGGGAGTCTCTGATGTTGTCACCTCCAATGTTGTTTTGTCAGCTGAGAATAATGCAACTACCGGGAATGACCAGGAATTACCGGATGCAGACTCGTCTGTTCCTTTCACCAAAGTTGTTGGTGCAGAACCTTGTTCTGAAGCTCCTACTACTGCTGGAGGTGTTAAAAACACCGTTGAGAAGATGCAAGCAAATGCTTCAGGTATTTTTCATTATTATCATCAAATTATTTTGTTTTTTTCTTTTGGATTGTGTTGTTTTTATGCTTTTTTGTATCATGATAACTAAAGGAAACTTTATATCTGTGTGGTAACATCAATACTAGTTTATTTCATTTGTAATTTGTAGTTGTAAGTGTAGAAAATAATGCCCATGTTCCCCCACGTTGAGAATTTGCTTTCTATGCGACTGATACCTCAGTATTTACTGTTCTCTCATCGGTAACTTTTCAGTCTAGTGTGATGGTAATAATGCCCAACTAGGCTCCACCACTTAAAACCTTTTGTTAACTTGTTTGATGTTTGTCGTTGGTTTGAAATGCTTACTATAACCCTGTCCGATATACCATTATATATGTGTCTTGGTAACATATTACTAGTTGAATCTCATCGGTATTTTGTAGTTGATAGTGTTGGTAATAATGCCCAAGAAAGCCATGTTTGTGAACTTTGCTTTTTACGTTGCAATTGGTAACTAATGCTTAATGTTATATCATTGGTAACTTTTCAGTCTATAGTTATATCCTCAAGCATACCCACGTTTGAGAACTTTCTTTTTTTATGGGTGATTGAAAGACTAATACTTAGTGTATCTCATTGATAACTTTAGTATATAGTATTGGTAATAATTTTTGGCTCGGGGAAAAATAATAGTCTATAATACAAACCTGGGCATCTCCATACAGTGTCCAAGCAGTTTTGGCTCGGGAAAAAATTGGGCAGATCTAGATTTCACGGGGAGCTGGGCAAGCAATATTGAAAAAAAAAATGACGGGCGGGGCCAACTTTAAGTCGTTCTTTGACTAAAAAATCTAGACTTGTCGAGACTAGTCGATTGAATCGTTCGACTCAACCAATTAGTCGAGTTGAGATGTTGAGTCGACTTTATTTTGCGACTCATAGACTAGTCGCTCGACTCAAAAACCATGCCCCTCACTGAAAACCTTGATACACCCGGTTGATAACTTTTTAGTTACATGTTCGGTAACATCGCACCTGTTTAGTATCATTGGTAACTTTCTGTCTATAGCGTTGGTAATAATCGCCAAGTAGACCCCCTCACTAAAAACCTTGATACACCTGGTTGATAACTTTTTAGTTACATGTCCGGTAACATCGCATCTGTTTAGTATCATCGTAACTTTCTGTCTATAGCGTTGGTAATAATCGCCAAGTTGACCCCTCACTAAAAACCTTGATACACCCGTTGATAACTTTTTAGTTACATGTCTGGTAACATGTAATACCCCAGCGTTTAGGAACCAACGAAGGGTAGAAATAGGAATTTGTGCATCTGCATGCATGCATCTGAAAATCTGAATAAATTTTTCGCAAACCAAAAACCCTGGTGTGATTGAAAGTTGATCACTATTATGATTTAAGCTTTTGATCATTTCAGGTGAATTCGATAATTTTCGACATGACTTATAGAAATTTGCGTGTAGAGGGAATTTGAATTCAAATAATTGAATTTGTAAAGTAAATTCAAATTCAAACATTAAAGTAACTAAAACAATAATTATGTAAATGATTTAATAGAGATTTGAATAATTCAAATCCTTACTATAAGTATTACAAATTATGAATTCTTTGAAGACAAACAAATCATTTTATTAATAAAATACAACAATACAATATCCTTACAATTGTTGTTACAACAAAATTGAATTACAAGAAAGGAAAATTACAATTATTTCCTAAACTAAATGCCTTGTATTCATTTCTTCTTTTTGATCTTTAATCCATCTTCATCATGTACCTGCAAAACAAAAAGAAAAGAAGAACAATAGAAAATGCAGAGAAGGGGTTAGGGTTAGATTATCCTCAGTTAGGCAGTGTGATGCACTGCTAAACACATCACAGGATCTTGTTTAGGGACTAAGTGTAGCATCTGTTCGACACTAGAAAAATTTAGCCTCAGTACAACATCATGGGCTAAAATAGCAACAAAATCCACTTGGCAAGTGAAAATAATGCACCATATAGGGATAAGATCAACCAGCCGAAGCACCAGATTGCCTGAACATGGAGGCACACAAGCAAGCAGGCAGCACAGTCACAAAGGTAGTCACCCTGCTGCTTACAGCGCAGCAACCCCACTGCAGAGGGATAAGAGCAAGGAAACAGCCGTAGGAGCTAGCCAAATAGCACCACTTCTCTCACACTAGCTCCAGTTCGTGTTCATCCACCTCAGCCACAGCTTATCACTCAAATTTCACATCCATCCAAATATTCACCACTGAATCCTTGCCAAAAGCAAGAGCAGGATGGGATAGAAGAAGCAAGGAGCATAGGAGCAAGGAGGGGAGGCCAGAAGCTCAAGTGAAGCATCTGGAGCTGGAGGAGCAGGCCAGCAAGGAGATCCGGGAAGAAGTCCACAAGATCTGTTGATCAAGAAAGCCACAAGATCCACAAGCACACCACACAGCCATCACCACACCTGAGCACAGGTTGCTACTTTATTTCTAGCAAAATTACCTGCTAGATACACAGGGGTGGGTGTAGTGAATTTTCCCTCAGTCTAGCATAGTGATGCTATGCTAAGATCATCACAGGGGAGTAAAGAATCAAGCACATCATCTGTTCTTAATTAAATCATGGAGCCTCAGCCTATGCATCATGGGCAAGGGACAAATCCACTAAATTTAGCAAAGGCATGCAAGTGTTTCTTGCATAAAAATCAAGCTATGGGATCACAAAGCCAGCACTGGTGTTGGGCACAAAACCCACATAGGGGAGGAGCACCTCAACACATAAATGCACTAATAACACCACTGGTAGTATAAATGATTTGCCTAAGCTAAAATCATCAGAATGCTTCTGTGTAACTCGAAGGAGGCATCACAGCAAGCAAAGCTAAATTATTTAGCTCAAGCAAATGCATTACACTAACACAGAGCACTATTAGAACATCAGAACACATCTTGTGATCATCACAGTACCAACAGAGCACCATCAGATCAATGCAACCATTGCACCTACAGGGGTAGAACCCTAGAATCACTGCATGCTACACATCACAGAGCAGGACCATAGGCCAGGAGAGGGAAGGAGAAGAAGAGAGGAGAGGAGAGAGAGCTTACCAGCGTCCCCGGCCGTAACGCCATGACGACGGGGCAGTGCCCGTGTGGTCAATGGAGGAGGGCCAGGGGTGAAGCAAGCAACATCACCACCACCACGGCGGCACAGGGGTGAACCCTGCACCGAGCCATGGCAGGACACCGGAGCACCCGAGCACGGCAAGAACACCGAAACCCTAGTTTGGGATGGGGTTGTGCACGGCCGCGTCAGGCAAGGAGAAGTAAATCGCCGGGGTAGGATTGAAGAGGGCGGTGAGGCGCGTCGTTTGCATCATGACTCGGCGGCGGAGGTGGCCGGACCTCGCCGGAATCGAGAGGCGACGGCGTCGGCGACGGGAATCGCCAGAGCGAGCTCGAGTCAAGAGAGAGGGAGAGAGAGGGCAAAGATTGATCTGGCTCGGTCGGTTGACCGGGTCGAGTCCGACCCTGGATTTGGGTTGGGTTCAACCCACTCGAGCCAGGGGTAAAATGGTAATTTACCAAATAAAGATAGATAAAAAATTAAAATAACACACTAATTCAAAACTAAATACAAATTTAAATTACAAATTAGATAATCTATCTAAAATATATTTTAATGTTACAACAAATTAAACTTAAATTAAAAATTCATTAAAAATATTGTATTTTCAAAATTGGTTAATATTTTGAAATATAACCTTTACAAATTTGTAAATTTTGAATAACATCAAACAAAAAGTAAAAATTTACTTATTTGTGTTTATCACCTATTAACACAAATTCTTCTATTTTTAAAAACAAATAATGGACTATTATTTAGTAAGTAAAGAATTCTTTTAATGTTTTATTTAATTCAAAAAGGCAAATATTACTAAAAAACCTCCAAATTCCATAATTTACAAAGAGTGATATAACACACTAAAGAAACTCAATGCATAGCATTCTTATGCATAATAGCATCATTTGCTTCTTTAAACATTGTCCTTACCAGACAATGATGGTATTTTGTAGAGCAAGGAAGTCAAGAGCCACGCCCGACATCAGACTCCACTACCTTTCAGTCTCAAGGCAAGTTCATTACTTGCTCATTTCCGTTGAAGTATCTGTTAAGAAACTATTTGCGAAATCCTTATATACTATCAGCTCTACTCGAAGGAAAAATCATAAAACCCTATCTTCACAATAATATGACTTTTTGGTTGTCTACTTAAGTGTGGATATCCTATTATGGTTGGCAGATGGAACCATGGAATGATGTGGTTGGTGGAGGTTCCATTTGCACGGGAAAGTATTATCTAGGATTTAATAACCAATGCCGTCAGCGTTCTTGCGCCGTATATTACGCGTTAACCATAAGACTTGGAATGGGACGGGAAAATCATCTGTGACCTTCTTCCGTTCACATGTCAACGGGCAGCCAGAGCCGTACGCTGTAGATCTAGTGCGACTACATGCACATGGGTGGGACCCCTTAATGCCCACGGACTCTGGTGTCTATGATGGTCTGCAAGAGGATGCCTAGGTACCTATCGTGAGGGGTAGTGTATCAGGGGTGATTCTGCTATGCATGAATTGGGTGGGCATGTGGGGTGGTGGAGAAGCACGGTGAATGGTTTGGATCAACAGCCGGGCCCCACACCAAAGAGAGTGTGGACAGGAACATATGCCTGGTTGTGCAACAAGGTCTTGATCTCTTATGGGTAAAGCAACGCACCTCTGCAGAGTGTATAAATGTGACATGTTACTCCCCGTTCCAGGAAGGAACGACGAACGCTGCAGGAAAGGAGGCTCCTCAAGGCCCTAGCACCTGTGAATCGATGACGGGCATAGTTTTCAGAATAAAAGAAACCTCTTAAAGAAATGTTTTCAAAACACTTTGCATTAGCTTGAGACTCTTTAGAGTCTAAAGCTGTAGATAGTGCATAAAACTTTCCACCATATACAGTGAACTTGTTGAGTAACGCTGGTTACTCATTCCTTCCCTTTTGACCTCCTGCTTAGACTGTGAAGAACTGGAAGACACAACGCTGAATCTCATAGGAGGCCAGGAGGACATCTACTATGAAGAACCAGATCTTTCAGACGGAATAGAAGGAGTGGATTATATTATCCGCTATGGAGCCGGCAACGAGGAGGAGTCCGAGTAGAGTAGCTTGGACTAGTAACCATTACATAAGCACGGTTGAATCGAGCAGCTGAAACTTATACTATAAGCTGTTGAGTTCCCGTGTATGCACTAATTTGCTTTTTGTTCGTTGTTGTAAAACTTTAAGTATGGGGTGACCTCATGTTGGGATCATCTCCACGTTTGGACCACTTTGTTTTGTAATAAATGGTTGTATGATATTTGGACCCGCAATGTTTCTGTTGTACCACTCTGAGGGATGTAATATTTGCGGAACGGTGTTCTGTAAGTGTTATGTCAACGACTTGCGTACTACAACATGCAGTGGTATGCTGGGTCACCGCAGCTGGTATCAGAGCCATTGCTTTGACCTTAGGTTGGAAACCTAGTAAAGGGATAGAACCTGTTGGTATATGGGGCAACGGTAAAGAGTTCGCTGGAAGTATGATGAATATTCACTTGAGAATAACATTGTCATATCTTTAGTGTTGTAATTCTTTATTATGATGCAATATTAACGTATATATTTATTATGAACAGTTGCGATGGCGCACGGGGATCCTGAAAGGACGGTTTGGGCGGAGCATGAGAGACTGGATAACTATGTTGGGACGTTGACTGAGCAGTTGCGAGGGCTACTTCGAGCTTTTGACCGTGATACAAATATTCCAGTCCATACCTATACTTACAAGGATGGAGAGGTTGTAGCGAAGTATCGGGTGCTTATCCTGATACCGAGGGACTTGACGCCACATTTAACGATGCCTCGGGGTGAGGGTCGTAGCCAGACAGCCGCATACCATGAGGCCTTGGTGGAAGCTATCGCTACCATCAGAGAGTACAAGGCAGACCAGCTGTCAGGTACCAGCTTTATTGCTATTCCTCATGATAGCTTGACTTCGGAGTTGCCATTAGATTACCCAGTCTTAGTCAAGAATAAGCCCGGATTGGCTTCTAGGTTGTTGGATCGTTACCGCAAGTTGGTAGGAGCACTGTACACCACACACAGAGTCATCCTAGAGGATAAGGATGAGATGCTTGAGGAACTCACGGATCCTCATAGGGCCAAGAAGCTAGGAAAGAAGGTAGTTCAGGAGGCAGGTGGAGTACCTAGGTCACCAGGAGAGGGCACTTCTAGGCAGCCACAGAATTCTAGACCATCTAGATACTCACCGACTCCAGAGCCTATACACTATCCTATCATAGAGCCTAGCGAGCCTGAGTCACACCCTTCACATGGATTCTCGGATTCGGAGATGCCGATAGAGAACTCTGATGGATGGAGATATGACTGGAATCCTAGTACTAGACAGTATGCGATTCCATGTTATGACACAGCTGATGATGAGTCTGAGTCCAATCCAATTGGAGTAGCAGGATTCGCATCTGACGGTATGGACCATGAGGTCTTTAACATATCTTCAGATGAGGAGGAGCCGATGGAGGCACAGGATGATGGGTTCCCTAACATATTGTCCGATGAGGAGGAGCCGATGGAGGAGGAACCGATTGAGGCACCGCCAGCACAGGAGGTACATTTTGATCACTCTCAGTGTACCACCACTACTTGTTTCGGAGAGGATGGGTCTTCACAGCATATGAATGCTGAGGAGATGAGAGCTTACTTGGCGAATTACGTCAACCTGGAGGGACTTTTCCTAGGTGACACTCCAGTCACAGAGACTTCAGACTCGGACTACCTCCCATCCGGGAGGCCCTATATTCCAGAGGCAGTACGCAGGACGACACGCCAGCACGGGTGGACTCCTGGCAGGTACCGCGAGTAGTGTTGCAGCGAAGTGACGGAGGACTGGACGGGAGGACTGTACTAGTATGATAGTTTGGTAGTGTACCATGTATAAGTTTGGGATTTTGTAACATAAATAAGGGTCGGAGAGCTTGTAAGACCCAGGAGTACTTTTATATGACATATGTGTGTAACTCACCTCGAGTGAGGGTACTGTGACAGATGATATAGTTATGTATGTATAATATGCTTGATACTTCTGGTTTTTATTTGGATTTGGATTTTGACTTCCATTGTTTGACTAGTGTTGCACGTGAAGTGAGGCTCAGAAAGCATGGGCATGGTGTAATATGAGTTTGTTCGCTTCATGTGCAGGACTAGGGGGTAATGGACACGGGTAGAAATGACGAGTCTGAGGAGGAGCGCAGGGAGCGCGAGGCAAAAGAAAAAGCAGACCAAGAGGCTAATGGAGGATTACCACCACTACCACCTAGACTGTTGTCAGAACAGAACTTCATGCAGTATATGCAGTTTATGCAAGAAACGCAGAACAAGTTCATGCAAGAACTGCTGGGAACAGCGAGGGGTCCCGAGACCAGAGCGGCAAGTTTATCTGACTTTCTGAATACCAAGCCTTTACCTTTTGCTACTGCACTTGAACCCATGGATGCAGAAGATTGGTTAACAGACACCGAGAGGAAACTGAAGGCAATTGGTGCTAATGCTGAGGAAAGTGTACGTTATGCAACACATCTTCTGACTGGACCGGCGGCGTTCTGGTGGGACAATGAGGTGGTTCTGCAGCCACCGGAAAAGGAATTCACTTGGGAGGAATTCAAAGAGAAGTTCAGGGATTTCCATGTACCTGAAAGTATCATGGAGATGAAACGGAGAGAATTTGAAGATCTCCAACAAAATAATTATCCGATGAGGAAGTATATTGCAGAATTCAGCAGACTCTCTCGTTATGCGACTGACGAGGTGAGCACGGATGCTAAAAGAGTAAAAAGGTTCCTGAGGGGATTGGATCCATATGCGGCAATGCAACTGAAGATGACCAAGCCCAAGAATTTTCAGGAATTGATGAACACTGCAATCACTTGGGAGAATGATTATAAGTTGGTTCAGTTGAACAGGCAAAAAAGGGCAAAAATTGAGGTTAAGAAGTTTCAACCAAGTAAGTCTATACCAAACCGGAGTTTCAAGCCCAGAGTGCAGTCGGGAGGAGCCCCGACTAATCGTGGATCATTTAACCCAAGGAGTAGAATAATATGTCACAATTGTGGACTTCCGGGGCATTTTATGAATGAATGCAAGAAGCCCAAGATTATTTGCTTTGGGTGTGGACAGGAAGGACATATCAAGCCTGATTGTCCTAACAAGCAAGCCGGAGACGGGTTTAATAAAGGAGGAGGTAGACCAGGTGGAGGCGGCAGATTCTTAGCCAGAGCGGGAAACAGTGGGAAGAACAATAATGGCAAGAGAGGAAGGACTTTTGGAAGGCTCAACTGCACCTCTTTGGAGGAGGCCGACAACTCTGAAACGGCGGTGCTAGGTACGCTCAGTATTCTTACCCACTATGGCAAAGTTCTATTTGATACCGGTGCCACAACTTCATTCATTTCTAGTCATTTTGTGGAGAAATATGGGATAAGGTGTGCGCCGTTAGAACGCCCTATCCACGTTGCTACGGCTGGGGGTACGTTATTAGTAACCCAAGTGAAGCAAGAACAGATCATTACGATCTGTAATTGCCCATACTACGCAGATCTTTTTGTGATTCCATTAAAGAATATAGAAGTTGTTCTGGGAATGGATTGGATGTCAGAACACGGAGCTCAAATTGACTGTGAAGAGAAAACAGTGTCTATCAAGAAACCAGGAGGTGGTAGAATCACATATCAAGCAGATAAGCATACCCATGTAGAGGCCGGAATACAACTCAACTCATTAAAGGAAGCCAAGTTGGAAGACATACCAGTAGTAAAGGAGTTTCCAGATGTATTTCCTCAAGAATTACCTGGAATGCCACCAGATCGGGAGATTGAGTTCACCATCGATCTCATACCAGGTACTTCACCTATTGCACAAGCACCCTATAAAATGGGTCCTAAAGAATTAAAGGAACTCAAAGAGCAGCTTGATGAGCTGGAAAGCAAAGGATTCATTAGGGAAAGTGTATCACCGTGGGGATCACCAGTTATTTTTGTGGACAAGCGAGATGGTGGGAGAAGAATGTGTGGGGATTTCAGAAATCTGAACAATGTTACTATCAAGAATAAGTATCCATTGCCAAGAATTCAGGATTTATTTGATCAAGTTCAAGGGGCAGGAGTATTCTCCAAAATTGATCTAAGGTCAGGTTATCACCAGATTAAAATCAAGCCTGAAGATATTCCTAAGACAGCATTTGTATCAAGGTATGGACATCATGAATATTTGGTTGTTCCATTTGGATTGACCAATGCACCAGCTATTTTCATGAATTTGATGAACAAGATCTTCATGCCATATTTGGACAAGTTCGTGATAGTGTTCATAGATGATATTTTGATTTACTCCAAGAACAAAGAGGAACATGCTAAGCATTTGAGGACAGCATTGCAAGTTCTGAGGGAACAACAACTTTATGCCAAGTTTAGTAAGTGCGAGTTTTGGCTGGATCAAGTGGAATTTCTGGGGCATGTCATCAGTAAGGATGGTATTGCAGTAAATCCGGACAAAGTACAGTCAGTTTTGGAGTGGAAATCACCAACAAATGTCAAGGAAATCAGAGGTTTCTTAGGAATGGCCGGATACTACCGAAGATTCATTGAGGGATTCTCTAGGATCGCAGGACCCATGACCAAGTTATTAAGGAAAAATACACCTTTTGAGTGGTCAGACAAGTGCGAAGCAAGTTTTCAGGAGTTGAAGACTCGGTTAACAACCGCACCAATTCTAGCAGTGCCAGAACCTGGCAAGGATTACATAGTATATTGTGATGCATCCAAGAATGGATTAGGTTGTGTACTCATGCAAGACCGGAAAGTGATAGCTTATGGTTCAAGACAGCTCAAACCTCATGAAGTTAACTACCCAACACATGATTTAGAGTTGGCAGCGGTAGTGTTTGCTTTGAAGAAATGGAGGCAATTTCTTTATGGATCCAAGTGTGAGCTTTACACAGACCATAAAAGTCTCAAATACTTCTTCACTCAGAAAGAGTTGAACATGAGGCAAAGAAGGTGGTTGGAGTTGATCAAGGACTATGATCTTGCAATCAACTATACTCCGGGAAAAGCCAATGTTGTAGCAGATGCTTTAAGCCGAAAGAGTACAGACAATCAACCAATACACCATGATTTGCCAAAGGAGTTAAAAAGAGATCTTGAAAGATTAGGAATTCAACTACTGGAAGTTTACCCTTCGGAGTCATTGAATACCGTGAGGGTAATGGAAGAAAGACAAAGTGACCTTCGGAATGAAATCATCCGTCGGCAAGAAGAAGATCCTTTCATAGCAGAAGAAATTCGTAGAATTGAGGAAGGAAGACCGTCAGTATTCCATTTGGGTGAGTACAACTCACTATGGTTCAATCAAAGAATCTGTGTACCCGATATATCTGAAATCAAAGGATTGATACTTCGGGAGGCACATGAAACACCATACTCTATTCATCCTGGAGGTACCAAGATGTACATGGACCTCAAAGAGTTATTCTGGTGGAACAACATGAAAAGAGATATTGCTAAGTTTGTGTCTGAATGTCATACATGTCAGAGGGTGAAGGCAGAACACCAGAGTCCAGCAGGACCATTGCGACCTTTAGAGATTCCAGAGTGGAAATGGGAAGAAATTGGTATGGATTTCATTACTGGTTTACCAATGACCAAGAAGCATAAGGATATGATCTGGGTAGTCGTGGACCGATTTACCAAGAGTGCACATTTCTTAGCAGTGAACCAGAAAGACAATGCTGAGAAACTGGTTGATATCTATGTGAAGGAAATTGTCAGTAAACATGGAGTACCTAAAAGAATAGTTTCAGATCGAGGATCTGTATTCACATCAGTATTCTGGAAGAAACTTCATGAAGCACTGGGATCACAATTGGATTTCAGTACGGCATATCATCCACAAACAGGCGGGCAAACAGAAAGGACTAATCAGATCTTAGAAGACATGCTTCGGGCATGTGCTCTAGATTTTGGAGGATCATGGGATGAACATCTACCACTGGCAGAGTTCTCTTATAACAACAGTTACCAAAGCAGCCTGAAGGCAGCACCATTTGAAGTACTTTATGGACGCAAGTGTAGATCACCGATATGTTGGTACGAAGCTGGAAGCAGTACAGAGTTTGAACCAGATTATGTCAAGGAGAAGCAAAATATTATTGATATAATTCGAGACCGTCTGAAAATAGCCCAAAGTCGTCAGAAAAGCTATGCTGACCAGAAGCGACGGACATGGGAACCTGAAGTAGGAGATATGGTATATCTTAAGGTTAGTCCGATGAAAGGGGTTAAGAGATTCGGAGTGAAGGGAAAATTAAGCCCCCGATACATTGGACCTTTCAAGATTCTTGAACAGAACAGAAATGTAGCTTTTACACTAGAGCTACCAGAGAAGTTGAAACAAGTCCATAATGTTTTTCATGTGTCACAACTCCGGAAGTGTTTAAAGGCGCCAGAAGATGCAGTCACTCATGAAGAACTAGAACTACAGGCGGACTTAACTTATGTTGAAGAACCAGCTCGGATCTTAGAGGAAAACTGGAAAAGACTCAGAAACAGAGCAATTAAGTACTGTAAAGTCCAATGGAAGCACCATCCTGAACGAGAAGCTACCTGGGAGAAAGAGGAGGATCTAAGACAAGCATATCCTGGACTCTTCAGGTACACAAACCTTAACTTCGGGACGAAGTTCTTGTTAAGGAGGGAAGACTGTAATACCCCAGCGTTTAGGAACCAACGAAGGGTAGAAATAGGAATTTGTGCATCTGCATGCATGCATCTGAAAATCTGAATAAATTTTTCGCAAACCAAAAACCCTGGTGTGATTGAAAGTTGATCACTATTATGATTTAAGCTTTTGATCATTTCAGGTGAATTCGATAATTTTCGACATGACTTATAGAAATTTGCGTGTAGAGGGAATTTGAATTCAAATAATTGAATTTGTAAAGTAAATTCAAATTCAAACATTAAAGTAACTAAAACAATAATTATGTAAATGATTTAATAGAGATTTGAATAATTCAAATCCTTACTATAAGTATTACAAATTATGAATTCTTTGAAGACAAACAAATCATTTTATTAATAAAATACAACAATACAATATCCTTACAATTGTTGTTACAACAAAATTGAATTACAAGAAAGGAAAATTACAATTATTTCCTAAACTAAATGCCTTGTATTCATTTCTTCTTTTTGATCTTTAATCCATCTTCATCATGTACCTGCAAAACAAAAAGAAAAGAAGAACAATAGAAAATGCAGAGAAGGGGTTAGGGTTAGATTATCCTCAGTTAGGCAGTGTGATGCACTGCTAAACACATCACAGGATCTTGTTTAGGGACTAAGTGTAGCATCTGTTCGACACTAGAAAAATTTAGCCTCAGTACAACATCATGGGCTAAAATAGCAACAAAATCCACTTGGCAAGTGAAAATAATGCACCATATAGGGATAAGATCAACCAGCCGAAGCACCAGATTGCCTGAACATGGAGGCACACAAGCAAGCAGGCAGCACAGTCACAAAGGTAGTCACCCTGCTGCTTACAGCGCAGCAACCCCACTGCAGAGGGATAAGAGCAAGGAAACAGCCGTAGGAGCTAGCCAAATAGCACCACTTCTCTCACACTAGCTCCAGTTCGTGTTCATCCACCTCAGCCACAGCTTATCACTCAAATTTCACATCCATCCAAATATTCACCACTGAATCCTTGCCAAAAGCAAGAGCAGGATGGGATAGAAGAAGCAAGGAGCATAGGAGCAAGGAGGGGAGGCCAGAAGCTCAAGTGAAGCATCTGGAGCTGGAGGAGCAGGCCAGCAAGGAGATCCGGGAAGAAGTCCACAAGATCTGTTGATCAAGAAAGCCACAAGATCCACAAGCACACCACACAGCCATCACCACACCTGAGCACAGGTTGCTACTTTATTTCTAGCAAAATTACCTGCTAGATACACAGGGGTGGGTGTAGTGAATTTTCCCTCAGTCTAGCATAGTGATGCTATGCTAAGATCATCACAGGGGAGTAAAGAATCAAGCACATCATCTGTTCTTAATTAAATCATGGAGCCTCAGCCTATGCATCATGGGCAAGGGACAAATCCACTAAATTTAGCAAAGGCATGCAAGTGTTTCTTGCATAAAAATCAAGCTATGGGATCACAAAGCCAGCACTGGTGTTGGGCACAAAACCCACATAGGGGAGGAGCACCTCAACACATAAATGCACTAATAACACCACTGGTAGTATAAATGATTTGCCTAAGCTAAAATCATCAGAATGCTTCTGTGTAACTCGAAGGAGGCATCACAGCAAGCAAAGCTAAATTATTTAGCTCAAGCAAATGCATTACACTAACACAGAGCACTATTAGAACATCAGAACACATCTTGTGATCATCACAGTACCAACAGAGCACCATCAGATCAATGCAACCATTGCACCTACAGGGGTAGAACCCTAGAATCACTGCATGCTACACATCACAGAGCAGGACCATAGGCCAGGAGAGGGAAGGAGAAGAAGAGAGGAGAGGAGAGAGAGCTTACCAGCGTCCCCGGCCGTAACGCCATGACGACGGGGCAGTGCCCGTGTGGTCAATGGAGGAGGGCCAGGGGTGAAGCAAGCAACATCACCACCACCACGGCGGCACAGGGGTGAACCCTGCACCGAGCCATGGCAGGACACCGGAGCACCCGAGCACGGCAAGAACACCGAAACCCTAGTTTGGGATGGGGTTGTGCACGGCCGCGTCAGGCAAGGAGAAGTAAATCGCCGGGGTAGGATTGAAGAGGGCGGTGAGGCGCGTCGTTTGCATCATGACTCGGCGGCGGAGGTGGCCGGACCTCGCCGGAATCGAGAGGCGACGGCGTCGGCGACGGGAATCGCCAGAGCGAGCTCGAGTCAAGAGAGAGGGAGAGAGAGGGCAAAGATTGATCTGGCTCGGTCGGTTGACCGGGTCGAGTCCGACCCTGGATTTGGGTTGGGTTCAACCCACTCGAGCCAGGGGTAAAATGGTAATTTACCAAATAAAGATAGATAAAAAATTAAAATAACACACTAATTCAAAACTAAATACAAATTTAAATTACAAATTAGATAATCTATCTAAAATATATTTTAATGTTACAACAAATTAAACTTAAATTAAAAATTCATTAAAAATATTGTATTTTCAAAATTGGTTAATATTTTGAAATATAACCTTTACAAATTTGTAAATTTTGAATAACATCAAACAAAAAGTAAAAATTTACTTATTTGTGTTTATCACCTATTAACACAAATTCTTCTATTTTTAAAAACAAATAATGGACTATTATTTAGTAAGTAAAGAATTCTTTTAATGTTTTATTTAATTCAAAAAGGCAAATATTACTAAAAAACCTCCAAATTCCATAATTTACAAAGAGTGATATAACACACTAAAGAAACTCAATGCATAGCATTCTTATGCATAATAGCATCATTTGCTTCTTTAAACATTGTCCTTACCAGACAATGATGGTATTTTGTAGAGCAAGGAAGTCAAGAGCCACGCCCGACATCAGACTCCACTACCTTTCAGTCTCAAGGCAAGTTCATTACTTGCTCATTTCCGTTGAAGTATCTGTTAAGAAACTATTTGCGAAATCCTTATATACTATCAGCTCTACTCGAAGGAAAAATCATAAAACCCTATCTTCACAATAATATGACTTTTTGGTTGTCTACTTAAGTGTGGATATCCTATTATGGTTGGCAGATGGAACCATGGAATGATGTGGTTGGTGGAGGTTCCATTTGCACGGGAAAGTATTATCTAGGATTTAATAACCAATGCCGTCAGCGTTCTTGCGCCGTATATTACGCGTTAACCATAAGACTTGGAATGGGACGGGAAAATCATCTGTGACCTTCTTCCGTTCACATGTCAACGGGCAGCCAGAGCCGTACGCTGTAGATCTAGTGCGACTACATGCACATGGGTGGGACCCCTTAATGCCCACGGACTCTGGTGTCTATGATGGTCTGCAAGAGGATGCCTAGGTACCTATCGTGAGGGGTAGTGTATCAGGGGTGATTCTGCTATGCATGAATTGGGTGGGCATGTGGGGTGGTGGAGAAGCACGGTGAATGGTTTGGATCAACAGCCGGGCCCCACACCAAAGAGAGTGTGGACAGGAACATATGCCTGGTTGTGCAACAAGGTCTTGATCTCTTATGGGTAAAGCAACGCACCTCTGCAGAGTGTATAAATGTGACATGTTACTCCCCGTTCCAGGAAGGAACGACGAACGCTGCAGGAAAGGAGGCTCCTCAAGGCCCTAGCACCTGTGAATCGATGACGGGCATAGTTTTCAGAATAAAAGAAACCTCTTAAAGAAATGTTTTCAAAACACTTTGCATTAGCTTGAGACTCTTTAGAGTCTAAAGCTGTAGATAGTGCATAAAACTTTCCACCATATACAGTGAACTTGTTGAGTAACGCTGGTTACTCATTCCTTCCCTTTTGACCTCCTGCTTAGACTGTGAAGAACTGGAAGACACAACGCTGAATCTCATAGGAGGCCAGGAGGACATCTACTATGAAGAACCAGATCTTTCAGACGGAATAGAAGGAGTGGATTATATTATCCGCTATGGAGCCGGCAACGAGGAGGAGTCCGAGTAGAGTAGCTTGGACTAGTAACCATTACATAAGCACGGTTGAATCGAGCAGCTGAAACTTATACTATAAGCTGTTGAGTTCCCGTGTATGCACTAATTTGCTTTTTGTTCGTTGTTGTAAAACTTTAAGTATGGGGTGACCTCATGTTGGGATCATCTCCACGTTTGGACCACTTTGTTTTGTAATAAATGGTTGTATGATATTTGGACCCGCAATGTTTCTGTTGTACCACTCTGAGGGATGTAATATTTGCGGAACGGTGTTCTGTAAGTGTTATGTCAACGACTTGCGTACTACAACATGCAGTGGTATGCTGGGTCACCGCATAACATCATTTCTGTTGAGTATCATCGGTAACTTTTAGCCCATAGTGTTGGTAAGAATCGCCAAGTAGACCCCCTCACTGAAAACCTTGATACACCCGGTTGATAACTTTTTTGTTACATGTCCGATAACATCGCACCTGTTTAGTATCATCGGTAACTTTTAGTCCATAGTGTTGGTAATAATCGCCAAGTAGACCCCCTCACTGAAAACCTTGATACACCCGGTTGATAACTTTTTAGTTACATATCCGGTAACATCGCACCTTTTTAGTATCATCGGTAACTTTCTGTCTATAGCGTTGGTAATAATCGCCAAGTAGACCCCTCACTAAAAACCTTGATACACCCGGTTGGTAACTTTTTAGTTACATGTCTGGTAACATCATTTCTGTTGAGTATCATCGGTAACTTTTAACCCATAGTGTTGGTAATAATCGCCAAGTAGACCCCCTCACTGAAAACCTTGATACACCCGGTTGATAACTTTTTAGTTACATGTCCGGTACCATCGCACCTCTTCAGTATCATTGGTAACTTTCTGTCTATAGCGTTTGTAATAATCGCCAAGTAGACCCCCTCACTAAAAACCTTGATACACCCGGTTGATAACTTTTTAGTTACATGTCCGGTAACATCGCACCTGTTCAGTATCATCGGTAACTTTCTGTCTATAGCGTTGGTAATAATCGCCAAGTAGACCCCTCACTAAAAACGTTGATACACCTGGTTGATAACTTTTTAGTTACATGTCCGGTAACATCGCTCCTGCTCAGTATCATCGGTAACTTTCTGTCTATAGCGTTGATAATAATCGCCAAGTAGACCCCTCACTCAAAACGTCGATACACCGGGTTGATAACTTTTAGTTACATGTCCGGTAACATCGCTCCTCTGCAGTATCATCGGTAACCTGATATGCGACTGATAACTAGTACGTGGGGGATTATCCCACTTGGTAACTTGTTTGCTATAGAATTTGGTCACATTGCTTAAGTAAACCACACCCCTCGGTAACTTTGTATGTTATAGCATCGGTAACAAATGATATGTATCGCATGGTCGATAACTTTATGCATATGCGCTTGGTAACAATTTGTACCACTTTTTTGTCATTGGTAACTTTTAGTCAAGTGCGCTGGTAATAATGTTTTTTAAGCATCCCACCCCTGATAGCTTGCTTTTGCCATGTGATTGGTAACTTTTAGACTGATGTGTTGGTAATAATACGCCAAGTGTCTGAACCCCAATAACTTTTAACCTGATATGCGACTGATAACTAGTACGAGGGGATACAACCGTTGGTAACTTGTTTGTTATAGCTTTGATAACATTTCTTAAGTAAATCACACCCCTTGGTAACTTGTTTGGTATAGCATCGGTAATAAATGATGTGTATTGCATGGCCGATAACTTTATGCATATGCGCTTGGTAACAATTTGTACCACTTTTGTCATTGGTAACTTTTAGTCAAGTGCGCTGGTAATAATGTTTTTTTAAGCATCCCACCCCTGATAGCTTGCTTTGCCATGTGATTGGTAACTTTTAGACTGATGTGTTGGTAATAATACGCCAAGTGTCTGGACCCTAATAACTTTTAACCTGATATGCGACTAATAACTAGTACGAGGGGATACAACCGTTGGCAACTTGTTTGTTATAGCTTTGATCACATTTCTTAAGTAAACTATACCCTTTGGTAACTTGTTTGGTATAGCATCGGTAATAACTTTTTCATTGGTAACTTCTAGTCCAGGGTTCCCGACCTTGCGCGCCTCTCCTTATCCCGACCTCCATCCTACCCGGCTCGGCTCCCCCCGATAATCGCCGGTGCGGTACGGCTCCGGGTGCTCGTCCACGAGGAGGACGCCGACCGGTTCCTCCAGATGCGCCGTCGGTGCCGCCAGGGAGAGGCCGACCCGCTCTCCTCCGACTACCCCTCCGCCTCCACATGCCGCTGGTCAGTACGGGACGGTGGCGACGGAGCGGCATGAAGAAGCCGCTGCAGCCGGTGAGCTCTATGGTCATGACCCTGGATTCGGCTACGCGCAGGCGACCTGGATAAGTGGGCGTCGTCCTTGCGGCATGCCCCTGTTTAGTTATTTACTCCACCTGGATGCGTGGACCTCAAGGTTTGTTTCCCCCTGTTTAGTTATTTACTCCACCCATATCTCATTCTTTGATTTTGTTTACTCTGCATTTTTGTGTGCCAACCAGATGTAGTTCAAGTTATCAATTTGTCAATGCCTAAATAGTTTCAGTAACCATGTTTATGTTTTCGATTTGACCCTGAGATTTAAATTTCATTCCCCGATTTTGTTTGTGTTCATGTGATTTTTCTGTTAATCTATTACTGAATTATCCTACAGACCAGTTTTCAAACTGTTGACAACAGATGTGCAATTAGATAAGTCAATCGTGTTGAAATATGTAGCTTTGGTTGTCTGACTGTCAGAGCATGTAACTTGTTTTTAGATCTGTTGGATGTCAATGTCGTACATCATCAGGGGCTGATGGAACTTGCCTTTAAGAACTCACGTGTGAGAAGCTAGATCTATTTGATGATCAATCTCAATTGACTAGCATGTATCAACCTACCCACCTGGCTAGCTTATGTGCAAGTTGTTGCACAGGTTCATAGATTGATCGAAGTATCCGCTAGCTAGCTTGGCATCACGCTGAACATCAAGCTAGCCTTGCACGACCTCCAGCAGGAATTGATCCAGTGCCGAAATCTATTAGCCTCGTGTTAGTGCTAGGTGTGACTTCACGCAGCGGTCAATCTCGACGACTCTCGGTCAAAGTAAAGCTCAGTCTGAGGTTAACATTATATGTTTTTTTTTACCAGTTCCATTATAAACATATTTGTTCAGTCTTCTCTGCTTCTCGGCAGTTCCAATGCCTTACAAGTTTTGTTTGAATTCAGTTTATCATCTATTCTGTAAGTTATCTGCACTTTGTAGTGTTTATAAGTTTTCTTCTGATCTTCTCTCATCTTCCAGAACTGGTGGTGTGTGCGGCAATTGGTCAACTGATATTCCAGGACTGGTAAGAAAAAATCTCAGTTTTTTAGTCTATGATAATGCACGCTTCTATATCTCTTTCTGTAGGTATATAAATGAGATACCAACACAATGCGGCCATTTGTACTACACACTTACAACCCTACACCGATGGCTTATTACTGATTTTTAGTTGTTTACACATATTGCTTTGATTTGAAGTGCAATGACTTTCGATCTATGCAGGTTAAATTGGTGTATATCTCAAACGGTTTGTTTTCTCCTACAAGAGAAAGATTAATGATCCTGAGGACTATGATGTGTACGCCTGCACATATTGATGTGGCGCACCTTTATCTTTGGATGGTGCTAAGTGTTTAGGATTGTCCTATGTCGGATGTTAGTGCCACATTGTAATTTGGATCATGCAATTTGCAAGTTCTTATGTCATTGTGTTATTTGTGCAAATATTATGTCATATTGGGTTATGTGAACGTATCATTGGTACAACATCTTATTGTGCTATCTGAATTTTTTGTGTAATATGCATTTTATTTTTTTATAACATCTTAATTGTGCTATCTGGAATATTTGGGGAAAATGTATTTTTTTAATACCGAAATTCATATTAGTGACGGGCATGATAATGGGCCTATCACTAGTATACACATATTTCATTTTTATACTACTCGGAACTGGAGTTCTTTAATTGATCAAATTATTTATACTAGTTGAAAGTGGAATTCTGAGCTCCCTCCCATTTTTTCTACCCTAAAATATCGCTAGCCCAAAAAAGGAATTGTGCTTCCATAATTTTTTTTTCCACTCGAAATCACAAATTCAAAATTTGTCCCGTGCAACAAAAGGGAATAGAACAGCTGGGCGCACGAATCCAGCCCACCAGCCCAGCCCAAATAAAAGGAATAGAACAGCTCCGTGCATAAACGTAGCCTACCGAGCCAGCCTGGCTCTAAGCGAACCCAAAAAGGGAATGGAACAGCCCACGCGCATGCACGTACGTTTTCCTTTTTTGGGCTGGGCACCTGGTCGGAAACCGCGCGACGGAAACGGACTTGTCGAGCGCGCGCAAGCTAGTCTATCCCTCCACCATCGGGTATGTATTGTCGTTGTCGCCGTGGTGAATGAGGACTTGCGAAGGATCCGCTAGCCGCCCAGAATCTAAATCTGTCGATTAAAACAGGATAAAAATGGGCATGAACACATGTACCCTTTACGGCTCTACCTTCCGTAGTCTGGAGATTCCAGCAAAACATTTGTGCAGATCGACTGGGTGCGAATTACGAGCCCTCAGTCCACGGTGAAATGTCATGCAACATATACTATTCAAACTTATATGAATTTGGCAATGTAATTTTGACAGCATATCCAACCCAACACTTTGTTGACCAAAATGATGGCCAAATTAAGTTGAACCCTGGAAAGTGTGCGCACCATGCATGTAATTGTTTATGGAGGGAGTATCATCATTAACCTTATACCTGCGCACCTCAAATTACTAATAGTACAGTTTTCGCCACGCAAAAAAAACCCTAATACAGTAACGGTTATTCTAGATTAGATACTTGTTCCGGTAGTTTCTCATTACCATTTTTTGTTTTCTCAGTCTCAATCGATTGAGATTTTCATGAAAAATATAATCCGGCTGTAAACGTGCAAATTACACCTTTTAGTAAACTGAAGTTGACTTTTTAAAAATCATTTTTTTAACTTGGTCACGAATGATCTCGACATATCAATCATCGACCATTTCGTGACCGTGGGAGGAATTTTGCAGCCTACACCAAACTTGTTAGAGCTGACATCACCAAGTTTAATAATTACGTAATATTTTAAAAACTAACAACTAACTTTCTCATTTTTAAATATTTACTTATTTTTATTTTACAAGGATCTAGTCGAGATTTTGAGACTAGCCCTCGAGGAATTCAGTGGTAGGTATCGTCTCGCATGATATATTTTCTGTTTGGAAAAAGTCCAAAATAAACCTCGAATTTATAGCCACAAGCTAAATCAAACCCTGAACTCCTAATCCCTGAAATTGTCACATTGAATTTGTCAATCCCGGTCTATTTTAAACCCTATACCAGTTTTTAGCAGTTAGAAAAAGTCAACCACGGTTGGAATTATTATATACTCTCAGTGACAGGGTGGGTCCACATGTAATGTCTTTCGTCCCCAATATGACAATGGCGTCCGCCTCCTGGGATTCGAGGGCCGCCGTCGTAGCTGTTGTTTCTCTGAACGCGGGCGCGCGAGGGTGGTGGTGCTCGGGATTGGAGGCGCCATCATGGCTGCTACTGCTCTAGACGCGGGTGTGTGCCCGTGGTGGTGCTCGGGATTGGAGGTGCCGCCGTGGCTGCTACTCTAGACGTGGGTGTGTACCGGCGCCGCCGGGTGCCGCTGCTGGCCGCTCGCTGCGGCGCCGCTCCGACTAGCCCTCAAGTCGTCAACCGTGTCCTTCTCGCCGTCGTCCTGTCCAAGAAGTCCGCATCACGGCTCGCTGCTGCTCCCCACTTGACGGAGTAGTACTGCAAGATTTGTTCAAACAGATGTGCCATAGAGCACCAAATGGACCAAGAAGTTGTTGAGAATATAGGCAATTGTTCGATTAAATTAATCCAGTAATAAATCATGAACATGGCATAAACAGTGCTAATGACATACTGAAACTTGATGATAAAACTACGTACTAGATAGATAGTAGAAACAACTACACATATGACTAGTGCTACAAACATGGAAATAATCAGGAGAGAAATAAACATATATACCCTCCAGTAGGCCAGTTAGCCGTAGCAGAAGCAGTGGCGTCGTCGATGATCCTCTTGTCAGCAGCAGCTTGCTCCTTGTCGGCGTCGGTGGCCATGGCGATGATGAAGGCGACACGGAAGTAGTTGATGCAGAGGAAGTAGACGAATGGGAGCGAGCAGTCGCGTAGGAGACGCTCCCCAAATAGCCCCTCTCCCGTACAGGATCTGGAGAGGCGGGGTTTCGGAGGGCTGCTCTCCCGTCGGCCGTGTACGCGGTAGACGGGATGAGATCAGCGATGGCAACAACAGCGAGAGGAACTGGTGGCGGCGCGAGCGGATGCAATCTTTCTGGTGTCTGCTGGAGAGGAGCGACCTCTCTTATATAGGCACACACGCAGGTGGAAGGCCAACGGAAACGCACGTAGTTAACGCGCGCAGTTAAGGGAGAATTAAGAGACTGGAAACGGCCGTAATTAAGGCAGATGTTTCAGCTCACATTCATTCTCCATTAACGCTATTAAGTTTCCGTTGCTGTTCATATTTTTCCTGCGTGATAAAAAGATAAGCTCGGCTCGGCGAGATTCCCGCAACCCGCAGCGCGTCGTGACGTGACGTTCCGAGGCGAGGCGAGGCGGGCGGCGGAGGAGGAGGAGCGCGTGTGTGGAACGTCTCCTTTCTCTTCACAGCCAACACCTCATACATGGTAGAGAAGAGCTCACATTATAAACTGGTGTACATCTCTCTAAACTAGCCATGTGGGACTAAACTCCCACGTACCACTCTCAAATGGCAGCATGGGCCTTTAGGGATTTTTCTGAAATTGTTACATGGGTCTAAAGCCCACCCTAATATTGATAGCAATATTTCAGCAATCCCCCACCAGATCCCAAAGACCCATGATGTTCTTTGTTCCAAACACTGTTTTGATATACCAATATTTTTAGTGGAGACCTGTTAAGGTTGAGCTCCACCTAGAGCGAATAGCTACACTCCTTCACAACTGACAATGGACTATGCCTTGAATTGTCAATTTGGCGTAAAGTAGTTTCACCAAACGTCTTACTAGTACTAGGCTGCCGAAGGCTGACCCCTCGGGTGGAGCATATTAGTCACACTCCTGACCTATTCATGAACTTACCAGAGACCAACCAATCTCATAGACTGTGATCAGCAGTTAGGTTCATATAGGTGTGTTCCTCCAAAAATCGCTCTGTAGGATAGCATCTTGCTTATATAAGGCATTGGAACACATTAAGACAAATGTCAACCTGCCATACAGTTACCGAAAGTATTGCATCTCCAATGAGTGGGTTAGTAAAAGTACTCTCCTCAGTTATCCACCAGCTTGTTTTCCCAGGTCCTAATTCACGGGATCTCCGATCACATAGGTTGGGTTACTACCATGGCAACTCATGTGGGTTTCATCCCTATCTCCCTCGATGCATTTTCTATCACAACACGTGATAACCCTTTGGTAAAGGGATCTGCCAGATTCTTAGCCGACTAGATATAATCCAACGCTATAAGTCCGGAGTTTCTCAAATGTCTGACAACTTTTAATCTCATTCTTATATGTTTGTTGGACTGCATGTTGTCTTTTGAACTCTTGACCTTGGTAATCACTGTCTGATTGTCACAGTTCATAAGGATAGCCGGAACTGGCTTTTCAACCACAGGCAAGTCCATCAAAAGATCTCGAAGCCATCCTGCTTCGACACCAGATGTGTCCAATGCAGTTAATTTACTTCCATTGTTGATCTCGTCAGGATCGTTTGCTTGCAAGACTTCCAGGAAACAACACCACCTCCAAGGGTAAACACATAACCCGTTGTGGCTTTCATCTCATCAGCATCAGAGATCCAATTCGCATCACAATACCCCTCAAGCACTGACGGGCTTCCAGAATAGTGAAGTCCGTAGTTCTTAGTACCTTTCAGATAGCGCATAATTCTTTCGACAGCATGCCAATGAACATCACCCGGATTGGAAACAAACCGGCTCAGTTTGCACACAGCAAACATGATGTCAGGCCTTATAGCGCTTGCTAAGTACATGAGTGAACCAATGACTTGAGAGTACCTCAACTGATCCTTAGCTGTGCCTGTGAACTTTCGAATCTGCACACTAGGATCATAAGGTGTTGGAGAAGTTTTGCAGTCCGAATATCCAAAGCGACTCAAAATCTTCTCAACATAATGGGATTGCAAAAGTGTAATCCCACCTTCATTGTCTCTCAATAGCTTGATGTTCAAAATAACATCAGCCACACCTAGGTCTTTCATTTCAAAGTTCTGAGACCGAAATGACTTAACCTCCTCAATAACTTTGAGGTTGGTCCCAAATATCAGTATGTCATTAACATACAGGCACAGTATAACTCCTTCGCCCCCACCATGGCGATAGTATACACATTTGTTAGCTTCATTAACAACAAAACCAGCAGAGGTTAAAGTTGTATTGAACTTCTCATACCATTGCTTAGGTGCTTGCTTTAGGCCATATAAAGATTTCAGTAACTTACACACCTTTCCTTCCTGACCATCTAATACAAAGCCATCTGGCTATTGCATGTAGATTTCCTCGTCTAGCTCTCCGTTCAGGAAAGCCGTCTTGACATCCATCTGGTGGACGAGAAGACCATGCGAGGCCGCCAACGAGAGTAATACTCGTATGGTGGTCAGTCTGGCCACAGGTGAATAAGTATCCAAGAAATCTTCCTCTTCTTTCTGGAATAACCCTTGGCCACAAGCCTAGCCTTGTACTTTTCAATTTTACCATCGGGCCTAAGCTTCTTTTTAAACACCCACTTACATCCCAATGGTTTACAGCCATAGGGACGTTCAGTAATTTCCCATGTTCCGTTAGCCATGGAGTCCATCTCGCTACGGACCGCTTCTTTCCAGTAATCAGCATCCGGAGACACATAAGCCTCTGAGATAGAAGTGGGAGTATCATTGATACGTCTCAAATATATCTATAATTTTTGATGTTCCATGCTGTTATTATATCAATTGCTACATGTTTTGGTTACACTTCATATCATTTTTATGCATTTTCTGGGACTAACCTATTAACAAGATGCCACAGTGCCAGTTCCCTGTTTTCTGCTGTTTTTGGTTTCAGAAAATCTATTAAGGAAATATTCTCGGAATTGGACGAAACAAAAGACATCGTCAATAATATCACGAGGAGATCACGGAGTCCAAAGGGGAGTCGGAGCAGACCCACCAGGGGGCCACGCCACACTAGGGCGCGGCCCAGGGTGGGCCCGCGCCCCCTATGGCGTGGTGGCCCCCTCGGCCACCGACGCCGCCTCTTCGCCTATATATTCTCCGCGACGCGAAAACCCTATTACGGTCGATCATATTCCACGAAAAGTTCCGTCGCGGCCGTCATCGTCAATCTCAGATCGGAGGAGTTCTGAAGCTCTTCCCGGCACCCTGCCGGAGGGGAGATCATCACCGGAGGGCTCTACATCACCATGCCTGCCTCCGGAGTGATGCGTGAGTAGTCCACCCCTGGACTACGGGTCCATAGCAGTAGCTAGATGGTTGTCTCTCTACCTTGTGCCTCCATGTTTAGATCTTGTGAGCTGCCTAACATGATCAAGATCATCTTATTGTAATGCTAGATGTTGTGTTTGCTGGGATCCGATGAATATTGATACCATGTTTATTCAAGTTGTTTATCTATGTGCTCTTGATCTTGCATGCTCTCCGTTGCTAGTAGATGCTTTGGCCAAGTAGATGCTTGTGACTCCAAGAGGGGGTATTTATGCTCGATAGTGGGTTCAGTCTCTAGATATCTGGATCAGTGACAGAAAGGTCTAAGATGGTAGATGTGCTGTTGCTACTAGGGATAAAACATTGGTGCAGTGTCCAAGGGCACTTGTATTGATTACATTACACACTTTACTTCATGCAATAATCTGTTGTTAGCAACTTAATACTGAATGGGATGCGGATGCTGCCTTGAAGGTGGATTATTTAGGCATAGATGTTGTTGGAATAACGGTCTATGTACTTTGTTGTAATGCCCAACTAGATTTCATAGTAGACATCTTGGCATGTATTGCATTGTTATGCCCTCTCTATTTGTCAATTGCCCAGCTGTAATTTGTTTACCCAACATGCTAGTTATCTGTTCTGAGAGAGACACCACTAGTGAACTGTGGACCCTGGTCCAATTTCCTCATACTGTTTACACAACCTGCTGCAATCATCTGTTTCCTGTTACTTGCTGTTTTTCCTGCTGTTTTCCACACCATACGTTTAACTCTTTGTTTCTGCAAGACCGGAGAGATTGACAACCTCTCTGTTTCGTGTTGGGCAAAGTTCTGGTTTGTGTCTGTGCAGATTCCACGTTGGTGCAAGCTCCCTAGCGCCAGGGGGAGTCAACATCAACAACCTTCCGATAGATCGTCAAGTCCTACTGGATTGATAACCTTGGGTAGATTTCTCAAGGGAAAACTTCTGCTGTCTACATCATAACCTTCCTCTTGGGGTTCACCAACACGTAGCCATCAAGCTGTTTTCTGGCGCCGTTGCCGGGGACTTGGAGGCTATTGGAAAGGGGAGTCTCTCAGTTCCAATCTCTTTACTTTGTTTTTTGTCTTGTTTTATTTTTGTTTTGCTTGCTGTTAAAAATCAAAAACCCAAAAAAATTAAATTCCTGCATCTAGTTTTTAATTTCGAGTTGCCCTGTTGCTTGTTTTAGGCTTGCTAAAATGAGTAATCCTGAAAATACTAAGTTGTGTGACTTTACTAGCACAAACAACAATGATTTTATCTGTACACCCATTGCTCCACCTGCTTCTAAAGCAGAATTTTATGAGATTAAGCCTGCACTGTTAAATCTGGTTATGAAAGAGCAATTTTCTGGTGTTAGTACTGATGATGCTGCTGCCCACTTAAACAACTTTGTTGAACTTTGTGATATGCAAAAGTATAAGGAGGTAGAGAGTGATATTATTAAGCTGAAATTGTTTCCTTTCTCTTAAGAGGAAGAGCTAAAGATTGGTTGCTATCTTTGCCTAGAAATAGTATTGATTCCTGGACTAAATGCAAAGATGCTTTCATTGGAAAATATTATCCTCCTGCTAAAATTATCTCTTTAAGAAGTGGTATTATGAACTTTAGGCAACTTGATAATGAGCATGTTGCCCAAGCTTGGGAAAGAATGAAGTCTTTGGTTAAAAATTGCCCCACTCATGGACTGACTACTTGGATGATCATCCAAACCTTTTATGCAGGACTAAATTTTTCCTCAAGGAACTTATTGGACTCGGCTGCTGGAGGGACCTTTATGTCCATCACTTTGGGTGCTGCTACAAAGCTTCTTGATGATATGATGGTAAATTATTCTGAATGGCACACTGAAAGGCTCCAACTGGTAAGAAGGTAAATTCTGTTGAGGAAATTTCCTCCTTGAGTGATAAAGTTGATGCTATTATGACTATGCTTTCGAATGGACATGGTGTTGTGGATCCAAATAATATTCCTCTTGCTTCTTTGGTTGCTCATGATGAGAAAAATGTTGATGTAAACTTCATTAAAAATAACAACTTCAACAACAATGCCTATAGGAATAATTTTGGTAGCAACAATTATAGGCCATATCCTTCTAATGGTAGCAACTCTTATGGAAGTCCTAATGGCAAGTTTGGCATGGTTAGTGAAGAAAGAATGATAGAGGTTGAGAAAGCAACTAAGGATTTTATGCAAAAGCAATTTGAGCAAAATAAGATATTCACTAGAATGATGGAGGAACAATCTAGTATGCTAAGGAATATAAGTCACCAAATTGAAAATCTAAATAATGAAATCTCAGGTTTGCAAACTAGGATTTCTAATACTGAGACTTATGTTTCGAATTTGTCAGATTCTCAAACCTCCTTGATAAATAAAATGGCAGCTAAACCCGAAGCTATTAAAGAAAAAACTAGTACAACAGCTGCTGTTAGAGTTTGCACTATTTTTACTAATGAAACAAATGTAGCCCTAGTGCTAATGCGCCCCCTACTGTTAGTGAAAAGATAATAAGTGTTGGAAATGTCTCTACTACCTCTACAAAAAGTTTTAAATTGCCTGATAGCACTACTTTTGTTCCTAGTAAAAGTGCTGAAATTTTTAGAGGTGTTGGTGATAATTGCTCCATTGTTTTTGATGACAACAACTTCAATTTCGAAAATTGTAACATAACTGAAGTCATCATGTTCTTGCAAAAGCTAGCTAAGAGTCCTAATGCTAGTAAAATAAATATGGCTTTTACTGAACATATTATCAAAGCTCTCATGCATGCTAGGGAAGAAAAATTAAAACTTGAAGCTTCTATCCCTAGGAAGTTAGATGATAATTGGGAACCTGTTATTAAAATGAAACTGAGTGAGTTTGAATGCAATGCTTTGTGTGACCTTGGTTCTTGTATTTCGGTTATGCCTAAAAATTTATATGATATTCTCAAGCTTGCACCTTTGGAAAAATGTCATTTGGATGTTCACTTTGCTGATTCTTCTATGAAGAAACCTTTAGGAAAAGTTGATGATGTTTTGATAATGGTTAATAACAATCTTGTCCCTGTTGATTTTGTGGTTTTGGATATTGAATGCAATCCTTCTTGTCCTATTGTTTTGGGAAGACCTTTTCTGAGAACTGTTGGTGCTGTTATTGATATGAGAGAGGGGAATATAAAATTTCAATTCCCACTCAAGAAAGGTATGGAACACTTCCCTAGGAAGAAGATGAAATACTCACATGATACTAGTGTCAAGACAAATTATGGTTTTGGATTTTCTGGTCTTGACAATACTTGATGCATCTCTTCATGCCTAGCTCAAAGGCATTAAAGAAAAGCACTTCTGGGAGATAACCCATGTTTTTATTTGCTGTTTTATTTTTGTTTTCTTGAGTCAAGGATGCTTGTTTACCTCTGTAGCAACTCCTTTGTATCTTTTATTTGCTGTTTTGTTGTGCCAAGGAGAGTTACTAATGCAAAGTTGGTATTTATTTTCGGGACTGCATTGGACAGATTGCTGTTCGTCACCGTTTAATTCAGTAGAAAATCAGAAAAAATCGAAAAATGCTGAAATTTTTTGTGCATGTTCCTGATGATGTTACGCAACTTTCATTATTTCAAAAGTTTTTCATCTGAGCATCGTAAGTGCCTCGAAAAAATTCGTCAATACAGACTGTTCTGGTTTGACAGATTCTGTCTTTTATTTTGCATTCTCTCTTTTACAAGTTTTTAAGTGGTTTCTTTTCATGTAAAGGAACCTCGGATTTCACTACTAGAAATCTATAGCCGACGCTGTTCTTAGCGTAGCCCAAATTAACACAGTCCACGGTCTTTGGTCCAAGCTTACGCTTTTTGGGGATCGGCACATTGACTTTCGCCAAGCATCCCCAAGTACGCAAGTATGAGAGTGTCGTTTTTCTCTTCTCCCATTTTTCATAGGGAGTGATCTCACTGTCTTTTGTCGGAACTTTATTCAGGACATGACATGACGTCAATACAGCCTCCCCCCACCATGCCTTGGATAACCCCGATGTATCTAATATGGCGTTAACCAAATCTGTTAGAGTACGGTTTTTTTCCGTTCAGCAACCCCATTTGACTGGGGTGAATAGGGAGGCGTCCTCTCATGAATAATGCCGGGTTCCGCACAGAAAGAACCAAACTCATGTGAGAAGTACCCTCCACCACGATCTGACCGGACTCGTTTAATTTTCTTTTCAAGTTGATTATCAATTTCTGCCTTATAGATTTTAAAGTAGTGTAGAGCCTCATCTTTAGTGCTTAACATATATATATAGCAAAATCTAGTGGAATCATCTATGAGTGTCATGAAGTATCTTTTTCCACCTTTAGTCAGCATGACATTCATCTCACAAAGATCAGAATGTATGAGTTCTAACGGTGCCAAGTGTCTCTCCGTCGCAGCTTTATGGGGCTTGCGAGATTGCTTTCCTTGCACACACGAAAGGCACTTAGAACCTTTGGCTAAAGTGACATTCGGGATTAAATTCAATTTTGCTAACCGCGTCATAGAACCGAAACCAATGTGACAAAGACGTGAATGCCAAACTTCTGTTTCATTAATATTCGAATGAATATTGTTCACGACTTTATTACAAAAATTAGCGAGGGAAAAGCGGAACAAGCCTCCGCATTCATAACCTTTTCCAACAAATAGTCCATATTTCGTAACAACTACTTTATTAGACTCCAGTACCAACTTAACCCCTTCTCTACATAGAAGGGAGCCACTAACGAGATTCTTCTTGATGGCGGGGACATGCTGCACCTTCTTGAGCTGCATGATCCTTCCCGAAGTAAACTTCAGATCGACCGTGCCAACTCCAAGAACAGAAGCACTTGTGCCATTCCCCATCAGTACGGATCCGTTTCCTGTGACCTGATAAGAAGAAAACAATGAGTGTCAGCACATACATGTATATTTGCACCCGTGTCAATCCACCAATCGTTAGACTGAAAAACTGAAGATACAGTAAACAAATTACCGTACCCGGATGCACCATTCTCATTGTTGCTCACAACCATGTTGGCAGACTTGGAGTCCTCTCCTGGTTTCCTGAACTTCTTTGGGCACTTGGGAGCCCAATGTTCCTCTGAATCACATGTGAAGAAGGCTCCCTTCTTCTTATCCTTGTTGAAGGGCTTCTTACCCTTCTTCTTGAAGTCGGTATTCTGTTGGACACTAGGTCTTCCTTGGGCTTGTGGTGGTTGGAGTTCTTCTGTACAAAATTGGCGACAGAAGATCCCTCGTTCCCTTTTCCGTTTGAGTCATTTGCTCTCGAGTTCTGCTCCACACTCAGATGGCCGATGACATACTCCACTGAGAATTCACGCATCTGATGTTTCAAAGTAGTAGTAAAGTTCCTCCAGGAATTGGGCAGCTTAGCGATTATGCACCCCGCGACAAACTTGCCCGGTAACACACACTTCAGAAGCTCAAGCTCCTTAGCGATGCACTGTATCTCGTGAGCTTGTTCCAATACAGAACGGTTTTCAACCATCTTGTAATCATGGAACTGCTCTATAGTGTACACCTCGCTTCCAGCATCAGTTGCGCCGAATTTAGATTCGAGCGCCTCCCACAAGTCCTTGACAACCCGCACATGTGAATATGCATCAACCAACTTATCTCCGATCACGCTCAGAATGGCTCCAACAAAGACGACGGTGGCATCCCTAAACGACTTCTTATGTTCAGGAGCAATCGTTCCATTAGGAGTAACACCGGCGACCCAGAACACGTTAATTGCAGTGAGTCATAAGGTGGTTTTAGTTTGCCAACGCTTAAAATATGTCCCCTTAAACGGGGCTGGTTTCAATGCAGCAGCAAAACATTGACCGAAAATTGCCTACACATATTAGATTTTTGGATTGTTGAGAATATAGGCAATTGTTCGATTAAATTAATCCAGTAATAAATCATGAACATGGCATAAACAGTGCTAATGACATACTGAAACTTGATGATAAAACTACGTACTAGACAGATAGTAGAAACATCTACACATATGACTAGTGTTATAAACATGGAAATAATCAGGAGAGGATAAACATATTATACCCTCCAGTAGGCCAGTTGGCCGCAGCAAAAGCAGTGGCGTCGTCGGCGATCCTCTTGTCAGCAGCAGCTTGCTCCTTGTCGGCGTCGGTGGCCATGGCGATGATGAAGGCGACGCGGAAGTAGTTGATGCAGAGGAAGTAGACGAACGGTAGCGAGCAGTCGCGTAGGAGACGCTCCCCAAATCGCCCCTCCCCGTACAGGATCTGGAGAGGCGGGTTTCGGAGGTCTGCTCCCGCGACGTGCCGAGGCGTGGCGAGGCGGGCGGCGGAGGAGGAGGAGCGCGCGTGTGGAACGGCTCCTTTCTCTTCACAGCCAACACCTCATACATGGTACAGAAGAGCTCACATTATAAACTGGTGTACATCTTTCTAAACTAGCCATGTGGGACTAAACTCCCACGTACCACTCTCAAATGGCAGTATGGACCTTTAGGGATTTTTCTGGAATTGTTACATGGCCTAAAACCCACCCTAATATTGATAGCAATATTTCAGCAGAAGCAGTGTCGAGACGCAGCAAATGACGCAATCGGCCGGCCGACAGCGCCAGTGACCGCACCCGCGGCGGCATTCGACAGCTAGCTGGCAGCACCCACGCACGCAACTGCATACCACCAGCTCGCATGAAGGCAAGGCAGACACCATGTGCCCCGCTGCAGCGGCTGAGCAACCATGCGGTCGCCAAGCTTGTGCGCAGGCAACATAGCCATGTGCGTGCTAGCTCAGATTCATCCGGTCGTGTGTGCGTCTCTGTGTGCAGCCGGCACGAAAGATTTCACAGCCGCAGTTCCTGCTCTACATGCCCTCCATGATTGAGCAATCTTGTACTACTGCAATGGTTCGTCATGGCACCAACGCGAGGAACGGACTACGACTGCGTGACATCTAGGCTGAGTTTCTTCTAGCGATTCCTTGCATGGTGAATGCTGGGTCGTGGCTGTGAATGCGACAGAGGTTGGGGATAAATATGACACGTGGGACCACATTGTTAGTGAGAGTAACATGTTAGCCTGATCGGGATTGTAATATTCCTGGTCAGCCAAACAGGTATAGGGTCTAAAATAGACCGAGATCGACAAGTTTAGAGTGCCAATTTCAGGGATTGAGAGTTTAGGGTTTGAATTAGCTATTCGCTATAAATTCAAGGTTTGTTTCCTTTTTGTTTCTTTGTTCGGTGAGCGAGCGTCATCGTCCATCAACTCACTCGACTCAGCTAATGTTCAGCAGCAGGACCCTGCAGCTGTGTGGATCCGTGCGTGGCCATAAGCAGTGGCGGATCTACTTGGGAGCAACCGGGTGCACAGGACACCGGGTAAAACGAAATTTCTTTGTGAAATAGCAAATTTTCACCATATATGCACCCCCTAAAAGATGAATTTTCACGCTTGGTGCACCGGTAGGCACCCTGGTGCTATATGCCCTAGCTCCGCCACTGGCCATAAGGATACGCAGCATCCACGTCACCGTCAGTCGTGTTACATCTTCCTACAAGCATGTACTACTACGTTTACTGGTGAGATCTCGTCCGTGAATTGTCATGGTACGTGGACGTGCCGTTCCCCTTCGCTTTCATTTCATGCTTGGTTTATTGTACGTGGTGACGACTGACGACCGCGTCGAAGCCACCGACCGATTGATCGACGGTCCAGATGCG
Organism: Poa pratensis; assembly: GCA_947311845.1. Classification (NCBI taxonomy): domain Eukaryota; kingdom Viridiplantae; phylum Streptophyta; class Magnoliopsida; order Poales; family Poaceae; genus Poa; species Poa pratensis. The sequence continues at coordinate 51,047,325 of CAMZMU010000041.1, forward strand.
GCCAACGAACCCACGCCGAGATCACGGCCATATGATCTGGAAGATGTAACTGTTGTATGGCTCTCGATCTGCCTCCAAAACACCTTGCAGTTCTGTACAATTCCTTCATGTTTTATGTTGTGTTTTTCTCCATAAACAAGACAATATTAATATGCATGCACACGTACTACGATTGACAGATTTAGTTGGCCTATATAGTTGCAACTTGCAAGAGCAATCGCGTCACTATACTTTGATTTAAGCACATTGTTTGGCTTTACTCAGGGCATGTGCATTCGATGGCCCGTTTAAAAAAAGCGAACGATGTCATGCTACACTATGTCTAACACGACATTAATTTTCCTATGCTACTCGTGAGGTCAGGTCAGTGTTATATAGCTGTGCTTCATTATAGTATTATTAAGGAAGTGATCCCCCAATGCAACTTGGGCGATTGAGTGGCACTTTTGTTTCTTGGTCTCAACCTTATCACCCTCTTCTTTTTTGCGACGACTGTCTCAATCTTATCCGATATTACTACATTTTAGATTTGCACACAAGGAACAGGCTGATTTTAATATTAGAAGGCAAATGCTGATTGCCCCCCCCCCCCCCCCCCCCCCCCCCCGGATTCTTGCCTGGTATAAAAAGTTAGGAACAAAAAACACGTATGAGAAACAATGCTAGAGAGAAAGCAAACCCTCCATGTCATCTTGAAAAGACGATAAAAACAAGTCAACAATAGATTATCGCTTACTGTCATGTCATTTCTAGCAATTAGTTATGATTACTTTAGTGTAAAACTACTCCCTCGGTTCCGAAATAATCTACATCATAGACTTATTATTTGTTCGGAAATAATCTACATCCTAGATGGGTTCCACCTTAGTGCATAAAGCCATGCACCTTGATAATTGAAGCAAGTATTAATTAGCATCCAACTCCATCTCCACTAACCTATCCGTGAGTAGTATTTGAATGAAAATTGCATGGTATTAATTGTTCCTTGTTAACCGAGTATGTGTTTTGTTTCTTGTGATACTCCCTCCGCTCACATACAGTATGCGTTTTGAGCGCATCACGGATACCAATGTAAGCTCTGGTAGAGCTAAATTAAATGGTGGATGGACTAATGTACCCCTGGAGTCTTAAATACATGCATGCTGTGCGACCACAAAAGCTATGCATGCATACGGCCTTGGCCCCTTGTCTCCACTGCAAATTAAAAGCGATGCATGGCCAGCGACGCTTAGAGGAGAGAATTTATTACTAAGGCGGGCATTTTGGTAAGTCAATCTCAGAACGCAAACTAAAAGTGAAAATCTCTAAAAAGCTAGAACACCAACTAGATGTAAATGGAGGGAGTACCATAATTGAAATGCATGTGAATGTGTGGCCAAATAGTACTAATAAATGTAGGGTTAAATTGTCTGAGTTTTTTAGGATGTAGATTAAAAGAGAACGGAGGGAGGGAGTATGTTAATAAGGAAGGGCATAAAGTATGATGAAGAAAATAGTCTCCTCTTAAAATTCTACTCCCACACACAGTTTAAGAAAAAGTTTGACCATTAAATTTGGTCAATAAAATATAAATTATATGTAACAAAAATTATACCATTGAATTTATATTGAAAAGAATATTTTAATGATATACTTTTTATGATATAATATTTATTTGTTATTGACAAAATTATTGGCCAAAGTGTGTTCTTGAATTGCGTGTATGCGTTATAAACTGTGATGGAGAGAGTAAGAGATCATCCTTTAATTACACCAATATGGAAACTCTAAGATAATGCTAACATGACCCTGTACGTACCTTTGGAATCACATCAATCTTCCATAATCACCACACCATGCATACTGAACTTCAACATTCATGGCTAGCCGCATTCAGAATCAAATTCCTCTTAACGGAGAAACTGGCTAGAAACATGTCCAAATGTGTGATAGCTAGTTTTTGTTTCAGTTGTGCGCAATTTTAGCTCCAGCAACACATTCTACGCCCAAAGGTGCCAATATTTGTGTAGTTTAATAAGCCTGATATAATTCGCAACTTGATCCACTTACATTTGGGAGCCTCCAGGAAGGCTTAAAAGGGCAAATATAATTCCAATACGGTAGACAGAGCACAAGCATTTCCACAACTGCACCTCTTTTTCAGAGGAAAAAAAAACATTTTCCCAATACCTAAGGATCTAGTTGTCCACTACACTTGTATTCTAGTCCAACAAACCCATGCGGATAACACTTCCAGAAAACCAAGGAAGCCAAACGAGCCACTTGTTGTAGCTACTCATCTAGCAAAACGCTTTACCTTTTTTTCCCCTAACTTTCCGAGGTGCATGCACACACAGCTGCATATGCTGACTTCGCTGCATGTATCCGTACGTGACCGGTCCCTTTGATTAATCCACACGCGAGGAGACGATCGACTATGAATCCTCCAGCTTGATGACCACCCGGCCGCCTCGCATCTCTGCGCTTTTCTTGCATCGTCTGAAAGACTGAAACCCACTGATGATATCCCATAGAGAAGACACGAGCATCAATCTGACCTCAGAATCACCTTCTCGTGAGGCACTTGCAGAATAATTTTGGACCGATGGAACGCTACGGAAATCCATCCACGGCTGCTAGCTTCTGAGGTTCATAAACCGCGTGAAAGGGAGGTGTAACCACATGACTTATGAAACTGCAAGCATGCTTGCTGACGTTTCTCCTCTATGTCACCAACAACTTGGTTAGCTTCCACGGGCATGGCGACCTGGAGATTGAAGAGGGCAAGAAGAAGCAAGCAGCACGTTAAGCTCACATGTAAAGCACCAAGACAGTTGGAGGAAGTATATATATGTATGGGGTGAAAGTAGGTTGCAGGAGTTCCAGCGAATTCCAAGTGATTCACTGTTCTACGGCCGTCATATTCTACAAGGAGAAACTATATCCAATCGGGTTTGTGAATTGTGAGATTCTGAAAGAAAAAATAAATGACAATACCAAATAGTATTATGCTAAGTCGCTAACTAAGTGGCTTTAGTAGTGTGAGATGCCACATCCCAGCCCATTTCTGCTCAGATTAAGATAAGGCCCCAATTAGATTGAGGGTATTCCAACCATAAACAGCCAGCATAATTTTACGGAGCACACTACGTGCGTAATTTTCTGCTGAGGTCCGTCGTTTTTTACCAGACGGATAATTAAAAGGTGAAGGAGTTGCTTGAACTACGGGCAACAAAATGGCATATGCATGTGTGCGTCATGGTCACCGTCACACACGCACACACGGTCAACAATCATGTGAGCAACAAGTCTTCAACGTGGCACATGCAAGAGGAAGCTCTACCTAATCTGGTGCTTCTAGACCCCAGCTTTACATTAAATTCCACAGTACCAACATCATCCTCCAGTGAGAGGCTTCCAGCTACTTAGCCAGAAAGCATTATTATTAGCTCACGCGTTGCAGGTTAGATTAGGACACCCCGACGAGTACCAAAGAAGAGAGAATCGTTGGGATTTCGCTTTGACAAAACGTACCTGGGTACTGGAAGGGCGCGCGCGTGCGTCCATCTACGAGATCTTGCGCCATGTTCCGATGCCGATCTTGTTCTACGGCACGTCCGTCCTCTTTGTCATGCTGCAATTCGACTCCTTTGGGGTATTCTATATCACCGCCGCAACGAACAAATATTGGTGCCTCTTCTCATGATGGACTGCTTGGGCCTTGCAAAAGCTATTTCTTTGATGCCTGCATCTAGGAGATAGAAAAAAGCGTTAGTATCGGCTGAAATTCTTAGTGCTGGATGCTCATGCAAACTTTCTTGTGTCTGGTGTTACAACTGCCCATGCCTGGTCAAGCCAGTACTCAGTAGTAGCTTGCAAAACACTTTTGGAATGCAATTTGCACTTTTTAGTGCTCAAACCTGTGGATGCAAGGCCAAAGAGAGTGACAAGAGTAAACAGAGACCATCTTCAGAATGATCAAATGATCCACATACGGAACAAGGGCATATGAAAAACAAGTGATTGGAAATTTCTAGTTTTCTAATGTTTACAGTTACAGAGCTCACATTATCTGAATAACGCCAATTTCTCTTGCTCCATTTCAACACAACTCAGATTGAAAATTAAAAAGTCATCCTCCCTTGACAAAATTTGCTCAAAGATTAACTTATCATCTTACCTCCCACAAAATATGTGGATTCCGAGTCTCTCTTATTACATATCAGAAATAAACAAATAAGAAGATAACTGCCACGACCACGAGCGCTCAGAATCAAGCATTTTGCCTTACCAAGCAATGGCCATTACTCCACCCATCATCAAAAGCGATCCACCCATGCTTCAGTAGCACTCTGAATGACTAACCGGAGCACGGGTTCAACCGACATCTCTGCATTGATGTATTCAACTTTGGATCATCGGTGCACCAAATCCATGGTTAATCTGGAATGAGCTGGTTGTTCAGCTGCGCCTCAAACCGGAGCCAGGATTCTGCCCTCATCTCTGTGATCATCATATCATTCTCCGGCGCTGGATAGTAGTCCTCCCTTAACTGTATGTCCCGCAAGTTTGGCATATTCAAGAAGAAGCTCATGAAGTGCTCATGCGTGGTGCCATGGACGAAGAGCTTCCTGAGTCCAACAGAGCGCTGAAATAGCCCGACTGCTGGCAGTGTCAAGCTTCTCTGGTTCACATCCTTGTCTTGAGGTGGCCAGTAGTCCAGCTCATACAAATTCACCAGTGATTCAATACCACCTAGATAAATTCGCTCCCACTGTGCAAGATCCATGTGCCCCGTTGGCGCGGTGAGTGCATAACCCACAGCCTCGCTGAGGTCCAATTTCATCTTGGCTAGTGCCTCGAAGGCGCCAAGGTCGCTTAAGCCAAATAATGACTTTGGAGGAAGGCGCGGACATGTTCGAAGATCACCCTCCACCTTAATTGAGATCTCCTCAAGCACAGGGCAGCTATCGAGCCCGGCAGAAATGAGCGGTGACAGCTGCTGCCCAGCCGCCAACCAGAGAGAGAGTGACCGTAGCATCTCCCAGCTGTTATAATTATCCAGTTCTTCCATGTACCTACATTTCTTGTGTGCAGACTCATACGACATTTCACCATGCTCATCCTCCTCCTGATGATTATTACATTCGGTGGTGCCACCGTTGGCCACACCGTTGGGCTGTTCAACTTCCTCCCAGTCACAGTTGATCTCAAGGCTCTCGATCCTATCACGGATTGGATTCAGAGCAGTGAGACATCTTGCAGTGTTAAGAAACCGGCACTGCAAGATGCTGACCTCCTTGAGTGTAGGCCGAAGAGCTGAAGCTAGCTTTCTGATCCCAGCTGACGTGACAAGGTCGCATCCCTGGATGGCGAATTTAGCAAGCCTCCCACACCCACGGCCGATCGCCGCAAGGCTAGCGTCGGTGAGATCCTTGCAATTCTTCATACGAAGTGACTCCAGCCCACCACACACTGCAACACCGTCGAGATGCAACCAAGAGGCCTTGCACAGCCCCTGGAAGCAGCCCAGCGTCAGGAACTTGACCCGCGGGCATCGGCGAGCAAGCGACTCCATCGCCGGCGCCGCCTCAAGCACGTCGTGCTGGAGGTCCAGCGTGAGATCCTCCAGCCCAGGGAGCGCAGCGAAGAAGGCGACAAGCCCAACGACGGTAATGCCAGCCTGCTCCCGCTGGCTGGTGGACGCCGGTTCGAACGGCTCGCTGAGCCGCAGGAGCGTGAGCCTCGGGCAGCTGGAAGCGAGCGAGAGCAGCGCGTCGTCGCCGACGGAGTCAACGTACCGGGGTTGAACACGCAGGGCGCGACGAGTTTCTGGAGATTGGGGCAGGCGGCGGCGATTGCACCCAGCTCGGAGGCGTGGAACCCGTTGGTGGCGCCCGCGAGGCCGAGGTCGAGGTCGGTGAGGCCGCGGCGGCGGCCGGGTGCGCGGCGAGCGCCGGCACTATGTCCTCCGTCCAGCAGTAGAACTCTGAGAGGTCGAGCGCCGTGAGCTTGGGGCAGTTGAGGAGGAGCGGGTCGAGATCCGCGCCGCTGGGGAGGCCGAGGGGCCGCTGGTGCCAGCGCACGAGCTTGACGGCGCGGAGGGTGGCCCGCCAGCAGGGCGCGACGAGGTTGTGGAGCGTGGAGGGGTCGCGGCAGTAGACGGCGAGCGAGGCCACGGCCGGGAAGTAGGCGGCGAGGCGCGCGGCCACGAAGGCGTTCCGCTCGGCGACCTCCTCGGGGTGGTGGTGCGGGCCGCCGTTGTTGCTGTTGCTGTTGTGCGCCCCCGCCGCGGCGGCGGGCAGCGCGGATGAGAGCAGCGGGTGGCCCCAGGGCGAGATGAGCGAGAGGTCGAGGCGGTCGAGCGCCGGGAAGCAGAACCCCGGCGGGAGGAGCAGGAAGTCGGGCGTCCTCGGGTCCCCCCGCAGCGACATCGCCGCCCGCGTGAGCCGCTCCGCCGCGAGCAGCCTGCGGCAGGCGAGCGCGGCCCGGTGGCGCGACCGCGCGTCGGAGAGGGAGCCCAGGATGAGCAGCAGGAGCGGCTCCGGCAGGTCGAGGAGGGCCGACGACCCCGCCGCCACTTCGGGCTCCGCCATGGCGCCGCGTCCGGGAGATGCTGTCGTCGGTCGCGTGATGCTGCGGCTGTTGCGGAGAGGGGACGTCGACGGATTTGGGCGGAGCGGAGTGGGGACGAGACGAGGCGCTGCACAGGGAAGTGATATACTCGACAGCTCCTCCTCCGCCTCCCTCCCCGCTTTCCTTTCCTTTTCTTTTTCTTCCCTTCCCCTTTTGTTTCTTTTTTCTTCTGTAGTTTATCCTCTCATTATCCTCTTCGTATATTGTTTTTTTTTTCTTTTCGCCGCCGCAAAGTACGAAGCATTCTCCCACTACCTCTCTCTGTCTCCGTGGCAAGCCAAGAGGGGGGCGTCGTATGCACGCGCTGTCTCGCGCCGCCCTCTGCTGCTTCTAGCGCGCGCGGCTGCTCCCGGCGGCGGCGGCGATGGGGTCGTCGGCGAGGGACCCTAGCGGGAACCCGACGGTGGGGAGGCTGCGGGAGCTCTTCCGGGGCGGCGGCGACGCGGCGGGTGAGGAAACTGTTTTCGCCCTCCCTGGATTGATTTTTACTGCAGGTCGCTGTTGGGTAGGTGGGGGAGTTGGGATTGAATAGGTTGGTGGTTTCTCCTCGTCTTCGTCGACCTCGAGCGAGCGCGCGGTGGGTGGCGCCATCCGTGCCCTTGATTGGTGTGCTTCATCGCGCCCAGTAGCTGCGGAATTTTCTGCTCTCGTTGGTTGGGACTTGGAGGTACTACTAGGACCTAATGCTGGTGGCGGAAAATTCGGTGAATTTTGATATGGTTGGAGAGTTTGCCCGACGGTGGTTCCAGGTCTTGGACGCCATCAGCTAGTACTATCAACTGAATTAAGAGAACTCCTACCATTTTGTAGAGCAACTTTTTAAGTAAAATGAGATAAAACTGTGGAGCAGCAAATGAATTATGAAACAGCATTGTGCAGCTAGTAGTTGTTCCCCGAGACCATGCTGAGCAAGAGCAGAATTGAATGGAATTTCACTAGAGAGCAAAGGATATGTGACTTTCATGCGTAGAGTAGATCACTGCAGAAAAATGCGAGCATCACGAGACAATTACTAACAGCTAGATGTGTCATGGTGCCTCATGCAGTTGCTATTTCCACATGTATGTGTTTTCTATCATGTGGAGCAACTACCTTATTCTTATTCGCTATTTCTTTGCTGCTGCTGATTAGATGGCTGGGAGAAGTCATGGGAGTCTGGCATAACCCCGTGGGATTTGGGGAAGCCAACACCTATCATCCAACATCTCGTTAAATCAGGAACGCTCCCGAAAGGAAGAGCTTTGGTCCCGGGATGCGGCATGGTAAGTTTAACAAAATTATCATTTGTTTCCTTCTGAACACTGATGTCTTGCCCTTCGACATATTGAAGATCACAATCATTTTTTTTGCTACACCTACAAACCTGAGAAATATTCATATATGATAAATTTTGAGTCATCTAACTGTTTAATGCTGAGAAACATAATTAGCAATCCATGTTTCTTGCTAAGAAGGAATTTTAATAATAATGTTGTTGTCAGTTAATATTCATTTCTTTTCATCAGTGGATAAAAAAGCACCACTGCCAGTAACCATGTGATCCACTTGTTTTATACTACAAAATATTTTTAAATTTGCTTACACAAAGAACTGTCATATGTATGAAGTGAAGATGAGGATACCTTTTTGTCTAGAGGAGCAAAATTAATGTGACAACTAAACCAATATTTTTTGTAGAACTTGACATGTAAATCGAAGTTGATGACTTGAAATGCAAGATGCTTTAAGTAGTGGCCTGGTTCATGTGTATTTATCTGAGCATTTTGCAAATTATTACTAGTAGGAGGATTTTGCTCAATTTTTTCTCATGTAACGCCATTTCATCAACATTTTCTGATTGAGCTTCTTTTTAACAGGGATATGATGTGGTCGCCCTGGCAAGCCCGGAGCGATTTGTTGTTGGCCTAGAAATTTCTAACATAGCTACTGAGAAAGCTAAGCAGGTGAGATGTTAGCTGATTATGTTCTCGATTATTAGTTAAGGAGCTTATAACATAATGTAGTTGCTTGTGTTATTTGATTTTTATTGGTAAATGTGTCTGTGCAGAATGATGATTCGTCATGTATTCATGTTTGATATCTTATCAGTAATCTACGTCCCTTATATCAAAAAGAAAGAAAATAGGCGTCTTCCTAGTGGTTCATGTCCGATATTTTGCTCGAAAAGGTTAGCGGTGTTTCTTACTTTCTTCGAAGCAAAAACTTATTGCCCATTAGAGCATAGTTATGTTTGAGTTATGTCAGAGGGTAAATGTCTTCCAAACAATAAAGCAAATCACGTGTAAAGCTAATTATAAAAGGCAACAATAAACTTTCTAAATGACGACTTAATGGGTGAGGATGCCACCTCTAGTTTTTACTGGGGGAATTCCAGTTCAGTATTGATCGTAGCGGCAACTGAGCCTAGCTCTTTTTATTTGCTATGAATTAGGCTGTCAATCTGTGTGGCCCATTTAAAAAATTCTAATTAATCTATAAATCATATCTGGGATAATTTTCTTGATCATAAGTAAGACCCTTTGTGGTGCTAAAACTCATATGTTTTTAATCGTTTTTCCCATTGGTGTACAGTGGTCATCATCTTTGCCAAATGCAGATGGGTTTACTTTTCTGGTTGCTGATTTCTTCAAGTGGAGACCAAGTGAACCATTTGACCTTATTTTTGATTATACGTATGTGCCAATTTATGTTGCATGTTTGTTGTTCTGGCGGCAGTTTAGATCACCTTTATTAATGTACACAGGTTCTTCTGTGCACTTGATCCGAGCTTGAGACTGGCTTGGGCAGAGACAATTAGCCGCCTTCTGAAACCAGATGGAGAGCTTATCACCTTGATCTATTTAGTGAGGACAGAATCTCCATGCTTCTTCTTTACTTTTGTATTCGATATGTTATTGCACTTATCATATGATATTCTGTTCAAACTTCAAACTAAATTCTAAAATGTCAACCATCTGATTTACCCTTAAGTTATACTGTTACAAAAATATCCTAATCATGAAGGATCGTGTTGGTATCTCTGTCCTTCTGTCGAGGGTTATGAGTAGTCATAAGTATCAACTGCAACTCACTACTGAATATACAGCAACTATGGTTCTGAACTCTGAAGAAAGCAATAGAATCTGGGTATCTTAATAGAATATAATTCTTATAACTAATTATGTGTATAGTTTCCTGGACCTATGATCTGAAGAACAACCAATGTTGGTTCTATGACGCCCACAATATGTAGGACCTTTATGAAATGATTAGTGCAGGTTCCATCTCATGCTGTAAATCAGCGGGACTCTGCATCTAAATCTGACTCAAATCCACCAGCCATCTTATGGTTGTTTTTTCCTCTAATCTTCATGTAGCCACAGGTTTTTAGGACCTTCTGGGCATGACGCCCTTGAAATATAATCAATATGGTGAGCATCAGCTGAAGCGGTTTGGTGTGCATTGACAGTCTTTGTAAGCTAATCTTACATTGGATAAAGACATGCTAAAACCTCCCATGTGACGGTTTCAATATATTTTGCTTTGTCACTTGGAGTCAGTGCTCTAATAGAAAACATAATAAGTTCTAGGTGCTTACTCCAATATCTATCCTCGATTGGAACATGGAAAGTTGGATTCATATATTAATGAGGAGTACTTAACACCAAAATATAATCTGCGTACGCACATGAGTACGACTGGTTTCGTTGGATGCCATTACAATATTTTGTTCACAACTGGAGAGCATTGCATATAATGTTTCTTTTCACAGATCAGTGATCAAGAAGGAGGGCCACCATACAATAATACAGTTGCTGAGTAAGTATGCATGTCCAGTTGCTATCACAAAAGAATTAATTTCCAGTTGCAAAACTTCAGTTTTCTTGGTGATGACGCAGCTTTGTGTAGGACAAAAAGCTTATCTTCTCTTTGTTTCTTGACTTGATATTTGTGGAACCACAGCTATCAGAAGGTACTGGAACCGTTGGGTTTCAAGGCTGTTTGTATGGAAGATAATTTGCTCGCTATTAAACCGCGTAAGGTGCATGTTAATATGATATTGTTATTTTTTCTTCATCGAGTTGTCTCGGAAGCGACTCCTCTTGTTGCCTGTGGTAGTTGTGGTTATGATTTCTGCCGCAACATTATATTCTCAGTTTATGAACATCCATTAGCATCTACTGTATGTATGATCTTAAGTAGCGGAGCTGATCCCTTTGATCTTTCGCATGCTTTCCAGGGTTGCGAGAAACTTGGAAGGTGGAAGAGATGTGGCGGGCCGCGATCTTCTATTTGACAATAGATGGTGTGCTTCTTTATAGTTTGTACTTTGTACACTACTGGGTTAGCCTTTTGTTGTCGGTTTTCTGTGTTCAGTTCGTGATGTGCACCTCTGAAAGACATCTGCGTGCCGGTACAAAGATTCTCCAGCTATAATCTCGGGGAACAATTACTGTTTCCGTGGAACATAAACCTGCTCATGTGAAATTTCCTGTGTGTTCCCGAGTAAGTATGTATGGTATGGTGATGCTATGCATCTTGTAAGGGTGCTTCCAACTTGTTGTTTTCGGAGTGTGCCAAGAATGTAGGTTTGTTATCTGAATAGGAAAATGAAAGAAAAGGAACTTGAAATATGAGATGGTAAAGTGATTGTTTTGCTCTTGATTGTCGAAGCACTTGCTCTTACATCATCATTCAACAGCAGTTGGTTGTGCTTTGGTATCCAACAACTGGAGCTTAGCTCGCACTTGCTCTTCAGGAAGATATTTCGTTTAGAATTTACATTTCATGTCCAGGCGAGCAAAGATTATTCGATATAAGAGCATCTCCACCGGGGGCCTCCAAATTCGTGTCCGGTGCCCCCAACGGAGACTCCATTATTCGATATACAAGGAGGCTCCATTGGGGCCCCAACGGAGGCTCCATTTTATATCAATATTTGGAGGCTGTCCACAGTGGTACCCCCAAACGCCCACCCCAAACGACCCAAAAAATCAACACACATCGCCGGTGTTTTTAGCATACAAAATGAAGATATAAAATATGTACAAGTTCATATTCAAATACAAAGCTTAAAAATAAACTCAAGTTTAAGCCATGACATATCAAACATCCACCGGCTGAGTTGCTTTGATAGCCCAAAGGTGCGCCATGAGGTTATTGTGTAGCTGTTGATGCCGAGTTTCATCACGAATTTCCCGATGTAAAGAAATTCTGCATACTGCGTCGGCACGCCCGGATGTGGATTGGCCATAAGCCCCTGGAAATCAAACACTTTGCCGACCTCTTGCCTCCTTGTATCATGCTCGTCCTCAGTGATCATGTTGTGCATGATGACACAAGCAATCATGATATCACTCATTAGCGACCTAAGGGTAGCGGACAACACCCCACCTGGCCTGGAGCACACCGAAAGCCCGCTTTGCGAACATACTCATGTTTCTTTGCAAAATGGCAATCGTCCCGCCGAGAGGGTTGCGAATGGTCTTCACAAAAGTAGACCAAGTGTGATAGATACCGTCAGCAAGATAGTACCCTTTGTTATAGTCATGGTCATTGATCACATAGTTGCGGTGCGAGACGGGCCCTAGCGCTGCGGCAATGTCACCAAGGTGCGAATCAAGCAGACGAGAGTGGCGACGATGGTGCGAATCTCCGGCTAGAGGAAAAAGGAGAAGGTGTGGGAGCGAATGATTCAGGGCACGCCGACGTTGTGTCTATGACGGGGGATCAGCCTTGTCAGGGCCATGTCCGCCCCCATGTCGGGTGCCGGACACAAAAGTGCTCGAGTCGAGACTTTGGGGGTACCGCTGGTAGCGGTTTTGGGTGTCCGGACCCGCATTTGAGGGGTCATTTGGAGGCCCCGGTGGAGATGCTCTAAGCCAGCATGGAAGGAAAAAAAACGACATGTGGCTAGAGGAGAGAGCTCAGGCCATCCAACAGATTGCCATTGGATAAAAACTTGTAGATGAACAAAATTCAGCATAACCTATGCCCATGAGTTATCTCTTTTTTTTTGAAAACTCAAAAGTGGGACATCCGACAATCGGCTAGTCGCAAACTGTAGTTTTTGTGCATGTGTGTGCGGAGTTTTCCTAGTTTGGTTAGTAATATGGGCTTACGGTGAAGTGAGGAAAGGGGCCAAAGTGGGCTGACAAGCCCAAGTCCATGGGAAATCGAATCTCATACGAAACTACTCGAACCGAAATCCAAACGGGCCTCTTCCCTTCTTCTTAATCCGCAAGAAAGAAGCAGAGCATAGAGATCCCGAGAAGACCAAAAAAAATAACGACGAGAAAATACCCACTCCATCGCCTCCGCCGCTGCTCCACGCCGTCGACGCGATGACGATGAGGCTTGACACCTCCGCCCTCGAGAACCACTTCGCCGCCACCGGCAACGAGTTCGGCGGCGTCTTCGCCACCGACACCGACCTGCTCGCCCTCGAGTTCCCCACCTGCAACGACGTGAGCCACCCCCACCCCCTCCCCCGATCCCCTTTGCCGCGATCTGCCGGATTCGGTACGGCTCCAGCCTCTGATCTGTGCGCTCGTGTTCCCGGCAGTTCGATGGCTTCCAGAAGGCGACCAAGGAGATGGTGAACAACAAGAAGGGGACGACCACGCTCTCCTTCATCTTCGACAAGGGCGTCATCGTCGCCGCCGACTCCCGTGCCAGCATGGGCGGGTACATATGTGAGCACCCCGTCCTCCTTCCTGCTCGGGTTCGCTTCTATGTTAGGGTTTGGTGGCGGGGGATTCGGTTGGCGCCGTGGATGCGTGATTTTAGGTCAGGAAGTCTAGATCTCCATGCGGAATTGATTCCTTTGTCCATCGATTATCTCAGGGAGGAGATGTTTATGATTATATATACGGGGGTTATTTTTGCTTACTCCTCCTGTGTCCAGAGTGATTCCTGTTTTTAAAATTCTCAAAGCAACCTGAGTAGGAGGTGAAGAACTTCTCCTTAGGTTATAGTGTAGAACAAAGAAACGTGACCTTAACTCTGAGCGGCGAAGTGTACTGCCACAACCTCACAACAGTTGCGGTGACTGTGCTTGGCCATGGTTTATGTATTTGGATTACATGATGAATATAAAGATACTGATTGAGTCTGGATGCTAATTATCTGTACTAAAAAGAGATGTTCTCTTTAACGGGATTAGTGTTGACAGAGTGTTATACTAACATTGGGCAACAAATATTAATTTTGATAATACAGAGTCACGGTTGTATATAGGTCTGCTAATTAAAGGTTCAATGTTTGTGCATACTCATTTGTGCCCTCTGCAGTTTGGAGAATGATAATAGAATGCTTGGGGCATTTAGTATATAAATTATGTTTGATGTTTGTCCATACTTATTCGTGTCCTCTGTGGTTTGGAGAAGGGCAACAGAATGTTTGGGGCATTTTAATATATAAGTTATGTCTGATGTTTGTTCTGCCACATAGTCATAGACATCCAAGCAAGCATCCTAAAATATTTTTTTTGTGCTAGCCCTGATCCTCTGTAAACTTGCTCTTGCATGTGTGTTACCATTAAAAAGACTTTCTGAAGGAACTATTTGTTGTTGTAGGCGGCATTTCCTGATGAAAGGATTCTCACCTAGCAGATTGTCTATCTGTTTTAACTTTTAACTTTTACATGACATGTCCTTTTTCTGCAGCTTCACAAACTGTGAGGAAAATCATTGAGATAAATCCCTACATGCTTGGAACGATGGCTGGAGGGGCTGCTGATTGCCAATTTTGGCATAGGAACTTGGGCGTCAAGGTAAATATAAACCTGCTTCTCTACTTGCATGATGCATCTCATCTTTGCATAGCAGGACTAACAAGAGGTTTTTCTTTCAGTGCCGGCTCCATGAGCTCGCGAACAAGCGAAGGATCTCTATTGCTGGTTCTTCAAAGACATTGGCTAATATCCTTTATTCATATCGCGGGATGGGTCTTTCAATCGGTACAATGATTGCTGGATTTGATGAAACAGTGAGTTGCCCTTTTAAATATTTAGTTTCGTTATGCTGTATATCTATTCTTACCTTTTTATCTCTTGATCTAGGGTCCCGGCTTATACTATGTTGATAGTGAGGGTGCAAGGCTCAAGGGAAACCGGTTCTCTGTTGGTTCTGGTTCTCTATATGCTTATGGTATCTTGGATGAGGGGTAAGTTCTTTTAAACCTCTGCTTTGTTGCTTTGCTTGGTGCTCATATTATCTTGATGTTGCATGTCCTCATGTTTGTGCTTCACCTTTCAGTTACAAATTCAACATGTCAATTGAGGAAGCTGCTGAGTTAGCTCGGCGGTCTATCTATCATGCAACATTCCGTGACGGTGCTAGTGGTGGCTGTGTTAGTGGTATGCATTCTCTCGGTCTATTTCTGTTTGATCTAGATTTTTCCGCATTACCATCTACTTATGTAGGTTAGTTTCATACAAGACCCATCATATTTATTCTTTCAGCAACAACATCAAACAGTAACAACATCACATGACTTTCAACTGTATAATGTTATTGTTGTCATTACAATTTTAAACCATGATGTCTTGGTCACGGTAGCTAGCTCCTTCAGTATTTTTGTGTTACATACATGATCTAATCAAGTGGTAAACGAGTAATGCTGAATCCACGGTCTATTCTTGGACAAGGTGACTTATGTGCTTTATATAGAACTTACAAAAGTGAAGTTATGAAATGAAATTCCTCTTGATCATCTGCTCATGCCTCAGTTTGTGTATTGTTGGCTGACATTGCCATTTTGTTTCGGTTTCAGTCTACTACGTCGGCCCTGATGGATGGAAGAAGCTCTCAGGAGATGATGTCGGGGAGCTGCACTACCACTACTACCCGGTTCAGGAAACTGTTGTCGAACAGGAAATGACTGATGCCCCTTCTGCATCAACCTGATCTCCTGCAAAATTGGAGCTGGGTACATGTATCCAGGGCCTGTGGTCTGTGGAAGCACCTTCACCTTGTTTATGAACTCGGGCTTGTTTGTACGTTAGAGTTCTCCTTTGAGACCCGCTGATGTTCCTGAGCTACTTCTACGCAGCTGTTATGGCAATGTGATTTTAGACTGATGATATAGATGTTTGCATTGAAGTTTCATTTCAGTTCGTTTCTCCATGCTGTATCTGTTCCAAGTTGTGTGCTTGTATGTTCTGTGCCCTGCGGGTTCCTGAGTGCAGTGGTGGGATGGCAAATGAGACAGCTTCTAGCATGCGGCGATCTTCCCGGTGGCCGGTGCTTCGCAAGGTTGTTGGTGGCAGCTTGTGCAGCGCCTGAAACTGATCCTAATAGAAACAAATAAAACTGTAACAGGCACCAACAAAACTGAACAAAGAACTTAGAAATTCTTTTGTAGATAAAAGAACATAGAAATCTAACGGGTGTTAAAAGCATAAAACAAGACAAAATATTTGTCATTTTTATCAATGAACGAGAGATGCCCACTGGCACACCAACACCAAAGAGCACCCTTGAGAAGAAAACATCATCACAGTCATCACTTCTCGCCGACCAACTTCGACTTCACTCACACGAAGATCCATACAAGCATACAAGTGTCGGTTGACAATAGCTTAAGTCTAAGCGGTAGCTAGGGGAGAATATGCAAGCCAACACAGACTTTCCGATCATCAAAAAACACAGACTTCCCTGCCGCGACTCTGACTCCACATCAACACACAATCTAAGATGTTCGTGTAGGCACGTAGATGAGCACCACATCGTTGCAGCAAACATTATTGCCACAAAGCCGCTACCGGTTTATGCCCAAGAGCGTTGCCGCTGCCGGTTGTGAGGGGTTTATGCCCGAGCCGCCCTTACACCGACGGTTGGGTGGGACAAAGTGTATCAAATAAGTTCACCGTGAGGTCTTATGGTTTGAACCATATTTTTGTTATGTCAATAAAATACACTAAATATGTATTTTCAGATTTTATTTATGATACGTAGTATTATTTTGGTGGTGCTGCAACATGTCGGTATACCCAAAGAGCAAAGTACACTCACCTCGCCTCGTCTCTACACGCCCGGCCCGTGAAACGCACGGCGCCGCCTGGTCTCCCTCCCTCGCCCCCGCAACCAAAATCACACCACGCGCCGCCCATTCTCCGTCGCGGCGCCGTCATCCCGTCACCAAACCAACCTACTCTCGCCAGCAATGGGGCGCCGACGACCAGGACGATACGCCGCACCTCGCAAGGAGCGCGCCGCCGCCCCGCCCCCGCCGCATGACGGCGACGTCGAGCGCCGCCTCGCGGAGGAGGTCCTCTACCTCCACTCCCTCTGGCGCTCCGGCCCACCGGCCCCCGCCGCCCCGCACCCCGGGGGCGGATCCCTCGCCACCCACGTCCGCGCCGACCGGCGGAAGCGCCGCAGGCTCGAGCGCATCGCCGAGCCCGAAGACCCCGGCTACGAGTGGCCCCTCGCGCCCTCCCCGCCCGCCTCCCCTTCTCCCGGCTCCTGGCCCGACGCCTCCTCCTCCTCCCCCACGCGGCGGCCTCCGCCGCCGCAGCCTTCCCCCGCCTGGCTCGCTCAGCGCACCGCCCTCCGCGCCGCGGAGGAGTTCTTCTCCTCCGGGCACGCCTCGGACGACGATGACGGCGACGAGAAGGAGGGTCCGGGTCGGAGGACGGGGAGGAGAACGCCGGGGAGGCGGCGACGGCGGGGTTCTTCGTGGGGCTGTTCGAGCGGAACGCCGAGCTCCGGGGCTACTACGAGCGGAGCCACGAGGAAGGGGAGTTCATGTGCATGGGGTGCGCGGGGAAGAGGGTGAGGAGGGGCAGGGCCAGGAGGTTCCGGGACTGCGCTAGCCTCGTGCGGCACGCGCACGCCGCCACGCGCTGCGGGAGGCGCCGTGCGCACCGCGCGCTCGCTGCCACCGTCTGCCGCGCCCTCGGCTGGGACATCGAGAGGCTGCCCAGCATCGTCATCGACCCCCGCGGCATGCTCGGGCAGTCCCTCGCCAGGGAGGCCGCCGCTGCTAACTCTCACCAGGCAAAGATTGTCAGCTACTCGTTGCTGCAGGTCGCTCACTGACCAGACTGTCTGCTTCTCTGCTTAATTTCAGTTAATTGCTGATCGCAGGAGAATGTTGATACTAGCCTTACTAGGGAGAATGACAACGAGAATGCAGCGAAGGTGTGCACCTTATTATGTCAAATTAAATTGTGGTTGACGGTTGGTGAGATTGCTGGTCAATTAATCTGTTTTGGTTGTTGATTTTAGGAGGATGTTACTTTGGGGAAGAACAGCTCCTCGAGTGATAAGGAGGTAACCATGGCGTGCAAACCTGTTGAGTGTCTATTGATCACTGAGGAGATCAGGAGATTACTGTTTCTAGTTATGATTAAGTTGCTGAATGCAGGAGGATGTTGGTAGCGGGATGAATGATGCCCTCTTGAATGACGGGGTTGCAGCAAAGGTCTACAACATGTTAAATGATTACTGATTGATGATGAGATTGTTGCTTGGCCAGGATCTGATTTGGGTGTTGCTTTCAGGAGGATGTTAATTCAATGAAGAGCTGCCCTTCAAGTAATGGTCATGATGGAGTGGTTCATGAGCAAGAGAATGTCATAGAATCTGC
The DNA here is from genome assembly GCA_947311845.1 of Poa pratensis. Taxonomy (NCBI): domain Eukaryota; kingdom Viridiplantae; phylum Streptophyta; class Magnoliopsida; order Poales; family Poaceae; genus Poa; species Poa pratensis. Next base: position 51,065,514 of record CAMZMU010000041.1, read on the forward strand.
TGAAACGGTTTGTACTAGTGATTGTTGGCTGCATAAAAGTTAAAAATCACTATTGTTTGTACTAGTCAATGTTTTTTTATTGAATTTTTTTGCTTCCTTTCATGTTTTTCTCATTGATTTCTTTATTGGTTGAGGGATAACTCTTTATCCGCAGTATTTGTATGTGGATATAAAGGGGGTAACTTGAAACTATGTTATGCAGGAGGATACAAATGATATAGACCCTCTGAGCTCCAAAGGCACACCTATGGAGCTTTGTAAATCTGTCCAGGAGGTCAGTACTGATATTGGTTCCTTATACTTGGAGCGAGACTGTGACAACAGGAAAGTAGATTTAATGACAGCTTATAAAAGCTCACCTTTGATGAGAGTCTTGTTAATCTGACCCATGCAGTTACATTTGAATACAGTGCTAGCTAGAGACTGCAGCTGCAGTAATTTTAGACTGAAGAATGGGAAGCAGCTGATTCTCTTGATCTAGTAGTGTTTTAGAGTTAAGATTTGTTTCTTTTGGTCATCTTAAGTATGCACGAAACATTCTGTATGAAATAGTCCAACTAGGTGCAGAGATTTGAATCTCTGTTAAACTGTTCATATGTGGTTTAATCCTTTCTTGCACTATCTGACACGACTATTGTTTGGCATATGCAGGAAGAAGGCGCTGTTGATAATAAGCAGGAGCATGCTAAGAGTGCAGATGATATGGGGGGCACTTTTAAGGACAGCCTAGAAAACAATTCAACAAAGGTATCTCCAGCCTTCAAGTTTGCATAACAGGATTGTTTGTTTCTGCCTTATTATACTTTTGGCATGCAGGAAGAAGCCGCTAGAGAGAATAAGGAGGAGCATACTAACAATGTTGTTGGCACCGGAGATAATGATATTGATAACCTGGGAACCAATTTAATGGACTCGTCAAAGGTATATTATCTCTGTCCTAACTTGTCCGGTATCACCATACTTAAAATCCATTGTTTTTCACTTGAGCATAATGTGTGCAATCACCACCTTAGGTGTACTCAGGCACTCACGACATCTGGATATCACGAACCAAGATCATAGATTGACAAGCCACTCTAGGAACACCAATTTGTGACACGCTGCCAGCCCATCCTAGCCTTGCCGTTTTGCAACCCTCTCATCCAGCTGCAGACCTTAATACACGACCAGGCAGGACAACCATGAACAGGTAGTAACCCCACCACAATGGCGATAGCCCATTTCTGTCGGTCAATCCAACCCTACCACATCACTCTCTTTGACCACCCCACCTCCCCTCTCACCGGATCCGGCCACCCGAGCCTGTCAGAGGCTCACAGCTGGATCATGCCACCGTCAGGTCATCATCTATGGGTACTCCCACCGCCTTCGCAGCTTGCACAACATTGTCAAATTTGTTGTCTCCCGCAACATCCAGGATTGCACACTACCCCACTATTCACTTTGGCGTACCATACCGCATGTATATCTTTGTTATGCATTTTCCTGGGACGGTATATTGGAAGTGAACATTCATACGGCCTCTTTCTAAAGATACACATTACATTTTTGTACTTTACATTGTTCTACTGGTTTGCGATATGTTTTGTATATTGTATTTAAAAAGTAGTATCAATATGTAATAAATATAAAGGATTTCATTGGTAAGCATTGATATTTTTGCATTCTAATGCCTTTGTGCATCATATGTATTACGTTAGACATACACATGTCATACATCTTTTCTTCATTTTAAAATTTAAAATTGGATGTGATAAAGTGTTTCAGCCAAATTTGCGGAAGGATAAAAGAGAAGTCCCACAACACGATGTGATGTCCGCCAGGCTCTGTCTGGATTATGGACAACATGTTCTTACTGGAAGATAGTGACTGCATATATTATACCCATGTTTTTCATACGCGTTGGGCCCTAAATCAAATGAAATGCGCTCAGTGAGTACAACTATGGCGGTGTGGATTTTCTGTCCTGAATGAAGATTAAATAGTTCACAAGGTACACTTAAAATGTTCTAAAAGAGAGCTCCTGGATATACTTACATTGGACGAAGTACGGATCTTTTTTGTCCAAAATTTGGAGGGTCAAATATCATCCCATAATGCATGCAGTAATTTCTGTTTTTTAGAGCTTGGAGGTTTCTTTTAACTGTTTGCAGCTGAACCGTTCAAATTTCCCAGCTGGCAGCTGTGATGTCCTGTCCACTAATTCCAGTAACATCAGTATTTGATGATGCTACGTTTTTGTCTGGGATGCAGAGTTGAAAGTTGAGATTGTGCTGCACACGAACTCCAGAAGAGATATCCAAGTTTGACTATGGAGAAGGCGGGTGACCAGTTGATACTCTGTTTCTGAATGAAATGTAAACTCTAGCTGAGCATTACCTGATTTCACATTCATGTAGTAAATCAACGGTTGTTCTTCAGTGACCTAACTGACATTAGCTCATTCATGTAGTAAATCAACGGTTAGAGAGAAGTTTCTGTAGTGATCAATTGGATTCATGTCGGGGGGTTACCCCCGGGTAGGCTAAAGATGAGGTAAAGACATGTAAGGTTAAGGCTGTAAGCCGCCCGAGGTAGCAATTAAGCAAAGACGCAGGAGGCGTCATCCGACGTAAGGTGAACGTCGGAGGAATCATCCGAGGTATAGCCTCCGAGGTATGAACCTTGTGGCAGTCAACTAGTTACCCCAAGGACAAGGTGTTATCTACCGAGATATAGGATCCGGAGTATCCCGAGCCAAGATGAAGCGTGGCCCGACGTATAAGTGACCGGCCAGTCGAGGTTAGCAGCAAGTATCGAGGCGTGTCAGAGGAGTCACGGGCGCCGCAGAGCCCGTAGCCCCAAACGTCAGAGGACGGCGAGGTCCGTCCACGGGTTTCCCGAAAGCTCGGGGGCCTAGGAGCTGACTCGGCTATTTCGGGAAAGGTCTACAGGCTAGACCTCGGCAGGCTACTGAAGTATGACCGGAAGAGGAAAGCTAGGCCTGGCTGGCCTGACAGTTCGGTCGTTGAGCTGGCAGGTGGCAGAGGCTTGTCTTCTACCTTTTGGCCATGCCATTGTCAGTTGTAGGCAGGGGTAAAGATGTACTTCGGCCTGTGTATATATGCGGCATCTCTACCTCTAGGGAAAAAAGGGCAAAACCCTAGCTCATTTCCCCCTTCATAGTTTCATCTTCCATCTAGAGCTCTCACTTGAGCAGCATCATACAGCTCGAGGAGCACCTTGTACCCGAGAACTACACTGATATATTGAGAGAGGAAAGGCAGGAGTAGGGGTTTTACTTCCTCACGAAGGCCCCGAACCTGGGTACATCGTGTGTCTTTTGTGTTCTTGGCTTTCTTGGCTTCTGTTCATGTTGTTGTGGTTTCTTGCATGTTCTTCCTTGTGCACATCTTGAGTGCATAAACCCTCCCCGGATTCCCCCAACGACCGTTCGGCCCCAACTAAGCCATACCCATGGCATCTGCCGTGATCCCACCACGACAGTTGGCGCCCACCGTGGGGCAGATTGAGGCGTTGGGTGGAGTTTCCATCCGACGGGCTCCTCTGAGTGTGTTCTTTCTGGCCTTGTTGCCAACATCGGCGAGTTTGCCTTTGTGAGTGACAATGCGGGTTGCTTCGCCGCAAGCCTTTCCCTACCAATGGTTTCCTCATGATGCTCGGCAGTTTTCCTACATATGTCGCTGTCGAGGTGGTTCGCGAGTACCCGGGGCAGGTGCTCGTGGACGACGAAACTCCACTCCTGGCGGCTTTGGGCCAACGTGTTACTCGCCCTCCGAGGTGTGTGGAGGTGATGGTGGCTGGTACCCAGCCTGCAGCTAGCAAGGCAGATACTGGCAAAGTCGCGCTAGCCGAGGTGGAGGCGACACCAACTGCGCTGCCTGAGAAATCAGGTCGGGCGGCGAAGTTTCCGTACGAGAAACCTAGTCAGAATGAGCAGTTGGGCATGCCAAGGGAAGAGTTTCCCTTAGAATCTATCGTTGATAGGTTAGCTCGGCCACTCGCAGTAGATGCAAGTGTGGAGCATACGGTGGCCGGGTTAGAGGCAGAGCGCCAGAGAGTTATGAGAGAAGCTCGGTTGCTGGCCGAGGCTAGGCAGCAGTTTGATATGGAGAGCAAAAGGAGTGCAATGCTGCACATGGTATAGAGGATGGTTTTACTCCGGTTGTGCGGCGTAAGAAAGCTGCTCTGTTCAACCGAGGCAAGGACCTCTATGAGGAGATGGTTAGGGCTGCAGTCTCGAGCTCGACTAAGGCAACAAGTAGCAGGTCGGCTACTGGTAGGCCGGTGTATAGTTCACCAGCCAAGAACCTTAGAGCAGCCGAAGCAGTAAGGGTCGGGCTATCGGAGTTGACCGGAGATGCATGGCGTGAGCAGCAGAAGCGGCTCAATGAGTTAGTGCATGTGGCCAGCAAGCAAAATGAAGCCCTCCGCAAGGCCGGGCTTGGCGGTTCGCAGGTGGTCCATTCGATTAGGCCAATTAGCCAGGGGTCCAAGGGGCAAGCCTCGTCTCCACACGTCGGAGGAGCCGAACGTGCCCGGAGTGTCACTTCAGGTTGGAACAAGGAGATGCAGCTGCAAGTGTACGATCCGGTGTTAGCTGGAAAGCAAAGGTCGGTGACGCTAGCCGAGCCAATGGAGACCCCGGCCCAGGTGATGCAAGCCGAGCTAAAGGCCGTTCAGCTCAGGGAAATCAGAACGGTGGGCAAGCAGCGTCGGCTGGCCGAGGTAAACCACCTCAGCCCCCGAGGCATCAGCAGCAACCCCGGCCGCAGGAGCAGTATCAGCAAGAGCCGGAGTATGTTCCGCAGCCGAAAGCGTCGGTCGAGGTGGCGACCGATATGATGATGGAAATTCAGCCATGGAGCGGGCTGGATTCTATAGAGTGGATGGTGCATTGGGAGAGCGTATCGGAGCTCGACGTTGCCTACAGGTGACGCGCGATACAAGCTAGATCGGATTTACAAGTCCGAGAGGTTGGAAGAGGAAGGTCCTCCTGGTCCGGCGTGTTTTGGACCTCGGATCATGAAGGAACCACCTCCACCAGTGTCTCAGTTTCAGTTGGGTCGGAGTACCAGGCCGTACAATGGGAGCACCAAGCCGCAAGATTGGCTAGCTGATTATGTTTCAGCAGTATACATTGCAGGGGCAATCTTCGATGGGCGGTCCGGTATCTCCCGCACATGTTGGAAGGTCCTGCTCGGATCTGGCTGAACAATTTGCCGGAGAATAGCATCAATTGCTGGCTGGATTTAGAGGAGGCATTCAATAGCAACTTCGCCAGCACTTACAAGAGGCCAAACCGACCTCAGCTTTTGCAGGCGTGCAAGCAAGAGGACAATGAGACTGGCCGAGAATTCTTAACTCGGTGGAGCAATGTTCGGAACTCCTGTGAAGGAGTTATCGAAGCACAGGCTATAGCGTGGTTCGCTGATGGATGTCGGTATGGTAGCATGTTGTGGCAGAGGCTCCAGAGAGATATGCCAAAGACTCTGGCCGAGACGATTCAGATAGCTGATTCCTATGCCCTTGGCGATCCGATGCAGCCTCTGATGGATGGGAATGCCCGTAACAGGAGGAATCCGATGAACAATCGCAACCACGGACCGAGGTTTGATAATCGTCAAGAGTTCGGGCAAAAGAGGAGAGAACCAGATTTCCAAGTCAATGCTGTAAACCCAAGTCAGTACGGACCTGGAGGCGCCCAGAAACCGAAGACTGAGGGTCAGGCATGGACTCCGAACCAGAACCAGCGTCAGGGCGGTGGTGCGAAGCAGTGGCAGGAGGCCGGACCACCTGTGACTTATGAGTCATTGGTGAATGGGCCATGTATCTATCATGGCAGGAATGGCAAACACCCAACCATACCACTCTGCAGTGTAGTTTTCATCACCGAACCGCTGCAGAAGGGGCGAAAGCTGGGACAAACCGGAGTGGGCCACCGAACCAATGGCGTAGACCTCAATATCCGAATGCGCAGCAGCATAAGCCGACCATAGCGGCGCAGAATCAGAGCTTAACCGGAGCAAATTCAACCCCGATGCATGCGGCCCAAAACCAGAAGATGGTGCAGGCGAAACCGGTGAATGCAGTGAGTGCCCAGGGCAACAACAACAACGGTGGTGCCGGTCAAAGCCAGATGTGGTCCTTTGAGAATCAGAGGTATGAGAACCCCGGTAATGATTATAGGGAAGTACATCAGAGTTACGTGGTGTTTGTGACTGAGTCAACAGATAAGAAGAGTATGCTGAGGCGTGCCAAGGAGGTTTTTTTTAGAGAAAACGCAAAGACTTTGCGTTTCATTTCATTGAACAGGTAGACATCAAAGGTACAGGTACAACCTCCACACAGGAGGGACACACGCACACACATCATCGTCCTCACCGAACAGCAGGTGAGGAGGTGCTCCTAACTACAGACCGCCACAACGGAAGGTCTCGCCTTGTCCAGCCTCCAACCATGAATGGCGAGGCGGCTAGACTCAGAGCCTCAAGGCCGCGTCACAGCCGTTGCCAAGCGCCTCCAAAGAAGATCACATCTCGAGGGCTGCGCAGGCCAACGTACCATTCACCCATAAGTGCCTAGAAGAGTCGGCAGGTGGATGGCAGGGCCCGGCAGGAAACCAGCAAAGTCATCGTCTTGGATGCGCCGGCGCCGGCGTACATTGCGCCCCGGACGCCCACGCCCTATGCTGCAGCCCACGTCATAGCAATGCATTACACCATCTCCAGCTGCCGCGTCCGGTACTCCATCGGCAACCCAAACAGCGCCTTCAAGAAGGGGAGCGGCATTGAGAGACGCCGCCGCTGCCTTGTCCAGCCTTGGACAAAGGGTTTCCCCCGTGCTCGAGGAGAAGGTCTAGGCAGGGCCATGACAGCGCCTCCATGGAGGTTACGGCACCCTCGGGTGTCGCCGTTGTCAGCGCCGGTCGTCGCCGCGCAGGGATCTCGCCCCGGCCCTGGACCATAGACACCCGGAGACCGCTGATGCAGGGGCAGGCAGGAGACTGGGAAGCAGATCGCCGGAGAGGACCACCAGCACCGGGAGGGAAACCACATATCATCGTCGTCGAAGTAGGGGAGCACGGCCAGCGCAGTGCAACAGCCACCGGATGGCAGCCAACAGGCCAGCCACCACGAGGCGCGTCGAGCAGGGCTAGTGGCGCTCGGCCACCTGCACCTTGCCGTCGCCAACCATGGCCGCCGCCGCGCTAGCCCGCAGCCTCCGCCGCCAGGATCCGCCGGGGCACAGCCAAGCAGCCACAGCCGCAACCCCCAGGGTCGCCGCGCGCCGCTCGCGTGCTCGCCGCGCCAGGTCCAGAGGCCCAACCCTCTGGATCTGGGGTCGCCGCCACGAAACCCTAGCTCGGAGAAGCTCCACTCCGACAGCTCCGACGAGCCCCCACGCTCGAGAGGGGAAGCTGCGGGGAGCAGGTCCCGCCGCCGCCGGATCCGCCCGGAACTTGTCCGACGGGTGTCACCGGCGGCAGGGGGAGGGGAGGTGGAGGGGAGGGGAAGGTCGGGGCGGTTGTGTCGCCTCCCGAGTCGCCCGTGGGGAGGGCGACGAGAGGACGGGCAGGTCCGCGTGCCAAGGAGGTGAATGCAGTAACTCCAGCAGTGGTGAAATACATGAATTGGTCCGAGCAAGAGATCACTTGGAGCAGGCAAGATACACCTCGGATCATGCCGAGCCCTGGAAACTATGCACTGGTGGTGGATCCGACGTTCTGTGGGCCGACCAACAATGTGAGATTCACCCGAGTCTTGGTGGACAATGGGAGTGCCATAAATATCATGTACCGAGACACCATGGTCAAGCTGGGATACTCACCGAACCAGTTGCAGCCTAGCAGCTGTACGTTTCACGGTATTGTGCCCGGGGTCTCTTGTGCACCTATGGGAAAGGTTTGGGTCGACGTGGGTTTTGGTACCCGAGATAACAGCCGAGTTGAAAGTCTTGAGTTCGAGGTTGTGGACTTGCAGAGCCCTTACCATGCCTTGCTGGGAAGGCCAGCCTTGGCCAAGTTCATGATCTCCACTCATGTGGCCTACCTGAAGATGAAAATGCCGGGGCCCAAGGGAATAATAACCATTTCAGGTGACTACAAGAAGGCTATGCAATGTGCCTCGGCGGGATCTAGTTTAGCCGAGTCCTTGGTGATCGCGGCGGAGAAGAAGCAACTTCAGAAGGTGGTGGCAATGGCGCAGTCTACTCAGCTCGGCATGTCCGGACTAATTACTCCGGACATGAGCGCTTCATTCGAGGTGCCCAAGGAGACCAAGAAAATCCCGCTGGACTCGGAGAACCCGGAGCGTTTCGCCATCATTGGTGCTGGCATGGACGAGAAATAGGAAAGCGCGCTCTGTCACTTCCTCCGTGAGAATCGGGACATTTTTGCATGGTCGGCTAAAGACCTGCCAGGTGTTCCGAGGGAGTTGGCAGAGCACTCTTTGTTTGTTCGGCCAGAGGTGAAACCAGTGCGTCAACCGACGCGGCGGCTCTCAGATGACCGAAGAAAGGTGGTACTCGAAGAATTGGCGAAGTTACTGGCTGCAGGCTTCATCATGGAAGTGCTGCATCCGGACTGGATATCTAATCCAGTCCTCGTGGAGAAAAAGAAGGACGAACCGGCGATAGTCAAGGTGTGGCGCATGTGCATTGACTTCACCAACCTGAACAAGGCGTGCCCGAAGGATCCCTTTCCTTTACCTCGGATTGATCAAGTGATCGATTCTACGGCTGGATGTGAGCTGTTGTCTTTTATCGATGCATATTCTGGTTTTCACCAGATCCACTGAACACTGATGATCAAATAAAGACTGCCTTTATTACCCCGTATGGGGCGTATTGCTATCGTGTCATGTGTTTCGGTTTGAGAAATGCCGGGGCAACTTATCAAAGGTGTATGCAGAAGTGCTTACACTCTCAAATGGGCAAGAATGTGCAAGTGTATGTCGATGACATTGTTATCAAAACTAAAAAGAAGCATACTCTCATCGAAGACCTCGAAGAGACGTTTGCAAACTTAAGAAAGTATCGGTTGAAACTTAACCCGGACAAGTGCACCTTTGGTGTCCCGGCTGGAAAATTGCTCGGTTTCCTCGTATCAAGCCGAGGTATAGAGGTTAACCCGGCTAAGATCCGAGCGATCGAAAGAATGAAGTTGCCGAACTGTTTAAAAGATGTGCAGAAGTTCACGGGATGCCTTGCGTCTTTAAGTCGGTTTGTAAGTCGGCTAGGAGAAAAAGCCTTACCATTGTATCAACTTATGAAGAAAAGTACCAGTTTCACTTGGACCCCGCAGGCGGACGCGGCGTTCAATGAGCTGAAGAAGATGTTGTCCACTGCTCCGGTGTTGGCGTCCCCTTTGCAGAATGAACCGATGTTGATATACATTGCGGCTACAAACCGGGTCGTAAGTGTTGCAGTGGTGGTGGAGCGAGACGAAGGAGGCAAATCGGTGCAGAGACCAATCTACTACCTGAGCGAGGTGATATCCACGTCGAAGCAAAACTACCCTCACTACCAGAAGATGACGTACGGAGTATACCTGGCGGTTAAGAAACTGAAGCATTATTTCCAAGAGCATCCCATGACGGTGGTATGTGATGCTCCAATCTCGGAGATCATCGGATGCAAGGACGCAACTGGGCGAGTTGCCAAATGGGCGATCGAGGTATCTCCATATACTCCGCATTATGAAAGGCGAGATGCAATCAAGTCGCAGGCGCTACCGGACTTTTTATGCGATTGGGCCGAGATGCAATATGAGCCGCCCTTGCCGGACTATAATTATTGGAAGATGCACTTTGATGGGTCCAAGACCAAGGTCGGATTAGGTGCTGGCATAGTCCTAACCTCGCCGAAGCAAGACCAGTTGAAGTATGTGCTGCAAATCCATTTCTCGGCGTCGAACAACGTGGCGGAGTATGAGGCCCTGATCCATGGGCTCAAGGTGGCAAAGGAGATAGGTCCGGCGTATAGAATGCTTCGGCGATTCAGCTTTGGTGGTGCATCAATCCACGGCACTTGGGATGCATTGGATGCGAACATGGAGTTGTATCGGTTTCATGTGCAAAAGGTGTCTGGGTTCTTCGAAGGATGTGAGTACAAGCACATACCTCGGGGAGAGAATGAAGCCGCCGACGTATTGTCTAAGCTCGGTTCATCCAAAGAACCGGTGCCACCGGGGATAGCACTGAACCATTTGAGAACTCCTTCAATCAAGCCCTCGCCTGACTCTGAGTCAATTTTCTTACCGCCAAGTTCGGAGTCTGAGCCCATTCCTATGGAGGTAGACGTCGGATGCGTTTGGCCGGACTCGGGGACTGCTTCGCAGTATCCGAGGAATGATAGAGCCTTTCCTATGGAGATAGATGGTGGGAACTTCGGGTCTGACCCGGGGACTTCGCACCAACACTCGGGGACTGGCCGAGCAATGGTGGAGGAAATCATGAAGGAGATCATGGCGACCGAACCAATGGAGATAGATGAGAGGCTTTTTCCTCTGCATCCAGTGCCGGAGTGGGCGGAGCAGATCATGAACTTCATAGCCGATGGAAGTTTGCCAAGTGATACAACCGAGGCAAGGAGAATCCAGAGGAGAGCTAAGGGATACACCATCATCAACAAGGAGCTATACAAGAGAAGTGTGACCGAGGTGTTGCAAAGGTGTGTCGAACCAGCTGAAGGCAAGGAGATGCTTTTAGAGATCCACCAAGGAGAATGTGGACATCATTGCAGCACAAGAGCTCTGGTGGCCAAGGTGTTCCGGCACGGGTTCTATTGGCCCACCGCCAATGCCGATGCAGAAGATATAGTTCGGAAATGTGAAGGGTGCCAAAGGTTCGCCAAGCAGCAGCACATGCCAGCTTCGGCGCTCAAACCATTCCTATCACGTGGCCCTTTGCAGTTTGGTGTCTGGACATGGTGGGAGAATTCAAGCCAGCCCGAGGCAATATGACTCACATACTGGTGATGGTGGACAAATTCACTAAGTGGATCGAGGTGAAGCCAATCCGAAAGGTGGATGGTCATACGGCAGTGACCTTTTTGAAGGAAATAATCCTGAGATATGGATATCCTCATAGTATCATTACAGACAACGGCACGAACTTTGCTGTCGGAGAGTTTGCTCGGTTCTGCATGAGTAAGGGAATTCGACTTGATGTAGCCTCGGTGGCTCATCCACAGGCTAATGGGCAAGTAGAAAGGTCAAATGCATTGGTATTGGCCGGAATCAAAGCTCGGCTAATAGAACCACTGTTGAAAACACCGGGGTGTTGGATCGATGAGATACCAGCAGTTCTGTGGGGTCTAAGGACCACACCGAACAGATCAACTGGCTATACGCCATTTTTCATGGTCTATGGGGCCGAGGCAATGCTGCCAACCGACATTGAATATGATGCGCCCAGAGTGGCAATGTACACAGAAGCCGAGGCTAAAGAAGCTCGGGAAGATGCTGTAGATTTGCTTGAGGAAGCAAGAGAATTGGCCTTATCTCGGTCAGCAATATATCAGCAGGGTCTCCGACGCTATCAAAGCCGGCATGTAAAACCCCGAAAGTTTAATGAAGGAGACCTAGTGCTGAGGCTTGTCAGCGCAGCAAAGGTCGGCACAAGTTGTCACCTCCATGGGAGGGACCATACATTGTGAGCCGAGCTCTGCACAATGATTCATACTATCTTATAGATGCACAGGAACCAAGGGGAGATGGGCTGGACAGACCCGATTTGGAGCTTCAGCGTCCATGGAATGTAGCTCTACTCCGACCCTTCTACTGTTGAAGGAAGTATGTATGTACCTCGGCTGATCTTTAAATAAAACTCGGCACCTCGAGAGTGAGCTCGGGGACTGCCTCGCTCTTATGATTGCATGTTTCTTTTTTGCACTCTTTCTTCGTTCGTATGCCGAGCTATTTTGAACCTCGTCTCAAACTTCAAGTACTGTATGCTATGTAACTAATCTTGTGACTCGACTGACGAACGCCAGCATGGCAGTCAAGAGCAAAGACGAAAGAACATGGGAAACATGAAAATGAACTCGGGGACTCGGTCCAAAAAGACAGTTCGGCATATGTCGTTTACTAACCCCTGTTTTTACTTCTTTTTTATGTCGGATGACTTTGAAACATACCTCGGAATTTACCAAGTACTGTATGCTATGAACAACAATCTTGTGACTCGACTGTCGAACGCCAGAATGGCAGACAAGAGCAAAGAATGCCAAATATAGTAAACACGAAAGTAAACTCGAGCAATCATTCAAAAGGATTCGACATAAAGCTTAGAAAAGCATGGTTCGGATGAGCATAATAGTAATAGAGGTAGCAAAGGAACTACTTAAGTTTGATTACATCTGCGTCCCGGCATACCGGGGATTTAATGAAGTTTTTTGGCCAAGCATAAGTTCAGGTCGAGGCATCAGGAATTACGTCGGCAACAGCCGAGGCAGCAGGGATTTCGTCCGGAGCCGAGGTAGCCTGGGAAGTGCTGGCAACGTCGGCAGTAACCTCGGCGTCAGGTTGTGGAGAAGCCTCGGTTTCTGCTTCGCGGGTTTCACCGTCGTCACCTTGCTCGGCCTCGACGTCGGATTCTGTTTCGTATTCCTCGTCTTCTGGCTCGTAATCCTCGGCGTCGGAGTAGGTGTCTCCTTCGCTCAGTTCTTGTGTTGGCATATCCAGCGAAGAAGGCAGCCATCTTTTCGCGGCGCTTGATGAGAATTGGGTCCGAGGACCAGGGCGAGCCTCGGCGAAGAGTGTCCATCTTTTCGAGGTCGATCTTCTCGCACCAAGTCATGATGAATTTGAGAGCGGCATCAGCTCCAGCGCGAGCTGAAGATGAACGCCACTCTCGGAGTCTTTGTTCGGCTTCACGAAGCTTGGCGGCGAGCTCGGGTGTAGTATTGGGAGCATCGGCAAGAGGCCATAAGGCTCGGAAAGCAGACAGACCTGCGTCGAGGAGTTCGGACCCAATGGTTTGCAAGGGATGGATCCGAGCTTTGATGGCCACGATGTGGTCCTCAACGGTCCAGTCGGGGTTCGTCTCGTTACGCCTCTTCCTGTGCTGAGCAGTGATATTGCGGGCCGAGATTTGGGTGTAGGTGAAGTGCTCTGCAGAAGGATAGCCTGTTAATAATGAAAGAAACAGTTCGGCAAAGAGCCAGTAACGTTGAGGACAAAGCAAGGATAAGGGGGGCAAGAAGCTTACTGTCCATTTCTTGGTTGATGCGTTCCAGCGTCGGGAGGAGCTGGTTAACCGAAGCTTGAAGGGCTTCATAAGCCTCGGTGGCCGAGGTGGCGCGGGCCTCGGCTAACTGGAGCGCATTCTCATGTTCCTTGGCGGCATCCTCCCGAAGTTTCTTCTCTGTTTCAACAACACTGGCCTTTTCCGCCTGCAGCTGCTCTTTTCAGACGTCCGCAGCTCAGTGATGCGCTTCAGTTCCTTTACCAGACGAGCTACCTCGGCTTTCTCTTGCGCTAGCTGGTCATCCGAAGTTTTCTTCGCTGCAAGGACGGCCTTGTGCTCGTCGTGGAGTTTCTTGTGGTCAAACAGGAGGGTATGGAAGATATCCGTGCGAACGTTCATAGCATTCTGCAAGGAAGAAAAATATAGCTCGGTTAGAAAGGCTATACCTCGACAAGAGTCTCGGGGACTCGGAGTCAACTCTTTGGGAAAATGTTGCCGGGGTATGCCTCGACAGGAGTCTCGGGGACTCGTACCCGAGGTGCATGCTAAAGTGAGATAAAAATGGATTGGATACGTCGGATGAAAATGGAGAGTTAAGATTCAAGCCAAACAATTTTAACTCCGGCGGAGCGTCAATAGTTTACCTCGAATCTCGGGGACTGGAGATGGTGGATATTAGAGGAGATACTGCATGAAAGTAAAGAAAGTGGAACTTACGTTGACAGCTCGAGTAGCAAGCAAAGCAGAAGTTTGCATTTCAAGCATGCGTCGGGCGCAGGCGCTGCTCCCCGCAGGATGCTCGTCCCCTTGGGTGGTCAAGGAGGCAGAAGAGACCTCGTCCATGTCTGCAGAATTCCAGTCTGCATTGTAGTGTTCCAAGGAGCCGAGGCTCTGGTCACTGTCAGTGCGCAGAGGAGGAAATCCCCACGGTCCGCCCTGCTCGATGCCCCTAACCGAGGCCTCCAAGGCCAAAGTAGCCTCGGAGCTTGAAGCAGGCCGGTTATCCAATATAAGAGATGCCCTCCGAGCATATTCTTCGGCCGGAGGGGCAGTCTCATCAATGGGTGCGGCGAATGGAGGAATTCGGCGTGTCGCCGGGGGAGGAGACCTCGGTTGCATCCTTGAGGGAGAAGAAATAGTCAGGGTGCCAGACCCAGATGTTGGTTTGGGGGTGACCTTAGACTTCACCGTCTCTTTTTCTTTCTCCTTGCCCTTCTCCAACGGCAAGGTAGTTGGCGAACTGGTTTTTGGGGCTGCTGCTTGGGCTGTTGCTTCTGCTGATGCTTCTGCTGTTGCTGCTGTTGGTTGCGGGCAGTCTGGCTGCGGGGGGAGTCGAGGCTCCGGCAAGGCGGTAGCCGGAGTTCTGGCGCGATTGGCATCCGTTTGAGGACGCGGAGAAGTCTGACCCGGGTGGGGGCAGATTTCCCCAAGGCCGGGCCAGACCTCGGTGGAGATCCTGGGCGAGAGTTCGTCGGGGTGGTCGTGGCTTCAGAGGCACCAACGGGTGCAGTCATGGAGGATACCTCCTGATCCACGTCTATGGGGGCACTGCAACGAAAAGAGGAAGGTCAAGTGTTAATACCGAGATAATATGTTTAAACAACAAACATTGTTGGCTATAGAAGCAAAGCATTACCCATCCGAGGTAGGAAACCTCTTGCCCCCCCGGGCATGAGGAGGAAGTCCGGACTTCTTCAGCCGGCGTCTCTTGACCGGAGCCTCAGTGGGTCCGGAGGCTCCAGTGGCGGATGGTTCGGCGGCCGAAGTTGCGGCACCAGCGCGTTTCCGGCTGGTTGCTGGAGTAAAGTTCGGAAGGTGAGGAAGGCGGGAGAGAGGTACCGCGTTTATTGGTTCCATGACGAGGAACCCCTCCTCGTCATCCGAAATCTCTTGAACTGAAGCTTGTGCTTGAGGCTTACCCGCGGTGGTGATGCGGGCCGAGGCAATGGGCATATAATCCTCGTCGTCAGGGTCCACGTTGGATGGTGGGTCCTCGACAGGGAGATCCTTGCCGAAGTGGTCCGCAGGATGGACTCCATCCTCGGCGGTCTGGCGGGCGAACAGCTGTATGGCAGACATATGAAAAGGAGTTAGGAAGAAAAATTGTCAAGGTGAACGTCGGTAGCAAGAAAAGTATCGAAGAAAACGTCGGAATAGCGTACCTGTTTCGCTGGATTGGTCCGGTAGTGGGGTTCCCTTCCCCATGTCCAAGCGTCGGAGATCTTGGACTTGGTGATAGCTCGGACTCGCCGAGCTACCGCGGCGTTGTCCAGTGCAACGTGCGTATGACGGGTGGGGTCATAAAGACCGCTCATGTGGCAGATCTTGTGAGACCGCCTGAAGAGGGGAGACCCTGCGCTTCACGAATGTGCAGGCCAGGTCGTCGGCCGTCAGGACTTTCCCGTCGTTCCCGGGGTCCTCCGGGTCCTGCCATTTTGCAATATACCCATGGATGGCCTTGAGTTCGCCGGTGTGAGGGGGAGTGTAGTCCCAGTTGAGCTGTTCTGTAGGAGGGCTGAGGTTAAACACCGGCAGGTTGAGGAGGTCCTCTTCGCCGGAGTTCTTCACGTAAAACCACGTCCGGAGCCACTTGCGAACGGTGTCCGGAGTAGTGATACGTGGGAAGATGGAGTTTCGGCGAGGAGCTATGGTGGCAGCTCCGCAGGCGGTTAATTGCTTGGGCAGATCCTTGTTCTTTGGATCCGGGATCACTTGCCGCTTGAGTTGGAAGTAGCGAGAAAAGAGGTCTACCGTGGCTTCGAGGCCGAGGTATCCCTCAGAGAAGGAAACAATGCAAGAGAGGGTGGTGATGGCGTTGGCGGGGAGATGATGAACCTGGAGTCCGAACTTGTCGAGAAATCTCCGGAAGAAGTTACTAACGGGCAGTCCGAAGCCGCGCTGAAAGTGCGCGACGAAGACCACCCGTTCCCCTTGCTGACTTGAGGCTCGAGTTCGCCCTCTGGCAGGCGACACTCTACCCCGGCGGGAATCCGCCGAGTCGCCCTGAGCCACTGGATTTCGTCCGGAGTTACATCCGAACCTTCCCAGCCGGCTCGTTCTCCGACCTCCAGTTCGAGGTCTGGAACCTCGGTTTGTTCCGAAGTCTCAGGAGGAGACATCTCGGCAGAGTCAATCTGCAGAGAATGCGCAGAAGTTTAGCAAAGGAAAAAGGGAATCTGGAATCTAGTACAATATTTGGCTAACTCAGGAGGAGTTTGGTGGCTATCTTATGTGCATAGAGGCATATCTATGCTAGGCGAACATCTATCCGAGGCATGAAACCATTTCTACCCAAAAGAGTATGCGAGTAAGATCTGCCGGAGGGGTAAATAGAGTTTTATTCAAGAACATATGAAGAACCAAAGCGCGAAGAGGAAGAAACCTAGAGCAATGCCTAGGGTATCAAGAAAGGGAGTACATACCGTGAAAACGAGGTGCTGAGGAGCGGCGCCGGTGACGCGGTCGCAGCGGCGAGGAAGGAACTGCTCGTCGGCGGCGGCGGGAACGCGTTTCTTCTCAACGGGAAGCGGCGGCGCTGGTTGCGATGGAGGCGAGACGGCGAGTGAATGAGGAAGAAGAGGGAAGCACTGCCCTGGGCCCGTATTTATAACCGCGGGCGGTAACTGCGCACTACCGCGCGGTTATCGGAGCGGCGAGTGGGATCGTTTGTGCACAAATGCCCACGTGGCACGAAGATAGCGGTGGACAAGCAGGCCACAGGAACGGTTGCAGGAGGCAAACCGTCGTGCGGCGCGGTTACTGGAGCGTGAAGCGGCGCAAGCGGGAAACCTCCGCTGACGTGGGCCGCGTGGTGGAAAGCACTCGAGTGCTTTGACTATCGTGGACCAGGAAGTGACGGATGGGACACGTGAACAGTGTTCTCTGACCGAAGTCAGTAAGGATGCAGAAATCGAGGGGTTGACGTCCGAGATCTCGGCGGATACTTCGGAAAAGCAGTATGGCCGAGGAACAGACCGATGGATTTCTCGGAGTATTGGTTCGGTAACCTGCAAACATCGTAGCACATGTGGTTTCGGGTTGAACCTGATGCGGCCTTTCATCCGAGGCTGCAAGACCACATCAGCTTCGGGGACTACTGTCGGGGGGTTACCCCCGGGTAGGCTAAAGATGAGGTAAAGACATGTAAGGTTAAGGCTGTAAGCCGTCCGAGGTAGCAATTAAGCAAAGACGCAGGAGGCGTCATCCGACGTAAGGTGAACGTCGGAGGAATCATCCGAGGTATAGCCTCCGAGGTATGAACCTTGGGGCAGTCAACTAGTTACCACAAGGACAAGGTGTTATCTACCGAGGTATAGGATCCGGAGTATCCCGAGCCAAGATGAAGCGTGGCCCGACGTATAAGTGACCGGCCAGCCGAGGTTAGCAGCAAGTATCGAGGCATGTCAGAGGAGTCACGGGCGCCGCAGAGCCCGTAGCCCCAAACGTCAGAGGACGGCGAGGTCCGTCCACGGGTTTCCCGGAAGCTCGGGGGCCTAGGAGCTGACTCGGCTATTTCGGGAAAGGTCTACAGGCTAGACCTCGGCAGGCTACTGAAGTATGACCGGAAGAGGAAAGCTAGGCCTGGCTGGCCTGACAGTTCGGCCGTTGAGCTGGCAGGAGGCAGAGGCTTGTCTTCTACCTTTTGGCCATGCCATTGTCAGTTGTAGGCAGGGGTAAAAATGTACTTCGGCCTGTGTATATATGCGGCATCTCTACCTCCAGGGAGGGGGAAACCCTAGCTCATTTCCCCCTTCATAGTTTCATCTTCCATCTAGAGCTCTCACTTGAGCAGCATCATACAGCTCGAGGAGCACCTTGTACCCGAGAACTACACTGATATATTGAGAGAGGAAAGGCAGGAGTAGGGGTTTTACTTCCTCACGAAGGCCCCGAACCTGGGTACATCGTGGTGTCTTTTGTGTTCTTGGCTTTCTTGGCTTCTTGTTCATGTTCTTGTGGTTTCTTGCATGTTCTTCTTGTGCACATCTTGAGTGCATAAACCCTCCCCGGATTCCCCCAACGACCGTTCGGCCCCAACTAAGCCATACCCATGGCATCTGCCGTGATCCCACCACGACAATTCAGTTACAGCTTTTGAAATAACGAGTCAAAGCCATTTTATCCATTTTCCCCCAAATGAAAGGTTTACGAGTATTGTTGTGGTTTTGATAGATGATTTTAACAACCTATCATTCTATCAACAGTATTAAGTAAAGTAGCAAACAAATGACCGAAACAGTTCCTTTTAACTTCAGCAAGAAAGATGGGATATTAGTGTTGAAGTACAAACCACAATGGTACAAGATGCAGCTGAGAAGATATTACACCTGTGGCCGAAACAGTTCCTTTTTCACTTTTAGTATTACACCTTACAAATAATTAGAGGCTGTCCCTAACTTTCAAGGGAGCTACACATGTGGGATATGTGTGGTCACACTTACAACTCAATCTACATAGAGGATGGATATACCTAGGCACCAAAAATGTGGAGGTTTAACCATGATATGTGCATGTTGTGCTCACACAAACGAACATAAGAACACATGTTTGTAAGATCTCGGTAACTTCCATTATGAACAAGCAGGCAGATATTTGTGAGCTGCCAATTCTCTCAAAAAAAAATCCGGTGAAGTTAGCTCTTGGTACGGTACTGTAATTCACATGGCCTTTCAGAGAACTGAGCATCCATCCTCGATTTGAGATGGACAAAGCTCACAAAGATTGCTTGCGTTCATATGTCTAAGTGGAAACCTCCATGAGTATTTATTTCAACAGGCAGCCGTGAATGGTCTAAAGGCATCCCCATTCCTGCCAAAACTAGATTGATTAAGTTTTCAGTACAAAAGATGAAACATCTAAGTGCAAGGGCAAGAGCTGAATAAGATTAACAAACATTATTGCCATATGTCAGGAATGAAACTCCCAAGTGGCTAAATATGTAGGTTTCTTCCACAAATCCAAATATGTCATTCAGATTTCCTTGATATTAGTCATATAGATACTACTCAAACTTCATAATATGGTCATTTTGGTGTCAAGAAAGTTCCCTCTTCTACCTTTCCGTTCTGGCCCTTTTCAGTAATGGAGAAGTAGGAGGTTGAACTGTTTATGCATTGATGACTTGTCCAAAAAACAATCTACTGAATCACAATCATATTCATTATGTTAAGTAATTACCTTTTCTTGGACATAGACATGTACTAATCACTTTCAATAGCGACCTCTAAGCAGGTGACGTTTTACATGCAAGTAGTTCTTGGTTTACATGATATGCAAGGAACCCTTACCAGGTGGCAGTTAAAATGTTGCCACATTCTAAAATTATGTATCTTCATCCAAAAACTCATCCTGATATTCCGAGTCATCTAGAATAATGTATTTGGCATCTCCACTAAATGAAGGTGAAGTAACTCCATCCTCGTCTATCTGGCCCCTTTGAATTTGTCATACCTGTCATTAGCCATAAAATATTATGACACCAAGAAAAATGAATATAGTACGCCAAATTCCCTATAGTTGATTCGCCAAAATATCAATAAAGTATCATTTTGAAATGAATGTGAATTTGAACCTCAACTATTTTGGCATAGGCTAAATAATGAAAAAAGTTTTTATAAATGTCTATGTGCATGCTATACACAAGGATGGACTCTCTCCCCAGTCCACAGCAAGGATTGGTGGACCACTCTACCCTTCGTTATATAAACTCTTAAGCAGTACTGTAGCAGATGCTAAATGTTAGCCCGAATGTGGGATTAATGCTATTTCACTAAGTCAAAAAAAATTGTGCTAGACTTATTTTGGTTTTCACCAATTCAATATTCATTCCTCCGTGCTAAGCTTGTCCGAATGGTAACTGCTTAATCATAAACAAACATCATAAGAGACATCTAACACTATTTACCTTTGAGAAGAAAATACATATTAGAACTTGACCAAATTTTAATGAAATAAGTTTTATTTGCATAGCACTTCAGCTTGACTCAACAAACACGTACTGTCCAATAAGTAAGATCATAATAAAGTCTTTGATTGTGTTGTCCATACTAATATTGCAAAAAAAAAACATAGGAAAACTGGAAAATAGTCACTTACTTGTACCAATTGAATAAGCTAACACCAAACATAACAGTGACAAGACCAACACCTTTCAACCAAGTAAATTCATCATGGAAATAAAATACTGCAACCTGAAAGGCCAAGGTAGAAAGTTCCTTCATAACAGACAACAATTACAACGAGATGTATGTTCTGAATCATATTTTATCTAATAGCAATGTATGAACCACTTCCCAGTCGGATTGTAGTACCAAGTACAGCACCCAGCCCACCAGGGTTCGAGCCCCCGGACTCCCCCCATGGTGCTCATGGTTGCTTCTTCTCTAATAAAAAATGAACAGGGGCTAGTCCCTGTTGGTCTCATTTATAGTACCAAGTACAGTACCTATATTCATGCTAGAACCAGCAATCCAGCACGAGCATAAAGAAGATATGATGTTGCACTTTTGCATAAAACTACGGATAGCTCAAGCCTCTGCTAATATATGCCAAAATGAATAACCTAGTAACTACCTTTTTCCTTTGATGCTTCTTAAACAGATCAGTTCCATGTTGTGGTCCAGATTTTAATTCTCCCTTAACATGAGTTATCAATTGTTAATCACCTATCTCGTTGCCTAATCACCTCTCTTATCATTTACTTTAAATGAGGTGTCATTAATGTTTAGTAACAGTATCTACATTAATATCAGCTGATATAGAAAGATACAATATTTACATTATTCTGGAAGGTGTTGAGAATTCACATTCCGATAAAGATGCAAGTAAATATAACGCAATTAATCTTTTAGGAAAAATCATATTTCAATTTTTACCAAGATGGTTACAGCTTCTTTTACTACCCCAGCTATCGTCACGGTTATTGCACTGGTTGCTGAAACAAGTATATATTCCGTCAACACCTGCAATTTGAATAATATATCATGACATCCAATCATCTCTGATATTTCTGACAAGTTTGTTTCATAATCAAATAAACACTCGTTACCATGAAAAAGGCCAGGCTCCCTCCGATTAGCATCAGTAAGAAACTGCGCATGACGTGCCACGGGTTATCAAAATATGTATTCTTCCGAAAATCACTCCAAGGATCCAACAGGAGAGATAGTACCATGGTGGCTATGGCCATTATTGGGGTAACGTGACTCATCAGGGTAATTGGATCTTTTAGGCCTGCCAAAGGAAGATGGATTATTGAACTCATGAACACCTATATCAGGATTGCAAGTTTATTAAATAACATTTCCCCGCATTTATCCAAGCTCTGGACTCCAGATGAAAAGCTGGAGCAAGAGATACTAGGACAAACGGTGTGGATCCAGCATAAACTATAGCTAATATCTATGAAATAGGAGCCTTGTTCCTGATACTTCTAAAGCTTAAAACAATGCCATGAAACCCATGCTTAAAAGTCTAGCAAATTGGGTATCAATTCTATCAAGCTCTTAATTGCTAGAGCACTTGATTCTCTCTTCCTGGTCAGAAAATGTACAGCGGCTCTAGAAAAGTTCTCATCCAACATCCTCAGACCTTGTTTACCTCTAGTGTATTTAGTGTATTTTAGGGGATGGGAGGGGATTATCCCAGATCCTGGAAAATCCCCACTATTATGTTTACTTCTAGTGTATTTTAGGGGATGGAAGGGAATAATCCCCTACCAACCACCTCATTTTTGTCTAGCACAAAAACTCTAGTTCATGCTAGTGTATTGTAGGGGAAGAGTATTTGTGGGGATTGGGTGTTCACCAATCCCCTCACATCCCCACTCTTCCCGTCCTCTAAAAAACCCTTACAGTAAACAAGGCCTCAAGGAACCAACTTTTCAAGTCCACCACCTCATTCAGAAGAGATAGAATTGCAAGAACCAAGATTCTTCTCAGAAGAAACATGAGCTAAGCCCAGGGAAATGCCTTAATGCAGTTAAATAGATGGTGTCATCGATATGCATAAAAGATGCAATATGGTTTGCATTAGAAGCATTGAAGTGTGCATGAAGCAAAGATAACGTACCGTAACTATCTTTCTTGAAATATCAAAATCCACACGCATATAAGAAAACAAATTGTTAGCACAGGAAGTGTACAAAAAAAGAAATATGTGAAGTGGTGATAACTCTTATAGAATTTGAATAACATTAGTCGTTGCACTCACTTGCAACAGAATCTGAGTCATGGACCAGCGGAATCCTGACATAACAGCAGCAAGCGTCACAAAAATGAAGCCCCAGAAGTCGAAGTCCGTCTCCCTGGCAACTGATGGAGTTTATATTATTATAAATTACAAAACAAAAGTCCAAGATGCATATTGTCATGAAGCATTAAAAACGGTGTGCAAATTAAATGGCAACAGAGTTAGACAAGAAAAACAAAATAAAATGAAGCCCACAAAATAAAATATGCATATTGTCTTGAATCGTTAAAAACGGGTGTGCAAATTAAATGGCAACAGACTTAGACAAGAAAAACATTTAACTACAAAACTGGAATTATTTGGCGAGTTCGACCTATAAATGGAGCAATATATATATAACCACAGATGGTTGCTCAAACAATACAACCACAGATCCATTGCACGGCAGTTTTAGCCCAGTACTTGATTGAAAACTGCCTACAAGAACAATACTTTCCACCTAGTGAGGCAGTCAACTCACTAAAATTACTATGCTAAACACTTCGTGATGTATAATATCCCAAATAACTTACATCCAAATGTTTTAGAAAAATTACAGAGATCTCCACTGGTAAGACTAATTTATACAACGTCTCAGTTCTCCATACAACTACCAGTGTTGGAACATGAACTGGCTTATCAACTAGTTTATGAAAAGTGCATTCTTTTGGTGAATGCTAAACAATCCACTTGGACTTGGCAATAGTTAGGTGAATTATGAATGAATGACTTTAAAGTAGTGTACTTGGCCAATGGACAGTAAATGGAAACCATAAGATCTGCAACCTGTAGCTATTTACCAAAGTGGAACCATTACAGAAATGGACAACCAAAAAAAATCAATTCTTCAATCTTCATAGTAAGCTAGCAGATACTGAAGAAACGATTTGTTCAGCAGCTAACCATAGTAAGCCTCTATGCATTAAAACCCCTTTAGGCTACATACCTGTCAACAGAACCCCAATAGAGATGACAACTATGATTCCTAGAAGCTTGATGCTGGGGCTCTCCAACCTTGCAAACCATGAGGCAATTTTTAGACCCATATAAAATTAAAAGTAAATACATGGTATAGGTGTTGGCCCTTTTAGGCTTTAGGATAGAGCTAACTAGCAAGCTGAAAAAGCAATAGTCAGTGCAACCAGAATGGACATCACAATTAAAAACTACCAAATTAGAATTACTACCAGAATGCTATGCTACAGCAGTATCCAATTTCGACACTCACCTAAATGCAAAAGCAAATAGCAAAAGGAATATCGGCGAGGCTGATTTACACTGCAAAAGGTCAAAATTCAAGTTAGCTATCCAGCCAGCTGAGCCCAATTCAGAACGAATCAAAAGGGCAAAGTGGAGTAAGTCATAACAGACCATGGTAGCGAATGTGACGGTGATGAACACCAGAGACGCGTTGCTCAGGTTTATGTCCAGCGCGGTTCCCAGAGCAGTTGGCACCACTGCAGAGAGGCAAAAGACAGAAGAGCTGAACAACCACAATTTGTAGTTCTAGTAAATGGAGAGATGCTAGCAAGACCAAGAAGACGGGCACCTCTCATGAAGTAATCCTTCCAGCTCATGTCCACGGCAGTGTCGAGCCCCTTTGCCTGGAAGAGCAGAATTATCTTGGAGAGCGCGGCCTGCAGCGCGAAGTGGACAGTGTTCATCAGCAGCGGCGCCGGGAACTTGCCCAGCTTGTCCCCCAGCAGCGTCTTATTGTATCTAGGAAGGAGGAAAGAACCAAATCATTCAAGGTTCACCACGGCGAGCGAGACGGAGCAGAGGGAGCTGGTGACAGCGTGAGAGGGAGATCCGGAGGCGGGCAAGGAGGAACTCACAGGGTGAGGCAGGTGCTGAAGGTGTACCAGACGAGGATGTAGAAGCCCGTCTTGAGCACGACCCCCGGCGCCAGGGCGGCGCGCTCCGCCCGCTCCAGCGACTCCAGCTTGGTGACGGACTCGCTGGGCCGCAGCCCCAGCCCGGCACCTGCACTGCCAGCGCCGGCGGAGGGTGCCGGCGGGTTCTCCACGTCGAAGGCCTTGCGTTCCAGATCCGGGGCGTGCATGCTCCGCTGGCGGAAGTAGCCGGATCGCGGGGACACGACCTCCCCCGCCGCCGCGGCCAGGGTGGCGGCGCCGGCGTCCGCGTCCGCCTCGGTCATGCCGCCTTCTCCTCTTCCTCCTCGAGCGAGCAGGCAGGCAGAGATCCCCCTCCTCCGTCTACAAGAACAAACAGGCGGCCGCCGGCATCGGCCGCGTGGCGGGGCGGGGCGCTCCACGTCCCGGAACGCGAAATGCCAAATGCTGAGCGGCGCGGGAGGGATCCGGAAGGAAATGGCGCGGCTGCGGCTGCCCTGCTCACCTGACCAGGCCTGTCCTGCTGCCGGAACGAGTCGAGGCAGCGAGCGACGGTGGATTTGGCGGGCGGCTCTGTCGGATTGGGGTGGCCGGCCGGCGAGCGCGCTCCGGCTGGGTGTTGTGTTTTGCAAACTGGTGCGACCGCGGGCCTCGTTGCCGCGACGTGAAATGCAAAAGGGTTTTCCGTTATCGGGTCTGTTCTCAACGACAGTGGTTAGTAGGATTTCAGATCAGCTGGTGGTGGCGTGCACCGGCGGCATCATCATCACCCTTCCTTCCACAGTTCCACCGCTTTTCTGTTGTCGGATTCAAATCTGGGAGCCGCCATGATCGATGGGTGTCGTCGCACGATCTGAACATCATCTTGCTGAAGCAACTCCGGATGCAGACATGTGAGATGCCACCTTAAGCACATCATGTTTAGACCTGTGATCTGGACATGTTGCGATGCATCCATGATGTTTGGTGTGCTTCCTAGTTCTTGGGGACGCGCCTTTCATGTTCACCAAGATTGTTTGGTCAACCATATAAGTACATGCGTAGCTTCTATCTAAACCGCACTGCTACTCTTTATGATTCGCCTTTAGTAGTCATTCATCTAATTTAGTAGTACTAAAATGTGTACTAGCTTTAGTTGGAAGGACAAAGGAAGAGGGAGAGACCAAATTGCAGTTTGCACCAACCCATCTGAGATTACATGTACTGAACATCATGCTCAATATTCTTTACATGCCATTCACACTTTTTTGTATGGACACAATTGGTGTTGCCGTGTTGGTTCTTCATGCGTAAGGTCATGTTGTGATGCATCCATGAATCATGATGTTTGTTCTGCTGCCTAGTTCTTGCGGAGGCGCCTTTTTCATGCTCACCAAGATTGTTTGATCACCCATGGGTTGCTTCCATCTGAATCGCCTGACTCTTTATCCTTGTGACTTTAAAAGTGGTACTCCTCCCATTCACTTTTATAAGGCATTCTACCATTTTTCCAAAATGCACGTATCTCGACGTATTTGTGTAGTTTCAGTGTTTCACTCATTTTGATTCGTATCTGGTCCATATTGAAATATATAGATGCTTTATAAAAGTGAACAGAGGGAGTATGTCGAGTGGGCGTGTCACCATTCTTTTTATCCAAAGGGAATCCATAAGAATGTTTTTTTACTATGATAGTAATCCTATGGGATTCTTACCATTCAAAAGAGGGCCTTTGTGATTGTCATATGGCCTTGTCGATTAAACTTCATATTTTGAACTACAAAAGCTATATATATATATATATATATATATATATATATATATATATATATATTTCAGCTATTCAAGAACCAGTTTCTGAATAACTATTCAGATCACCTTT
This sequence comes from Poa pratensis, assembly GCA_947311845.1. Lineage (NCBI taxonomy): Eukaryota > Viridiplantae > Streptophyta > Magnoliopsida > Poales > Poaceae > Poa > Poa pratensis. Next base: position 51,091,646 of record CAMZMU010000041.1, read on the forward strand.
TCTGAACTTCTGTTCGTATACTATGTTAACTTCCGGACGGAACTCCCAGATTTCCTGTTTTGCGGACAATATTTACAACGCAATTTTCCAACCATTTATCGGAATGACGCAAGCGATATACCATTGGAAAGGTACTGAAATTGCGCACCTTATTCGTCTTGACAGGTTTTTCAAATTCTTTACAATTTTAAAACAATTTTAGAAATACTACACACAATTTTCGCGAATTTCTCCGTTTTTGTACTGTTTTTTTGCCGCCATTTTCAAACCTCTCACCGGATTGATGCAAATGATACGCCGTTGGAAAGCTATGGAAAATGCGAATCTTTTTCGTCAATACGGGTTTTCCAAATTCCTTACGGTTGTAAAACAATTTTAGAAATACTAAGTGCAGTTTTCGGGAATTTCTCCGTTTTTGTACTGTTTTTCGGCCGCCATTTTGAAACCGTTTATCCGATTAATGCAAACGATACGCCGTTGAAAAGATATGGAAAATTCGAGTCTTCGATATCTCTAGACATTTTTCCAAATTCTGTACGGTTTAAGAGCAGATTTAAAAATATAAAATTCTGTTTTTTAGATTTTTAGGTCCAGCGAACACTGTTTTGTTAGTTAATTTCAAACCGGTTATTCAAATGTAACAAATGATATGGCGCTGGAAAGATATTGACTAGACGCAACTTTTTCATATAGAAATGTTTTTGAAATTCCTTACAGTTTTTGATTAATTTCGAAAATACGAAAAACGGAGTAACAAGATGACATTGGAATAGATTTAAAATTGACACGTTTATAAAGTTCGAAATGGACGAATCAACATGGGAGAGTCAAATTAGACTCATATCATTGCCAATTGCACGTAGCGGTGATCGATTTGGACAAACAGAAATCATATCAATGATTTCTATGCGTAGGATTTCCGCCCAGAAAAACAGAGCATCCGAACTTCCTATTACACGATTGTAAACTTCCGGGTGTGTGATAGTGAACTTCCGATCGCGAAATTTTTATTTCGTATCCTGCACTATTTGTTTTGTAGTTTTTAAACCGTTTGTCCAAATGATGCAAATGATATACCGTTGGAAAGGTATGAAAATTGCGCATCCTACTACGTGGACCATTTTTTAAAATTATATGTGGTTTAAGAGCAGTTTCAAATATACAAACTGCTGTATTTTTTATTTTTTCCCAGTTTTCATGTTGTTATTCGTACTAGATTTCGAGATTATATACTTTGAACTTCGCGAGAAAAAAATTTCTAACCTTTTTCCAATCTCTGGATTTGAATTTTTTCCACCGACATAAAGGTAAACTTGCAGCGTATTCGAGCTGAACTTCCGACACGTTTAAAGTTAACTTCCGATTTCTTCAAATCGAACTCCCAACAAAGATGTAACGTACAAGGCATTTTTCATATGAACTGCCGACACATCCGAGGTGAACTTCTGTTTGGTACAAAGTGATTTTTTTGAAAGCTGAATTTCCGAGAAAAAAGGTAATTATCCGACATGGCAGAGGAGAACTTCCGACATATTTTAAAGTGGACTCCTCCACTATGCAAAACAAACTTTCGTCCGGTTCAAGGAACTCCCAATAGAAAGGTAAACTTCCGACGCAATTTAGGTGAACTTCCGATACCTTTAAAGTGAACTCCGGACACGGTCAAAGTGAACCTCTTAGACACGTTGCTGAGCTAGCATTTTTCTTCCCGAAAGTTGACACAAAAGCTAATACAGCTCACTCTCAAACAGAAATTTCAAAAAAGACAACGCAACACTTACAGAAACCTCAACAATACAGACAGTTCTCCCCCATTCAAATCGCTAAAAGAAACCCAAAATACCAGAAGATCGCGGCGGCTCCGGCTAAAAAAGAAAATTGACACCTAAGCTATTTTTAGTTGACAACAAATTTAAAGTATATTTTTACATTTCGGCCGACACTATACTGTTACATTTTTCTCCATGCCTCGACTTTGAAAAAAAAATTAACAACTACTGAGTAGTTCAATGACTACAAACTACAGCTTAAAATACCTTGAGATGCCAAAATACTGCCGAGGAATGTCTCTGGACTTAACACCGGCTGGGATCTCTGAAGTTTACACGTAAACTTCTATTTTCACTGTCGTTGGCAGGAGACCAACTCTGAGCTTCTCCTGCATCTGAAATTCTCATGTATTCCACCAGCCGCACAACGAACGGATGATGGCCGGTGCTCCCTGACCTTGCTGCACGGTCGCGTCATCGCGCTAAAGCCAGCAGGAGAGATGGCTGCATCATGTAATAATCTAGAAACACAAAAAACGGGGACGATGTGACTCTGTCTGATGATCTTCGCGATAACGCACCAGTGAAGTTCATATATCCTCAAAGAGAGGACCGGTGTGCAACAGAGATTCAGAAACAGAGGCGACCGGCTGCTAGCATGCGTAGGAGCGGTGTGCCTGGGAGTCCACGGCCGCGCACCTGGGGGTCCATTGACTGCGGGTGTGAAGCAGGGAGGGGGTCGCACGGTGGACCTCCATGGCAGCGCTTGGCGGATTCCCGCGACGGCTACCGGTGAACTCCCGCGGCGGACGGGGCGAGCGTTTCGTGGGGAGCAGGGACGGTGATGGGGCGGCGCTCGAGCAGTTGGCCGGAGGCGCGCTGGACCAGATGGCCGGAGGCGCGCTAGAGCAGGTCGCCCGCAGAGCAGCAGAGGCGGGAGGTCCGCTCGAGTCGCCGGTCGCGCTCAAAGGTTCCACGGCGGAGGTAAATTCCACCAAGCAATAGTATGGCTCGACCAAGTTTTTCAGAATAATCAAGCCCTACAAACTACAGCGGTCCAGATGCAGTACACCAGAACGGCCGGACCTGCAGTTCACGAACAATTGGTAGTTCATCAGCAGATAAGATGCAGTTTACTTTGCCAAACTCGAACTTTAATGATGCGAGTGTACAGCCAAATCAAAGCAAAATAGCAGGGATTGGAGGGGCAACGTTACCCTTGTCTTGGTCGTGAGATGGGCAGGCAACCATGGCGACAATCTTCAGCATCATGGACTCCCGCAGCGGGCGCGGGTGGACTCCTGCGTGGACTCCCGTGGGTCAACGCTTCAGAGGAAGGGATCCAGGACGGTGCGTTGTGGCCGACGGCGCCGCTGCGCGGCGGCTCCCTGGCCTCGAGGAGCTCCTCTCGACGCTGGCGTGGACCTCCAACGCATGTAGGTGAGTGGCACACATGGTGGTTTGTACGGGCAGCGGGAGGAAAGCAGGAGCCGGAAGGCGTGGGGAGCAGGTCCGCGGCGCGCAAGGAGACGGGGAGGAGCTCCGGCGGCTGAGCTTGCGGCAGAGAACTCCGGCGATTCGCGCGGCGGGAGGTCCCCATGGCGGCGCGGGTTAGGAGGTCCCCGTGGCGGTGCGAGGGGAGGTCGCCGGGATCCGCGACGCCGCTTGGAGCCGCCGGGAACCGCGCAACGCAGGGATGATGGGGGCGCCGCCGCGCTGGGGAGGTGGCCGGAGGGTGGAGCGACGGCGCGGGCGGCCGGTCGAGACCTCGCGCAGGTGGAGGCGTGCAAAGTAGAGGGGATCGTGCGGGAGTGGGGTGGGAGCGATTTGGATTGGTTTTTTTTTTTCCGTGTGGATCGGGGGTTGGTGGGAGGTGCGCACCTGTCGGGTGGATGCCGGTTTAGGAGGTGATTATTCAGATCACTCTTAATGGGTGGTTTATGAATAGTCCCACCATATATATATATATATATTGATAAGGCCAAACCAGCCATGCACATACTCACATATTTGGCTCTCTTATGTGGACTCATAACTTTGTCCCTCATGCACAAACTTGCATGCTTGGACTCTTCAATGCACAAACTTGAAAGCTTGTCCTCTTGGATGAACTCACAAGCTTGTCCTTCTCCTTGCATGCATAGCAAGATCGATGATCCATGCATGTGTACATTCAAGCACATAATATATATATATATATACTCCCTCCGTTCTAAAATAACTATCTCAGATTTGCATAAAATCAGATGTGTCTATAATTGTTTTATGTCCAGATACGTCCACTTTATTTAAGGCGCTTATTTTGGGAGGGAGGGAGTACATGTGTTGTGATGCTAAATTGTAGTGCAGTAGTGCTGAGTAGGACAGACCCACCGCTAGTGTAGGGAACAAACAGCTTGGTTTGTGCATGATTCCAAATTTGGCGGTGCGTGCTTAACCGGAGAGGAAAAACGAGGAATCACGCCCGAGCACAAACGGAAGTGCGCGGATCAGAGATCCACATGAGGAAAAGGCAGATCTGATGCCCAAAGCGTACTACTCCAACCCGGGTCTGAACATATCAGCTAGATCCCTTCTATCCTGGCAGTGCACTGATCGTGCCCGGCTGCAGCCGGTTGGAGCAAAGGTCTAAGTAGGAGTGTCTGATAGTAGTTAATTAGTGGGATCAGAGTAGATTTGTCAGGTGCTTATGGACTGATCGAACGAGACATAGGCGTTTGTTGGACCTAACATCCGTAGTAGTGTGTGGTGCACAGAAGACGGAAAAATGCCCGTTGCCCACCCTCGCTCCCGCGACGCGCGCCCGCGCGGCGACCGGGCGTTGACGCCGCGCGCCGGGGCCCTGCTCAGCTCCGGCAGCCCCAAGCCAAGCCTCCCCCAGCCTCCACCCCCACCAGCAACTCCCTCACCCATTTTCACCCCGGCGTTTTTCGGTTTCGCCCAGACGCGGGCCTCTCCATCGACCAGATCCAGATCGGCGTCATCCCCTCCGGCGAGCTTCCCCGTCGCGGCGCCTGCGGCCCCTCGCATCCAGAGCGTGGTGGTGGGCTACCTGGACCTCGACACGCCCTCCCCGCGGCTTGTGAAGAGGTCAACGCGGCTTTGGCAAGCTGGCGCCGGGCGGGATGTCCTCCTGCCTCGCCTTCAATGGCGCGAGCCCCTGCCCTCGTCAGCATCCTCCGGGGACCCGCGGCCTTCAATGACATGGCGCCTGCAAGACCTGCGCGGACGGTGCACTTCGACATCCCTTCTCCACGCATTCAAGCAGTGCTGTCGCCTCCGCGCTCTTCCCCGGCCACGGCGGCCCCCTTCCGGCTCCCCCCGCCCCCGGCGTCCACCCCGACGGCTTCATGCCGGCCTCCTTCGGCGTCGCGGCCACGCCCTCGTCGTCCCGATCTGGGGCCGCCCCAAGATCGATGGTTTTCGGCTCCCTCTCCTTCGTGGTCGCCCACGGCCACTCGCTGCCCCCAGAGGCCGCACGCGCGCCTCTCGGCACGACGGCCCTCTCCCTACGCCCTGACGGTGGCGCACGGCTCCCTCCGCCCCCGGCCCTCATCCCGCAGGGATTCACTCCAGCCTTCCTCGGCTAGGGATCCGCGGATGGCGCAGTCCGCGCAAGAGTGGAGGTTGCAGGCGACTCGATGACCGGCGAGGAAGGCGCGGAGTGGACTCTAGTCCTCTCCAAGCAGGAGAAGCGGGAGCAGCGCGGTTACGGGCGTCGGGTCGGGAACCCTATGGCGCGCCGTTCGACTTCAAGCCATCGGCCACGCCATTTCCATCAGAGTCGACACCCACCTCGATCCTCTGCACGCTCCACAAACCTGCATCGCAAGTTCCAAAAATTGCGGCCCTGCCACCGATCGAGGTCTGCCGCGACCCAGTCAAGTGCCTCGAGTGCCGGCGCTCGGGCCACCGTCGTCGTGAATGCCAGGCCCAAGCGTGGGCTGCTTGTTCCGGTTCAGCTTCATCTCCACCTCCGCATCCAGCTCAAGCCTCGCCACCTCGTGCTTCCTCGCCCGCGACATCTGCTGCCAAGAAACTCTCCGCGGCGTCTTCTGCTCCGACCTCGGGCAAGCACGGCGACACGGCATACCTTGGCTCTCTGGAGACGAGGACGACTAAGGACACCGTCTCCATGACGCCTACACCGCACCAGCACCCCTCTGCCCCGACACGCGCTCCGCTAGCTCCAGTTCGCCACTCCCGCGGCTCACCAACGAGCCCTACCTCGACGTCTTCGACTTGCGCTCCGTCTGCGCAGGTCAGCACGCTTCGCTCGTTCGTGGACGTGCTCATGGCGTGCCCGGAGATGGACATGTGCTACTCCACATCGATGTGGGTGGTGCTGGCTAGCGAGAGGTGCTACAAGGTGGGCATGGACGGAGCACTCTCAGCGGAGAACGAGAGGGCCGGCCTAGGGCCGGTGCCATTTGAACAAATTGATGCGGCGGCGACAAGATGTGACAAGGGGCTGGGGAAGGAAGCCCCGCACGAAGGCCGACGGTCGCCAAGCTCGCCGTGTCACGACCATGTCACAGGCACGCCTGTCGGTTCCACCGCGTCGTCCATGCTGGATGCTACCGGCCACGGGTCTGGCGTGGGTGGCACCTCTGCAAACCCGCCTGTGTTGTCCGGGACAGACAATGACGGCTTGGTGCGTGAAGGCGGTGAACTGCTGCAGTGCTCCATTGCAGCGCCGGTTAACCTGCTGCTGACTGGACATGTCCCGGTGTTGATCTCGCCGGGCGACGAGCTGTGTGATGGGGGTTTTGCTAGTGACGATGATGAGGATGAGGTTGTTGACGGGAAGATGGAGCAGCTTTTACCAGGTCTCGCTGAGCTGGATCAGGTTGAGTTGCTGCTAGACGGCGAGGATTGGGCGCACGAAGGCGGCCTTGATGACGACGGCGCCTTGGCTAGTAGGGAGCTTCACCTCGTCGCGAACGTCATTGACGCTGACGCGGAGGATGCTACGATTGGAAACCTCCTCGTTGCCGATATTGATGACGCTTCCTCATCAGGCATCGCGATACGCTGCGTTGCGGATCTGTTCAGCCTGCTGGCTGTGCCGCTACTGCCCACGCCTACGTTGCCAATGCCTCGTGCGGCCCTGCCCGATCCTGAACGTCGCAGCAGCAGCAGACTCGCGACGAAGCCACAACTCACAGCGGTCGGCAAAGCGCAGCGTGTCCTCCACAAGAAAATGGGGCTCGACTTTGGAGATATGCCCCTGGTGGAGGCTACAAAAGAATTCACGAACACCTGCAAGAAGGCTCCGTTCTCCGAGTCGACAATCAACGGGTTGAGGACCCTCCTCAGACTAAACCTGTCGTCCATGACGGCAGCGGATGAAGCTTTGATTGGTCTTGCTGGCCCAGGGGGAAGCGACTTCCCGCCACCGACGGCGCTAGACGTCTCTGCCTGATCTGCTTCCCGATACTCAGATCACGCCGCGTAGTTGCGTTTTGAAGAGATGACGATATATCTTTCTGAGAGATTAGACGGTGTAGGATGAGAACCTTTTCGTTTTGCACGCCTGTCTTGTATGACTTTTTTCTTTTTAGCCTCGGCCGTGTCATGTTTGCTTCTCCTATATCAATATAAAAGGCAAAGCTTTTGCATCGTTTCAAAAAAAAAACATCCGCAGTAAGAAATGGTTTTTCATGCATGATACCTACCGGTTGCCGGAAGAACATCCTGTGTTACGGTGCATTTCGCATTCAGAAACTTTCTCCTGTCCAAACAAGTATCAGAGGTATCGCGGAGAAGAGCACGGAACACTGAATCTGGCCGAGTAGCGTGTGAGTCTCGAGTGTGATAAGAGCATCTCCAACAGACGCCCTACGGTGACGTGCCCTAAAAAAATTAGAGCGCCAAAATAGCGTTTTAACGCGCCGGTCGAGTGTTTTGCTTTACCATACGCCCAAAAAAAAGCCACAAACAGAGCAGTTTACCAGACGCTGTAAAATAGAGCACCTGAAACATGTTTCTTCCACGTGTGTACAACAAAAAGGTCCCTGACTATAACAAACAAGTCCCTGATGAAAAATAGAGAAAAGCAATTGGGTCCCCAATCATTGGAGCTAGCTAGCTTCAATGGCCGTGGTTCCCGCACGCGCTCCAGCCTGGCCGTGGTTCCGCCTGCCGGCCGTGGTTCCGCTTTGACAGGCCGGCGGCCATGGGCGTGCAGCGAGCAGGCCGGCGACCTGGCCGGCGGCGGCCACGGGCGGACGGCGAGGAGGCCGGCGACCCGGCCAGCGGCGGCCGCGGGCAGATGGCGAGGAGGCCGGTGGTGGCCGCGGGCGGACGTCGAGTAGGCCGTGGCGGATGGCGAGGAGGCCCAAGGGGCAGCCGAGCACGCCGGCAAGCTCAGGACGGTGGGCGGCGGCCGATTCCAGTTGCCGGCGGTCGATTGCCGACAGGGCGGACGATTCCGGCGGCCGATTACCGGCGGGGGAGGCCGATTCCGGCGGCCTGCGGCCGATTCCCGACGGTCGGCGGTCGATTCCGGCGAGGGTTTCGCCAGGCCACATGAGGATGAAGTTTCATGGCGATGGTTGGACCTTCCCGCCACTGCTTCCTTTTGTCCAGCGCGCTGTTACCCAGTCTGCAAATATGAGGCAAAATGTCCAGCTTCCTCCAGCGCATCGCTACGGTTTTTACAGCGCGCGGCCTTATAAAGATTCTGCTGGAGCGATACATTTAGCCCCGCGCGCCTTAAAAAGCGGTTATTTGAAGCGTACCGCATATTTGAGGCGTCTGTTGGAGATGCTCTAAGCACGTACGACTACGCAGCACGACCCTGACGTGGAAACATGGGTGGAGATAAGTTTACTTGTCCCCGTCAGCTCCACGCGCGCGCTCGTGGCTCCCACGAAACGGGGAACCCTGGGCCGATCGATGCGTAACCCCGGGCAGGCGGCAGCAGCGTACGTACCAACGCGTTCACGCCATTCTGGGCTCGCCCGGTGTGCGTCGGCGGTGTGTGGGTGGCATCGCCGTCGTGTGTGGTCATGTACCGACCGACTGTTTGGGCCCTTCCAGCATCAATCAATCCAGCGAACTGAATCCACGGTTGTTGAGCAACTTGTCCGCTGCCGGAAAGGTGTCCATTCCTTTTTATAGATTGTATCAATGTATTTTCCGGGTGGTGTGGTGGCGATATCCTAATCACAATAAGGTTCCCTCATCCTATTCACGGTCCGGTGATGCGTCTAGCGTCAACGGAGAAAGCGTTGAGTTGTATGTCCGGTGCTCGTTCATGTTGGTTGCAGCCTTACTCTTTCGATTTATGATTCTCATCATTAACAACGATTATTAATCTGGTGTGTTGTTCCTTCGGAGCCTTAGCATTGAGACTTCACGTCTGTCTATTAGAACAAACTCTTCTACGACAAGCATTAACCCGCTCAAGTAAGGGTGGGGTGAGGACGGTGGCGCACCTTTGACTTGCTACCGTGTTTGTTATCGTCGCTGGATGGTCCGAAGGTATATTTGTAATTTTATTAATCTTATAATTTTTTGTACCATTGTTGATGATCAATAGGCCAGTTGGCCTTTTCCTATGTATATTTTTTTGGCTCACAACATAGTCCGACTAAAATAACTAAAAACAAATAGAAGTTGCAACCGACTCAAGTATCTACCTGGTTTAGTCACCCTCTTGGCACGTCTCTAGTTTGTGGAGCTCTCAAGTTGGGCTTCACCACCTCTTTGATGGGCTTAAGATGGGGCCCTAGGATGCCCTCATCATCCTCTCCCTAAAAAGGTGTTATTCTCAACGCTGAAAATGTCTTCTCTCTATCATGCGGCTTTGCACCCACAACATTGCCATACGGTCTTTGCCATGTTCTACTCTCGCATGCCTAGCACATCACCTACTCCCTCTCGGCTAGTTGAACTTGACATGGTATTTGGCGTATCCTTTCTTTGCTATATAGGTTGATTGGCGTGCCACCCAGTGGCGGATCTAGGGGAAATCAGTGGGGGTGCCAATCCTATAAAATTCCCTATTTGGCTTAGCATTTAGCCAAGATTAGTACAAATATTACTAGCTAAACTAAACTCTATATATTTGGAGGGGGTGCCATGGCACCCATGGCACCCCCACTGGATACGCCCCTGGTGCCACCACATTCTTCTTTGCAATACTAGATAGAGCCATGTGCACTTTGATGCGCTTCTTTGCACGACCATGCAAGATGAACATGATAAACAATGGGTTATTTATTAATCTTATCTAGTAACTAGGCTTGTTTAAATACATGGTGAGAGATATTGTTGCCAAGAGATTATCTCTTATTTAAGAGAAGGCAGTCCCTTTTTCAACTATGCCACCATTCTCAGTCAAGAAATCATGTGGAAAGATAGAAACAAGAGCCGTTTTAACATCAAATTTTTCTCTATCAACGAGGTTACCCAAGCTACAGGACCGGAAGCGTGCAGGTCTTCATGCTGCTACTGTGCTACAGGGTTTCTTATCCATGGATATTTTTTAAGGTATTATCCATGAGTAATTAGTTTTAGGGTGAAAAGAAGAGAACAAAAAAAAGAGGGAAAACGAAGAAGAGAATAATATTGAAGAAAATAAGATGGAAATGGACTTGCATATTTCTGATACCGTTAATGAATATAAAATCAAGACGAAGTCAACTCTCAGCTGAAGATGAAGAAAACCAAGAGATATAACATTGAGAATGAGATGAGTATCCACTTTGCATTGGGAGGTATAGCTACCTTAGTCGTGATTATAATCGTCATGTATGGATTATCTAGATGTACTAGGTAAATTTGTATATGCTTTGTAGGTCAAGAACCAATATGCATGTACTTCCATGTATTTAAGAGTTAAAAATAGTGGTTGTGATAGGAAGGGTCAATTTATACAGGATCCACGGACGTCCGTTTTTTTTAGGGATCTAGTTTTACATTATTATTTTTAGAGTTCTAGTTTTACATTGTTTTGTTGAAGTACCTCGTAGCTCATCTAAAAAAAGAGTACATCCCAACCAGCAGCGGAAAATAAATAAACAGAAAAGAATGCCAGCCCACGAAATCTCGTCTCGTACGGGCCCACTCCAGCAGTCAATACAAGGAATTCTCAAAAAAAAAAACAGTCAATGCAAGTAATACAGTGTGTCGCCAATATTATACCCACTCTGATACGAAATTAGTGTAATGCTGCAGTATACTTCTTTCATTAGCCTTGTACTATTCATCCGACAGTTAAATCAGACCGGAGGGAGTAGATACTGGTACGGCTGATTCGATACACTGAAACATAAGAGAGAAAATGCAATTGACTGAAACGCGCAATTTTTTTTATCCATGTACCAGGTTCTTCTACATTATTTTACTCGTCTTTTAGTTAAGGAAATCAGCGCTTGCAAACACCACGTCGGCTTGTGCTAGCCGCTCTCTGGCTAGGTTTGCCCAGGTTTGTGACTTAATCTTTTGCTGAATCAAACGAAGCAGCAAACAGAGTTTAGGGACCTAAATACTGACCACTTTTGAAGTTCAGAAACCAAAGTAAATCACACTCGATCAAACCGCAAGTAACATGGACAGAGACAAAAAAAATCTTCAGTATAGCCAGATTGCGCAGCTCTTCTCTGTCTGTTGATGGCAAGAGCCTGTCCGTGGCTGGTTTTCTCCCGGCCCAGAACAAACTTGTGCCCTGCTCAACCGTGAGCTCAGACAATACGATACAAAAAATTGAGATGAAAAGGACGAAGATCGACCTCCACAGATGGAAACTTCCTCATCGGCGAAGCTTCCACGAACCATACGGAGGCGGCCGATAGTATCCCTGAATGAAACGAGCTTGGACGCTTGTTGATTGTCAGCAGCAAAGATCCCATCGCCGAGGTTCAGTGTCATTCGACTTTCGGCCAATCTATCCGAGGGCCATCAGTCTCACCTCGTACGCACGGACGATGTACCGTCTTGCTTAATTTTGCCGTCAAGATTGCGCGTGATGGATCTTGACGTGAGTCTGCTCGTACAGACAAAATATCTCATCAAAAAAATCGCGGACAGGATCGATGTGCTGCGATCACGTAGACGGAAACAGATTGGCCGACATTATTGATCATGCCATCTTGTTTCTACCGCGTTGGCTCCGGCGCTTTTTAGTTTATGCTCGATCGCACAGTGCCTCGTTAGGAGACGATGATATAGTGCATTTTGTAATAGGAGGCGACGCCATCATACGACCAAACAGATGTCCATTCCTAGGAAAGGAAAAATGAGAAGTCTAGTAAGAGCATCTCCAGTCGAGACGCCCAAATGGCCGCCCAAAGGCCTTCCGGACAAGCCCTTTGGGCGCTGTCCGGAAGGGCTGGCGCATTTGGGCGCCGTCGCTCCCCACTCGCGCCGCCCAAAGGGCCGTCCAATTGTTTTTTCTAATATGAATTCAAATATTTTAACGTCGGCAAATCAAAAAGACATAAATATTTAATAGTTCAAACACTTAAAATTAAGTTTTACACGTTATCAAAAAACAAAATTACAGCTCAAACGTCTTCCTCCTCCTGTGGTGCCGCCGCCATGCCCCGTCTTGCCCACAAATGGTTTGCTAGATCAGCTTGGAGTTCATTGTGAGTAGTTTCATCAGGAATTTCCAAATGCATTGACAGATAATCAGCAAAATCTGCCGGCACGTTGTGATCAACATGTGCATGAGGACCCTCAAAGTCATATGGCTGATGATCATGCACTGGATTGTTGCGCTCGCTCTCGATGATCATGTTGTGCAAAATCACACATCAGTTCATCACCTCCCACATCTGCTCATTCGACCATGTCGGAGCCGGCGGATTCAATTCTGTACAAAACCAGGCGTACCAGTAATTCCGCCGAACACCTTCCAGGCGGGGTGGAGAGGAGAGGCCGTCGGTTCTGGTTCGAGTCGTCGAACTGCTGGCGGCGCGGCCGAGAAGCAAGGCGCGGCGAGGAGAGGATGAAAATCAAACAGCGCCGCCGGCGTCTAGTCAGAGGTGGAGGCAATGGCCGGACGGCGGTCGTTCCAGATCGAGGCAGGGTAGAGAGGAGAAGTGGGAGGGCGACGAGGAGAAAACGACAAGTCTTCGTGGCGTGTCTCACTGCCAGGCGTGGCCCACGCGTCGGAGGCGGCCGTTTCGTAGTGTCCGGGGCCGCCTCAAGCCTCCCCAAGTTGAGGGCGTGGGCTGGGCGTGCCGGACACAAAACTGGGTCGCGCCGGACCAAAAACAGATTTGAGCGGCACGAGTGGGGGGAAAAAAGTGTCCGATGTTATTTTATGGTGATCCAAATTCCAGCGGTAGTACCGCTGGGTTAAGCGGTACTACTGCTCGAGAGCTACCGCCTCCGCTACCGTCAGAATGGCCGTCTGACGCACTTGTCCGGTACCGACTGGTACTGCTGGCGGTACCGCCACCGGTACCGCTGAGGTGGGAAGAGCCGAACCAGCCCACCCCAGCGGTACTACCGCGTAGTACCGCCGCGGTGGGATCGATTCCGGGTTGGACTGCAGCCGACCTAGGGTTTTATGCTTCTATATATTCCTCTTGTAAGCCGCCGTTTTGGGGTAAGCCATACATTGTAAACCCACGGCGTTTGTAACCTCACCCGATATAGTGAAGTATTGCTGGCTGGCGCCCGTGGTTTTTTCTCCTCCTTGTTAGAGGGGTTTTCCACGTTAAAATCTCGTGTCCCCTTTGGTTTGATCGTTCCGCTCTTCGTCGTTTCTTTGCTATCGTTTACAACAAGTGGTATCAGAGCCCTGTTTCAGATCTGTTTTCAGATTAGGGTTTTGGATGGCATCGATGAAGTTCGATCTACCGGCGCTGGACTACAAGACGAGATTTTCGTTGTGGCAGGTCAAGATGCGTGCGATCCTCGCACAGTCCAATGATCTTGACGAGCGCTGGAGAAATTCGGCGACAAGGATGCGGCGGCATGGACCGATGAGAAGCGGAAAGACCGTAAGGCTTTATCGCTTATTCAACTTCATCTATCTAATGATATTCTGCAAGAAGTACTCCAGGAGAAAACCGCAGCGGCACTGTGGGCTAAGCTGGAGTCGATCTGCATGTCCAAAGATCTCACCAGCAAGATGCATGTGAAGATGAAGTTGTTCACGCACAAGTTGCAAGAAGGTGGTTCGGTAATGAATCACTTATCGATCTTTAAGGAGATCGTTTCTGACCTAGTGTCGATGGAGGTAAAGTACGATGATGAAGATCTAGCACTTTTACTTCTATGCTCGCTGCCAAATTCCTTTGCAAATTTTCGTGATACCATACTGTTAAGCCGTGATGAACTAACCACGCGGAAGTATATGAGGCCCTGCTTGCCAGGGAAAAGATGAAAGGTATGGTACAGAAAGAGAGTCATCGTCCTCCAAGGGCGATGCTTTGCAGGTCCGAGGGAGGCCTGAGCAGCGAGATAACCACTACCACAACAACAACAGAGATAAGAGCAAGGGTGACAGAAGTCGCTCAAAGTCCAAAGGACGAGACAAGTTCTGCAGGTATTGTAAGAAATCTAATCATGTCATTGATGATTGTTGGAAGTTGCAGAACAAGGAGAAAAGAAAAGGTACTTACCAACCGAAAAATAATGAAGGTAATAATACCGGTGAGGCTGATGTTGTTGATGGTAGTTCTGATGGCGATGCCTAGCTGTTTTAGCTGCATGTGTTTCTCGTCAGGATGAATGGATTCTAGATACTGCATGTTCTTTTCATATTTGCTGTAACAAAGATTGGTTCAGTTCTTATGAGTTAGTGCAGACTGGAGATTTCGTGCGTGTGGGAACGACCAACAATGTATCATTGCTGGTGTTGGTCGTTCAGTCAAGACACATGACGGTATGACACGCACGTTGACGGGAGTGAAACACATACCAACCATGGCAAGAAATTTGATCTCGCTCAGTACCCTTGACTGTGACGGGTACAAGTACAAAGGGGAAATAAACTCCTAAAGGTATCAAAAGGTTCTCTCATTGTTATGGTTGGTGATATGAATTCTGCTAAGTTATATGTTCTTAGAGGTAGCACGTTATCTGGTACTGTTGCTGCTGTTTCTCATGATGACGCTAGTAAAACTAACCTTTGGCATAAGCGTCTTGGACATATGAGTGAACTTGGTATGGCAGAATTGATCAAGAGAGACTTGCTGCAAGGATGCAGTTTGGGTAAGATGCAGTTCTGTGAACACTGCATTTTCGGTAAGCACACAAGAGTTAAGTTTAATGCTTCTGTTCACACCACCAAAGGTACACTTGATTATGTACATGCTGATGTTTGGGGGCCATCTCGTAAGCCCTCTTATGGTGGTGCTCGTTATATGCTTACCATTATTGATGATTACTCTAGAAGAGTTTGGCCTTATTTCATGAAAAATAAGGATGATACGTTTGCTGCTTTTAAAGAGTGGAAAGCTATGATTGAAAGGCAAACAGAAAGGAAGGTGAAATTACTTCGTACTGACAATGGTGGCGAATTTTGTTCGAATGCCTTTAATGATTATTGCAGGAAAGAAGGCATTGTCAGGCACCTCACCATCCCGTACACGCCTCAGCAGAATGGTGTAGCGGAGCGGATGAACAGGACCATCATCTCCAAGGCTCGCTGCATGATCTCCAACGCTCGCATGAGTAAGCGTTTTTGGGCTGAGGCGGCTGCCACCGCCTGCTACTTGATAAACAGGTCACCATCTATTCCCCTCGACAAGAAAACTCCCATCGAGGTATGGTCAGGTACTCCTGCTGATTATTCACAACTTAAAGTTTTCGGCTGCACTGCTTATGCTCATGTTGATAATGGAAAGTTAGAGCCGAGAGCTATTAAGTGTGTGTTCATTGGTTATGGTTCGGGTGTAAAAGGATACAAGTTGTGGAATCCCGAAACTAAAAAGGCTTTTATGAGCAGGAGTGTTGTTTTCAATGAATCTGTTATGTACTTTGATAAGTTGTCCTCAGATGTTTTGCCAGATTTTTCTGAGGAGCAGGTTCGTGTCGAGGTGGAGCACTCTGTTGAAAAAAAATGTCACTGTTGACAATGATGGTGCTGCTACTTCAGATGATTCTGATCCTGATTCTGCTGGTTCTGATGATTCTGATTCTGATAATAATAATGTTCAGAACTCACCCCCTGTTTTGCAGCCACAACAGTCTATTGCTGCTCGTAGGAACAGGAGGAATTGTGGTCCTCGACCACGTTTAATTGAAGAGTGTAACATTGTTGATTATGCTCTGAGTTGTGCAGAACAGGTGGAGCACGGACATGAGCCGTCCACCTATACTGAAGCTATTGGTTCCGGTGACCGCGAGAAGTGGCTTGCTGCTATGCAAGAAGAAATGCAGTCACTCGATAAGAATGGCACATGGGAAGTTGTGCGCTTGCCTAAGAAAAAGAAGGCAGTCCGCTGTAAGTGGATCTTCAAGAGAAAGGAGGGTTTATCTCCTAGCGAGCCTCCGAGGTTTAAGGCAAGGTTAGTTGCAAAAGGCTTCAGTCAAATTCCAGGTGTTGATTATAATGATGTTTTCTCTCCAGTTGTTAAGCATAGTTCAATTCGTACATTCTTTGGTATTGTTGCTATGCGTGATCTTGAGCTTGAGCAGTTAGATGTAAAGACTGCGTTTCTGCATGGAGAGTTGGAGGAGGAGATATACATGGACCAGCCAGAAGGGTTCATAGTGCCTGGTAAGGAGGATCTTGTGTGTAAGTTGAAAAGGTCCTTATACGGTTTGAAACAATCTCCTCGTCAGTGGTATAAAAGGTTTGATTCTTTTATGTTGTCACATGGCTTTAAGAGGTCTGAATTTGATAGCTGTGTGTACATTAAGTTTGTTAATGGATCACCTATATACCTGTTATTATATGTTGATGATATGTTGATTGCTGCCAAGAGCAAGAAAGATATCGCTGCTCTCAAGTCACAGTTGAGTAGCGAGTTTGAGATGAAGGATCTTGGTGCTGCTAAGAAAATTCTAGGTATGGAGATTACCCGTGACAGAAATTCTGGTTTGTTGTTTCTTAGTCAGCAAAATTACATTAAGAAAGTTCTTCATCGTTTTAACATGCATGATGCAAAGTCTGTTAGTACTCCTATTGCTCCTCACTTTAAATTGTCAGCTGAACAATGTCCTAGTACGGATGAGGATTTTGAGTACATGTCTAGAGTTCCATATTCTAGTGCTGTTGGTTCTTTAATGTATGCCATGGTTTGCTCACGTCCAGATTTATCATATGCTATGAGTTTGGTTAGTAGATATATGGCTAATCCTGGTAAAGAACATTGGAAGGCTGTTCAGTGGATTTTCAGGTACCTTCGTGGCACATCCAATGCTTGCCTCAAGTTCGGCAAGACTGATGAGGGACTCGTAGGCTATGTGGATTCAGATTTTGCTGCCGATTTGGATAAGAGGAGATCCCTCACAGGTTATGTGTTCACGCTTGGTGGTTGTGCCGTGAGTTGGAGGGCAACGTTACAATCTGTTGTTGCCCAGTCTACCACTGAAGCAGAGTACATGGCTATTGCTGAAGCATGTAAAGAATCGGTTTGGCTGAAAGGTTTGTTTGCTGAGCTTTGTGGAGATGATACTTGCATTAACCTGTTTTGTGATAGTCAGAGTGCTATTTACCTTATAAGGATCAGATGTTCCATGAGAGAACAAAGCACATTGACGTCAAATACCATTATGTGCGTGATGTTGTTGCAAAAGGTAAGCTGAAGGTATGCAAGATAAGTACTCATGATAATCCTGCTGATATGATGACAAAGCCAGTTCCTGTTACTAAGTTCGAGCTTTGCTCGGGCTTAGTTGGTATCACTGTCTAGCCCAAGAGGCTATTTGGCGCCGAAGGTGTTTTCTTTGTTGTTTTCAGGGTGAAGGTTCTCATTTCATGCTACAAGATGGAATTTGTCTCAAGGTGGAGTGTTTTTTATGGTGTTCCAAATTCCAGCGGTAGTACCGCTGGGTTAAGCGGTACTACCGCTCGAGAGCTACCGCCACCGCTACCGCCTCCGCTACCGCAGAATGGCCGTCTGACGCACTTGTCCGGTACCGACTGGTACCGCTGGCGGTACCGCCGCCGGTACCGCTGAGGTGGGAAGAGCCGAACCAGCCCACCCCAGCGGTACTACCGCTATCCAGCGGTAGTACCGCCGCGGTGGGATCGATTCCGGGTTGGACTGCAGCCGACCTAGGGTTTTATGCTTCTATATATTCCTCTTGTAAGCCGCCGTTTTGGGGTAAGCCATACATTGTAAACCCACGGCGTTTGTAACCTCACCCGATATAGTGAAGTATTGCTGGCTGGCGCCCGTGGTTTTTTCTCCTCCATTGTTGGAGGGTTTTCCACGTTAAAATCTCGTGTCCCCATTGGTTTGATCGTTCCGCTCTTCGTCGTTTCTTTGCTATCGTTTACAACATCCGACACGCCCCAAATCCCTTTGGGCGGCCATTTGGGCGCCCCGACTGGAGATGCTCTAAGTGACGGGACTTGCGCATTTTAACGGGGAAGTGAACATCTTCATAAAGATTTTCTCATTCTTTCTATGCTGGTGTATCTTTCTGTACTTCGGTATATAAGTATCCACAGATTTAATTGGGCAGTTCTCAATAGGAAGACTTAGAAATAATTATTTTTCTTTGACTTGCCGGGGCCAAGGGTTTAAGTAATATGATGCGGCGAGAGTGATTTGTTATATTTTAGTTGTGACCGCTTGGTCATGGATACGGATGTAAAACCTCCAAAAAATTCTTAATTCATAAAAATGGCACATATTTTGCCTTAATAAACTATTTGGCTTCAGAAAATAGAGGTTCGGATGGGTTCCGTGTTGAGTTCTACTGATGCTTCCGGGACATGATCAAAGATGACCCGACGACATACTTGTTCAATCATCTTCATGGTGGAAACCCTTATCTATCCATGCTTAATCTTGGCCAATTCATTTTGTTACCGGAGTTAAAGCAGGTATGTCGGGTCCAGCAATTTCGACTAGCATGTCTTCTGATGAGGCTTAATAATGGTGAAATCAAACATCTAAGAAAGGAGTCTACGCCAAAGAGCAAACACAACGGAGTTGAATTGTAAAAATTACGGCTTCATTTTCTTCACGCCGGCCCTAGGAGGTAAACTTTCAAAAAAAAATTGAATAAGGGTTTGACATCGTTGAATTCTCCCAAAATAGTCAGATTTTCAGACCATATGTATGTACAAAACAAAAACATGTATGCATACGTGTGTGACGACGTGAGCATGGCATATACCGGCTTCACCCAACCAACGCTGCATCGACAGACCATCACTCATAGGGTGGCTCCCGGCTAGATTGCTACAGTTCCGGCCATTAGCAATTGCATGCCCAGATTTGGTGATCGATGTTTACATTTAGCAGCTTCAATGTTCAATGAGCACCAATGCAACAACTGTATCCACATTCCTACGCACGGGCCTTGGTCCAAACCAAGATTGTGGGCTCGTGGCAGTCTAGCAAAACCATCTCAAAAAAAAAAAAAAATCAACCTGCATGTGTGCTTCGCGGCACCACCATCTCCGCCTCTAATGCCTGCCCCGCCCTAGCTAGGGTTGGGTGGGTCATCCACATTCCTTGCCTTTAGGGTTGTAATGACTTGTGAGATCCCTTAACATGCTCAGGCACCAAGGGATTGACACGACATCGGCCTCGACAAGATGCCTTGACAGGCCAACTATGTTCATAATCGTACAATGTGGAAAGAAAGGTTGCACTATAAAACTTTCCAAACAAAGCCGCTAGAAAGACGCGGGGAAAAGAAAAGAAAGCCTTCCACGTGCCTTATGGCTTGAGAATAATCACATTTTGCTCTTTTATTGTGCTCTTGAAATTGCTTGCCACCACCGAAGAGTTGGCGATAGCTTTATTTCTTGATGCTGGTAGTGGCGGTGCTCTTCGGGTCTCTCTACAATTAATGAAAATGGTTGATAATATCAACGTCATATTTTTTTTCAATGTACCTTGAGTCACCTTTATCTAGACTTGCATTGCACGAGGTGGTTGCGCACTACTAGCAAGTGACTTTACTTGGCCTCGGCAAGGCTAGAACTAGGGTTGGTCCATAGTTCAGACAAACAAGGGGGGTCGTCCTAGGCTCGAGAGGAAGAGGGCTAAGATAGTAAATATATTAATAACTGCTATTATTATTATTATTATTATTATTATTATTATTATTATCGGTTACACATAAACACTATTGTGAACAAATTAAATAAACAATTTCTTAATTTGTTGGAGAAGGTCAGTAGCATTAACCATGTTTGTTAGGTCTTATTAAACTCTAAGCTAACAAGGTTAATTACTATGTTTAATTCGCTACAAGACAGTTTATTTTAGAAACTGACAGGAGATGTTCACATAAGCTTGCTTGATGATAAAACACATCATTAATTGCAAGCAAGAATAATTAAATTGTATGTCTACATAGTAGAATCCTCACCATTCAATATATGTATATATGTTTGTTGATTATAACTACAATTGATTTATTAAAATTCTTGTGGGGTGCACAAAATTTCAACATACTGATGAGATCACATAACTTATAACACATGCATTTCCCAGGAAATATCAGTAAAGAATCATTGAAAAGTATTTAATTTATTTTCTAGAATTTTGAGTGAATACGGTTATGAAGTCATATACTAGAAAATAGTAGTAAAATATTCGTAGGTCGTATCTTAGATATCTTTCTGACGAATACATGTAATACATTTTATGCAATTGTTGAACATAATTTGAGACTTTTTTGGTTTTAAACTACTCCATACTTTCCTAATTATAAAATGTTTGGATAGTTAAATTCTGACTGCATACAGACTGAAATGTGTCTAGATACATGTGGTTAAGAAAAGTTAAAATATGTGGTTCATAACGGAGGGACTACAATTCTAACTTTAGCACAATCAAGTTTGTTTGGTGATATTAATTAAAATCGTAACAAGAACATTGCAACTAAAATTCACAACATTTTTTAATAGTCAATGTGGCAAATAAGGAATAGAAATTTATACTCATTAATCTATAGTGTGCAAAAAATAATTTCAAGTAAAACTATAATTTTAGTACAGATTATAATATTTAGTTTGCCACAGCCCTAGACAGAATTAGGATTGTACATCTAATGTTTTTATTGAACCTAGATGATGTTGTACAAATCATCGATTTCCTGCAATCTCGAAAGCCCTCACGATTCATGTGACGCCTACAACGTGATGATCGTTGTCCTACGAAACCCTACTTACTACATCGACGGATTGTATCCACGGGTGTTGCGCACATTGGATTATTAATTTGTTAGGTTTTTTATATAATCTTCAACAGATTTTCTCCGCTTGAGATTGCTACGATATCACCATCTTAAAGGTATGATGAGCCTAAAGGTGCACCAAAAGTCACACAATATTGTCTGTAAATTCTTCACATTTTTAACATGGTATCCGATCGTGGTAGTGCAGATAAAGTTTTGTGGGGTGGTCGAACCATCATCAATCTTCACATATGGTTTATTGTAGCCACAAACAAGCGGTGTTCCATGTCTACCTCTAGTGGTATACCCTTACCTAGTTTGGTTTGGGTCATCCACATTCTTTGGCACATAGAATTATGATATCCGCTAATAACGTTCTCAGAGCATGTCCACCGGCAGCCGCGAAAACTTGTACGGCGCTTCCCAAAATATTTTTGCTATGGAGAGTGCAAGACACAAGTTTGGTCCAATGGGGGGCTGCACGCAGCGGCACCCCCTAAACCGGTTGGCCCCATCCATTTTTTGCCCTTCTCGCATTTAGAACCAACTTAAACCACCATAATGCCAACAATAAGCCCAAGCACCAAAATGCATAAACGCAAAATTCGGTCACCACATTAGGCACCCATTCAAAGTCTCAGACAAAACCAAGACCGGACACCAAAATTCCACCAAGTTCATCATTAACTCGTCATAAGATTGTATCAAAATCATTCTTTGACCTTCTATTTCCTCACCTCAATTACGCACTTGTGTTCCCCGGAAAGCAAGCTTCATATTCAGTCTCATGCTTGCCGTGTCGATGAAAACACTAGTAGAGAAAAGCCTATCAGTGGCGCACAAATTTTGAATTCTATGGCGCATTTGTGGTGCACGGCCGGTGCGCCACAGAATTGTCGCCACTAAATTTTTTTCAGTGGCGCATCGGCCCGTGCGCCACAGAAAGTCCAAAATTTTGTGGCGCACTCGCAAACCATGCGCCACAGAAATTCTTTTCCGGATTTTTAAAAAAAATTCGGCTGGCACAGCAGCCACCGCGGTCGGAGGCGTCGGCGGAGGTGACCCACTCGCCGTTGGGGGAGACGCGGGCGATGGTGGTCTGGTAGGCGTGGTCCGTGTAGGCCCAGGCGTCAAGCGGCGCGTCGAGGCGGCGGAAGACGACGCTGCGGCCGGAGCAGTAGACGAGCGCGTCCGTCTTTGGGTCGCCGCCCAGCAGGATCCCCCGCCCGCGCTCCGTCGCCGGCGAGCACGCGGATGGGGCCATGCCCCTGCCGCCGCGCCATGCGACTCTGCCCCGTCGGAGGGAGAGACGAGGGCGGGAAGGCCCCTTCCTCCGCACCGCCCTCCTCCTCTCTGCACTCCATGGCCGGCACCGTAGCCTCGACCCGAGCTTGGGCGGCTGCTCCTCCACGGTCTCGTCCCCCTCCCCACTCTCGCCGCGGCGGCTGGCTGCGCCTCCACGGCCTCTCGCCGCAGCGCCTCTGACGACCGCGCCCGAAGCGCGTCGCGGCCGCCGTTCCGAGCACTGGAGAAGCCGCGGAATCGCTGGCCAGCGGCGAGGGGAGGAGAAGAAGGAGGAGCACGGCGGCGAAAAGGAGAGGCGAGGGGGCCCGGCGGCTGTCGATGGTGTGCGCGAGAAGGAGTGGGTCTGCTTGCATGCAAGCAGGGAGCAGATCGAGCAGGCGTGTGCGTGAGAGAAGGAGATAAGGGAGAGATGGCGTGGTGTGTGGCGTGTGTGCTGGTGCGTGCAGGCGCGCGTGGTTTGACCAGATCGATTTGGAACGAGTGGAGGATAAGGCAGTGGTGTGTCCCGCCACGTGGTTTCGATTTCTGCACCTGTAATCTTTTTGTGGCGCATCTGAGAACAAGCTACATGCGCCACAGAAAGCCACATTTCTGTGGCGCATCTGAGTTTCGTGCGCCACAGAATTTCGAATTTTTGTGGCGCATGCAAAACAATGCGCCACAGAAATAATTTCGGTGCGCCACAGAATCTCATATATCTATAAGCTTTTCTCTACTAGTGAAATGATCTTGTGCTCCTCTGTCCTTTATTAGGTCTCTATTGCTGTCCACCCTCTTAAACTTTTGACCTTCCAGGTAAAAGTAGGTGGACTACTTCCTTTCTTTGTTATCTTGGTGCATCAACTCTTTGCGAGTCAGGATCCATGAGACCTCCAACATATACTCTGGGTTCATCTCCCTTGTCGGCAGCTCCATCGCCTTGTCACCCAACGTGGACGTCTTGCAAGCGAATCGTGATACGGGGGCATACGAGGCATCGGGAAGAGCAGTTATATGGCGGCGACGACAAAATGTGGAAGGGGAGTAAAAAACTGAGGCTTTGGCAGTCCATGACGGCAATGTGGAAGAGGAAGAGGAAGAGGAAGAATTTGGCGCCCCGCCTTTGCCATGTGTTTGTGATATGTTGGGTTCTCCTGTGAGAGGGGTGTCTGGGCTCCTGAGGTGGCCCCAAAGTTCGGCGGTGGTCTCAGGGTGTCATACACATTTTCTTGTGGCCCAGGTAGATGGGGTGGGCCCTGCTTGAGTTTTTTGTGGGTTCCTAATCTTCATTGACCCTTTAGGGTTGGGGGTTACGGTGTCCCGATAGAGATTCTCTCACGTGATATTGCATTGTACTCCACTACTGATTGTGATCTATCCAAGAACATAAGGATAGCTTGGCGGATCAACCACAAGAATCATTGTGAAATATTTGAATAAAAGGGCACAATAAAACATTGCAAGCCAAGCAATTAGAATACAACACAGGTCGGGAAAAGAAAGGAGAGCCTTTCACGTTCATTAGGACACTTTCGATAAGCTACATATATTTTTTCTATTTTTTGAGCATTTTGTTGTTTGCCACCACCGATACCAGTCGACTCTCACCAGTGTTTCTTCATGACTAGTAATCATGGTGGCTTGGTTGGATGATTGGATCTCTCTACAATTAACGACGATGGTCCCTGTTGTGAAGCTCTGTTTTTCTCTTGTGTACCTTCAATCAGCTTCCTTCAGACTTGGAATGTGTGCGGTGGCGACCAAGCTACGGTGTATGACCTTCCACTGCCTCAACAAGGGTTAGAACTAGCCTTTTTATCTGATACTTATACGCGACGATATATCTCCAATCATCATATGATCTCAACGACGTCGATGATTAATTGCTGCAAGGGAATGTTTCTTATTGTTAGCTATAGTGTCTTTGCCGTGAAGGCAAAATGGTCTACATCATAGTGCCTTCTGCCGGGTAAAGCCTTGTTTCCTACCATACACGACGGATTATACTCAAGTGTGACTTGTCATTTGAAGGTTTGTCCCGTAAGACAAATGCATTTGTTTTGATTTATCTTATTATTGATCATGTACCATTGAGATTAATTTTGTGTTTTAATACTATTTTATTGTAAAAAATTATATATATTGTGTCCCGTTGGATCAATGAGTGGGTAAAATTATGCAACACAATTTTGTATTGTTCATTTTTTACACAATTTTGGATGATTTTCTCGTCTTGTGAGTAGCTCAAGGGGAGAAGGCAGACGAAAACGAGCAGGACTAGTAGGTGATAGGGTTACTTTGTACGGATGATATATAGAAGCTTTTGTTAATGTTGTACTATTATACCCATTATTAACGGGTTCTTGTAGGTATAAGTTACTAAATGAAACAAACTACTCGTAAAACGGATGTCTAAACGATATATCGAGACGTTTTTAGTGCTACACCCGTTCTAGCAACAATTAATACACGACAAAGGTAATACTCCTTCCTATTCAGAATTAGTGTCGTGACTCTTTACAAATTTTAAACTACCATGGTACATTTTTTCCGGCACTTAAATGGACCGGATGGAGTACTACAGAAGTACAGATACAGCAAATAAAACGAACACCAAATGTATGCTACACGTAACCACAAACGAATGCAGGTTTGCTCATCAACGCGCGTGCGAACGCTCGCACGACGCAGACGCTAGCGTTGACTCCTTCCCTCCCCACGTTCTTCCTCTCCAACAGCGACGGTGGAGCTGCGGCTTGCCGCGGCGGAGGCGGTGACGGTGAGGAGAGACTTAACTTGGGGGGATGCGGGGCTCACCAGCGCCGGACCGGAGGGTGGGATTAGAGGGAGGCCCGGGGCGGCGGCGGACCGGTGGAGGTGGAGATTGGGGCAAGGCGAGGCGGCGCGGCAGCGCGCCGGCCGCGGGCGGGGTCGACGGCGGTTCAGCTGGCATAGCTGCGGGACTGGGGCGGCCATCGGCAGCCATCTCCTTCTTCTCCGGTGACGGAATATTCGAAGGAATATCCGTGCGAGCCTTCGCACGAGTGCGAAGAATAGCACTGCCCAAACGAATGGTAGAAACACAACGCACACACGCCGTACGGACGACACGGATCCACTGCAAAAATCCCCTTCCTTCCTACCCAACCTCAAGACCAGTCACTCGACGAACGCAAAACAAAACAAAACAAAAAGATCTCCGCATATGAACAAAGACAAAACTAATCAGCAAAGAAATGAAACCAACACACATGTCGCTTGACCTGACAAGGCGACTAATCATCGAGCACGCGCGCGGCAGGGCATAGGTAGCTAGTGCCCGACGCCGGGGCTCGGGACCGACCCCAGCATCCGCGCCACCACCGCCACTGCATTGCCGACACCCGATGTCGTCCTCTTGCCGGCGCCGTCGAGCGCCGGCGGCCCCCGGACCATCATCCAGCCGCAGGATGCGTCGACGTCACTGGCGTGATCACCGCCAAGCAACTCCCTGGCCTCCACGCGCGGAGCAAGAAGTGGCAGGAGGAGGACGAGCAGCAGCGCCACCGCCACCCTGCTCCCGTTGCCGCCGCCGTACAAGGCCATTGTTCGTTTGTTTGTTTGTTTACCTTGAAGAACAAACGTGAGGATTTTGTGCGTGTTTGGAATGATTTGGAGGGTATCATGGAGGGTTTATATAGAGAGAAGGCATGAGAAGCCGTACGCTTACTTTCGGCCGGCAGCGATCGGCAGTCATTTCGCAATTCATATCGATGGGCGGGCTGCGCGGGCGGGCGCTGTCGTACGACGATCGCCATCAGGACCCGGAGGCGCTTGATCGTGTGGGTTGGAGGATGATCGTGCGCCACTTCTGTCCGCGTGCGCGTGAGGCTCAGATCACGAGTGAAGTGGGTGATTTTGGCGGTGGTGATCACGCACGCAGGCTGCAGTCTGCACACCGCCGTGTGTTAGATCTTAAATTAGCTAGGAAGCAAAAGTGTGCACACTACAAAGGATTAAGCTATGCACAACAACAAAATTGTGGCGGTCTAACTAAATATACAATCTCAACTTGGATTTGGTTCCTTTGTATTTCACGGCAATTCGACACCGAACGGGTAATTACCTAGTACCCAAAAATTAAATTAAAATAGAATTAATGTTTGGTTTTTTTTTAAACCATAAACATCAACATTTTATTTTATGGAAATGAAAAATTTACATAGTGCCTTCAATATTAGTGAAGTGGTTTGTATAATATGAGAAACTTACATAGTGCCTTCAACATTAGTGAAGTGGTTTGTATATTAATATAACTTTACAACCTTAAAAATTATTATCACATCGTGATAAAAATCCTCACACAGTATTTTTTCAGAAATTTCTAACATGTTTTACGGATTAATCTTTGGTAGTTTATACCTGTGGATCTATTTTATTTTTTGAATAAGAAGGTGGATACCTTATATATATATTGAAGCAGACAAGGTATGATAGTAGTACAGAGAAGCACCAAGTGGCAGGAAGCCACGACATGGGAAAGTTGTGGTTTTAGGGCGTGCAATTTGAGCCTGTAATTTAATGAGGCCGTTTCATTACCGCTGATTGAGCGTGCAATTAATTGAGCGTATAATTGGCAGCCAATTGATTATTTCCGATTGATTGCTGTCAGTTGGTCATTAGCTAAGGGAAAATAATGGGGAGAAAAAATTGAGAGGGTGCTTGACGAAACCTGGGCAGAATGTGGAACAAAACTCTTCTTTTAGATAGGAGAGATTACTGTAAGTTATTACTTCACAATGGGTAGTAACCTGTGTGTAGTGTCATGCACAAGTTTATTTATAAGGTTGTACACACATTTTGCCTTTAAATGTGTGATGTTACCGTAACATACTATGTTACACAACCATCTGGTTTTTCGCCTACGTGGTATTGATGTTACTCCTATGTTACTAACCATTGTGACTATTCTAAGATACTCCCTCCGTTCCAGATAGTAGTGCGTATATTTTTATGGTTTTGCTAATTCTCAATCGAATAAGAATTAGCTTAGTTCTAAATCGCGTGACATCATCAGTTGTAAGTGGACTTGCAATTGATTCAGACCATTTGATTTGCTTCGTGATTCGTGCATTAGTTACAAGTCAACTTGTAATTGAGATTTGATGACTCATGCTATTGAGAATTAAGTTAATTCTCATTTGACTGATCAACTGCTCCGGACGGTTTGTTTGCTTCATGATTCGTACTAATCATGAATTGCAACTTGACTTGCGACTGGGATTGATGATGTCATGGAAATGAGAACTAAGCTAATTCTTATTCGATTGAGCGGTAGAGAGACCCTTATTTTAAGTCAAACATTGTCAAGTTTGACCAAATATTTAGAAAAAACTAACAATATGTATAATACTATACTCACATCATATGGAAAGACGATATATCTACCAGTATTGATTTGATATTATAGATATTTATAGCTTTTTCTAACAACTTAGTCAAAGTTGACATTGTTGAGATTGGAAATAATGTAGGCCTTACTTTCATAAATTGAGGTAGTATATTTTGTCTCTCTGGTTTACTCATTCTCTTTTAATTGGCTCATATTTTTGTACATGATTTGATAATCTACTCTATTCATCACGAAGCTTGAAGTTGGAGTGAGAAAATTTGTAGTAATATTTAGTAAACTCAGTGTTGTCTGATAAATGAAAACTCGGCTTCCGAGAGTGGCAGATCTATCAATTCAGTGTGCATATCTCAAACTAACACTAGTCATTGTGGGGAATAAATTAGACTAGTAACGAAGTAATATAAAGTATATTATTATCTTCGTAGTCCAAAATAACACTTCTTCTGTCCCAAAATATAAGCACACTGCTTTTATGTTGGCCTTTGTTTTTTGATTTTGACCACTGTTCTACACTAAATTGTATAGATTGAGAGTGTATAAATGGTACTTGCCTCGCTGACAAGCGAAATTTAAAGGTGGCTTATATTTTGGGACGGAGGGAGATAAAGATAATATCATAGACGGTCTTATTTATTAGTTTGCAGACCCATTGTTTCTTGTGAAGCACTATGTGGTGGTAACATACTATGTTACTCTATTTATCTATAATTAATTATCATATTTTAGGTGGCATGATATTAACACCTATATTATTTTCGCTGACCCATTGTTTCCTGTGAAGCACTATGTGGTGGTAACATACTATGTTACTCTATTTATTTCTACTTAATTATCATATTTTAGGTGGCATGAATATTAGCACCTATATTATTTTCACTATGTGTAGTACTTCCTCCTTACATAAAAAGGATGTCTTGATTTTGTCTAAATTTGCATGTATCTATACACTAAAATATGTCTAGATACATATAAATTTAAACAAAATTGAGACATCTTTTTGTGAACGGAAGGAGTATAAGATTTCAGTCCAGCCGCCCCGTTCTAGCAAAAGGTTTCTAAATCAGCCAATGATTTCCGGTAAAAGTCATGTAATGATCCACGTTGGCGCCAATAAAGCATCTTCGGCGGCCAGCGTGTACGTGACAGAACTATCCAATAGCTTTTCAAACATACTTCTGTTCATCCCTTCTCTAAACCATGTCCACAGAACCACACCATAAACCTTGGACGTTCTCGCAGCGTCTCCATGAGTCCATGTACACCGCGTCCAAGCAGACCTTCCGTTGCCTCTTCCTCCCCAACCTCTTTCCCGCCACGAGCCCCTTATCCATCAACGCAAAGACCTCCTCGCCCCACGCCAGCCCCGATCGCGCGCGCTCACCGCCCGCTCCGATGGCCGCCGCCGATGACATCGTCCGCAGGATCGCCGCCTTCTTCCCGCTCCCCCCGCCTCAGCAGAAGCAGCAGCTCTCCGAAGTAGCCGCCGCCGTCCTCAGCGCGGGTGGCCGCCTCGGCCGCGCCGTGGGCGACGTCTTTCGCCGCCTGCGCATCGACGACGGCCTCGACATCGCCTACAGGCAGCGTCACCGGAGAATATCTGGTGGAGGAACGGCCGACGAAGCGCGGAGCAAGGGTGCGCTCACTGCCGGGACGCCGCCCGATCATCATGTGGCCTCCGGGCGGTTCGCGCGGTCGCAGGGCAGCATGATGCTGTCGGCGGCGTTCGACAGCAGAACGAACGACGTGGAGAGCTCGGTGGCGGCGCGCGGCGACCTGTGGCGCGCCGAGGCTTCGCACACCAGCAGCAGCAGAGGCGGCGGCAGCGCGGGCGACGGAGGCGCGGCGCCGCTGTTCCTGGTGCAGCTCGGGCCGGTGCTCTTCCTGCGGGACACGACGCTGCTGTTCCCGGTGCACCTCTCCAAGCGGCACCTCGTCTGGTACGGCTTCGAGCGCAAGGTAAACATATGACAAATTGACAAACAATGTCACTTATCAGTACAGTTCCACTCAATTTGAGAAAATTCTCGACAGATCATTTTCCATTTTGCAAATGTATGTGAATCAAGTGCTAGAAGGTTTATGACTTTATGTGCTTGTTTGCAGAACGGAGTGCATTCGGTGTGCCCGGCTTACTGGTCGGCTCAACGGAAATGGTTCTTTATGTCAATGATCTGCCTCAACCCAGTTGCTTGTGTGAGTCCGTGGCACTAAAACATTTCTCTCCTCGAGATCAGTTAAATTTTACACTGCATTTGCCTGAGCTTACTCTTCCATAACAACTGAACAGTCGTTCATGGACATGCAATTCCCTAATGGGCAACTGAGATACGTCGCGGGCGACGGGTTCACGGCCCGCGGTTTCATTCCTCTCGGCGGCGACGGCATTCTCCAGGCACATGGAAAATTCCCAGGGGAGAAGAGGATCAGCTTCGCCTACAAGGTTAGCAACCTACCTGCCTTGATTCTCAAAATGTATCTGCATTTTCAGCACACATCAGTAAACATCGCTACAGAAACTTCCTCACCTTCAATTTATCTGGAATGATTTCTTTGTCTGCAGAACAGGAGCGGGGGCAGCATCACCCCAACGGTCCAGTGGCCAGACAAGTCCCTCTCGCTGGGGCTAGTCCAGGTGCTCTCCTGGAAGAGATGTGGCCTCATGCTGCAGCCAGCACTGCAGTTCAGGTAAATTCACTTGCCATTGCCTTGTCCACAATGGGGCAATCTGTTCTTATTTTTCTGTTTGATGAACTGGTCTATCTCTACACGCAACGAAAAATGCGGCACAATTGATCATCATTTTGTTCAAAATAAAAATATCCATTCGATATATGACGCCACCAACTTTGATTTTCATGGTGTCTGCTGAGCAGCATGTGCCCGACGTTCGGTGGGAACCGCCCTGGGTTGTCCATGGAGTTGGTCCATTCGGTTAACGAGAAGGCTAGTGTCGCCTGTGGCTACTCTCGCACCGCCTCCCCTTCTGCCTACGCTTCCGTGTCGGTCAGTCTCGATGGATCCACCATTTGGCTGCCTTTGGTACATTATACTGAGGTTTCACTTCTAAATGGAACATTTGTATATGGTAACTATACTTTTTGTATATTTCTTGATCATGTGCGCAGCTCGGGAGATCAAAACTGAATGGTGGCACGGCAAGTTCAGGGTTAGTGTTGAGAGTAGATGCCCCGCTACATGGTTTTGGCCGGCCATGGTTCTCAATCCAGATGAACAGTGGGCTTGAGTTCTGAATCCTATTGAGCAGCGGCTCGGAATTATTGCATAATAAAAATACAGGTGGCATTTCGTCAGAGGGCTTCTACGGTCGATGTTAATTGTGTATATACTGTACAGCTTGAAAAGACAGGCTCCACCACTATACTTACATGCTAAGAGTCACATGAATAGATAACTATAAAGAAGAACATCATAAACAGGGACAATTCGTTTCTTCATAATAGAATTGGCTGCTGTACATTTTTTCAAACAGTGGGAGGGTTTCACACAGCAATATTTATAAACAAACAAATAAATAACAGAAGGCGCAGGGGTAAATAAAAGGTTAAAAAAAAGTTGATTACTTAGCCACTCTCCTAACTGGTGTGCATAATTTTCTTTTAGCTCTATGGCCAACCATGGGTTCATGGATAAGATCTTCAAACATAAAGATGTTGTTCCTGGCAATCCAAATACTAATGCTCTACAAGACATTTCCCGGGAAAAAAGAAAAACAAAATATATGGTTGTTTCAAAACTAAGTTAACCGACAGAGTTGTACGAACGAACTAACTTGAGGGAACCAGATCGACAATTATGTTCTATGACCCACGTTACGGATGGATTGACCGAACAATCATCACACAGGAATGTCGTTGACCCATCAGTAAATGAGATGCACATCTCTGGTCTGGCTCCGAGTCGCGCTCATCTCCTCGTGCCGATTGCTGAGGCGCAGGGCGCGTGGCGCTGGAAAGTGCTACATGTATGGATTGTACACTGAGAGCGTGGTAAGACACAGCAAAGATCTACCTCGTCCATCATGAGCAGAGGCATGGTAGGTGCTGCGACGACGGCACCTGTTCTCTTCTTGTGATGCTGCCTGATGGTTGCACTTGCAGCTTGCGCTGCCACGGCCAGAGGTAATGGACTGCGGGTACAAGGGCATCTTCAACTTCGGCGACCCAGCATCCGACAACGGCAACTCTATGCATCGACGGCCAGCCAGAGCCTGCCGGAATGGCGGACATTTTCACCCAGGGTCACCTACTTCAGGAAGCCATCTTGCTGGTGCAGTGATGGCCGGATTTACATCGACTTTCCCAGCAGATATGCAGAGTACTCCCTTGGACATGTTATATTCTTCATTCTGTAGCAAAGCCCGAAACTTAGAAGTCAGCGAGAAAGCCAAGGTAATTTGTCTATTAATCAAACAAAAGGAAACACACAATGACACAACAAGAATAGGCAAAGAATGACAGATTCTCTTTGCATGTAGTCCTCATCAAGATTAGCTTTTCTCCAACCAAAATAAAATGGTGAAAGCAGGGAGGGCCTCTTGTGTTATCTAACCTACCTTAGTGAGATGCTTGGTTTCCCATAATAAACCAAATGGGACTGGAGCGTCATAGACGAATAGCATACATATTTAGAGTATTTCAATTACGTAATTTGTTAATATGTTGCCAAAAGGTGCTAAGCAACTGGTAGGTCATCAGGGATAGCACTTGTTGTCAAGAAAAAGAAACCAAAAAATGGCATCATTCACTACTCACAACATGATTTTACTTTCATTGTCGCCTTTCAAAATTATGGGAAGACAAAGATATTCAGTGCCACATTAGATAAGTATAAACAAAACAGCTTCCGAACAATCATCATTGGTGGGATGATTTGCTCGACACAACATACAAGAACAAACATCACAAACTGAGCAAATCACTATGTGTGCCATGTGGAACACCTGGAAGGAGCACTGCCACATAATATTCATGTATAAAGGCTTACTTTCTAAAAGGAGGCCTCCCTCGTGCTCATGATGACATTGCACAAGGAACCCTCACGACATGTTGGCCATAGTAGTCCAAATATTTGGAAGTAAACTAAGTTGTTCTTGTTTTTTATTCCTGGTACATTTCCCATTTAAACAGGGCCCACCAACCAATGTTACCACACATTTCACCCAAAAAGACGCATGTTACCAACACATTATTTTCTTCTTGATCAGTGGCTGGGATCAATACGTGTTCAGACAAGCGTACAATGACAACTTTAGTCAGTTGCCAAACCCTCTAATCGTGATCTTCTAGTGTCCTAGACAAGGACATAATCACATAATCATTAACTCGGTACAACAATAACCATTCATCTAACACCAATATGAAAAATCAAATGGACTAATGTGCTAGTGTCTAGTCAAAGATTTACGAAAAATGGGGATTCATATGGTAGGAGCTGAAATTTTGGTAGAGATCAAATAGTTGCTCCCTTCACATCACCCTGCATCATGAAGAAGAATATAGTCCTTTTCAACTGTTTCAATGAAGCATCGCCATGATTCGTTGCAAGGTATTTCCACAGAGCAGTAATCATAATTCTCAGCGAGGCATGAGCCAAGAAATGCTCCCAAGAGATCTATGGCTATCATGTAAATTTAGTTCAAAACAAGTAGAGCAGGGTATCTACATACCACAATTCACCCTGAGTTTGGAAGTAGCCCACCCCTTGTCATGCCGCGGAGAACATCAACCACAGCATCCATGTTACCTTCCTTCCGGTTGAGTTCAATAAGAGCCTTCGATGTGTCTGCATCTGCTAGCGAACAGCCGTTCAGCAACTCCTGGATCACGGTATCAGCTTCGACAGTCATCCCCTCTTCAAATAAACCCCTAACCAGTGAAATAGTGCTTGTTGAATTAGGAGGAAACCCACACTGCAGCATTTTCTTATGGAAGCTGAGAGCCTTCATAACATTTTTTCCACGGCAATACCCGTGAATAAGTACACTATACACCGATCCATCAAGCTTCCAATTTCTTTCCAACATTGACTGGTACACTTTGTCAGCTTCATTCATCAAACCTCTCATGGAAAATCCCTTAAGAAGAGCCACTACACTCTTAAACTCAGCTTTCCTGCAACAATGCATCAGAGCGTCATATTTAATATTGTCTGGGACAGGATCTTCGTAGTACAGTTTGAAGAGTAACCGTTGTGCTTCCTTTGTACGTGCTGATTTGCTAAGCCCATCTATAAGCACACTGTATGTCACAACATCAGGGTGAACTCCTTTCTTTATCATCTCATCATGCAAAGAGATAGCCTTCTCAATGTCCCCCTCCTTGCAATGACCATCAATCAACGTTGTATAAGTAAATTCATCAGGATGTAGGCCTAGCTGAAGCATCTTCTCAAAGAGTTCAGATGCATCACTGAGTCTTTTCTCCTCACAAAGACCCCTTATAAGTGATGAGTAGGTGATTGCATCTGGAGTCACACCTTTTTCCAGCATTTTTCTGTTCAATTCGAATGCAGAATATGTATCACCGATCTTACAGTATCCACTAAGAATCGTACTATACGTCACAACATCAGGCTTCACTCCTTTATCCTCCATTTCATGCACTAACTCTCTCGCTTCATACATTCTTCCTAACTTGCAGTAACCATTAATTAACGCATTGTAACACACTACTGAAGGCTTGATCCTGCATTCCTTCATCTCCCTTACTGCAAGCAACGCGTCATCCAAGAACCCGTTCTTGCAGAACCCATCTATCAGTGCTGTGAAAGTGATCTCATTCATCCGGAGGCCCCTCTTCCTCATCTGCCTCACCAGAGCCACTGCCCGCTCCAAGTTCCCAGCCCTGCACATCGCATGGATAAGCGACGTAAATGTCACAACATCCGGCGCAACCCCTTTCTGAGACATCTCAGCAAACATCGCCAGTGCCTCATGCAAGCGGCCCGCCTTGCAGTACCCACTCACCAAGGTGTTATAACTGACACCATCGGGGGCCAACCCCTCCCTCGTCATTCCATCAAACACCTTGCGTGCGTCCTGCATCCTCCCCGCCTTGCATAGCCCGTTCACGACCGTGTTGAAGGTGACCAGGCTTGGCCTCACGCCGCCATCCCGCATCACGCCGACCAACCTCTCGCGCCGTCCACCTCCCCGGCCCTGCAGAACGCGGCGACGAGCGTGTTGCAGGTGACGACATTGGGCGCGCACCCCGCGCCGCGCATGTCGCCTTCCACGACGCCGAGCGCCTCCTCCCGGCAGCCGCGGGCGCAGAGCGCGCGGACGAGGATGTTGTAGGTGTACACGTTGGGCGCCACGCCGTCGCGGAGCATGGTGTCCGAGAGAAAGCGCCGCGCGGAGGGGAGCGAGGCGTCCGAGAGCGCGAGGAGCACGGCGTTGTAGGCGAGGAGGGAGGGGGCGTACCCGGCAGACCTGGCAAACGCGAGGGCCGCGGCGGCGAGGGAGGAGGAGAGGGACGCGTAGGACTTGATGAGCGCGTCGAAGGGCCGCGGCGGCGGCGGGGAGGGGAGGATGCGGAGCGCGGAGAGAAGGGAGAGGAGGAGCGGCAGCGGCGGGAATGAGGCCGCGAGGCGCGAGGCCGCCGGGAGCGAGAGCGGGAGGTGGCGGCGGCGGAGCGGGAGCGGAAGGGGAGGCGAGCGCGGGGAGGGGTTGAGGAGAGCGGCGAGGTGCGCGTGGTGCACCGGGTGGCCGTGGCCGCCGGAGGCGGTCGTTTGCCGCGCGGTCGGGGCGGCCGCCATGTTCAGGTGAGTGACGGCGGCGCACGGACCGGCATTTCTCGAGCCCAGACGGGAGCGTGGTCGGTCTTGGTGGGACCACGCGGTGAATGGACCCAGCGAGGCAGCAAAACCAACCGCGCGGAGGTTCAAGGATGGCGATGGGTAGGAGTACACATACTCATGTAGTCAATGGACAATGGTACTCCCTCCGTCCCAAAATAAGTGTCTTAAAGTTGTCTAAAAGTGTCTAGATACATCTACTTTTTGATAAATCTAAGACAGTTATTTTGGGACGGAGGGAGTACAAAAATTCTATCCTTACGGTATCCACGGGTAAAAAACTCTACCTATACACATGCCCGACGGATATCCATACCCGCTGGGTACCCATGGGTAGATCGAATAGTAAACAAGTTATTCATAATTTTAATAAAAATTTGATAAAAGAAACTATTTATCTCAACTCAATAACATATATTTATATACGTGACAATTATGTCAACTTAAATTGACAATTGATGACAATTTTACATGGATTAACAAATAAATGTTTGACCTATACGAGGTTATACCCGTGCTCTACCCACGACTTAAATGGGTAGGGTACGGGTACTACAAGTGGGCATATAATTGTACCCACATCCTACCCATACGGGTACGTTAACCCGTTGCCATCCTTGAGAGGTTGTTGTGGCCAGACCCCAAACCGGGCCTCGGGCGGGCCAACATAGTCCCGATGCTTAAAAACCAGGGCCAAGCTTGGGCTGATCCGATTGTTGGGCCAAAAAAAAATACTAATGTAGGTTTGAGCCTGGCCCGAATAAGGGAGAAACCACCAGTTCCTCAGGGGCAAGCCTCTAGCGAAGCTCGAGCCCGATCCAATATGTTGTTTGGGCTAAAAAAATAGGTTTGAACCCAGCCCAATGGTGTAGCCCGGTCCAGGATTTTCTTTCGAGTTGGACCGTCCGGACCACGTTGCCCATGGCTAGGTCTAGATGAAAGTGAGCACATGAATTCCCTAAAAAAAATCCAAATCGCGTCCATTTTTGTTTCCTTTTCATGTGTCATGTCGATTATCTCGCGATTTGTGCGTTTCTCTGAGGATTTTCTTACAATTCTTCATCATGTTTGTTTGGGTGTGATTTGCCATTATCGTCGGTGTGTTCTCTTCGACTGGAGAGAGGCATGATCCTCTGATTCATTACCACGGGGTGTCGTGTGGGTGCCATTGATCCAGTTCCAAGGTGATATCTTCGTGAATTGTTGTTCGATTGGCTAGGTTGTGACTAGTCATTTGTTTTTGACTATCGTTGTTGGTTAATGGTAACCATTCGTTGGGTTGTATTGCTAGGGTTATGCCGAATTTCTTGATTTCCTGGTAAAGTTTTACTGCCAGACATTTCTGTGATTTATAATACCTACCTCAAATGCCAAGAGGTAAAATGGATTTGATTGGAGGTGGTGTGTGTAATTATGCTAGATAGATTTATTTATTGGGTGTGGATATATGGGCCATGGCAGGATGATACTTGGTCTTGTGTTTATTCCTGAATTTCATGGTCTCGAAGGTATGTGTGTGTGATGTTTTTCATTATAAAAGGCAAAGCTTTTGCCTCGTTTCAAAAATATATGAATTTCAGCTGGTTTTAGAACAAGGTGTGGTGTAGCTTGGTATTCGATTTAACATATTTCTAGTAACTGGTATGTGGGCACTCCGCAAAACAAAGTGGACTGCATTATGCATAAAATCAAGTTACAAATTTAGGTTGTGTCGTTATAAATTTCGGTTTTGTAAGAAGGCTTTTGTGTCGTTACAAATTTTGTTTGATTGCAAGTGACCTCATAAAATCAAGAGGGGACTGTGACGACTGCACAAATTCCTAGAAGATGCTGATAAAGTTTCATTCATTCTAAACCTAGCAGCCAACCAAATTTCCAGTGCACCGAAATTATCGGTTAGCTTCTTTTCAGCTAATCGATCGGTCAACATTTTCTCAAACCCGAGATTGTCAATAGCATGAAGTACTAGAGCATTCGGTTTTGGGCAATTGAATGCCCAGAAATAACTATCGCCATTGTGTCCACATCAACTACTGTAAGAAATTCGAGTTGAAGATTATGTAAGAACAATAAAAAGAGAATGCAACAAGTGAAGTAAAATGGATCCATATTTGCTGAAAAAAGAAAATGTAAGAAAGCATAGATAGTTGAGAAGTTTGTGAACACATACAAAATAAAAAATATATGTTGTCACTGTTATTAACCTGGAGACGAGTCTATCTATGTGCCTTTACTTGGTAGATTGCCCCAAACTCAATTCAAAAACGCAGATTTGAAGTTGTCCATAATTTACTGAGTACTCCGTATAACTCACATTCGTCTAAAGGGATCGAAATTGTCTGATTTCTTATTTATATTGAACTTTTTTATTTTTTTTCATAACTCATTACATATGATATTAAATTGTTTTGTATACCTACATCAACCACATAATAAGGTTGTTGGATATTAATATACATTATTTCAGTTAATTATACAATTGTAGTGTCCACAAAGGAAAATAAACTTGCACTAAATTTAAGCCATATTTTTGTGAGTAAAATGATGTCAGTTTGTTTTTCCGTTTCAGACATTGTCCCTTCTAAATCCTTGGTAAAACAGATAGTTTCCAAAATAGACAAAGTTAAAATCGAAACAAAGCTTTCACGATATGATCTTTTCCGTTTAGATAATTGTATGATGGGAATATATGTGTGTCCATGAATATGTTAGTGTCCCTAAATATCTTGGTAGTGAGATTGAAACCGTATAATGCGACAAAAATCCTAGTACAGGTCTCAAAAGTACATGATTTAGTTTTGTAGGTATAAGTAGATAGAAATTTCCAGAGTATCTAACGGTGTCCATAAGGGGATAGCGTTTATCTTTTCATGGTTACACAATCAGCTCGCGTCGCATGTGTAGGTCTTCAAATAGATTTAGTCCTCTCAACTCATATCAAACTCGTTCAGAAGGAAAAGTCTTTATCTGATCGGTATTCTCCTATGGAATTCTTATAGTTTGGAAAATATCGTCCCATATAATAGATACGCGGGAAAATATGTGCATCGAGTTTGCTTGTTTGTTTGAAATGCAGACTGCAAGAGAGTGTGCAATTTGACCTCAAAATAACATTGTGTTCCATCCTCTCTTTTTTTCAAGAACAAGCATGTTGTTTGTCTTCTTTATTAAGATAGAAGCATGAGATTTACAAGAACTGTCCGAGCCAAAGCTCCCTCCATCTGAACTAACTACTCACGACGTCTCTTTTCCACTCCACATAACTTGGCCAAACGCCATAGCTCCCACTCCTCTCTAATTTTCCTACAGATTGTCCACGGCAACGAAGCTATTTTGTCTAACACTGGAATGTTTCTCTGTAGCCAAAGGCTCCTAACCACTAACACGATTAGCGAATTGAGATCTCTCATGTCCGAGCTGTGCGCGGCTGCTGCGATCTCAGGCCACCACTCCGCCATTGTTGAGAGATTCGTCGGCGTGAGGCGATGCATCCGCCGTGGCAGCAGCATCTCATACCAGACCTCACGCGAGAACGAACACTGCATCACCATGTGTTCGACAGTTTCCTCCTCTTGGCAGCACAGCAGG
The DNA here is from genome assembly GCA_947311845.1 of Poa pratensis. NCBI lineage: Eukaryota > Viridiplantae > Streptophyta > Magnoliopsida > Poales > Poaceae > Poa > Poa pratensis. Next base: position 51,130,775 of record CAMZMU010000041.1, read on the forward strand.
CAAGTGTGCGGGTGCTCCAAGCCTCGGCGCGCCAACCTGTCGGCCGTCCAGAGCCTGTTGTGGAGGGCAAACCAAGCGTGCAGTTTCTGCAACAGCGGAGCCCGCGACGACCACAGCTCCGCCGCCGCTGGAAACTTCGCCATACCCATGAAGAACACACTATACGCCGACTTCGACGAGTACACGCTGTTCGTAGTCAGCTTCCACGTGAATCTGTCCTCGTCCGCACTCAACTGCGTCTCCGAAACCCGATCCCAAACCTCCAGGAACTCCGCGATGGCGGGGATCAACGGCGCTCCTTACCCGCCACCCAGCGTTTGTTTTCCAGTGCTTCGGCCACCGTGAGCTGCAACGCCTCAGCGTTGACGAAATCCATCAGGTGCGGTGCCATCTGCGCAATGCTCTGACCATCCACCCATCTGTGCTTCCAGAAGTTCAGAGATTTGCCGTTCCCCAGCTCACAGTTTATGCATGTATTACACAGGCCCTCTACCTCCGGTGCCAGCTGGAAATCGAGGCCCTGCCAAGGCTTGCCCTTGTCCGTCATCTGCAGCCATCCATCTTGCTCTTAATGCGTGGTTCAGCAACCGCAAATTCTTGATTCCCAGTCCCCCCAGCTCCTTTGGTCTGCTTAGCGTGTTCCAGGCCACGACACAGTGCCCGCGCCGCGCCTCCGTGGAGGCTGACCAGAAGAAACCTCTGAATAATTTCTCCGTTCATGTGAAGAACCATGGCGGGAGATCGAGCGACATCATGTGGTAGATGGACCAGGCGGATAGCACCGTGTCAATTACGATTAGCCGCCCGCTCTTCTGCATCAGCGATGCCTTCCACGAGGGCACCTTCCCGGCAATCTTATCCACTAATGGTTGCAGCTCCGCTTTCGTCAGATTTCCAATTGTCAGCGGCAGACCCAGGTACTGGATGGGAAAATTCTTCTGCGGGCATCCCAAAACAGCGAGAACTGGCTGCAAATCGATGGCCTCGCATCGAATTGGAGTGGCTGAGCTCTTTGCTAGATTACATCGCAAGCCCGAGGCGACTCCAAACAGCTCCAGCAGCTAAACCGCCGCCGCTGCCAGCTCAACTGTCGGCGAGATGAACAGAATCACATCATCTGCAAACAATGACAGCCTGTGGCGAATCCCGCAGCCAGTAAGTGGCACGAACAGTCATGCCTCCTCCGCCAGACGGAACACTACGTTTAGCACATCGATTACTAGAATAAAAAACATCGGCGAGCTCGGATCGCCCTGCCTCAACCTCTTTGCGTGTTAGAACTGATCGCCGGCGCTACCATTAACAAGTACTCTGGTGGATTGAGTGGAAAGCATTGTGGTAAGCCGCGCGATCCAACGCGGCCCGAATCCTCTGTGCTACAGAACTTGTATAAGGAATGGCCACGAAACATAATCAAAGGCCTTCGCTACATCAAGCTTTAACATGAGAGCAGGGAAGCTACGCTTGTGCAGACTTCTGACCGAGTTCTTCACCATGGAAAAGTTATCTTGAATTGCTCTCCCCTGCACGAATGCGCTCTGATTGCAGTCCACTAGTTGCGGCAAGGGTTTGGCCAGCCGTGCTGCCATGGCCTTCGAGACGATCTTCGCAAAGCTATGAATTAAGCTGATGGGGGCGGAAATCGCTCACCTCTACTGCCCCTTCCTTCTTCGGCAGGAGCGTAATGAGCGCGTCCGCGACATTCCTCTGTCGTCTGCCTCGTCAAAACAATTCACCACGTGCATCACTGCTTCCTTGATCAGGGGCCACGTTGATTGGTAGAATCTGGCCGTGAAGCCGTCAGGGCCCGACGCCTTATCCGCCGGCAACGAGCGAATCACCTCCCAGATTTCAGTTTCCGTGAAGGGGATTTCCAGATCGGAAAGCTCCATCCGCGGGAGATTGAGCTCCCCTAACTGAATCGTGTGATCCCGTGCCGCCGGCACTCTCAGCAGCTCCTCAAAATGCTCCGTGGCTAACCTGCACATCCCTTCTGTTTCTGTAGCCGAAACATTGCCTCACCGCAACCTGAACACATGGTTCCTCCGATGACGGAAGCTGGCGTGGATGTGGAAGAACGCCGTATTCGCATCGCCCTCTTGCAGCCAACCAATCCTGGATCTCTGACGGGCGATCGTGCGCTCAAGTGATGCTAATCCCAGAATCTTCTTCTTGAGCTGTCCTCTTAGCCAGAATTCCCCCTCATTCAGAGGCCTGAAGTCCATCGCTTTATCCAACTGCAATATCACCTCGTTGGCCATGAGGATCTGCTCCTTGATGTTGCCCACTCTTCTCTGGCTCCAGCGCGTGAGCACCCGCGCCGTGGAGCGCAATCGATTGCTCAAGTCCACGAACGGGTCCGCGTGCGGCTCCACCTCGTACCACGCTGCTGCCACCGCCTGTTGATACCCTTCCAACTTCGGCCAGATAGCTTGGAAGTGAAATCTGGACTTCCGATGGTAGGACACGTTTGTCGACAGCATGGTCGCGCAGTGATCGGACATCGCGGACGTGAGCGCCTGCAGCAAACAGTTGGGAAACATTGTGTCCCAGTCCACGGTACAGAACCATCTATCGAGCTTCTCCAAGGTCGGAGCCCGCCTCTCGTTGCTCCAGGTGTACCTCCGGCCAACCAGACCCTGCTCCTTTAGTTCTAGGTCATTCAGTAGGCGGCGAAACCTCCCCATCATGCGTCTATGCAACCTGCCATTGTTCTTGTCAGCAGCTTCCAGTATCAAGTTGAAATCGCCAGTGACAGCCCAGCAGCCTGGGAACGCTGCGCGCACGGCCCACAATTCATCGAGGAATTGGGCCTTCAATGGCTCCTGCATCGGCCCATAGACTGTGGTCAAGGCCCAGGGATCTCCTCCGTCCAAGCTCAGCTCAATGCTCACGTAAAATTGGTCTACCTGCGATCGAGCCACATGCACTCTACTAGTGTGCCATGCCACGATGATGCCACCCGAGGTATTGTTTGCAGGAAGCGCCACAAAACCATCAAAACTGGCACCTAGCAAGCTCATGACCGTGAACCTATCCACTGTCGCGAGTTTCGTTTCCACCATACAAACTATGGATGCAGAGGCATCCTCCACTATGCCACGCACCACCGTGCCTCTGTTTGGGCCATTCAACCCCGAGGGTTCCACACCACCCCGTTAGGCCCTGTTTGTTTCTAGAGTTTTTGTGGGGATTGGTGGGGATAATCCTCTAGTGTATTGGGTGAAACCCCAAACTTCACCCAATCCCCTAGGGGATTGGGGATCAATCCACTAGGTAGGGCTAGTGTATTGAATCCCCTAGTGGATTGAGAAAAAATGAACTAGAGTTTGGTGATTTGTGGGGAATGGTGGGGATAAAACATGTCCAATACACTAGAAACAAACGATGTTTTGAAGTTTGGGGTTTCATCCAATCCACTAGAGTATTATCCCCACCAATATCAAAAAAACTCTAGAAACAAACAGAGCCTTATTATTGATGCAATCCATTGACCAAGTTTACAGTCCACTTCACCAAGTTAGCTCGAGCTCAAAAGCGCAGGTCCAACGGCCCCGTATTGGCATCTAGGAAGAACAAATTTGCCAACGCCTCAAGTCTCATCGCCGGGAGTGGATCACGGAAGTAATCCGCGTGCTTAGCTAGGCAATCCACTGGTGGTTCGCCCTCCACGTTACAGATCCCTAGTCTGGTCATCAGAACCTTCTGTGCCTTCTTCACATCAGATCCCTAGTCTGGTTCGCCCTCCACGTCAAAACCTTCAATCCGCGTTTTCAAGTTTGCACTAATCCCACGTTACAGATCCGCGTACTTAGCTACGCAATCCACTGGTGTTCCATCCCTCGCCATAATTCACTGAAATTAATCCAACTCCTGCAGGTTTATACATTAGCCCTCTGATTTGTTAAACAGGTCAGTTTCCATCTGTTTTCAGGAAGATTAAGGTTATAGACATTGCGTGGGATTACCAGCAATCAAGTTTGCTCAATCCAACCAATGATTGCACCTTTTTTTTTGTTGAAAATTCAATGGTTGCACCTTTGGTAATAGGATACAGATTGTAAAACTTTGTAGAGGGGGAAGCTAGGTTCTGGAGAAATAGACCCCTCGCGCCGCTCCCCCAGGCGGCGCCAGGGGAGAAACGCGCGCCGCCGACCCCTCCCTCCCGTCGGCGCCCTCCTGCCGCTGCCGTCACCGGCTTGGTCCGCGGCGGTGGCGGCACCCCCCCCCCCCCCCCGCGCTGCCAAAAACGGTGGTCGGGGGGCTGGTTCTTCTCGACAGGCGGCGACCGGCCCGTGGGGGCGGCGGCGGTCGGGGACGGTGGAAGCTGGGCCGGCGGGCCCGGGTGGAGGTCGTGGCTCGAGTGGTGGGCGGCGGAGGCGCCGTCGCTGCTGGGGTGTTGCGGGTTCGGTGGTGCTGCGACGCTGCTCCCGATGGGCTTGGCGGGCCCAATCTGGGCCCGTCGGGCCCGGGCTGTGCGTGCTGGAGCGGGGCGCCCGGGGTGAGCGCGGGGCAGGGCGGAGGTGCGTGCTGGCTGGGCGGAGGTGCGTCCGGGGGCAGCGCGGGAGGAGCTCGGGGCCGTGGTAGTTCGTCGGTGCTGCGGCCGGCTGCTCTGGAAGGATCGTGCGGGAGAGGTCTTTGCCTCTCGCCGGTGTGGCTCCAGCGACGACATCGAGCGGAGGCGAGGAGGCCGGTGAGGCGCGAGGCAGTGCGGGCTGATGATGCTCTGCGTGGGGCGGTGCGGATGCCGGGGCGGCGGCCCCGGGTCATGGGTCCGGCATGGTTGGTGCGGCCAGGGGCGCCGTGGCCGCCATGGCGGAGCGGAGGCAAGCTGCAGCGGCTGGATCGACGGGTCGGGGGAGGTGGGAAGGCTCTGTGCGATGGCTGCGCCGCCGTCGCACATGAGGTGTTTGCTTCAGTGGGTGTGCAGGCCGGCGGTGCCGCGGGTCTCCTCGCCTTGGCCCGGCTGCGTGGGATTGGGGAGTCTCGAGTGCTCCGGGCGAAAGCCTGACGACACGATGTCCGTGGACGCCGTTCTCCCTCTCGGGGGGTCGTCTTGGAGCTCTTCGATTCTCCTCAATCTTGGACCTCCTCTTCGGGTGAAGACCTGGCCCTGTTTCTGCAGGGTCGGACGACGGCGTCGGTCTTCGTCGTCTCCCCTCTTGAGGGCGTCGTCTTGAAGGTGGTGGTTCCTGTGTGCGCGCTCGTGGGCTGGGCTCACACAACATCGTGGTTGGCAGCGGCTAACGATGTCTTGGGTGCTATGGTGGCGTTGCGAGCTGTGTGGCAACGATGACGGTGGTGAGCGGTGCCGGGTCGCGGCATGTCCTTCGTCACCGACAATCCGTGTTGTGTCCCGCTGTGAAGGTGTGAAGTCGGAGATGCGTGTCTCGGGGCGGATAGGCTGGCAACGATGACACTTTTTCTACAGTGGCCTCGCGGGTTCCGTCGATGCAAGGTGTGCAACTTTCTCCGGTGAAGGTCTCCACCTTCACCGTCGAAGTCGGAGCTGCCTCCTCCTCGACGCCTTGGGTTGACTGTTTGGCTTAGGCCGACTTGGGTTACGGCGTCTGCTGCGGCGAGGCTTCGTCGGTGGCCGTCCAAGGTGAAGTCGGAATCGCTTGCTCGGGGAGGAGTGACGACGATGACGCTCGGTGTTGGCCTCGATGGTGTTTTTCTCCTCGGCGGCGTGTGTGTCTCGTGTGGGTAGCCAGGTTGGCCGGGTCTGCACATTGTGGTGTTTTCATGACTACATTGGTGCACTTGTAACGGTTTTCGGCCGGTTCCCCGTTAATGAACCGGTCAATTCCCCTCCTACTTTTTTAATAAAATGAGTCAATATTGCCCGTTTTGTTCAAAAAATAACTTTGTAGAGCTACGTGTTTTGAAGTTTGCACTAAATCTCTTTTGTTCTCTTTTGGTGCATGCTGACTGAACCCATTGGTATCTCCAACCACAATGCAGATCTTGCTACTGTGGCATCGCCGGTGGTGTTTCGCTTTTCTTGACGCCATAAGCAATGTAATTTATACTAATATCATCAGACACGGACCACTCTCGAGTCAACGGATTATAGACAAAACCTGCTATTTCTTGTACCTGGAGACAACATGCCAAGCTATAAGTTTCATAAACTGGCAGCAACATCTTGAGCCAGTGATTAGTAGCTTACTGAGATGGAGGCTCTTTGCAGTGCTAGGACTAGCTCCTCGGGGGTGACTAGCTTGGACCACTCATGTGTGCCTATAGGAAGCTGTAAAAGTAAACTTATGTTAGAATTGTGCAGATGAGCATAATAGCATACGACAATTTAGTCGTAGGATCTGAATCGTTACTGAATTATAGGTTTACAACCCAATAAGTGCAGCTAACTAGCTATAGTGATCAATCTATACCTCTTATAAAGCAAAATTCCACTAAGTTCATTTATGATTTTTCTATCTCTACATGCAAGCTATCCACATCATTCACTCTCCTAACCAATCATTTATCCATATCATCTCCACTAATATTTATTACTATCTACATGTCAATTACACATCATCCGTCTTTTTAATAATTTATTTTTCGCGTTGAATAGATTTAGTATATGTGACTATGACAAATTGATTTTTTTCATTTTCCTTTAGAAAATTGTATGTATTATACTATTTCTATCATTTTATGTACGCAATATAATTTCTTAAAGGATCCCGCTGCAACGCGCGGGGTATGTTCTAGTATACCATATACCATATACCCATTTGCATTTATTTATCTCCCACCTGTGCAACCTGGCATAGCCATGAAATCAAGATAACACCACACTCATGGTGGGCATAAAACCCGATACCCGAAGCCCGAACCCGAAATACCCGAGCCCGAATAACCCGAACCCGACAAACCCGAGAGCTACATCGGGTAGCAGTTTTGAAAACCCGAATTTTATTTAGCAAATTCGGGTAGGAAGTTAGGATACCCGAACTGCCCGAACTACCCGAACCTTTAGAAAGCCCAGTGAAAAAAGTCCTCGTTTTGCTAAGGCCCAGCCCAACGGATGAGTAATCCCTGGCTGCATTCCTGTCCACGAATCCCATCCCCAATCGTTGCTGGCCGCACAGATGCACTCGCACAAGCACATCCCCAAATCCCAACTCGCGACCTGGCCGCCGCGCGTCGGTCGACCACATCCCCAAATCCCAACTCGCGACCTGGCCGCCGCGCGTCGGTCGACTCGCTCGATAGAGCGCAGTGGTGTTGCGCTGCTCTGGTCTCCCTCGATTCCCGCCGGCCGTCGGCAACCGCAGCGCCAGCTTGATCTGCTCCGCATTTAAGATTTTTTCGTCGCAGTGCTCTTATTCGGGCAAATCGGGCAAACCCGAACCCGAATTTTCGGGCACCCGAAATGTCGGGTTGTGATTTTTCTGTGACAATTTCGGGTGTGGAATCTGGAAACCCGAATTTACAAAAACCCGAAAAACCCGACCCGAAATTTCGGGTAAACCCGAACGCCCACCGTGACACCACACCATGCTTAACCAAGAGTTCTTTTGAGACGAGCTTCCGAAAAAGAAGATGCATCTTGTTGGTATGAGTATTCTATCAATCCTATTAAGCCATGGGCGAGGATGTCACATTCCAATTCTGTACCTGATGAACTCAACGCCCAATTTCTTTTTACTAATCTTAAGTGCCTGATAAATTCAATGATCAATTTTGTTATGGCTCGAGATTACTCATGACATAAGCAATGGTGCTAACAGAGTAACAGCTGACAATCTCAAGAGTCATGATTTCACTAAGCTAGCCCCGTTAAATGGCATATTTCTCCAACATAATACACCATCGACAAAGTGAACCAATATTTCTGTAGGAAATGAAACAAAACATGTAAGATGGACAAATGAACTAACCCATCTGAGAATATACTCAGCACCAACAATGGCAGCCACATATGCTCTCATAGACCGATTGATTGTAGAAATCACAGTGGCACCATTGGGAGCTGTCAAAGCCGATAGGGATTTGCAGAACTCCAGAGGATTAGCAACGTGCTCAATCACCTGCAAGTATATTACCATAATTGATATTTTGTGATCCAGCACATTAATTTCAGTTAAGAAAACTAGAGATGCAACAGACTAAAATCTGGGGTGACTGGTGACTCTTAACATAAGCTATATGCAACATAAATACATAATGATTCAGAGCAATTTTCAATACCATTCAAGGGTAAACAAGGCTCCCACATCAACAATGGCCAAAATATCTCTCAGGATAGTTCATGCTATGATAAATAAGCTGCGGAGGCACTCTACTTGATTAAACACCTTCTTTTGGGACGGCATGGGTGTAATACGGGATGAAAAAATGTCCATTACCTCGAGAGAAATTACAGCATCAAATTGCTTGTTCTCTTTTACCAAATCCTCTGCCATGAACAATAATACACATAAGTTTTGCTGTGGTCAGCCCTAAGAAATAGCAGGGATAAATCAATTATATATGTAAATTTAATCTCATTTGTCTACGATGCTGATGTACCTTCACAGTCCAGTTAATTATTTTGAACAAAATAACTTTAATCAAGACAGCAATTCTTTTAACTACATAGTGAAGCAACATAACTAAACCACCAGCTCAAATATGCCCTGAAAGTGATTACCAGCTGTTGTGCAGCAATACTCAATGGAAGCAGTTGTTGGGTCAGATGCCTGCGAAGGCAAGAATGAAAACCGTTGGTAAAAATACAATAAATTCATCATGGTCCTCGCAATTCCTGCATTCCAAAATCATGAAGAATGGATGCACTTGTAGGGGCATTTAATGTCTAAATGAGTAAAGGGCTAAAAGTCGATAAAAAGAACAAGGAATCATCAGTGCTGATAAGCTTAATATGTATGCGTACTGATCATGTTCTATATCATCAAGCAAATTATGAATGGACTATTTATCAGCATTGTATGTTTCGTATGTGTCAGCAGTAAGCCAATAAACAAATTTAGATGTATAAGATTCTTGTCTACATTAAGTAATAATGTTCACGAAGATAAGTAATACATACGGCATGAATATGTGCAATCTTTATATTCTTGTCAACAGCATCAATCCCAGTAACTGCAGCTCCCATTCGAGCAAGAGGCTGCCATCCAACACCAGCCACACATTAAAGAAAACATATGTCAAATCCCAATTGCATTATAACACCACAAAGACGTCCATCTAAGATAAAAACTGACAATTTCGAACCAACTAGTTATCGCATATCTAAACTATACAAAGGCACTAACTCCAGATCAATAAGCTTGACTCGATTATAGGCAAGGGAACACAATTGAGAGCTTGGATAGTTCAAGACATTCTGTAGACTGTAGAGACTAAGTCGAAATACTAAAAGATGGTTATAGATGTGAACACAAATTTAAATATAGGATTTCAATCATTTTTATACAAGTGAACATAACATAATTCTCCCTTTCAAACAGATCTGAGACCCTCAGAATATAATTACTATTTAGTACGTTCAACGACAGCACATAGTAGTTTCTTAAAAATGATAGGTTGATAAATCTTGATACCTCTGAGAGAATGCCACCCCCACATCCAACATCAATAACGTTAAGACCTTCAAGTGGCTTAGCTGAATATGGATCCCTCCTGGAAGAATTAACTTTAGAGAAAATAAGAGAAGATGTGGATCCTTTAGGGTGCACTTAGGCCAAACATAGCAGAAAGTTAACGATATTGTTAACGAAAACTGAGGATGGTAACATGATCAGAGTAAGGAATAAGGAATGGCACAAGTAGTAGTCCAATAGCTCTCTGCTCTTCAGGGAAAGAAAAAACTAAAAAATTCAACAGAAATGCTCGATAGAAAAGAAAATGCCGTATATGTTAAATGTACCTGAAATGTCTACACAGTGTGGAGCGGATAAAAGATAGCCGTGTTGGATTCATCAAATGCAATGGTTTGAATGGACCTTGAGAATCCCACCTATTTATTGCAGACACAGTGTCATCCCAGCAAGCAAACATATGCAATGCAAAAACTTATAGTGCCCTTTGTTTTGAGCATCTTAAAAATGCAAACTACTACGAGATGTTGCACGGTAGCCCATACACTGCATAGAGCATCAATCAAATGCAGGCGAACACTTCTATACAGAATAGGGAGTATATGATACAAATATCTCAATATTCAGATTTTGTTCTGATAACCAGAAAAAAAAACTAAGTGTGCATTCTCCACTCAGAGTAGCGCACTAAAGGTGTGTTGATATCTAATACACAAATGCATGCCAATAGACAAACTACACTAGCTATCACAGCTTATCCCAAGAACCTCATGGCTGTTGGCGCAGCACCTTGGCTGCACCTCTCTCTCTTCTTTCTCTCACTCGCACTAACAAGCAATGGAGGTGGAGACATGGAATTTTCCCGGCCGGCGCACGAACGCCACCGTGGGCGCACATACGCCCTACTCTATTCCTCTTCAGCTCACTCAAACACGTACATGAATGTACACACGCAGTACTAGCCAGAGAGCTCTCCTGCCGGCCGGCCGGGCACACACCACGGTCCCGACGGAGACTACATCTCTGGTTCACCCTACTCCACCCCTTTGGGTGCATGTCCTATTTATAGGACTTTACAACCGACCTAGGTAGGAAAATATCTACTACTAGCTTCTAGTGTCTTCTACCAGATTACAGCTCATGTGTATTCTACAGACTACTATTAGCTACTGTCTTAGCTACTAAGTCACTGTAATCAAAAGACTACTAGTACATGGTAGATATTTCTAGAATGCACAGGATTATTCCAGCAATCACCCCCCTAATCCTGATGCGTTCACTTCTAAAGCCTAGCGGCCACGGACTTGACCTGACGCACACACGCCGGTCGCCACCGTCATGGACACAACCTGGCGCTCACGTACGCCGGTCGCCGCCGCCACGGACACAACCTGGCGCTCACATACGCCGCAGCTTCTCTTCCACCCGAGCTCAACCTCGTGGTGCTTCAATGGAGTTACGGGGATGGGGATTTATAGCCGTGGCTCGCACATACGTCGCCACGGCCGCGACCACGACGCGCACTCACGCGTCAATGCGCCCACTACGCCACAATGGGCACGCCCTCAGCTCACGCACATGCCGCGCACTGACGCAGGCAACGCGGCCGTCTCGAGCAGCTCGATCTGGTCCTCCCCCTAACTCGCTCGTCGCCACGCTCCACGCACCCCAGCTCGTGACCATGACCGCGCGCTGACGCGATCAACACGGCCGGCCCTGCGTGCCCAGGACGCGGTCTTCTTCCTCGGCGACACACGCCGAGCTTCTTCTCCGCCGGTGACACACGGAACAACCGGAACGCACACACACGCCGGTCGCCACCGTGCTCACGCTGGTCGCTGCTTCCATGGCCGTCGCATGGCGCCGCTACGGCCTCCGTGGCCGCACAGCACCTCCACGCCGCCGCCATGCCGCACCACCGCGGCTCCTGCGCCACAACACAGGACCTCCGCGGCCTTCTCGCCGCGCCGCCGTGGCCGCTGCGCCACCACGCAGAGCCTCCACAGCCTCCGTCCGCCGCGCACCACGGCCCCGATCCTTGCGGCTCTGATACCAATTGTTGGCGCAGCACCTTGGCTGCACCTCTCTCTCTTCTTTCTATACTTCTAGAATACTCTACAAACTCTAGATATCTCATACTACTAGAAAATATCTACGGGCTTCTACTAGCTTCTACTGCCTTCTACAGTAGTGAAAACCCCACTAGGTGGTAGATATTTCTAGAATGCACAGGATTATTCCAGCAATGGCTCAATAAGAGTGAAAAACCAGTAAAATTGTTGTAAACCTTGTAAACTCGTCAAGATAGAAAAATACAAAATCACCATTTAACTTAGATGCATCTCCATGGAACTTTTAGAAATCTATAGAACATTTAACTAACTACTCACGTTTCTTGCCCTAGTGTAACGTAGGCAATTTTGGCATATGCTGATAGGTGTACTAGAGTATTATGGTAGATGGTGTTTCCGATGCTCATATTATTTCCTGCTAGCAAAGTGCCTGTGCATTGCAACGGGAACAAATATTTGACACAATCAAATTACCCCTTGAAATATATTGGCCACATCCATGACCTCTTACAATTTTATTTTGGAAAGAACGCGTAATATATTGTCAGTATTTGTCTATATGAATCTGTATAGTAGTGTAGATCGCATGCTTGCAATATAGTCAGTAAGGGCATAGCGTAGGTGAAAGCTAAACGGATAATCACTACCGACTAAACTGCCATTGCTACCATTGCTAAACAATCAGGGTACATGACTGAGTGACCAATACTTAACTTCAAAGGAGCGACATTGTTTTTGATAATCTGTACTGCACATTGCTCTGAATGCAAATGGGAGCAGGCCGACCCTGTAAAGACCAAAGGATGTGGTCACCTGTTTTTCCCGTCTTGGTTAGGAATTTGATCGAGCATCTGAACGGTGTATTCACCAGCGAGATAGGTGGCGAGGTGGGATCAGCTGACCCGGGGAGACGGGCACATCGATCAGCCCGGGTACTGTTTGGCAGCGACGGCGTGCACGGCGCGCTCCACGACGTTCTTGAATGCTCCTCGCTTACTGATGCCAGAGCCGTCTTCCTTGATGAGTTCCCGCGCGATGCGCTCCACCGCCTGCATCTCAGCTAGGAGGCCCGTTGAATGCGACGACGAGGAAAGACTCAGCACCACTTCTTCTCCCTCCGCCTCGACTCTTCCAAAATCTTCTGCTGGAGCGCCGACATCTGCGCTGCCCACTGCAACTGGGGGCGAAGAGCTGCGCCTCCACAAGATGATTTGGTGCTGGCCAGCACGTGCTGGGGCCACATACACATCCGCGGCGTCGATGGGGAGGATTTGTGGTCGGCCGGTGCGCAGTCTCCCGGGCCGGCAATGGGGAAGAGCTTTGGGATTCTTATCCCTTCGGTAATTTACAACACGATCCCTGCATCCGGACTACGGGTTGATTTATGGAATAGATAGAGGTGTTTTCGGAAAATAACCACGACGTACCACGGACACAGTTAACGATATTATATAGTAGAGATATACAAATCTATCTATCAGCTCACAAATCTGTTGTCTTGGAACACAAAACAACTCACTCACCATGGTCTTCAGAAACAAACAAAAAACAGTCAAAGCATTACAACTTAAGTTTTTTACTGACTAGAGAAGAATTCCATCCATTTGAGTGATCAACATGTCCAGTTTTATGCGGTTTGGCTCAATAGGAGACCTCTTTCAAGATGCCCTGCTTGACGTAAATGTCCAATGCTTCCTCTTGTGATTACTCAAAACTCTCTCCTTCGGCGCTTGAAGCCGGAAGATACATTATAGTGCTCCTGGGAGCTCTGCAGGGAGGGAATTTCAGGGACGAACATGGCATTGTCGTACACAGGGTAACGCAAGTTCTCTTGCAAGCAGAGACTTGAGGCTGTTGGTGGCCAGGGAACCTCAGGCACCACCCATGGATCATCAGTATCCAATCCAGGCACTTGGCCTAACAGTTCTTCTGCAAACAGGCCTTCAGCTAGACGACACTGAGGAGATCCCCCAGCACTACCCAGCTTTGCATTGTCATCCTGTAGCACAAACGAGCATTGGATAAGGCTGATATCTACATGAAAAGAGCGTCCCATTGTGGGCGGGAACAGTATTCATTGCATTAACAGCGAGTATCCTTGCAAGTGGATTACGCATAAATGTAAATGACAATAGAATCCAGAACCAGATTTCAGGAAATTGTAATCTGGGCTCAACTTTGTGAACTTAACAAGCATCCCAAAAACTTGGCAATTGATAGCTACAAGGTTAGTCAAAGCGAGTAACTGCACCATGAATTGGCGCTGGATAGTAAAGATGATGGCCACTAACAACTAGCAAAGCTCACATATATCAGAGAAACAGCAAGAATGCACTACAATCTACAAAGAAAGGACAGAAATCACTTCCAAAGTTCAATTTGAAGGTCCTTTAGGCCCGAGAGTCATGTTTGACAAATTTTGATCTGGTTAAAATTATGTTCAGAAGTTTGAGAACTAAGCTCTGGAACTACACAGTTCACCCATCAGCTTATTAGTTGATAGAACTAACTAGCTGAATTCCTATGTCATATTAGGTGCTAATTTACCATAAGTGGAGGCTGGAAGGTTCCAGGCTGTTTAAGAATTTCAGGCTCTGAGGTGACTCATCTACAGCAAGCCTAATCGTATCACAAAATTAAGCCCCTGAATTACATGAAGCAAACTAAACCATTCATATGTTTTCTAGAGAGAGAGAGAGGTTTACGTAATTTAAACGAAGTGAGAAGCATAAGTTACTGAGAACTAGAAACAACATTTTGGATTACCTTTGAAGAACCATGCTCGGCAAAGCCAAAGTTTGGCCCATATTCTAAGTTACTAAAGAATTCATCCACAGGCCAATCAGGTAAACTATTTGACCCATTACCACCAGAGAATGGTAAGTTGTACGCCGGGCCACTATCTCTGTTCACTTGATTGGATAAGGCTGATCTGGTCTGACTAGAGAGCAAATGTTTTGAACTTCCATCTGACAGGTACTTAGGCGAAGGCTCTGCCGATCTAATTGCACTGTTGTCCATAGTCCAGTTGACCATTGTTGTCTTGGTATTTGGAACAGAAATCTGTCTAGAATAATCTCCACAGATTGCATTTTGGCTGGGAATAGATACACTGCTTTCACCTGAAAATAAGACTGAAGTATTTTTCCTTGCCAAGTGTTTCTGTTGTGAATCCACTGATCCACCAGAGGTGTTAACAGGCTTGTCAGTAATAGGTGGAACTGGATCAGCAGGTTCAAGGCCAACTTGAACTCCTGTCAGCAGAAACCTTTGATGTACTGAAACAAAGGAATTCACTGTGTGTATAGCAACATCACAATCTCTACAAAGTAGAGCACGGTCCTCCAGGCAGAAGAAGTATCCAGAAGCCTCCTGCAATGAAAATAGAGATTCAGGTCTGCACATAAGGAATTAACGACATGCATCAGACATTTCTTACAGGAATCATAGAACAATTTCCCTAAAAAAAGGAATCATAGTACAAAAAAATCATGGGGGCACAGTGTTGTTGGAATGGCTGGAGGTTTAGTTGTGCTTTGCGCATGGGCCTTGTACTGTGACCAATAACACTGACACTGGGTACCAAAAAGTCAAAAACACATAATTCAGTCATTAGAGAGGATCCACCCCAAACTATCCAGCCTAGTACGACAGCCCAAATAACTATACAGCGTGATACAATTGGCCTGGTATCTATATGGCCATGTACGACAGAATACACATCACAATTAAAAAAATCATGGCCACAAAAGTGGATTTCAAACAAATCAAAGATGCATCTAACAATTACCCTGGTAGATAACTTCGCTTCAACAGAGACTTTTTCAGCAACAAAAACCTCGTGATCCGTGCTTTTTACAGGCATGGCTCATAATGAAGCCATCATGCATACAAAATTAATTGTTTAAATTGAATAATTTACAGTTTCTTATTCAAAGGAAGTTTGTATGATATCTTACAAGACTAACGGTTTGTTAAAATAGTACGCATTGTGGGTTGAAGTCTTCAGGATTTCCTTCACCCATAAAGTAACCCCCAATCAGCATGCAAAGGAACTGATGCCTGACACAAGTTTAAGTAATGCAGTTGACATGCAAGGCAATAGTATAGTATAATCTTCCTTTTTAATTTGCTGATTTTACATCTAACAAATCGGTGCTTGAAGAAACTGATCAACTATTCTAAAACATGTTTAGCCAACTCATACTAGTATTTGTTAGGTATAAAGGCTTACAGCCTCATAAGTCATATCACAACATTTTGCAAAACGATTTTTGCTGTGCAAGATAAGTATCGTTGAAGAAAACTTCACTAACGTCTCTTTGTGTGAGAATCCAGCTAGTCGTCTTATAACTAAGTTTGCTTCTTCTACTGGCGAAAAACTAGCTGCTGGTTAAACAACATGAGGTGAAATTTCCAACTTAAATACAAAGCCAATTGAAGTTCTATCATGTTATTTCAACTAACTGATCTCTATCACATGCTACCTACCCTTTTAAGCATTGACGGATATCTTCATTTTTAGCTTTTGGCTATAAAAGTATGTATAAACAAGTTGGGACAAGCTATCTTATGTTGCTAGTTTCATGTGGTCTTTTGTATGTAACCACAGCTACTTCAGTTATACTCGTATATGGTAGTCCAATTACAATAACACTCCAGAGATTATCATCTTTTCTTTCATAAGGGGGCATCAGTTTAAATGCTTGGATGGCACAGTTTAGGCAAAGATGCAAGGAAACTGACGGTGCATGTGCATGCACAAGACGAAACAAGCACACGACTGCCATACGCAGCATGGTCAGCTTTAAGCAACATGTTTAGTCATTAACGATAGTGGGTTGGAACAGGTGAGGAATGAACTTTGGAACAAAGAAACACTGCTGCAATTTTATTTTTCATTACTAGTCTGAAACTGGTGAGGTATGAACTAATATTGTTATGTATTCATATCCCATACTGGCTCGGGATGTGAGGTGTGGACTTTAGAACAAAAAAATCTATTGTGGTGCTTCTCAGATTGCAAGTATCATGCGGTGCCACCTAAGCATAACGATGTTGTGGCATTGCGATTAAGGATGGGGTCACGGGGGAGAGGACTGTGGTGCTATAATTTGATATAGAATCATAGCGCATCAAACGAGAAAAGTTAATAAGACGCAGATCTAACCCACAACTTTGTATTGAGATTCTACAAATTTACAGATGAAGTGGGAGTATGATGCTAGTGTTACGCAATGTGAAGGTAGTAACGAAAACAGTATTATGCACTATAATCGTGATACTAGATATATCAATATCAGGAACAACATTTTGAAGCCGCTTGTGCAGATAACTAGCTTCGAGCTCGTACGAATATGCTCTGGAAACTGGAGAGGCGAGTGGTTGGTCGAGATCACTTGTGGGTGGAGGAGGCATACGAGATTCGAGAGGGAGAGAGAGACAGCGGCAGTGGAGATAACTAAAACAGAATTACGCACTTATATCAATATCAGGAACAACATTTCGAAGCCGTTTGTGGCGCAGATAACTAGCTTCGAAGAGGCGAATGGTTTGTTGAGATCGCTTGTGGTGTGGAGAGCAGGGCAGGAGGCATACGAGATTCAAGGAAGAGAGAGACAGCCGCTGAGGAGCAGAGGAGGCGGGGCAGACCTGGCTGGAGGAGGCTGTGGGAGTATGATACTAGTGTTATGCACTGTGAAGGTGGTGAGTGGTGACTAAATTAGTACGGAATATTATGCAGTATGCGCTATGATCCTAGATCATGGTATAAGTAACTTCGAGCTGGTGCGAATATGCTCTGCAAATGAAGAGGCGTGCCACAACATGGTTGGTCCAAATCGCTTGTGCGTGGATCACTGCAGCAGGAGGCTGACGAGATTCGAGGGGGGGGGGGGGGGGGGGGGGGGGGGGGGGAAGACAGCGGCGGTCAGTGGAGCAGAGGAGGCGGGCCTGACCTGGCAGATGTCGCACTTGGGCGGCGCGCTGGCGGCGTGCGGCGGCGCGGCGTCGGGCAGGAGCGGCACGCGCTGGTGCTTGCCTGCGAGCCTGTTGGCGGCGTGGACCTCCTCGTCGCAGGCGGCGCAGAGCGCGGCCTCGTCGGCGCAGCAGAGCACCCGCGCCTCCGCCGCGCCGCACGCGTTGCACTGGATCTTCATCGCCTCGCTCGCGCGCTCGCTAGGGTTTTGCTCGCCGCGCGCTTTCCCCGCTCGCTTGCTTGTCTCTTGTGGCCTCGGGGAAGGGAAGGTGGGAGGAAGGAAGACGACGGGGGAGGGAGAGAGGATACGGTGAGTGATGCGATTGGATCGGGCTTTTTTCTTTAACCGGGTGGGTCCGGCGGGGTGATTAGATTAGTTAGTGGGCCTTCTTTAATTAGTGGTGTGGATGGTTAGCTAGAGAATACTGCCACAGTTGTGCTTTATTTTTTAAGCGGTGGTCACTGGTCAAAGAGGCAGCAGAAGCAGAAGCAGAAGCAGAAGCAGAAGCTAGAAGGAAGAGAGGGCGTGGGAGTCGTCGGGACGGGATGAGCCGGGAAGGACGCGTGGACGGCTGACTCACCCGCCGGACCATGTCGGCATTGCTCCGGCCGGCTGCCGTGGACAGTACCGCTCCTCGAGGCACCTTTATAAAGAGATCACGCCAATAATACTTAGGGCATCTTCGGTCGGTCGGCCCCAGGTCGAAAAGTGTGATTTTTTCTGACCCGTGGCGCCAAACGGCGCGAACCAGGATCTTGGTGGCGCGTTTTTCAGCTGTGAACCCAGGCCGCCCCAGCCGGCGATTCGGCCAATATTTCAGCATAAACAAAGGTCTGTCCTTTTTTGCATACAAATTCACACATAGAAATAGTTTAACATATTAAATTCACACACAAATAAATAGTTTAACATATAAATCCACACACAAATAAATAGTTTAACAATGCAAGCAAATAAAACAAATCGTACTAGGCATTGGCATCGCCATTATCGGCATTGCCATTGCCCTTGCGCGCCCACAAGTGCTGCACCAGATCATTCTGTAGAGCATGATGTGTTGCAGCGTCTCGAATCTCCCGGCGCGTGGCGAGAAAGGCTGCCCATGATGCGGCACCTGGTGATCAACATCTGCAAGAGGACCCTGACGGTAGTATGGTGCTCTTGCCTCACTCTCAGGCACCGAGTGATCCCGCTCACTCTCAATGATCATGTTGTGCAAGATCACACAACACTGCATCACCTCCCACATGTTGGACTTCGACCAAGTCATAGCTGGGTACCGGACAACAGCGAATCGAGACTGCAGCGCGCCAAATGCCCGCTCAATATCCTTCCTGCAATCCTCATGTCACTTGGAAAACCTAGCATTCGCGCTTCCAGGCACAGGGTTGGAGATGCTCTTCACAAATGTTGCCCACTTCGGATAGATGCCACCTGCAAGATAGTAGCCCTTTGTGTACTGGTACCCATTGATCTCGTAGTTCACAGGGGGAGCATGGCCTTCGACAAGCTCGGCAAAGACATCCGAGCACTGCAAGACATTGATGTCGTTGTGAGTTCCTGGCATACAAAAGAATGAATGCCAAATCCATAGATCATATGAAGCCACGGCCTCAAGAATCACCGAGCACTCTCCTTCCTTTCCCTTGTACATCTCCTGCCAATCAAATGGACAGTTCTTCCATGACCAATGCATGCAGTCGATACTACCAAGCATCCCAGGAAAGCCTCTTGCTTCATTCTCTGCGAGGAGGCGAGCAGTGTCTTGCGCATTGGGTGATCGCAAGTACATTGGGCCAAAGACTACAACCACTGCCGGCAGAAATTGTTCAAGCACTCAAGGGTCGTGGACTCGCTCATACGCAAATAGTCATCATGTGCATCTGCGGGAGCACCGTATGCAAGCAACCTCATGGCCATCGTGCACTTCTGAATTGAGGTAAAGCCTAACGTGCCGGTGCAATCCTTCTTCAATTTGAAGTAGGTCTCGAACTCCCAGATAGCATGCATGATCATGAGGAAGAGTTTGCGGTTCATCCTGAAACGGCGCCGGAACACCTTCTCGTCCTGCGTAGGATCATCGGCGAAGTAGTCGGAGTAGAGGATGCAGTACCCTCGTACCGCTGCCTCGGCTTGCTCTTGCGGCGACCGCTCATCGATCCAACACGCCGCGGCCCCGCCTCGTTGGCGAGCAAGCCGGCGAGGCAGGCCAAGATCAGCAGGTGTTCTTCGTCGTTGATGGCGGCCTGATCTTCCTCGTCGAAGAGCTCGGCGAGCATCTCCTCGGTGTCAGAATCCATGGCTGGGTCGGACGGAACGCCGAACACCTTGCGGGCGGGGTGGACGGGTTTCGCCCGAGAATCTCCCGGTGGCTAGATCGCGGCGGAGGGGAGTGGGCGGCGCCGGCGGCGTGGCGGGGCTGGACGGCGGGTTTCCTAGCTGCTTGTGTGCGGCGGCGCAAGGAGGGGTGGTGGCGGCGACGGCACGGCGACAGCGAGATGGGCAGAGGAAAAGGCGAGCCGGGGTGGGGAAAATACATTGTCTCGCCGACAGCGCTGTCCCACGCGTGCTTTTCCTTCCGTCGGCCCCCAGGCCGAACCCAGTGGGCTGGGTTTCGCCTGGGGGCGCCGGCGCTAATTTCCGCCGAAACGACGCTATTTGGGCTTCTGGGGGGGCGGCTGGAAGACAAACGGCGCTATTCGCCCAAAACGGCGCTATTTAGCGTCCTGGGGGGGTGCTGGGGGGGATGACTGGAGATGCCCTTACACATCTCCAGCGAGACCAACTGCACTCTTTTGTGCCGGCAAAACACGCCGGCACAAAACCTTGCGCCCAATAGTTTAAATATGGTCGGCACGTCTCAATACAACGTTTTTTTGGGAACGCGAGCGCCGATAACCGCGGCAACGCGTGCCAAGTCGGAACCCTATGGGTGGGCCCAACGCGTAAGCGACACCAAAAGTCGTAGGCGGATTTATTGCGGCCGATGCGTCTGTTTTAACGATGCAGCAGCTCCACGTCATTGAGGTGGTGGTGGCGCTGCCGCTGAGCAACAGGCCCCGCCTCAAGAACATCATGCAGGGACCTGCCGTTTGAGTAGCGCATCGACCCCCGCTACTCCATTGCGGCGACGTATTGGGATGTCGTGATCCCAGCGGCATGCGGGAGCCGCACCGGAGTGGTTTCACTCTGACGATGAGTGGGCTTGTGAGGACGTGCTGCCTGATCAGCCGCCCGCTCTCCCGCTATCAAAGGCACCGGCGCCGCCATCGGCAACGCCACCGACACATGAGCAAGGTGCGGAGGACACCTACGATGACATCGACGACGACGGGGCAGAGCCGGAGTGGAAAGGAATGCAGGCCGCCATCGAGGCCTCCCACCCAGCCACTAGATCAAACCCCACCACACTCGGCGGACGACGGTGACCCGGAGACGTTCCTCAAGGCCGGAGTGGCCGCGGTTGAAACCAGAAGCCTTAGCATCAGCACATATGAAACCTCCTCCTCAGCGGCCAGAGATCATTGAGGCATGCAAGGCATGGCGCGCCAGGAGAGTCATCTTCCTCGACGCTGTCGTGTAGCTGGTTTCGCCGCTGCCGGGATAGGCTTTCTTCTCGAGCGTCGCCAGCGGAGCCTCTAGATCTACGGTGGTTTAATTTAAATTTCGTTTAAACTTTGTTAAATGTCGTTTAACTTGCCTTGGAGGCTAGTTTTTTCTCGACGATCGTGTGGTGGCGGGGTCGGGAGAGGTTGCAGACTAGCGATTTAGAGCCTTTCAAGCCTAAACCAATATAAGCAATTTTTAGAACGATGAAATAGGTCGTAGCTCCGCTATATAAATATAGCAAACACCCGATACAACCAATAGACTTGCAATGCTGGGGCGGTAGCAAACATACACCCAAAGAAAAGAAAAGAAAAGAAGGAAGAAAAGGTGACATTGGCAGATCGACTAAATAATGGTGACCCGCAACCATTGCGCCCTCTCCGAAAAATTACCACCACGCTCCTAGTACTGAATCGACGAGTACCAAGCAGTGTCTTCAAGAAGGAACGCCACATTGATGCCGGACCAGCGTATTGGTCCTAGGGTTTCCCCGGCACAAAGGGAAGGGAACGACAGATAGCCACGACGCCCTTCAGGAAGAGAGATGCCACCCGGAGGCGGCACCGCGTCGGTGTCGGACGAACCGACAAGGATTTCCCCCAAAACACCCCATCCACGACCCCAGACGATCAGTAATTACACAGGAGCCTCGCGGGACAAGCTTCGACACCATCACACTAGTCCCCCACCAACATGCGCCAGCGATCTCGAAGCCACCATTGTCGTTTCACCGAAGAAACTGCCACGTGGCTGCAAGCCGAAGTTGAGGAGTAGAATGACCTGGGGTAAGCAGTACCGCAGCCGGCGGGAGTGACCAACCTCCACCGTCAAAGACAGTAGTCGACCGGATGCGGCCGCAAAGCACACCAGACCCCTTCAGGTCCGGTCGGGCCCAGCAGACCCGTAAAGCCCCCATGGGGCACACCAGTCCTAATAGGGTCCGGCCGAGCCCAAGCCGGGACCGTGAAGCTCACTGCCACGCTGCAACAAGCTGGCCGCCGCCACCGTTGTCCCCTGCATCCGAATCGTCACCTCCAGTTGCAGAGCATGCCGCAGATCAAGCTGGCCCGCCCAAACCCAGATGGGCCCAACGGGTCCAGATCTGGGCCTCAAGGGCCGGTTGGCCATGTCATTAGCACGGTGCCACCGCTGCACTGCACGCCCCGCAGGACCACGTTGTCGCCGCCACCCGAGGTGCACCGCCGCCGGAGAAGAGCCGCCCTGCGAGGCCTCCTACGACGCGGGTAGAGGACTGATGCATGTAAAATGCATACATGAACTTTGCACTATATCACTCATAATCCAATCATATTTGCATCATATAAGGGTTATACCACTGTTATTTAATGATTTTAGGAAATAAAATAATTGTTTCCTATTTTTATGGAATTAACACTGCGCAGGCAGAAAACCCTATTTCTTTCCTTTTATGTTTCAGGGACCTAAACGACGTCATAAAAATCTGGAAAAATACAGGCGTCATTTTTTTGGAAGGAGGAAGACGTAGGAGCGAAGGAATCAAGCAAATGGAGGCCGGAGGGCCAAAAGGGGGTGGCCCATGCGGCCACTGTACCTGGCCCGTGGGGCCCACCAACTTGGCCCTCGAGGCTCCGCAGCCGTCGATCTTTGCTCCACCGCCTTCGTCTTGACCTAAAAACGCCTATAAAAGAAGTCCCACGGCGTTCTCGAAAACAAGCGTGCCATATCACAGAAACACGAAAACGAAGATCTGGAGCTGCAGATTGGAGGGGGAAAACTCCGGCGGGGCGCTGTCGGCGTGGTCTCCACCCTCTCCATCGACATCTCCACCGTCTGCATGATGAAGAGGGAGTAGTCCACCTCTGGACTATGGGTTTGTGGAAGTAACTTATGTATCTCTCCTCTCTTTGAGCTTCACTAATTAGTACTCTATGAGCTGCTGAACATGATTACGGTCATATATGTAATTCTATGTGGTGGTTCTTTTTGTGAGTTAATATATGTTGAGATTGCAAATGTTTGTTTCAGTTATGAGTATAGATGCATATTATGTACCCGTTCTTATCTACTTGTTATGATCAAGCATGTTTATGAGGCGTGTGTGGGGTGATGTGTGCATTAGTTGGAGTAACGGGGGGTGGTGAGTGCGGTAAGTTGACAACTGAAATATCGCGATCCACTTGGGTGTTTACCTTACTTTGTTGCCTCACTAGGGATAAACAAAAATACCATACTACAAGGGTTGAGGGTGACCAAGCTTCTTCCTGTGACTAATCTAGCATGTTCTTATTTTCACTTCATGTCATGATACTTAAAGCTATACTCTGAATTATCTTAATTACTAAGGTGTTATGATTTAGTTCGCATCTTGGTGGAGTATAAGTGAGATTAATAACCAAAAGATCTCTATGTTAGGACGTGATGCCCATATAATTAGTAACTTGATACCAAACTTTGTTGCAATCTCATATGTCAACTCTATGTGTCCATTGTCTGCCACACCATTAAAAGAGAGAGTGCATTTGTGAAACATGAACCCCGGTCCATTTTTAATCATAAGAAACACCTTTCCAACCACTTTTACCATTTTTCCATTTTCTGCAATTATTAAATCCGAAAATACAAAAACACGTTTCCATCTTGCATTCATCATTAAAAAAACCCAAAAATATCATTTATCATTGTTATCATCATCGTTGCACATTCATTAACCACCATTGCATATTTATCTTGATATCATTCATACACCTTGTGCTTGACAACCACAGGTGAGGTTGAGACCAAAACAATTAACCTTGTTTTGTAGGTGACCAAAAGAAGGATAGGGAGATAAATCTTTCACTACTGATTCCCCGAGAGTTCGATATTAAACTCGAGTCACCCTCGTGGGGAAAACACGTCTTCACTTACTACACACTCTGCACTTGGAGTCTCAACCTAACCCATTTACTTTTGACGCAGGTAACTACGCACCGGAGATCAAACTGTTTTCTGGCGCCGTAGATAACCTCTTAAGGGCCATCAAGACTTTTTCTGGCGCCGTTGCCGGGGAATCATAGCTGAGAAGGTTTATCCAAGGAGATCACAACAAAGTCAACATCACCAACTTGTGCTAACACCTAAGCTTGGGGAGGTTGCACCTACATGAGCATCATCTTATCCATCTTTACCTTGAAAGCAAAATTATTTGTTTTGTCATCGTCTTGCATTGTCTTGCATTTGTAATTCGGTTTGCATTTGTGAGATCATTTTATTTTCAGTTTTGCATATAAAATTAAAAAATACAAAAAAACTTGCTAAAATGGAAAAGAGAACCTTTTGGCCATTTAGTGTTAGGAATTTTCCTCAAGATAAGAATATCCCTATTGAAAAAGTGAGGTAGATCCTAATATCATGAAGGCGATTTATGAACACCGTTTCTATGGGAAACCAAAAGAAGATCCCATAGCTCATCTTAAGAAGTTTAATGAAAGATGCAACATGTTAAACTGAACCATGCTAATGTTAAACTTAAGCTTTTTCCTTACTCCTTAGGAGGAAAAGCGTTAGATTGGATATTGAGATGGCCACCTGGGAACTTTAGCACTTGTTTAACTTGAAAGCTGCATTTGTTGAAAGATTTTGTTCCACTGAAATGATCTGTAATTTAGACAAATGGTTATCACCTTTAAACAAGAAGAAGATGAACCTTGGTAAAAGCATGGGAAAGGTTTAGAGGTATAGCTTTTGGAATGGAACATGGTCTTAGGGATTGGATGCTTATGCACATATTTTATAGAGGATTGTCTGAAAACTCTAAAGTCTTTTTAGATAATGAATGTGAGGATTCTTTTATGAATACTGCTGCTCTGACACTCATTATCTACTTGATGGCTTGCTCTTGGAAGTAAGAATTAAAGAAAGTTTAGAAAAAGCCCAAGTGCCTGAAGATGTTTTGATGATCGTTATGAAATATTTAATCTTTATAATAGGAAAGAAAGTTGAGGAAGTTAAAATGCTTAGTGAAGTCAAGGATCCTTTGCTTGACTTAGAAAATTGTAGCTTGCATGAACTAATCTCTATCTTACAAAAGTTTGCAAGTGATCCTTCCATCAACACTAATCAAGCTGGCTTTGGTTCCTATATTGCTAATCATGTCTTGAAAGAGAAAATTGCTAGGTACAACCAAGAGGCCATGATACCACCTAAGCTTGGGGATATATGGATTCCCAAGGTACTAGTAACTATTGGAAAAGAGACACATCATGCCATACTTGATCTAGGATCTAGTGTCTCTGTTTTGTCTAAAGAACTATATGAAGTACTTGAATTGAAAAATGCTCTTGAACTTGCACTTGCTGATGATTCCATTAAACATGCTTTAGGGAAAGTAAGTGATGTTATGGTAGAGTTACATATGACTTTTGTGCCTGTGGATTTTCTAATCATGGACATGGGGAATAAAACCTCTAGTCCTATTATTCTTGGAAGACCTTTTCTTCGTACTACAGGTGCTATCATTGATTCAAAGGAGGGGAACGTGAAGTTTCAGTTCCACACAAGAAGTGCATGGAACACTTCCCAAGAAAGAGGGAACATCAAAGTTCAAGCTCCCTCATGAGCTTCATCTTCAATAAACAACAAGTAAGAAGCCTAGCTATATGGCTATAAAGAAAGCGCTTTGCGGGAGGCAACCCGGTTATTTTTATGTGTGATTTTCTTTGTGTCCTCTTGCTGTATCAAGAGAGTTTGTTTTTAGTTTAGTTTCTGGAGTTTTTAATAAAGTGCCAAGTTTTACCCATTTTGGTCTTGAAAAGTTGCTTATAGCGTTCGGAGATTTTATTCCTGCACGAATCTGTGCACGGTATGATTTTTTTCTTATTCTGTAACTCCGAATGAGCTCATATTTGAACTGTAGTTGCAACTTTTCATCCTCTGTATGCATGAATTTTTGCAGAATTTTTCGGCAAAGTTTGGTAGGGTAGAAAAATACGTTTTGCTGCTGCTGTTTTTCTGGACAGATTCTGTCCCATTTTGTTTTATGCATGTTTTGAACTTTTATCTTGAATCTTTTTGATTCAAATGAGTTTATGAGTAGGCATACAACATTATATACTTTCTGGACATTCATATGATGTTTTGTTTAAGGATTATATGCAGCAAGAAACCTATTTGTTTATCACTACTAATGCACCCCACAGAAAAGAAAATGGGAGAAACGGTGTTTTGAAGTTTTTTCACAGGGATTGGAGGAGATGCACCAAGAGTTATCCAAGGATGGTGAAGACCATAAGCTTGGGGATGTGAAGACAACCCCACTGGACCTACACACTCTCGGTTTGCACACGTCTAACTTCTGTTTTTCGATCGAAACACTTTATCGCATAAACTTGGAGCGTCTTTTGTTTGTTTTTGGTTTGTTTGTTATTTTGTGAGACCACCACATTATCATTTATATGAAAGAGCTACTGGAAATATGGGTTGAAATATGTTGGATGCTTTTATCATATTGGGAAAAGGGATGTTTGAGTTGATTTTTAATGATACATATAGTTGCATGATTCATGAGCTTGTTTATGAGTAATAATTTGCAAATGCTTTATCAAGAGCTATCACTTATTCATGTTTTGATGCTGAATGTTATTTTACTTGTTTAACATGGATTAGTTAGTTCTATGGACACTCATGCATGCATCTAGATGGTCAACTTTCTCCCTCTTGCTAGCCCAAACATTCCAACAAGCAAAAACTTGTTTCCAACACCTTCAACCAAAGTTATTCCAGTGAGTCCACCATATCTACCTATGGCTTTATGCTATTCCGAGTATGTATATCATGATATTTGTGTTATCTATACCTCTGAATGAAAATGTTTATGTTATTGATTGTTATGGGAAAAGTTGGTTATATAGCTCTCACGAACTTGATGCACAACTTTATTTTTATTGCATAAATAAAACATGACCCATTGTGATTAATAATATGATGCTAGTGGCTTGATAAATGTCCGAGGTTGGGAGTTAGCCCATATGTGCTGTCACATGCAAAGCTTTCAACATGCTCCTTCATCATTTAGTTGATATCATGTACTTTTGTTTATGGATGCCTATCATGGTGAAATAAGGTGGAAATGAAGTAGTTTAAATGAGTTTGTATAAATGGTTAGAGAGACGCCTGGGCCGCTAATCTAAGCCATGCATCATTCATGGTGGAAATTTACTTACATGCTATGGTGAACCGTCTGTGATGCACCTTATAATAAAAAGCTATTCCAATGGTAAATAAAAAGGGTGTTGAGGTTGTTCATCTTGTTTGTTTGTCTTGTCATTTTGATATGGGCTTGTTCCATATCCTGGGACAAGAGGTACCCCAGTTGACGCTCTTGATGATACTATTATTACTTACAATGATATATAACTTGAACTTGCTTTGTTTCCTAAGTTGAGTAATCATGGTGTAGGTACTTGTATTCAAGGGGCATGAGACACCTAACCTTTACTTTATCAAGCACACTACTCATATTTGCTTTCACATTAAACTTTAATCATTCAAGATGCTATGATAGGGGTAATGAGAGCTTGACACCAAGAATTCCACATTGCAATCATTAACTTAAGTAGAAGAGTTTGGAAGTTAGATGAAACTTATGCATGCTTTACCTCTACTCACATATACATCTTTCCAAAGTGTCCACCTTTTATATTCAGATTTTCATCTACACTCTATGACCAATGTAGGATGTTCTTACTTATCATTATGCATACATGTGGTCCATATTACTATCTTCTATGTTACACTTTGTGAACTATCATTGAACATCCTTGCTTGAATACTTGATATCACTTCATAAACTATTTTGCATATTGCTACTCCTTTGAAGAATGAATCATTTGACTCTATGTAGCAGTAGCAATCATCTTTGATATCCATTGTTAGTGCTATATTGCAAAGCCCATGTTAGTTTTATCACCTTCATACTCGAGGACGAGTATTGGTTAAGCTTGGGGATGTTGATGCATGTAAAATGCATACATGAACTTTGCACTATATCACTCATATTCCAATCATATTTGCATCATATAAGGGTTATACCACTGTTATTTAATGATTTTAGGAAATAAAATAATTGTTTCCTATTTTTATGGAATTAACCCTGCGCAGGCAGAAAACCCTATTTCTTTCCTTTTATGTTTCAGGGACCTAAACGACGTCATAAAAATATGGAAAAATACAGGCATCATTATTTTGGAAGGAGGAAGACGTAGGAGCGAAGGAATCAAGCAAACGGAGGCCGGAGGCCAAAAGGGGGTGGCCCACGCGGCCACTGTACCTGGCCACGTGGGGCCCACCAACTTGGCCCTCGAGGCTCCAGCGTCGATCTTTCTCCACCGCCTTCGTCTTGACCTAAAAACGCCTATAAAAAAGTCCCACGGCGTTCTCGAAAACAAGCGCCGCCATATCACAGAAACACGAAAACGAAGATCTGGAGCTGCAGATTGGAGGGGGAAAACTCCGGCGGGGCGCTGCCGGCGTGGTCTCCACCTCTCCATCGACATCTCCACCGTCTCCATGATGAAGAGGGAGTAGTCCACCTCTGGACTATGGGTTTGTGGAAGTAACTTATGTATCTCTCCTCTCTTTGAGCTTCACTAATTAGTACCGTATGAGCTGCTGAACATGATTACGGTCATATATGTAATTCCTATGTGGTGGATCTTTTTGTGAGTTAATATATGTTGAGATTGCAAATGTTTGTTTCAGTTATGAGTATAGATGCATATTATGTACCCCGTTCTTATCTACTTGTTATGATCAAGCATGTTTATGAGGGCGTGTGTGGGGTGATGTGTGCATTAGTTGGAGTAACGGGGGGTGGTGAGTGCGGTAAGTTGACAACTGAAATATCGCGATCCACTTGGGTGTTTTACCTTACTTTGTTGCCTCACTAGGGATAAACAAAAATACCATGCTACAAGGGTTGAGGGTGACCAAGCTTCTTCCTGTGACTAGATCTAGCATGTTCTTATTTTCACTTCATGTCATGATACTTAAAGCTATACTGATTATCTTAATTACTAAGGTGTTATGATTTAGTTCGCATCTTGGTGGAGTATAAGTGAGATTAATAACCAAAAGATCTCTATGTTAGGACGTGATGCCCATATAATTAGTAACTTGATATCAAACTTTGTGTTGCAATCTCATATGTCAACTCTATGTGTCCATTGTCTGCCACACCATTAAAAGAGAGAGTGCATTTGTGAAACCATGAACCCCGGTCCATTTTTAATCATAAGAAACACCTTTCCAACCACTTTTACCACTTTTCCATTTTCTGCAATTATTAAATCCGAAAATACAAAAACACTTTTCCATCTTGCATTCATCATAAAAACCCAAAAATATCATTTATCATTGTTATCATCATCCTTGCACATTTATTAACCACCATTGCATATTTATTTCTTGTTTGCATTGCATATTTATCTTGATATCATTCATATACCTTGTGCTTGACAACCATAGGTGAGGTTGAGGACCAAAACAATTAACCTTTTTTGTAGGTGACCAAAAGAAGTATAGGGAGATAAATCTTTCACTACTGATTCCCGAGAGTTCGATATTAAACCCTCGAGTCACCCTCGTGGGGAAAACACGTCTTCCACTTACTACACACTCTGCACTTCTAGTCTCAACCTAACTCATTTACTTTTGACGCAGGTAACTACGCACCGGAGATCAAGCTGTTGTCTGGCGCCGTAGATCAACCTCTTCAAGGGCCATCAAGGACGTCCGCCACCGCCGGCCCCAGCCCGAGCAGCGCTCGGAGGGCGCGCCGACGACGGCGCAGACGCGGCGGGCGGGTGGGTGGGTAAGAAGAGGGAGGGGAGCCGCGCGGCGGCGCCCTAGGAGTCACCACAAATTTTAGAACGTGGTCAATCCTAATCCTAGTATAATTAAAAAAATTAAATAAAATAAAATACAACATAAATCATCGTTGGACGGGCGGGTTTCAAGCCGTGATGACATTTATCACCGAACAGTTAGTGAAGTTCTAATGCAATACCTAGATGAGGACCGGACAAGACTGCCATGGGAGGCTCCAAATTGATAGGATAGGGTATTTCTATATGTGATAAATAATCTAAATGCAAAAGAGAAGACAGTCTAAAGCCTAAATTCTGAAACTTGGGTATTTCTTTTTCTAATTCTCGTACACGAAGGACTTCCGTGACGTTCATCAGAAGTGGGGACTTTTTTTTCCGAAACACAATACAAACACGGACGCTCACATATACGTGCACACACTCACCCCCATGAACACACATCCTACCCTATGAGCACCTCCGAATACTAAGTCGACTGGTTGAGTCTTCAGATTGACGAAATCACCACAGCCGCCTCGCTGTCGACGGGGACGTCTCCAACAATATATGTATAAATTCTTCCCAAGTGGCAAGAAGATTGATGGAATGGCTGATGTGTATTTATCATCCTAAGTATGCATGGTCGGTGGAGTGTTGGCATCGTCCTTAGACCAAGATACCATGCAAAGTATTTCATCTGTGTGCAGCCATTTTAGGACGGCATCCTGCCAAACTTCGAAATATTTAGCAATGCATGTGCGGCAACAAATGTTAAGTGTGATGTGATACACGACAGTTTTCAGAAAATAACCCTCGGCCCACGGCATCCTGTACAACTTTGTGTATGCACGGGTCAATGATTTTTTGGAATCAAACCAAGTGGACAAACATTTATGAACACCATCTCCCTGTACATTTGCACGAACAAATATTTCTTGCCCACAATGAAGGCCCAACTTTTGGGTGATTTTGGAGCTAATTATCAGCATCAATTACATCCAACACCTGACCCGTGTAGTTCTCGAGCGTTAGTCCAAGATCATGACAACTACAATGAAACAAGGCAACGACATGGGTACCGTGACCAAGCAAGCACGTCAGTAAAAATGCAATCATCTTCAATAAAGCAGTAGAACCCACAAGTTACCATGACCAGGCAAATGTACATTACTCAGTGAAAATGCCAGCTGAGTTTTGATACGACACGATGCCGAACATAAAAGAACCCCAAGTAAATCTTCTTTTTCTCCCGACATGACACCAACCGACAAACTCAAGCTAATTATTCACTGCATATATCATGCGGTACGCCAAGCAGATGCAAGGCCCACAGGTTACTCAACCAAACAAGGAGCAAACTTAGTCCCAGATGACCAAAATAAGAGTGTAAGGGCCTAGAAACCCTGCTCGACCAGGTAGTCGCCAAGCCTCTCCACGATCATGTTGCACTGGCCAGGAGTCATGGGCTCATCATAGATGCCAAAAATCAAGGCCATGCCGGTCTTCTTGATAGTAATGCCACCAGTGCCCTACAAGAAATATGGAAACGAGTAAGAACCAGCTGTTTCTTTTCTGTAAAACAGAAAAGCAACTTTCCATACAATAAAGAACTTAATACAGGTTTGTGCAGCTTACATGAAATGCATTACAAGCAACTTTTCCTTACGGGGAATATCAGCAAATAAGTATCACTAAACAATAGAGACTGGATACCCACTAATAACCATCTAGCAGCTGAACCACTAACAAACGACAAGCATATTGTCATGTCATGTTAGTATATCAAACTGCAATTTGCTCACATCTAAGAGCAAACATGATACTAGCACAGAAAATTTGTGTTTACAAGCTACCACATGTAAGGCTTCTATATGCTAGGGTGTCACAATAGCATCAAGTAGCATGAGTTATCTTAACCGTTTATAATGGATAATGTATGTCTAATCCATATGCTGAACACGTTTGCATTAAAGTCACCAAGGATTAAACTAGGGGGGCAGTCCCAGCTTTACATATTTATAAAACGATCAGTACAAGCAGCAGAAATTAATTCAGGTAGCTTGGCAAAAGTAACATAGAGTGTTAAATAGAAGTCACAAATCATTGATGCACAGTTACTTTTAAAACAAATGTACCTTCTTTCCTCGGATGACAACTGTAGGTTCACCTTGGATGACCATGTATTTGGTGCTTCCAAGGAAAAGACCAGTTGGTGCAAGAGTTCCAGGTTCTTCGAAGTCTTTAATGATGCCACTGATCTCCTCAGGCTTGAGCTGCAGCATCCAGAAGCAAAAAACAAGGGAAAGCTCAGATAGCGCAGGCAAAATAAAAATATAACAGTCATATTAACCACATAATTCTGCTGAAACAGCAGGATAGCTATTGGCAGCACCATGCAACAACATGGCACGGCGTGATTAAACAACCCGTCAAAGTGAACCGTAATGTTAGATAATTTCCTAAACCATTTTTGGCCGGCTAGGCACTTGCATACAATATGATCACACCTATTGCAACACTAATAGCCAATTCACAGCCAAAAAGTACACATGATGTCCATAAATCAATGAACATCAGAGCATTTCTCATCCAGAAAAGAACATTAAATCCCCTTGAACTGTAACGCCATCAACACTACGCCATTACGAAGCGAAGACTTTTATAACAAGATTCGATGAATCTTTAGCAGCTACATGAAACCCAACACTAAGCACTTGCGTCACAGGACTTGCTCAATTCATGGTACGAACAAAACTTAGCTTAAGTAATCCGGTCAGAAGATCAATAGGATCACACGGCCAGAGCGACGAATCTGACCCACCAGCGATTCCACCGTCTGCACATCGTTCTACCTACATCAAACCTCCTGTGATTCACGGCGATACACCCACCACACGAATCATACAGGCAGGGCATCACACGCAACTACCCACGACAGCACCCAGTAGTTCTGTTCTGAACAAAAATAACGAACCCACGGCGGCACCAACCATGGAAACGGCACCAGGCACCACCTCCTCGGAGGCTACGTACGAGATCCGCTCTACTGTCAGCGGAGATCCGGATCTCGCCTCGCCCGATCCGAGCGCGCGGAGCAGATCGCGCACGGATCTAGCGCCGCACGAGCGGGTCAACCAAAGGAGAGCGAAAGCGAAACAACAGAACAGACCGGCGGGCGGGCGGGGAGAAGGCGGGCCTGACCTGGGGGAAGTCGGGGGACTGCGCCCAGACGCTGCCGTCGAGGCCGGTGATGGCGGCGGCGGTGAGGTGGTTGCCCTCCATCTCGCACATCAGGTGGTCGTCGACGTACGATTGCCACGACATCTTGGCTAGTCCTCCTCCTCCTTCTCCGGCGGC
This sequence comes from Poa pratensis, assembly GCA_947311845.1. NCBI lineage: Eukaryota > Viridiplantae > Streptophyta > Magnoliopsida > Poales > Poaceae > Poa > Poa pratensis. The sequence continues at coordinate 51,164,170 of CAMZMU010000041.1, forward strand.
GACTTCTCCTTCTCGGCTGCTGCTGCTGCTGCTTGAATATGGTCTCGGCTGGCTGATGCTTGATTGGACCTGGACGGCTGGCTCGCTGGGCTGGGGTGGGGAATATATCGGTTGCGTCTGCGTGTGTGCGTGTCTGTGCGAGGACGACCTCGAAAAACCCTACTCCCTCCGATCCATATTAGTGGACATAACTTTATCTAAATTCATATGTATCTAGTTAAGTATTTAGACTAGATACATGTGTATCTAGACAAAGTTGTGCCCACTAATATGGATCGGAGGGAGTACCTTTTTGTTTTGCCTTTTTATGTTTCTACCACAAACGGAAAATAAAACATCTCCATGGGAGCAATGTGTGCTGGTGAGAGTTTTCTCTTCATATTTAGAGGTTTAAAATATCTACCGAGATAATTTTATTTTAGTTCTACTTCTGACTTGACCTCACCGAAGACGATGGCGGTGGACTACGGTGGCGGCCTCGGCTACATTGGAAGGGGAAGGGGGCATGGATAATGGTAAGGCGACAGGCGAAGGAGCGAGCCGGCTGGGAGGCGAAAATTCCATTGATGCTAGTGGTCGAGAGAGGAGAAGCGAGACAAGACGAAGAAAAGGTTGAGTGAGGCAGAGCGGCATTATTAGGAAGAAGAAGAGTAGGGGAGTCGCTCCTAAAGTCGAACTTGCTTCCATATCCGATCATTTTGATTTACCAGCGATTTTTGGCGGGTTGGAATAACTTTAGGTTGGTTCGGTAACCCAAGGGGCTGAGTACAAGCTACAATTTTGACGCACCGTTTAACTCACATCACTTGTTATATATAGTTAGGATCAAAGACGGTGAATGGCCCGAAGACACACGAGATATCGACTACCATAACTGTGGTGTTATTTTGATAGATTGTAGTTTGTGTGCTGAGATGACAAGTCGGTAATGCTAGTTTTGGTCAAAGCTGCTGACTAGTTCGCGTGTTGTGAGGAATTTGGCATCACGCACTAAATACTCATCTTTTTTTTTCTTAAAGAGAATTAGCGTAGTAGTACGACGATGCAAAGACGTCTTGAATAAAATTTACTGGCAAAAATCACCTAAATGTTGTGGTCTCTTTGGCTTGTAGGAGTTAAAAAGAACGCAAGGATAGGAAAAATCTAGAGTTCGCGGTCCTCGAAATTTCTTGAATAAAAGAAGGATCTAGCAGAGGACAGTTTGCCACGATCAATAATAGGTTGAAAAGGAGTTTGAATATCAAAAATGGGTCATGACAAGCGGCACCAGGGTGTCGCAAGAGGTAGCTGTCAGGGAAGAAAACCGAAAAAGAATATTGCTTCTCATATGCTTTAGGAGATTTGTCGGTGACCCCACTCGGCACTTATCTAGATCGATATTTTTAACTTAAGATCCGATCAGGTGATCCGAACACCGACGGCGACAGGAGGCTGAAGCAGACGAAACTTGCAGGACTGAAGCACCGATCTTGCAACTGGGTACGAGATCCGTTGCCAACTCAAACAAAATAATATTCTGTGCTAGTGCTGCAATCCAGAGAAGATAAATCTGTGGAACAATATGCATTCGGCCTTGCAAAGTTTAGACAGGTGCTACTTTGCGAATCAGAAGTCCTGTTCTGCTGAGAACTTACGCAACTGCTGCCAGGTGCACAAAGAATGTACCACAGTTAGGCCCAGCCGATGTATGCACAGACCAAGGAAAATTTGTGAGCACATGACAAATACGAATGAATATCAATTTAGGAAGATCTTCGCGACAACGCAATCGCCCCGGTTCCACATCGGTGAACCACTTGTGATCTGGACCGGCACGGGGCAAGGATACGTCATGTGTGTAAGATCGGCATGGGAAAGTGAATCGCCAGATCTCACAGGAGGATGAAGCAAACATGACAGCATCTTCATCATTGGCCCTGACTAGGTGGCCATATGAGAAGACAAGCTGGCATCCTCTTTGACAACTCCTGGCAAACCAGAGCCCTCTTCAGTTAGTGGTACCACGTCCCCTGATGGAGATGATGTTGCTGCTCCAACGACCTTCTTACTGAATTCTTGAACCACCTGCCATTATCAGAGCCACCATGTAATGAAGAACAAGTGTTTTCAACAAGTATATTAGTATAAACCACCTTCTACCTTATGGGGCACAAGAGAAACCGTCTAGATTTTGATTCTTTGAAAAATAAACAACCTACAGAAAAAGAAACAACCTAGCTTTCAAGACCACCTAAGAAATTCCATAATTCTCCACCGACCGCGCCGCTAGAAAATACATAATTCATCTTAATTCATTCTACAATTAGTGGGCTGGATTTGGGTCCACTGGGACTGAGTTTGGTCCACAGTCCGCACTTATATTAGTGCAGTTATACAGCCTAAGTGGCTAACATGTCCCGATCCAAGCAGTTTACAGATAGCAGCATTGATTTACAAATAGGATATGGGTAATCAAATGGCCAAGAAAATCAATTGTACATATTATGGGCTATAGGTGATTCCTTGATTGGTCCAACTATATTTCCTGGCAAGCCATGTTCCGAACTGCTTGATTAATCAATTCCTTAACAAAGAACTGTATATCCCAATAAGTGGGAAGGGTGCTGAAGTGCAACATAAGTTTCTTAGTTAGTCATCACCAGTGATATGCTGACTACGACTAGTCATCACAGGTAACTTCTATCGATCTATATATATTTATTGAGAAGCATAATTTTTTTTTGTTAGTGCAATGATTTGTATTTTACAAATGGAAGAGAGTGCATACCTTCCATTGAGAACGGGTCAGAAGCACTCTAGCCCTTTTAGACCGCACATGCTCAAATGCTGCAGTAGGTGTCATATTCTTGTACTTCACCTGGTCAAAATGAAGCATTAAAAATCCACTGAAAAGCAATATACAATTAATTCCAAATAAGCAGCACGCGTAATTTCGTTCCAACTATCAAAGTTGTAAATAGCTACTGATAGTTTGGGTCCTCGCCACAAAAGCGTGAAAATAATGATTTAAAATCTTGCCCACTATGGATCTTAAGGTCGATGTTTTCCATGTTATTTTCAATATAATATGAATGATTAAACTTACCATATAGCATAAGACGATTGTCGTACTCCGTCCTCTTCCAGCTTTGCAGTGAATATATGTCATCCTCCCACGAGATGCATTTCCTGATTAAGCATGAGCAATTGCTATTTAAAATCTTTATAACTAAATAAAAGTCATGTTGTGAATGGCCAATAACTTCACCAGAAATTCTGGACAATCAACTAAATATTTTCTTAAGCTAAAGCAATGAATCTGGGCACAATTGTTGCTCACTTACTATGAATGAAATCAACTGCTTGACTAATATCCACAAGTGATGGAGCAAACATATAATCTCTTGTAGGAATAACAAGGTGATCAATCCCATGCGACTGTAAATTTAACAAATCAGAATTTATGTCAAGGAATTCCAGTTGGTTATCACTCCAGTTGTCAATTATGTTCAGAGTGTTGACGTAAAGTTCCGTGCAATTATGAAGGGCTAAATGCTCTCTGAAATGCTATTCATCTGTTTATATATAGAAGTACTTATGCGCCACTTGCCTGATACATTGATGATGGTACTAAAGTCTCAAATGGTTCATTTAGGGTTACAACGCCATATACTCCAAGCTTCTGCAAGCGAGGAACATCCCTTCGGAATGGAACAGCTCCAAGCAAAATGAACTGGAAAAGAGGAGAATGTTTATACCAATGAGATTGATCTATCTATCTTATCTTTATCGATTAGCAGTTATGACTTGTAAAGCAGTTCCAGGCTTAAATCACCTTAAAATGAGTTAAATACTCAGACAGAAGCAGTACTCTAAGTAAACAATCACATAATGCACCACAAACATAAGCACATCAAAATCTTGATCTCTATATCCATTGAAAAGTAGATAGAGCACCAGCAACTCTGATCCGCAACAAGGACCACGTTCATGATCACAATGATCAGTAAACATACTTGGAAATGAGGAAACTGAGATAATACAGAACTGGTACTAAAACGGGTCAAAGACTGAATTGTGCTGCAGATGTTTTAACTTAAACCAATCAAGATGTGGAAATTAGAAGACTTATTTCTCTCTTCACCACTGGTGTACAAGTGTACAACAATCATCAACACTGAGTAGGTATATTTCTGGTTTGACTTATGAGTTCTGATATCTGTTCATACATGCTTTAAGAAAAAACAGCTTCAGTCAGGCCTGAGTGTCTGGCCATTGTAGCTGTATACAAACAGTTGCAGTTAACCTACTAAGAAGGATAAACCCTTAGACCAGTAGTTAATCAAGTATATAATAAATAACCTAAGAACATGTATACATTAAAATTACCTAAGCGGTAAGACAAGCCAATATTAGAATCCAAAAAGGTAGTCAAGCAATATGCTTCGCTCAATTTAGAAGTTAAGTAGATTTGCATATGGTGCATGTCTGTTAACAGCCGGTTCATCCTTGCCCGTGTGCATTAGTCACAAGGCTAGCCTACAAGTAAGAGATTATCCGAATACAGCAGGTGGCCATCAAAAACCATTGCAACACGTCAAAGCTAGACACATGAATAGCATAACTCTTAAATTTCTGGTGGTCACCTAAAGGGGAGCCAATATAATCGTGAACACCCAAACATGCAGCATTTTATACATGATAGGTTTTCGCCAAATGCAATCTGTTATCGATACTGAGATTACCCACTTGTCTCCAAATCACCTCAAACCTCACAGGTCCTAGCGTTCCAAATATTTTGCTACAGAAAGAGAAAAAGGTAATGGGAATTGCTATTACTAGCAGCCTAGATGAATATTTTCCTTCCCCAAATAATGCATTCTAATTCTAGATATATAGGTTTAATAGTAGTAAACTAAAACAAAATTCTAGATATCTCACTGGAATTAAAGCTACTGGAAAGGCGCTGGATGGTAATTCACCTGATCGACCTCGTCCCACCACCGGAACTCGGCCTGAACCTTGCTCCTCACCACGTTGTACATCAGCGTCGGGTAGAACAGAGCCCTCGCGGCCGCACCCACCGCCGCCTCCTTTGCCTTCCTCCGCCCGCGTCGACCGGCCGACTCCGCTCCGGCTCCGGCCATGGCGAATCGGCGGTGCGAGGGCCGGTGCGAGGGCTTTGAGCGAGCTGCTTTCTCCGATACAAATTTTAGGGGATCGGAGCTGGTGAAGAGCTAGATTGCCGGAATTCGGGTGAGGACTCGACGGTGGACTTGCCGAAAAGAGGCCGGAGACGGAGAGGGAGCAAGAGGGGAAATTGCAGGGAGCCCAGCATAGCTAATTTTTTTAAAAATAATACGCGGAATTTATTAAATTAGGAAAATAATATGCGGTTTTTTTATTTTCAAAAATATTATCCAGTCATCTGGCCGAAGAGTCCTTGCCAAAAACGATTAGTACTAGTCGTCTTGGGTGAAAACGACTAGTCCAAGTGCAAAGGCACTAGTCGTCTTTGGCCAAGACGACTAGTACAGGACGATCAGTACTAATCGTTTTCAGCCAGGACGACTGGGTAATATTTTTGAAAATAAAAAATACGTATTATTTCTTGAAATAACTAAAAAATGTATTATTTAAATAAAAAATAGCCCAGCATATGGGTAGATTTTGCAAAACAAAATAAAAAGGAACGTGATGATGTTTTATTTTTGCGACAAGAGTTTGTATTAATGACACCCCAAATGTTGCATTGGCCCTCTATTTGAGCTAGATAAACATGCAAGATTATATTGACAAGAAAGTTGAGAGGCTAAATTTAATCAACATGAATGGTTGTGTATTTGATCAGTCAAATATGATGTTGTATGCAAACAATTTCTATGTCGATTCGATTATAGTGAAGGGCTAAAGAAATTGGTTATGTGAATAGATTACATGAAGATATATCATGCATGTTGTTGCAATAAACTTTTTTGAAATCGGTTAAACGATTACATATAGATCAAGAGGATATAATCTTGAGTAGTTGTTTGATATTTTTCATCATTGAATAAAATTGGAATGTTGAAAGGAGAGTTGTGCATGATTTTAATTGTGTAATTACATTGCATAAGGGTGTGATCTCATCAATCAAGAGGCTATAAAAGATGATCTAAACAATTAGATTGCATAAAGTAAAGCATAATGTAGATTGTTCGCATAAGAAAATAGAGAATGATGTGGGCGATGTGATTAACATAATGGATGCTAATAAATGTTAGTAGGATGAATTAGATAGTTGGAAAGATGGTTGAAAGTGATCGGTATGACACTTAGAGGGGGTGAATAGGTGCTACTCCAAATTTTAGTCTTTTTCAATTTAGTCTTGACACAAAAGGTAAATTCTCTAGATATGCAACTACGGTGAATTTACCTATATGACAAGCTAGCAATTAAGCACGATATAAAGTAAAGGCGGTAAAGAAAGATAGAGGTAACCGAAGTGAAAGCACGCGGAGACACGGATGCATTCCCGAGTTCCTCCTTTTTAGGGGAGTACGTCTCGTTGGAGAGTTGTGAACCAACACAATGGTTCAACAGCCACAAAGGCTTCACCCTCTTCTCCGGTGAACCGCACCACAAAGGATTGGTTCATTTCAACTATCGGAAACCTTCAAGGCGGAATCCGGAGCCTTTACAACAACGATTTGGGACACAACCCACAATGGATTGGGGGCTCCCAAACAGCTACAATCTGCCACAAAGACAATCAAGTAAGTATAACAATGGGCTAGGTTTTCATAGTGCAAACCCTAGCAAATGGTCCCTCAAGTGAACGAGGGGGAAATGAAGAATGGCTTGGTGAAGATGTAGATCCGGGCCTTCTCCTTCAATCCTCCAAAGATCAACACGTTTGGTTGGAGGGATTGGGAGATCTAGCAAAGCTTGTGCTTGTGTTAATGGTGGTCTTCAATGGTGGCCAAGCACTTGTCCAAAGGTAGGTGAAGATGTATTTATACCCCCTTCCGAAATATGGCCATTGATAGGAAGGTCATCGTGCAGGAAAACTTGGTCGACGAGCAGCCGGCCTTGGGGCCAGCCTGGGCTGGCTGGAGGGCTGGCGATGGAGCAGACACGGCCGCCCTGGGGGACGGCCTGGGCCGGCTGGAGGGCTGGCAGGGGACCCGATGCCTTCGGCCAGTAGCCCGGCCTAGGCTGGAGGTGGCCCGACGCCAACAGCCTGTGGCCCGGCCAAGGCTGGCTGGAGGGCCGGCGAGTGGCCCGACGCCAACAACCTGTGGGCCAGCCTAGGCCAGCTGGGGGGCCGGCCGACACGCCGCAAATCTTCTCCCTTCACCTCTTATTTTTGGCAACTTGCATAGAAAGATACACACTAGTATACTTTTGATTTAGACACACATTATGTTAAAAACTAGGGCTGTCAACGAGCCGAGCTCGAGCGAATATACTAGGTTCGGCTCGAGCTCGATTTCCTCTTCGAGCTAACAAAGTAGCTCGAGCTCAGCTCGCGAGCGTAAAAACAGGTTCGAGCTCGACTGGCCAAACGTTCACGAGCTCTGAAAAGCTCGTTAGTTTAAACACTAATTAAAATAAATTTAATTTTGTGGCCAGCGCGATTCATCATTGTCTCTATGAGCCAACATGTGGTACTTTACAACTGCCTCACGAGAGCCTATTTATAGCAGGAGTTCCTCGTACACTCTCCATCCACGAGCGAGGTGGGACTAAAGCAGTGCACACCACACAGAGTACACGTACTATCACTGGGCCGTAATATGCTGGGCTGTAAAAAAATTACCATATCAAGAGATGGGCTTGTTTCTGCGTGACCAAACTGCAACTGAGGTGTAGCTAGGCCGAGAGAAAGAAAAATGATTGATTGTGTACGTGCTGCATACGGAATATTTCCTGCAAATAAGATGGACTGTGCTCAGCGTGGACTAACGAGTTTTTACGAACTGTTCAAGCTCGAGCTCGTCCAGCTCGCGAGCCTCACATCAGGCTTGAGTTTGACTTGTCTAGCTCTCGAGCTGAACTCGAGTCAAGCCTATAGCGAATCGAACTCAAACCGTTTGTTGAGCTCGAATATTTTTGACAGCCCTATTAAAAACTTTCAAGTGTTGTTATCAAACATCAAAACAAGATTAACGGACTATATCCTTTCAATCTCCCCCTTTTTGATGTTTGATGACAACAAAAGGATTTGCAAAAAGATATCTCATTTGAGCGACAAAACTTTTTGAGAGAAGCTCCCCCTCAAACTTATACGCCAACAAGGTATATATAAGTATAAAAAGCTCAAAGGAGGACAAGAGGCAAGCATGACAAAGATACTATGTGAGTAAAAGATATGTGATATTCTCACCATAGTTCTTATATGAGTAGAGCAATTTTCTCACCATGGGCTTCATATAGAGATCATCTTGAGAAAATATCACCTTGTAATGAACTTCACATAATGGGAAATAAACCGGGTAAGTCCTTACAATAACATAATGGAGATTCATAATATCCTTACAATAAACCATGACATAAGTTCCACGATACATAGCAAATAGAGTTCACTTAAGAACAAGTTCGATGCAAATGAGAGCGGAAATATGAAAACGCAAATGGATGCAAAGCATGAATGCAAATCCCCGGAGATCCCTCTCCCCCGTTGGCATCAAGACACCAAAAAGGGAGAAAGCAACATGAAAACCAAGATCACTCATCTTCTTCCTCTTCCTCCTCTTCCCCCTCATCATCAGAACCATCTCCCTCATCATCAGAAGCATCAGTAGCAGGTGGAGGTGGAGCGGAGCAAGACTGACCGGGATCACCTTGCCAAAAAGGATAAAGAGAGGAGGCGTCATCGCCAAACCAGTGAGTGTACTTATTCTGAGCCATGAATGTATTCTCTGAGACTTCAGGTGGGCTGGCGGAATGAGCGATACCAGAATGATCCATAAGAGCATGTTGATTACGGATGATGGTCTTCTGCCTGTGATAAGATTGGTACGCTTCTTTCCGTTCCTCCTTGGCAAAACAGTTCATCATCTTGAATGCAGCAAGAATACCACCCTGCTTCTTAGGAGGCACAGCATCCGCTTCTTCATCCTCAGAGTCACCACAAGAAGGCGGCCAAACCGGACCACCCGCTGGCATGGGATGAACATCAATAAGAGTAGGATGATACATCTCGAATTGATCGACCACACTAGCAGGCAACTTGGTGTTGAAGAGAGTCTGTAGGAGCGGACCATAAATGGGAACTTGGTCCTTGAGAACCACCTGTTGCATCTCTTGCCATAGATAATCAAGAATATCAAGTTGCTTGTTCTTCTTTTCCAGATCAACAAAGTGATGAAGGCAATTAACCATCCTGTCCCGAACAATGCCCTTTTCCCCAAACTTGTTGTGAAGGCAATTCCTTAAAATGATATGAACAACTTTCCAATAAGGATACATGTACACTGTCTTGGGAATATTCCCACGAAGCCCTATCCCGGGAGGATATCAATGACGGGTCCCAGACTCAGCCGAAATAGGCTTCGAGAGATGAAGGCGAACATAGCATGGTGCAACCTGCAGTTCAGAGAGACCAAAAAGTGCCCCAAACTCCGCAAGAGTAGTTGAACACTTAATATTTGCACTCATCCAAGTCAAAGTCCTCTTACGCTCAGTGGAGAAATGCACAGTGGCATAGAATTGCTGAAGTAGATCAGGAGAATATGGAGTACTAACAGCCATGAGCTTCGAGATTTCATGAAAATCCATAAGTGCCATCACATCAGGCCAATGTTCTCTAACATTGTCAAGGTTGAAATAATCTGTGGCAACATGAGCATTCTTTTTTACTACAATGCGTTGATGATATACTTGCTGATGCATCTTGCAATAGAATCTGCTATCATCTAGACATGTGGGCTCTCCAAAGGCATAAGGATTGAAAAGCAAGCGATCTTTCTTGAACTCTCTAGCTTTCACTTTGACCCAAGATGTACGTACCGGTTCAAGAGGATTGACACGAGGCTGCTTGCCCACCTTCTTCTTGGGCAGCTTGCCCTGCTTGGCTAGAGGAGCCACTTGCTTCCTTGCGGTACACTTCTTGATCCTCTTGGACCGGGGCTCGGAGGAAGACACGACATTGAGATCAACAAGATCATCCAACCCCTCAAAGACATTGCCGTTGCCTGCCCTGCTGGACTGAGGAGGAGGGACCTCCAAATCATCTGGCCAATCATGCATCTTCAAGAACACCAACAATGGAGGAGATGTCCCCAAAACAAGCACCAAAGGAGAAACTGAGTGGACATGAAAGAAGATTGGGCGCTTCCCTTTCAGATATGTGGAGAAAATGGGGTGGGGAGAGGCTCATGGGGTGGGGGGGTTGGAGGAGCTCGAGGTGGAGTTGGGGCCGGCCATGGAGGAGCTCGGGTCGGGGAACGATACAGAGAAGGAGAGCTCGGGTCGAGGAAGGGAAAAAGGGGCAGGCGACGCGTCGGCCTGGCAGCTGGCATGGGCCGGCCAGGAGGCTGGGCAGGGACCCGAAGCCACCGGCCTGCCAGCCGGCCTGGGCTGGGCGGGAGGCTGGTCAGCTTATTTCTGCACCACTCTTCCCGGCGACACAAATTCTTCCCAACTTCCCGAAGATCTTCTTGAATTTTCAAAAGGACCACTGAGCAACCGTTGAGTGATCCGGGGAGATGCTCGTCACACTTCCAATGAAAAAAAAAACGAAAACATGCGAAAAGCTACATCGGAAGTGATTAGAATGTTGAAGACCAATATGTATGCAAGGAAATCTCGAATAAAATCCAACTCTTCAACAAGAAGAGGGCGGTGGCCTAGGTCACCATGTAGGAGAGTATGTGGTGTGACACCGCGAAGATATATCTTGAGTTCACCGCCACTACTCATCATTTAAGCTCACAATTCATAAAATGAACAAATATAGACAAATGAGTTCTTACTATCGGCATAATGGGGGGAGGGATAGTCCAATGGATTAGGACCGCACTCCCCCTATGTCCATGTCTACACCTAAACCAAATACGTAGCTAAGATATAGGTGTATGCAAGATAGTCAACCAACGCTCCCCGAATCTACGATATTTAGCTCATGCCTCAAATAAGTGAACCTTGCTTCATCAAGTGGCTTCGTGAACATATCGGCAAGTTGGATCTTTGTGGGAATATAGCCAAGCTCAATGTCACCCGGTTGATGTGATCACGAATGAAATGATAACGAATCTCAATATGCTTCGTTCTTGAGTGTTCCACCGGGTTGTGACCAATCTTGATATCACTTTCATTGTCACATAAAAGAGGCACTTTGTCACAATGGACATCGTATTCCTTTAAAGTTTGCCTCATCCATAATAATTGAGTGCAACAACTAGCAGCCGCCACATACTCGGCTTCGGTGGTGGAGAGAGATATGCAATTTTGCTTTTTAGAAGACCAACTCACCAAGGATCTACCAAGGAATTGGCATGCCCCGGAAGTTGATTTCCTATCATCCTTGCAACCGGCCCAATCCGAGTACGTGTAGTCGGCAAGAGAGAATGTTGAGCCTTTAGGATACCACAAACCAAACCTTGGGGTATGAACCAAATATCGGAAGATTCGATTTACCGCAATTAAGTGGCTTTCTTTGGGAGCCGCTTGGTACCTTGCACACACTCCTACACTCAACACAATATCGGGTCTAGATGCACAAAGATAAAGCAAAGAACCAATCATAGAGCGATAGAGTTTTTGATCGACATCTTTACCCTTCGGACAAAGTTGAAGGTGACATTTGGTGTCCATAGGAAACTTCTTCTCTTTAGCATCTTGCATCTTGAACCTCTTGAGCATGTCTTGGCTATATTTGGCTTGAGAGATGAAAGTCTGAAAGGGCAAACTTGCCCGTAATCCTGTTTTGGTGATTATGACAACACAAGCCGTGTTTAACAGTATGTTTAGCTTGTGACAGGTTCAAAGTTCACAATCAAAGAAGATTGATGCTATTGGAAATGCTCAGGTTTTCTACTGGCCGGAAGTTCCGGCCCAAGGCCGGAAGTTCTGGCCTAAAACTTCCAGCCGACTTTTTTCGAAGCAAAAGTGTTCTGTGGTAGGCCGGAGGTTTGCCCGGAAGTTCCGGCAGCCGGAACTTCCGGCCTAAGTGATTTCTGTGTCAAACTGAGGGCAACGGCTAGAATTTCTGGAGGGGTATAAATACCCCTCCACCTACCTCCAGCTGAGTAGCTCGCCCAGAATTCAAGATCCCCATTGTTGCAAGCTCAAGAATCACTAGATCTCCCAATCCCTCCACCCAAACTTGTTGATCTTTGGAGGATTGAAGGAGAAGGCCCCGATCTACATCTTCACCGAGCCGTTTGTCATTTCCCCCTCATTCACTTGAGGGACCATTTGCTAGGGTTTCCACTAGGAAAACCTAGCCCCCTATTGTACTCACTTGATTGTCTTTGTGACAGATTGTAGCTGTTTGGGAGCCCCCAATCCTTTGTGGGTTGTGCCCCAAATCGTTGTTGTAAAGGCTCCGGACTCCGCCTCGAAGGTTTCCGATAGTTGAAGTGAACCAAACCTTTGTGGTGCGGTTCACCGGAGAAGAGGGTGAGGCCTTTGTGGCCGTTGAACCATTGTGTTGGTTCACACCTCTCCAACGAGACGTACTCCCCTAAAAAGGAGGAACTCGGGATTACATCCGTGTCTCCGCGTGCTTTGACTTCGGTTACCTCTATCCTTGTTTACCGCCTTATTATATCGTGCTTAGTTGCTAGCTTGTCATATAGGTAAATTCACCGTAGTTGCATATCTAGAGAATTTACCTTTTGTGTCAAGCCTAAATTGAAAAAGACTAAAATTGGAGTAGCACCTATTCACCCCCCCCCCTCTAGGTGTCATACCGATCCTTTCAATTGGTATCAGAGCAGGCTCTCTTGTTTTGGGTTAACCGCCTAAGAGAAGTATGACACAAAGTGAGGATGAGGCCGATCTTGCCAAGGCCAAGGAGACCATGGCATCCATGGCCGATATCAAATCGTTGGAAACAACATTGACATCGTCCATGAATGACATGAATGTCAAATTTGATGAGTTGCGTGACATGCTCATGAAACTCACAAATGCCAAGGTTTCGGAAACCATCCCACTAGAGGGTATCTCTAACTCCGATGAAGGTGATTCCGAGGAGGGTAAAAAGAAAAATGAGAAGGGGTGGAAACCACCTCCGGATCTAAACCATCTCCTCCTCCTCCTACCAAGCATGAAGATGGGAAGGAAGAGTACCATAACGTTCCGGGATGGTACCCTATCGACCCACCTATCACCACCCGCATAAACCCCATTGGTCCTCCACCTAAGCTTAATGCATTAGCCTTTGCTAGTTGGCAACGCTCAATGAAATCTCATATTAACAGTGCCTCTATCGAGCTTTGGAGGATCATTGAAGATGGGTACAAGGTTGCGGATCCAAGCAATGTGACAAGAAGAGAATTTGCCGAAAAGCAACTCAATGCCTCCGCACTCCATATGATTGAACTTTCAGTGGTGAAAGTGACAAGCATTATGTTCTCAATGCCTCCACCGCCAAAGAAGCTTGGAATTGTCTTGAGGTTGCATTTCTTGGGAATGAAAGCATGAAGAGAAACCGATATGAGTCTTTGAGCAATGATGCCGAAGGCTTCTACATGTTTGACAATGAGACTCATGAAGACATGTATGGAAGACTCAAGACTCTTGCAAAGGCCTTCTTTGATGTGGGGGCAACCTATGTGGATGATGCTTATGTCAAGAGGAAGTATGTGAATGCTCTCTTGCCTTCCGAGCCCATCGAGGTGAAGGCCATTCAAGGAAGACACAACTACAACGAAATGACATCCAATGAAGTTATGCAAGAAGTGCAAGCCTCCAAGGTTGCCACCAAGAATGCCGAAGATAGCCGTGCTAGGGCCATGGGGATGAAACAAGGCCCCTCACTTGCTTTGAAGGCCAAGGTGGTATGTCTTGATGAGGTTGAAGCGTGCCCAAGCAACATTGCTCCAAATGATCTTGAACCGGCTCTAAATGGTCATATAGCTCTTGCCACAAGAGAGTTTTGGCAAGACCCGGCAAAAGCTAAAGCCAAGGTTGATAAAGAGAACAACTCAAGTGGGAAGAAAGAGCTAGCCTCAAAGTGGAAGACGTGCTACAATTGTCATGACAAGAACCACTACATAAGAGAGTGTCCTTATGAGAACCGAGAGCAAAATGGTGGGAAGCTCATCCCCAAGGACCATTCAAAGTTGATCCAAAAGAAGCCCGCAAGACCAAGGAAGCCTTTCTTCAAGAAGGCACCAAGAATTGTGTTGGTGGCACAAGAAGAATATGCCACAAGTGATTCCGAAGATGAAGATGCACCTACTAAAGAGGTAGCCGCATTGGCTATTGTATCAACTTCATCATCTCTCTCTTTGAATCCCCCAATGAGAACTTCTCCACCAACAACGCTCGTTGCCTCATGGCTAATGTCACCGAGGTATCATCTCCTTCTCCCAAGACTATGCATGAAATGAGTGATCAATCTAGTCTTGTGATTAAGAAAGAACTTGTTGCTTTCGATACTTTCATGACTAACTTGCAAGGTGAAGCTAAGGAACATGTTGAGTCTCTCATGAGACAACTATGTGCGGCCGAAGAACTTCTTCAAGAAAAGAGTAAGATTGAGAGAGAGGATTCTCTCACCATTGCCTCTTTGAATGCTTCCGTAGCATCCTTGAATGCCTCTCTTGATGAAGAGAGTGAAGAAAGATGTTCTCTTGAGGAAAGACTTGAGTCTCTTGATGCTAAAAATGATGATATCATTAATAAAATCATTAAGGATAGAGATCATGTCGTTGCTAAATATAAAGTGCTTAAAAAGGAGAAAGTTGAACTTGGGGTTGCTAATGCTAGACTTCTTGAGGATATGGAGAAGCTTGACAAGGCTCACAAGGCCTTGGAAACAACTCACTCCCTTTTAGTCAAGTCTCATGAGCAACTTCAAACTCAACTTTCTAAATCTAGCTCAACTAGCATATCTATTCTTCCTCGTGTTCATGAAAATGTTATTGAAGAAAATGTTAGTGCCAAGACCTCTATTCCCAAAGGTAAAGATAAGGGTATTGCTTACTTATTTGAGCAAAAACCACACAAAGGGAAGGAGGGTCTTGGTTATGTAGCCGAGCCCAAGAAGAAAGTGGGCAACAACAAGAAGATCAAGACCAAGCCCGCACAAGCCGAGACTTCCATTGCGGGTGGTAGTGCCACAAGGGGCAAGACCACTCGTAGTGACTTTGCGGGGCATAACAACCCCAACTATATTCTTTATGTTGATTATTATGGGGATGTTTATGCTCAATATGTTGGTCCATATGATGGTTACATTGATTACTCTATTTGGGTCCTAAGACCCTTGTTGCTAACCAAAGAGGACCCATTGAGAAATGGGTACCTAAATCCAAGCAATGATTTCTTGTAGGACTATGCTTCCGGTGGATCGAAATGGGTGGTTGATAGTGGATGCACTAGTCATATGACCGGAAGCAAGGAGATTATGACGGAGTTGAGACCAAATCTAAATAACTCCCGTCTCTTATGGTGACAAGTCAAAGGCGAGGTAAAGAGTCTCGGCAAGGTGGTAGTTGCAAGGGATATCACCCTTGTAAATGTCATGCTTGTTGAGTCTCTAGGTTACAATCTTATGTCCGTTCGTGCTCTTAATAAGATGAACTTTGATGTCCATTTTACTATTGATATGGTGGTACTCTTGAGGAGCAAGACTCTAAAGGTCATGTTCGTTGGGTATGTTGAAAATGAGTTGTTTGTGGTAGACTTTTCGGGGTCTACCAACACTCAAGCAATATGCCTATTCGGAAAGGCCGACGTGGGGTGGTTGTGGCATCGCCGCTTGTCCCATGTCAACATGAGAACTTTGCAAAGTCTTCACAAGGGTGGCCACATTCTTGGACTAAAAGAGGATGTTTCTTTTTCTAGAGATCGTCTTTGTAGGGCTTGTGTTGAAGGAAAGATGCATGATTCTCCCCATCCGGGCAAGACCATTATTTCATCAACGAGGATTTTGGAACTTCTTCATGTTGATCTCTTTGGTGCCGTGCCTCAACCTAGTCTTGGTGGGAAGAAATATTGTTTGGTGATTGTTGATGACTATTCAAGATTTACTTGGGTTTATTTCTTCAAGACGAAGGATGAAACCCAACAAACCATCATCGACTTTTCCAATATTGTTCAACGCCAATACAATGTCCCTATTTTGGTCATTAGGAGTGATAATGGCTCCGAGTTCAAGAACTACACCTTAAATGAGTTTCTTAGTGAAGAGGGGATTCGTCATCAATATTCCGCTGCATATACCCCTCAACAAAATGGTGTAGCCGAAAGGAAGAACCGGACTCTCATGGATATGGCAAGGTCTATGTTGGCGGAGTTTAAGTCTCCGCTATTCTTATGGGCCGAGGCTATCTCCACGGCGTGTCACTCATCTAACCGGTTATTCTTTCGTGTTGGCAAGAAGTTTACATCTTATGAGATGCTCACCGGCAACAAGCCCAATGTCTCCTACTACCGAGTTTTTGGTTGTAAGTGTTTCTATAAGAACAAAAGTGTTCGTTTGTCTAAATTTGAATCTAAAGCTTTAGAGGGTGTTTTTGTTGGTTACGGTGCCGAATCTCACACCTATAGAGTCTATGACAAGACCGTTGGGAAAGTCATAGAATCTTGTGATGTGAGGTTCGATGAGAATGACGGCTCCCAAGTGGCGCAATTTCATGTTTGTGATGTAGATAATGAGGAACCTCAAGAAGCAATAAGAAGAATGGGGGTTGGTTTCCATCGCCCCATTGAAATCCATCATGAGCCTCCTCAAGCAAGTCCTAGCTCCACTCATGTGGAGACTCCATCATCACAAGTTGAAGTTGCACCTTCTATGGAAGCAAATGATGCACCTACCAAGAACAAGTTCAAGGCCCTCCTCAAGTTGACCAAGAGGCTATTCAAGAACCAAGTTCTCCTATTGTCAACACTAGCCAAGGTCAAGACCAAGATCAACCCTCTCCTTCCTTTGTTGAAGATGAGCTTCAAGATGATCAAGGTCAACACTCCGGTCAAGACGGGGACTCAAATGATCAAGATGATCAAGCGAAATTCCTCGCATCAATGAGGATATCGAAACCCGTCGTATAGCAAGAGTCAAAAAGGATTGGAGAAGAAAGAGTCTTCATCTAGAAATATCATTGTTAATGTCAAGAACAAGGTCACCACAAGAAAACAATTGGCAAATTTCAATGAACATCAAGCCACATCTCTATGGTGGAACCAAAGAAAGTCTTTGAAGCTCTTGAAGATCCGGATTGGTTGGAAGCCATGCATGAAGAGCTCAATAACTTCAAGCGCAACAAAGTGTGGAATCTAGTGGAGAAGCCAAAAGATTGCCTCAATGTTATAGGCACCAAGTGGATATTCAAGAACAAGCAAGATGAGCATGGAATGGTTGTGAGGAACAAGGCAAGATTGGTAGCTCAAGGGTACTCTCAAGTTGAAGGCATTGATTTTGGAGAGACCTATGCTCCCGTGGCTCGCCTTGAGTCCATCCGTATCCTTCTTGCATATGCATCACATCATAATTTCAAGTTGCAACAAATGGATGTGAAAAGTGCCTTTCTTAATGGTCCTTTAAAGGAGTTGGTATATGTTAAGCAACCTCCGGGATTTGAGGATCCACACTTCCCTAACCATGTCTACAAACTTGATAAGGCGCTCTATGGTCTCAAACAAGCACCTCGTGCTTGGTATGAGCACCTAAGAGAGCTATTGGTAGACCGTGGCTTTGAAGTGGGGCAAATCGATCCCACTCTTTTTACCAAGAGGGTTAAAGGGGAGCTTTTCATATGCCAACTTTATGTTGATGATATCATATTTGGCTCTTCTAACAAAGCTTTTAATGATGAATTTTCAAAGCTTATGACCGATAGGTTCGAGATGTCCATGATGGGAGAGTTGAAGTACTTCCTTGGTTTTGAGATCAAGCAATTGAGTGGAGGGACCTTCATCTCTCAAGCCAAATATATCCAAGACATGCTCAAGAGGTTCAAGATGCAAAATGCTAAAGAGAAGAAGTTTCCTATGGACACCAAGTGTCATCTTGAACTTAATCCAAAGGGTAAAGATAAGGATGTTGATCAAAAGCTCTATCGTTCTATGATTGGTTCTTTGCTTTATCTTTGTGCATCTAGACCCGATATTGTGTTGAGTGTAGGAGTGTGTGCAAGGTACCAAGCGGCTCCCAAAGAAAGCCACCAAACGGCGGTTCTTCGAATCTTTCGATATTTGGTTCATACCCCAAGGTTTGGTTTGTGGTATCCTAAAGGCTCAACTTCTCTCTTGCCGGTTACACGGATTCGGATTGGGCCGGTTGCAAGGATGATAGGAAATCAACTTCCGGGGCTTGCCAATTCCTTGGTAGGTCCTTGGTGAGTTGGTCTTCTAAGAAGCAAAATTGCATATCTCTCTCCACCACCGAAGCCGAGTATGTGGCGGCCGCTAGTTGTTGCACTCAATTGTTGTGGATGAGGCAAACTTTAAAGGAATACGGTGTCCATTGTGACAAAGTGCCTCTTTTATGTGACAATGAAAGTGCTATCAAGATTGGCCACAACCCGGTGGAGCACTCAAGAACGAAGCATATTGAGATTCGCTATCACTTCATCCGTGATCACATCATCCGGGGTGACATTGAGCTTGGCTATATTCCCACGAAGATCCAACTTGCCGATATGTTCACGAAGCCACTTGATGAAGCAAGGTTCACTTATTTGAGGCATGAGCTAAATATCATCGATTCGGGGAGCGTCGCTTGAATATCTTGCATACACACCTATATCTTAGCTATATGTTTGGTTTAGGTGTAGGCATGGACATAGGGGGAGTGCGGTCCTAATCCATTGGACTATCCCTCCCCCCATTATGCCGATAGTAAGAACTCATTTTGTCTCTATATTGTTCATTTTATGAATTGTGAGCTTAAATGACGAGTAGTGGCGGTGAACCCAAGATATATCTTCGCGGTGTCACACCACATACACTCATACATGGTGGCTTAGGCCACCGCCATCTTCTTTGTGAAGATTTGATCTTTTGGAGCTTTATGGCCTTTTTGCCTATCCGTTGGTCTTTATGGAAAACACACTCAAATGATGCTTCTTTAAATGTTTTTTTTTGCCTCTTACCAAGTTTGAGTGTGAAGTACCATCTCCAGTGACTATTTCTATCCCAAGCCATGCTTTGCTCCTTCCATAAAATCATGCTAAAACTCTTGCTCAAGTCATTTGTTGCCTTTCCGGAGTTTGTGGTAGTGGGGGTACCTCGGAATTTTCGTATCTGGTTCGGAACCTCCGGCGCCCGAAAGTTTCAGTCAAAATTTCGGCTAAGTCCCCGGGCTAAAACTGTTTGTTTTTCCCGGAGGTTTTGCCGGAACTTTGCCCGGAACTTCCGGACACCGGAACTTCCGTCTAACCGGAACTTCCGGGTTAAGTTTTCTGGGCGCTTTTATGCCAGGCCGCGGGGTGGACTGCTTCTTCCCGAGCAGTTCTTCCACCCCCGCGCCCGTGCTCTCTCTCTCTCTCTCGCCCAGGAACTCCCCCACCACCCCATCTCCACCGCGGCCTTCCCGCCGCGGATTCCTCCGGCTTCCGGTCGGATCTGCATCTCCTCGACGAGGGGATCCCGTTCCTCCAAGCGGTTTTCACCATGGATGCCGGTACTTTCCTCTATTTCACATCTAGGACGAGATGCACTTTTCGTTTAACCTAGTAGAAATAGAGCCTTTTACTTGAATTCCTTTGGTGAAAACAATCCTCTAGGCTTGCCCTAACATATACTAGAAACGATTTGATTTTTGTTAGCAATTTTTTGTTTGAGGTTCTTGTTCCTCTCGCAGCCGTGCAAACCGGAACTTCCGGCTTGGCCGGAACTTCCGGTTGGCCGGAACTTCCGCTGCGACCGGAACTTCCGCCCTGAAACAGGAAAAATGCTAACATTCAATCCACTTGTTTCTTGTTTCTTTTATCATCTGACTTGAGCACTTATCTTATGCTATCTTCTATCTGTTCTCAGCACCTAGTGGCTCTCGTGTCCGTCGAGCTGTTGCCAAGCGTACCGCTTCCCGATCCCGTCCCACTAGTGGAGGAGAGGATGATCTTGTTCGTGGTGAGACTGCTGCTGCCCCTGTGTCGAAGAAACCTATGTCAAAGAAGAAGAAAAAAGCACCCGTGCCTGTTGTTCCTAAGCATCAAAGGGACTTCATTCCTTGGCGCTTAGCCTTCACCAATGAAGGCGAGCGTGACCCTGATTTGGACTCTTGCTTCTATCATGTTGAGCAAGAGGTGCTGTACAAGGAGGTATATTGCAAGCTTGGCAAGCACAAGGTGTGCCCTATGCAGCCCATTGATTTTGAACACTTGGAGAAGCAACAAGCATACTTTGGTGGGGCTGTAGCTGTGGTGGAGGCTCTTGGTTTGCGTCCTCTGATGGAGATTCAGTCCGACTACAACATCCACATGATTCATCAGTTCTATTCCACTGTGGTGTTTGACAAGACTCCTGCCCGTGGTATGACTTGGATGTGCGGCAATCACAAGCTCTCCGCCAACTTTCATGACTTTGCTGATGCTCTTGAGCATGATGGACACCGGTATGGGTTTGCTAGCTGCACCAGGGCTTCCGGTAAACGCATGCACATTCAAGGGGCTGCTTATGATAAAATGAGATGAGTGATCTATATACTGATGATGGAGTGATTGGCAGCACAACGGGACTCCTTCCCGTTTATGACATCTTGCTTCGCATGTTCCGCCACACTATTGCTCCAAGTGGAGGCAACAACAATGAAATCCGTGGTGGTCTTGTCAATCTCATGGTCTATGCTCACAATGTTTTCATGGAAGATGATCCCGAAGCAATGCCTTTCCTATTGATGTGATGGACTTCATTTTTAATGAGATATATGATGCTGTGATAGGAAGGAAAGTGCCTCCATATGCTCCTTACATTATGAGGCTCATCAAGTCCAAGTTCCCTTTTGGAGATCATGATGTGCTTAACCCCGATGCAGCCCTCGGCTGCGACATTATTCATAAGCCTGTTTTGATGCACAAGAAGGTTGCTCATCTCAATCTCAACAAGGATAAAGGTCCTATGGCCACCGATGATGGAGCTAGTGGGTCTCATATCCCAAGTGATCCAAGAGTGAAGAAGCCCGGTCAACCCAAGCAACGCACATGGGCTCAGCGTGCACTTGACAAGATTTAAGGATGAATGTTTGCATTCACAAAGAGAACTTTCACGCGTCAGTGGAGAGGCACCAGGGTCTTATGAATGATTACAAGATGATGCAGCATCTCAAGGTCCCCAACTGTCCTCCTCCTCCTCCACACCTTCCATACAACCGTTGGAACAACGCGACAGTTCAGTGGACTACTCATGTGCCGGATGATGCGGAGCTTGCGACGGACTCGTCGGATGATGAGTGAGGGACGTTAGATTCGCTTTCTTTTCCCTTTTTGGTGTCTTGATGCCAAAGGGGGAGAAGTCTATCTCCTAGGTTGCGGGATTTGCATGGGTGGAGCACAAAGTCTCGTCTTTTATGTGTTTCCGTTATGTTTTGTGCTCCGGTTATTTGTATTTGTCGCCTTTGTTGAACCTTTTATTGTGTGTGAACCTCCTATCTTATGCATGTGGTAAGACATGTGGAACCTTATTTGTGAACTTTTATGTAAAGACTATGTTGTGTTTCTATGTCTACTTGTTTACTTGATTGACGTGTAAAATATAGGGGGAGTGTTGATCCTAAGTTATGTGCATATTGTATTCAAATGCATCTTTTCAAGTTATGCACATGCTTAGGGGGAGCCCATCTATATGTTGCAAATCTTTTTCTTGTGTTGTCATCATCCACCAAAAAGGGGGAGATTGAAAGGGCAAACTTGCCCGTAATCTTGTTTTGGTGATTATGACAACACAAGCCGTGTTTAACAGTATGTTTAGCTTGTGACAGGTTCAAAGTTCACAATCAAAGAAGATTGATGCTGTTGGAAATGCTCAGGTTTTTACTGGCCGGAAGTTCCGGTTTGGACCGGAAGTTCCGGCCCAAGGCGGAAGTTCCGGCCTAAAACTTCCGGCCGACTTTTTTCGAAGCAAAAGTGTTATGTGGTAGGCCGGAGGTTTGCCCGGAGGTTTGCCCGGAAGTTCCGGCAGCCGGAACTTCCGGCCTAAGTGATTTCTGTGTCAAACTGAGGGCAACGGCTAGAATTTCTGGAGGGGTATAAATACCCCTCCACCTACCTCCAGCTGAGTAGCTCGCCCAGAATTCAAGATCCCCATTGTTGCAAGCTCAAGAATCACTAGATCTCCCAATCCCTCCACCCAAACTTGTTGATCTTTGGAGGATTGAAGGAGAAGGCCCCGATCTACATCTTCACCGAGCCGTTTGTCATTTCCCCCTCATTCACTTGAGGGACCATTTGCTAGGGTTTCCACTAGGAAAACCTAGCCCCCTATTGTACTCACTTGATTGTCTTTGTGACAGATTGTAGCTGTTTGGGAGCCCCCAATCCTTTGTGGGTTGTGCCCCAAATCGTTGTTGTAAAGGCTCCGGACTCCGCCTCGAAGGTTTCCGATAGTTGAAGTGAACCAAACCTTTGTGGTGCGGTTCACCGGAGAAGAGGGTGAGGCCTTTGTGGCCGTTGAACCATTGTGTTGGTTCACACCTCTCCAACGAGACGTACTCCCCTAAAAAGGAGGAACTCGGGATTACATCCGTGTCTCCGCGTGCTTTGACTTCGGTTACCTCTATCCTTGTTTACCGTCTTATTATATCGTGCTTAGTTGCTAGCTTGTCATATAGGTAAATGTGAGGACCCCGGATTAATTATCCAAGATACTCGTTATGCTTCCTGCAACAATCCCATGATCAGTGTGTTGTTGCACATAACTAGAGTTGGTATCACAGAACACCCACAAATACCGGATAAATGTACTTACGTGATTGAAGTCATAAGCTTCAACAGGAACTTGCAGCGGAAATCACCAAACAACGTGGAGCCCAAGTCATTTGCCTTAACCCTACAGGCAACTGACTAGGAAGCGCCCTAGTTCGCAAAGACGCCAGTGAACTCCTCTTCTTCGAACTGCTCCTCCTTAAAATCTGGCTAAGACAATAGCCAGGGACGAAACCAATATGAGTACATTTGATTGTACTCGCAAACTACCCCAACTTGAGCATGCACTAGTTTTGATAATCTTTCATAAAACCTTTATTTTTAGAAAAACATCTCTATACCTTTATTGAAAAAGGGAAGAGTAGATTTTTAATCGTGTTGAAGGTAAAACATTTTGGAAAGTCGTTTTCTCGCTATCTTTGTTGAAAAAGGTAAGAAGTCTTTTTAAACATTTTTCTCGGAAATAAACCTTTGTTTAAAAAGGCAAGAAATCTCTTTTAAAACTTTTCCTCGAAGATCACCATCTTGTCCCTCTCTCCAAAACTTCTCCTTTTCCGAACATAGCCCCTTCAGGGTCACTCATTTTCCAGCAACCTCATACCAACTCATTGGTACAGTGGCATAAAACAATCTCCACCTCATTTTTTTCTTTCAAACTCAAAACTTTGTAAAACTTGCACATGGTCTTGGGACAGCCTCCCAACTGCCCATATCCGAGGACTCGGCTATTCGAATAGTTTTACCCTCTGCAGAGGTAGTACGCTTTTCCCACACCCATCCGGTCACTCATCGTGTCAGCCACGTCCCGCCATACCAGAGGTATGCGAAGTTGAGTTCCCGGCCATAGCCTGTCCTTTGCTCATGCTAGTATAGGACCCTGCCGCTACGACACTTTCCACCGACACTCAAATCCTCAGAAACTAAGTGTGGGGACTCGTAGTTCTGCCCGGCGGACCCAAGGGAGCCCTTCAATCCTCTTCCTCCGACATGTTCATACCGGCTTCCGGTAGACTTCAATGAAGAGGACCCAGGTCAGGGGGTAGGTCCTCAGACCATCCCCTCATGGAACGAGGTCATCCTCGTTATTGAGGTATCCAGTACTAACACGAGCAAATTATATGACTACGCCCTTGCCCATATGTGGGTAAATGTGGTCGCACAGGTTATCGGCTGGTAGTCATGGTACAAAGACACAATGTGCATTTTCCATAAACATCACCACACTTCACTTCTCCACTTCCATACCGACATCCCGGTATACCATAATTCATCCAGGGATTTTCAAAGGAGTTTTGAATAAACAATGTTTTTCCCATCCTATAATTTTATATAAACAACTGATATCTCTACATAGAGTGACAAAATAGTTTTTCATAAACTTTTTGAAAAGGTTTTCACGATCATTTCCAATTTTCTTAGCAAAATACCTTTAACCAAAACTTGGGTGGTTCGTAATCCCACCAAAAAGATCTTTCACAGAAGGTTTTGGAGTAAACAAATTCCTTTCGAAATCATTGTATACCACTGACACCTCTATATCGGGTGTCTTAATAAAATACTTGTAATTTGAAAAAGGGTTTTCAGAATCATAGCTTTCGTGGCAAACACCACATAATTCACTTATGCTACTTATAGTAAAACAGGTAAATCAAACTAGAGGTATATAGATGCAAGCTCAGTGAAGTAGCTTGCCTGGCTTCAGCATAACGTCCTTGGTCTTCTTCTTACTGATTAAAGAAATAAACTCCCATCCTTCTTCAATAGTTCCTCTCCAGAGATCACTCCGGTATCGGTATTATCTAGCGTCACAAACAGGGAAACATAACACTTAATACACCAAATGAAACCACAAGTGTTGCACAGACAAATAACATCCACAAGCATCAAACTAATTGTTTAAGAAACAGACTAGGGTCTACGCTTACAAGGGTCTCTTACAAACCAATGGTCTAACACCTCTACACAAGCTAGGGCCAAGCAATAGGCCGTAAGGGATGACATGCTACGATATCAGTAGCTAAGAAAAGCTACTGATGTTCAACACAAATTTTAAAATTCATGCACACAAATGATTTTATTTGCAAACAATTTCTGAAAGTTAGGAAATCCTAGGAAATACCCACACTAGGGATATTATTCCCTAATGAAAACCAGTAACACTAACTTCTTCCTAGCATGTGATCAAACTAGTAGCAATATGGCATGCTACTGATGATCTAGCAATGCTAACTAAAATATTGTCACACTAAGGAACTTCTACTAAAACAAGTCCTATTAACTAGGAAAATCTATGAAAATACTACCCTAGTACTATTAGCTCTAGATGACTAAATGCAATACTAAACTCTTTCCAAAGTGCTAAGATACCTAGCTAACACACTCCTAGTAATTAGTATCACACTTATACATGCTAGAAAACACAAAAGAGATACTAGCACACCCTATATAGCTAAATAAAACTATAAACATTCATTGGTAGAGAAGCATACCACCTAGTTATTTACACCTAAAATAAACCATAGCTCTAAAAATCACACCAAGCTAGGATTAGGTACTCCTAATCATACAGAAGCTCACACAAGTGGATTCACACCAAAAATCATCACCAAATAATTTACAAAAAACCCTAAATGGCTCTCTGGTCATTTACCAAAGTGGATGCCATTTTATTTAGGAAGCTCATTTGCATGAGGGGCAAATTTCTACTGCTAGGTATCACTCGGACCTTTCCAAAACAGTTGAGTTTGCATCAATAGCTATCATAGAAAAATAGCTATTGAGTTTTTGGTAAAAAGTAGTAGTTCTGGCTCACATTTAATTTCTCCAAAACTACTCATCCAAAAGTGTTTCTACCACTTGGATCTGGCTGGGAAAATGCTAAGGTACCTCCCTGATTTTTGGTTTGGTCAACAAAGCACTTAAACTATTTTGAAACTATTTAAACTAAAGGTCCAGAAACAGTTCTAGAAGTAAAAGGATAAGCAACCTGAAAAAAAAAAGAACGGGCTGGATCTGCTGGATTTGGGCCGTGCCGTGCGGGAAGAAACTCAGCTCACAGCCCATGAGCTTGATCGAAGCGGTACGGGCCGCTTCCTTCTTCCTCGACACGAGCAGGGCGCGGACGCGGCGCTGTCGGAGCACGGCGATGCTGGCTACGGTGGCTCCGACGACCTGAGAAGAAATGGGGATGTCCATGAGAAGAACACGGCAAGGGGAGCACGTGTGCACGAAAATGGCGGAGAAAGGTGGCCTGTTCCCACCGCGAGCTTGCTCGCACGTCCGCGGCCGGAGGAGAAGAGGATCGGGACGGCGACGGCGATCCCGGGCTTCCCTCTTCGATTCCTCGCGCAGAGAGGGGGAGTAGGGCACGGCGAAGATGCTGGTGGTCAGGGATTTGGAGGGGGAGCTCTCTATCACCGGCGAGGCGCGTCGGTGACTTCGGCCATGGTTCGGGTTCAATGGAAGAAAAGTGAGAGAGGAAGTGAGGGGAGGAAATGAGTGAGGGGGTGAGGGAGCAGAGGGGTGCGCGGCTTCTTATCATCTCCTCCTCAGCAAGGAGGAACGGGGCCACGGCGTTGACGAAGAGGAGAGCACGGCATCGACGGGTGCGCAACACGGCGTCCGTGCCGTGCCGTGTTGCTGCAGCAGGGGAGAAGTGACAAGGGAGAGCAGAGGAGGCAGCGTGCGATGCTTCAACGTCTCCTCCAGGGCGTGGCGTGCGTTAGGCGAGAGCCACGGGTGAGCACGGCGAGCGGCGACCACGGCATCGCCGGCGTGGGAAGCACGGCGTCGTGCCGGGCACAGAGGTCAACGGAGTTTTTGCAAAACGCCCCCTAAACTCTTTTTTTTCCTCTCACGGATAGGTCCTCGGCTAAATTCCTTTATTTCCTTTTTGAAATCAGTAGGGCTTCCAGAATTTATTTGAGGGGTTTAAACACTTTACAAAAATTAGAGAAAATTCATGTAGCCTCCCCTATATATGAGGAAGCTCCACAAAAATTGGTTTTACAAAATAAAATGTTTTGCTCCATTTTTGTTCATAGGATTTAAATAAACCATTTTTGGAAATTAATAATTTGAGACTCCTTTAATATTTAAAACCAGTGGTAAAATAGTTTGTAGAACCTTTGGAGCTTTCTTGACAAATATGATATCTTCAAATAAGTTTTATTTTCATAGAGAAAACATTTGTTTTGAGGCAATAGAGAAAATGGGAGGGAAAGTATTTATGAAGATCATTTTTAACTCATGACCTTCATTTCCTTTTTGATAAAAGAGTGAAGGGTTTTGTTTTGAATCAACAAGTAGGTTTGCTTGAGGAGAGAGGGATATGAAATGGAGAGAATTATCATTTCATCTCCTTCTCGAGAAATGAAGATAGAATTGTTTTCACAGAATGGAGGAATAGATAGAGAGGGAGTTTTATTGAGATCATCTCCCTAAATTTTAGGAGTTTCACTTGGGTGCATAATTTTAGAGGGTTTGCTCCTCTTCAAGTTGCACTCCAAATTTGGTTGCCAAGGGTGTCCTAATTTAGTAATAACACCACTGAGGAATTATCCTCACCAGGAAAATCACACACCACAGCAATAACACAACAATAGTATCAGCACAACAATATCAACAACACAACAATATCCACATCTCAAACAAGACCACACACTTCAAACCACAAGAATAAATCACACACCTTTTTCCATAACTAACAATGCTACTTTGTAAAAATGGTCACACTCAATTATGACAAGATGTTGTTTAAGGGATAAACCACTCATAACTTAATAGTTTTCAAAATGGTTTGATCAGGAGAAATATGTGAGGTAATATATTCCCCACTAGTATTTCTTTTAAAACTGAGTTGAAACATAGGAGTTTTTTTAAAAATAGGAATTTGGAATTGTCAAGGTGGAAGAAAGGATAGGAGATCACAGATAGCTCTCCATACTTTATAAGCATGAAATTTTTGGGAAATACTTTTACTGTCTCAATTCAAAGGATATTTTATTTGTTGCTAAAACCAAATCATTGTGGAAATAAACTTTTGGCCAACATAAGAATGGAAAAGATATATGGAATATATTCTTGTCATAACATGGTCACCAGTGTTGTAAATATATTTTTACTTAGGTTGATTTCTTGAGTTGACATTTACTAGTCAACCAATCACAACCAACAAGTTACACAAGGTCAACAGAACAAGATAAGGGAAAACACAATCATTTATGAAGCAATTCAAAAAGTTTTTGTTGGTTCTGAATTTTGGGTCGTGTTTACCCGTGTTATAAATTTGGGATGTTACAGTAAATTCACCGTAGTTGCATATCTAGAGAATTTACCTTTTGTGTCAAGCCTAATTTGAAAAAGACTAAAATTGGAGTAGCACCTATTCACCCCCCCCTCTAGGTGTCATACCGATCCCTTCAAAGTCCCTCCACTCAATTGCTTGATCTCAAAGCCAAGGAAGAACTTCAACTCTCCCATCATGGACATCTCGAACCTATCGGTCATAAGCTTTGAAAATTCATCATTAAAAGCTTTGTTAGATGAGCCAAATATGATATCATCAACATAAAGTTGGCATATGAAAAGCTCCCTTTTAACCCTCTTGGTAAAAAGAGTGGGATCGATTTGCCCCACTTCAAAACCACGGTCTACCAATAGCTCTCTTAGGTGCTCATACCAAGCACGAGGTGCTTGTTTGAGACCATAGAGCGCCTTATCAAGCTTGTAGACATGGTTAGGCAAGTGTGGGTCCTCAAATCCCGGAGGTTGCTTAACATATACCAAATACTTTAAAGGACCATTAAGAAAGGCACTTTTCACATCCATTTGTTGCAATTTGAAATTGTGATGTGATGCATATGCAAGAAGGATACAGATGGACTCAAGGCGAGCCACGGGAGCATAGGTCTCTCCAAAATCAATGCCTTCAACTTGAGAGTACCCTTGAGCTACCAATCTTGCCTTGTTCCTCACAACCATTTCATGCTCATCTTGCTTGTTCTTGAATATCCACTTAGTGCCTATAACATTGTGGCAATCTTTTGGCTTCTCAACGAGATTCCACACTTTGTTGCGCTTGAAGTTGTTGAGCTCTTCATGCATGGCTTCCAACCAATCCGGATCTTCAAGAGCTTCAAAGACTTTCTTTGGTTCCACCATGGAGATATGAGCATGATGTTCACTAAAGTTTGCCAATTGACCTCTTCTGGTGACCTTGCTCTTTGCGTCACCAATAATAGCTTCAAAGAAATGTTGTTTCCTTTTCAAGTTCTTCACCAATCTTGCTACACGACGGGTTTCGATATCCTCATTGTTGCGAGAAATTATCGCTTGATCATCTTGATCATTTGAGTCCCCGTCTTGACCGGAGTGGTGACCTTGATCATCTTGATGCACATCTTCAATGATAGAAGTAGGTGGTTGATCTTGGTCTTGACCTTGGCTAGAGTTGACAATCGGAGAACTTGGTTCTTGTATAGCCTCTTGGTCAACTTGAGGAGGATCTTGAACTTGTTCTTGTATAGCCTCTTGGTCAACTTGAGGAGGGTCTTGAACTTGTTCTTGGGTAGGTGCATCATTTGCTTCCATAGAAGGTGCCGCTTCAACTTGTGATGATGGAGTCTCCACTTGAGTGGAGCTTGGACTTGCTTGAGGAGGCTCATGATGAACTTCGATGGGGCGATAGAAACCAACCCCCATTCTTCTTATTGCATCTTGTGGTTTCTCATTATCTACATCACAAACATGAAATTGCGCCACTTGGGAGCCGTTATTCTCATCGAACCTCACACTACAAGATTCCACAACTCTCCCTAAGGATTTGTCGTAGACTCTATAAGTGTGAGAGTTCGCACCGTACCCAACAAGAACACCCTCTAAAGCTTTAGCTTCAAATTTAGATAAATGAACACCTTTGATTTTGTAGAAACACTTATAACCAAACACACGGTAGTAGGAGACATTGGGCTTGTTGCCGGTAAGCATTTCATATGGAGTTTCCTTCTTTCCTTTGCGAAAGAATAAACGGTTGGAGGAGTGACACGCCGTGGAGATGGCTTCGGCCCACAAGAAGAGTGGAGACTTAAACTCCGCCAACATGGACCTTGCCATATCCATAAGAGTCCGGTTCTTCCTCTCGGCAACACCGTTTTGTTGAGGGGTATACGCAGCGGAATATTGATGACGAATTCTCTATTCACTAAGAAACTCATTCAAGGTGTAGTTCTTGAACTCAGAGCCATTGTCACTTCTAATGGCCAATATGGGAACATTGTGTTGACGTTGAACTTCATTGGAGAAGTCGATAACGGTTTGTTGAGTTTCATCCTTCGTCTTGAAGAAGAAAACCCAAGTAAATCTTGAATAGTCATCAACAATCACCAAACAATACTTCTTCCCATCAAGACTCGGTTGCGGTACGGCACCAAAGAGATCCACATGAAGAAGTTCCAAAATCCTCTTTGATGAGATGATGGTGTTGCTTGGGTGGGGAGAATCATGCATTTTTCCTTCAACACAAGCCCTACAAAGACGATCTCTAGAAAAAGAAACATTCTCTTTTAGTCCAAGAATGTGGCCACCCTTGTGAAGACTTTGCAAAGTTCTCATATTGACATGGGACAAGCGGCGATGCCACAACCACCCCACGTCGGCCTTTCTGAATAAGCATATTGCTTGAGTGTTGGTTGACCCCGAAAAGTCCACCACAAACAACTCATTTTCAACATACCCAACGAACATGACCTTTAGAGTCTTGCTCCTCAAGAGTACCACCAAATCAATAGTAAAATGGACATCAAAGTTCATCTTATTAAGAGCACGAACGGGCATAAGATTGTAACCTAGAGACTCAACAAGCATGACATTTATAAGGGTGATATCCCTTGCAACTACCACCTTGCCAAGACTCTTTACCTCGGCTTTTGACTTGTCACCATAAGAGACGGTTGAGTGATTTAGATTTGGTCTCAACTCCGTCATAATCTCCTTGCTTCCGGTCATATGACTAGTGCATCCACTATCAACCGCCCATTTAGACCCACCGGAAGCATAGTCCTACAAGAGATCATTTCTTGGATTTAGGTACCCATTTCACAATGGGTCCCTTTTGGTTAGCAACAAGGGTCTTAGGAACCCAAATAGAGTAATCAATGTAACCATCATAAGGACCAACATATTTTGCATAAACATCACCATAATAGTCAACATAAAGAATATAGTTGGGATTGTTATGCCCCGCAAAGTCACTACAAGTGGTCTTGCCCCTAGTGACATTACCACCCGCAATGGAAGTCTTGGCTTGTGCGGGCTTGGTCTTGATCTTAAAAAGGAGAAAGTTGAACTTGGGGTTGCTAATGCTAGACTTCTTGAGGATATGGAGAAGCTTGACAAGGCTCACAAGGCCTTGGAAACAACTCACTCTCTTCTAGTCAAGTCTCATGAGCAACTTCAAACTCAACTTTCTAAAACTAGTTCAACTAGCATATCTATTCTTCCTCGTGTTCATGAAAATGTTATTGAAGAAAATGCTAGGTTGAAGGTGGATCTTGCCAAGGCCACTAGTGCCAAGACCTCTATTCCCAAAGGTAAAGATAAGGGTATTGCTTATTTGTTTGAGCAAAAACCACACAAAGGGAAGGAGGGTCTTGGTTATGTAGCCGAGCCAAAGAAGAAAGTGAGCCACTTTATATTTAGCAAAAACATGATCTCTATCCTTAATGATTTTATTAATGATATCATTATTTTTAGCATTAAGAGAATCAAGTCTTTCCTCAAGAGTACTTCTTTCTTCACTCTCTTCATCAAGAGAGGCATTCAAGGATGCTATGGAAGCATTCAAGGAAGCAATGGTGAGAGAATCCTCTCTCTCAATCTTACTCTTTTCTTGAAGAAGTTCTTCGGCCGCACATAGTTGTCTCATGAGAGACTCAACATGTTCCTTAGCTTCACCTTGCAAGTTAGTCATGAAGGTATCGAAGGCAACAAGCTCCTTCTTAATCACAAGACTAGATTGGTCATTCATATCATGCATAATCTTGGGAGTAGAAAATGATACCTCGATAACATGAGCCATGAGGCAACGAGCGTTGTTGGTGGAGAAGTTTTCATTGGGGGATTCAAAGAGAGAAGATGATGAAGTTGATACAATAGCCAATGCGGCTACCTCTTTAGTAGGTGCATCTTCATCTTCGGAACCACTTGAGGGATATTCTTCTTGTGCCACCAACACTATTCTTGGTGCCTTCTTGAAGAAAGGCTTTCTTGGTCTTGCGGGCTTCTTTTGAATCAACCTTGAGTGGTACTTTGGGACAAGCTTCCCACCATTTTGCTCTCGGTTCTCATAGGGACACTCTCTTATGTAGTGGTTCTTGTCATGACAATTGTAGCAAGTCTTTGTCCTTGAGGCAAGCTCTTTCTTCTCACTTGAGTTGTTCTCTCGATCAACTTGAGCTTTAGCACTTGCCGGGTCATTCCAAAACACTCTAGTGGCGAGAGCTATGTGACCATTGAGAGCTTGTTTAAGCTCATTGGGAGCAATATTGCTTGGGCAAACTTCAACCTCATTATTTTCATCTAGACATACCACCTTGGCCTTCAAAGCAAGTGAGGGGCCTTGTTTCATTCCCATGGCCCTAGCATAGTTATCTTCGACATTCTTGGTGGCAACCTTGGAGGCTTGCACTTCTTGCATAACTTCATTGGATGTCATTTGATTGTAAGTGTGTCTTCCTTGAATAGACTTCAACTCAATGGGCTCGAAAGGCAAGAGAGCATTCACATACTTCCTCTTGACCCAAGCATCATCCACATAGGTTGCCCCCACATCATAGAAGGCCTTCGCAAGAGTTTTGAGTCTTCCATACATGTCTTCATGATTCTCATTGTCAAACATGTAGAAGCCTTCGGCATCATTGCTCAAAGAATCATATCCATTTCTCTTCATGCTTTCATTTCCAAGGAATGCAACTTCAAGGAAATTCCAAGCTTCTTTGGCGGTGGTGGCGTGAAGAACATAATGCTTGTCACTCTCACTCAACGAGAGTTCAATCATGTGGAGAGCGGAGACATTGAGTTGCTTTTCGGCAAACTCTCTTCTTGTCACATTGCTTGGATCAGTGACCTTGTATCCATCTTCAATGATCCTCCAAAGCTCGATAGAGGCACTGTTGATATGAGATTTCATTGAGCGTTGCCAACTTGCAAAAGCTAAAGCATTAAGCTTAGGTAGATGATCTAAAGGGTTTATGCGGGTGGTGATAGGTGGGTCGAGAGGGTACCAACCCGGAACGGCATGGTACTCTTCCTTCCCATCTACATGCACGGTGGAAGGTGGAGGAGGTGGTTTAGTCCCGGAGGTTGTTTCAACCCCCTTTTTCTTTTTCTCTTTATCCTCCTCGGAATCACCCTCATCGGAGTTAGAGACACCCTCTAGTGGGATATCTTCCGAAAGCTTGCCTTTGGCAAATTTCATGAACATGTCACGAAACTCATCAAATTTGACATTCATGGACGATGTCAATGTTGTTTCCAACGCTTTGATATCGGCCATGGATGCCAAGTTGGCTTTGGCCTTTTCAAGGGCCTCATTAGCCTTGGCATGATCGGCCTCATCCTCACTATGTGTCATACTTCTCTTAGGCGCTTAAGCCCAACAAGAGAGCCTAGGATCTGATACCAATTGAAAGTGATCGGTATGACACCTAGAGGGGGTGAATAGGTGCTACTCCAAATTTTAGTCTTTTTCAATTTAGGCTTGACACAAAAGGTAAATTCTCTAGATATGCAACTACGGTGAATTTATCTATATGACAAGCTAGCAACTAAGCACGATATAAAGTAAAGGCGGTAAACAAGGATAGAGGTAACCGAAGTGAAAGCACGCGGAGACACAGATGTATTTCCGAGTTCCTCCTTTTTAGGGGAGTACGTCTCGTTGGAGAGCTGTGAACCAACTCAATGGTTCAACAGCCACAAAGGCTTCACCCTCTTCTCCGGTGAACCGCACCACAAAGGATTGGTTCACTTCAACTATCGGAAACCTTCAAGGCGGAGTCCAGAGCCTTTACAACAACGATTTGGGGCACAACCCACAATGGATTGGGGGCTCCCAAACAGCTACAATCTGTCACAAAGACAATCAAGTAAGTACAACAATGGGCTAGGTTTTCCTAGTGGAAACCCTAGCAAATGGTCCCTCAAGTGAATGAGGGGGAAATGAAGAACGGCTTGGTGAAGATGTAGATCCGGGCCTTCTCCTTCAATCCTCCAAAGATCAACACGTTTGGGTGGAGGGATTGGGAGATCTAGCAAAGCTTGTGCTTGTGTTAATGGTGGTCTTCAATGGTGGCCAAGCACTTGTCCAAAGGTAGGTGAAGATGTATTTATACCCCCTTCCGAAATATGGCCGTTGATAGGAAGGTCATCGTGCAGGAAAACTTGGTCGACGAGCACTTGGGGCCAGCCTGGGCTGGCTAGAGGGCTGGCGATGGAGCAGACACGGCCGGCCTAGGGGCCGGCCTGGGCCGGCTGGAGGGCTGGCAGGGGACCCGATGCCTCCGGCCAGTAGCCCGGCCTAGGCTGGCTGGAGCGCCGGCGAGTGGCCCGATGCCAACAGCCTGTGGCCCGGCCAAGGCTGGCTGAAGGGCCGGCGAGTGGCCCGACGCCAACAGCCTGTGGGCCGGCCTAGGCCGGCCGACACGCCGCAAATATTCTCCCTTCACCTCTTCTTTTCAGCAACTTGCTTTTCTCCCCTTTTTGCATAGAAAGATATACACTAGTATACTTTTGATTTAGACACACATAATTCCTGTAGATACTTAGCGGTATGTTAAAAACTTCCAAGTGTTGTTATCAAACATCAAAACAAGATTAACGGACTATGTCCTTTCAATGGTAGGTGAACAATTGAATGGCTGGACAATGGAGGATGTGGATAATTTACATGGTGGGATAGATTATCATAAACATGTTTTAGTGGGATTTTGCAATGCATACTTTGTATATGTCGCTGTTGCTAAGTGAAAGAAATCTTTAATGTTACAGAAAAAACCTCCAACCTACATGCAACACATCTTCTCTTTTTTCACAAGGAGAGTCCCTTTGAGACGGTAAAGTTACATACGGGAACAGAGGAAACAAAGTTATTACAAAGAGGTCCCTAACTTTTCACATAGAAAACTCTACAAAAAAAACAGAGAAAAATCATGCGCTCCACCTTTACCGAAGAAAAATGAGCTCGAATGACGTCACCGGTGTCGGGGACAAGACTACTTGGATCAAAGAGTATCTGGAACGTCACCACGAACTCCACACAGGGCCTCCGCTTGGAGTTTGAACAAATCGTTGGCTTGAAGTAAGACCATCTGATGGGCATCTGAGTGGGCCGGCAAATAAAACGCCGCCAAAGTTGTAGTCCACATTGCGGTATCCCATCTCAAGGATAGCCGGACACCTAAGCAAAGAACACCGATGTGCCTCTTCTCCCATCACCATCGCCACAAGATGGAGAACCTTCAAAGCCTCACGCCTTCCCCTATACGGCTATACCTCAAGCCATGCTTCCCGTCACCTTTTCGAGATAGCATGATCTTGGCATAAAACCGCAACAAAACCAAACATACCGCCATCACACTTACAGTCTACAGGGGTCCTAGCATCTCCTCATAGTCATCTTTGATTGGCCTCGTCGTCGAAGAGGGCATTGGAGCGACCCGGTTCACCGGGGTCGACCATCAAGGTACGACTAGATCGTTTTGGCGCGCGTTGCCGCGCCCATCTACTACTACAATGAAATGGTAGGGTTTGTTTTATAATATAGACATATAAAAATGAAATTGTGTATAAAGTGACTTATATATTAATAAGTAATATGTCAGAGCATTACAGTTTCCATGCATACGATGTGCTAGACTGTTTTTCTTAGTGTATGACTTGTAGTTGGTTCGAGTTTGGATCTAAAGTCTGGTTTTTGAATTAAAATAGTTTGACAGATATTTTTTTCTGTAATTGATACTGGCCACTTTGGCTCCTAAAATAAATAAAAGCTCTACTCTGGTAAAGGAACACAACGCTGTGCCCATAAACAATAAAAAGACCGAATAAAAACATTGATGTCTAATAAAATAAGACTGAATAATCAGAATGCAGATGATTACTGCTTTAACAGACATATTTTTTTTAATTTCTACAACACCCAATTCACAGGGAATTGGGGATTACAGCAGCCCACACATTTTTTTGAAGGAAACTAACCAGCCGTTACATCTTATGTTCCATGTATACTAAAACTGAGGATACTGTAATCACGGGACCGATTCGACGCACGATCACCGTTTTCTTTTCAATGGTGCTGGCTTGAGCATATCCACAAGCGGCTGCGTGCTGGCTTCAGATCCTTTTCTTTACCGTGAGGGCTGAATTGAGGCTCTTCTGTTGCTCATACACATTCACTGGGTCATGAGGAACCAAACTCGTCCTTATCGCAACTGTCTGGAGCAGGGATAAAATTGCTTGCTTGTGGCTAGCTTGTGAGGTTTAGTCACATTTGGTGAGAGATTGCTTGTCACAAGAGAAAATCACATGCCAATATGTACCCTAGTAAAACCAGTCACTAAGAAATTAGAGAGCAAAAACAGTATTACCTAATGTATTAGCATCATGTCGTACTAAGCTGAAATTTGCCTACATGATTTAGAGAAACTTAATCCACGTGATGAGCAAAAGTAATTCTGGATACTAATATATAGTGTAACGAAACGTTAAGATGCTTTTTTTGAGAAAAAAACGTTAAGATGCTGATTGGCTCCATTTGTAGTTGATAGTTTGCTACCTCCTGCATACATATGCACATTAGTTTGCTTTCAGTCACTTAAATCTGCAGCCGAGGAGAAGAAAAATGCACGCAAAGAGCATATGGTAAGTATTAGAAGGATATGGAAAATGCTACTTACAGGTCAAACAAAAAATATTAAATGAAGTTTGCAGGACTCGAGAATCATGTGTTGCGCTGGAATTAATTTGCTGCTCTGTTGCTACCTTGGCATCCTTCTGAAACTAAATACATGGTATATATATGGCACGTATTTGACTTATAAAGTTGGATATATTGTTAAGTTGGAAATTCAGAATTTTATTAATGAACATATTCCTTTGAGTTTTACAAATATATAAAATAGCTGGTAGCCTTCAGACTTACATAACGCCTATATTTCACCAGTGACAATTTACGTTCTTTCAAGTAGATGACTCAAAACCTTTGTTCCCATGTCTAGGCTTCACTTCACACACATAAGATAATGTAACATCCCTAGTTTTCAAAAAGTTGAAAAATCAGAAAATTTTAAAACTTTTTAAAACTATTATGTATTTTGCTTTGAAAAGAAAATTCATGCATACATACATCATCATATAGCATTGTTTGCATTTGGATATTTTAAAAGTGAGAATAATAATTCCACTTGAAAACATATTTAACAAAATATATTAGTAGAGCAAAGAATGCTCCAAGTTCTCTTTTGACTTTTATGAATGTGTTGTTCTACTGGAATCGTTTGTGAAATCGTTTGAATCTGTTGCAGTATAAATAATTGCAAATGTTTTATATTGTGGTATTTAAGATCTACTTAAGCCACATTTGTTTACTTTAAAACCTAATTTAAACTTTGACATTAAGTGGCATATTGTTTATTAAAATCCTAGTTTGGAAATCAAAATGATTCCTATTTTGAAAAGTGTGTTTGGTTGTGAATAGTTTGTAAGTTTTGAGAATTATTCTATGACTTACCTATTCTCTATTTTCAAGTTTTATAGTTTTACTTTTGAAAGAAAATATTATTTGGATTTTAAAATGAGTTTTCAAATCATTTTGATTTATCAAACCCCTTTTAAACTATTTGAGTTTTATACAAAATTATGTTATTGAGTGATATTAATCATCTTACTCATATTCTGCTTTTGGTTTAAATTATATTTTCAAAAGGAATTATAAAACCCTATTGTTTTCAAATGACATTAATATGTCCAAAATTAATTTAAACACTTTTCAAAAATTTAGTTGACACAATGTTTTGGGAATTGTTGTTGGAAAGTTTCAAAACAAAGGGTTTGATTTTACCAAATTATAGGAATTGGTTTCAATCCAAAAGGATTCATATGTCAAAAGTTATCGATTTTGGAAAATTTTCAGAAAAGGAAAAGGAAAAGGTTTTGAACAAAAAAAAACGTTGCCTACGCCTACTGGGCTTAGCCCACTAATCTCTTCCCTCTCGCACGCGCAACAGCCCAACACCGGCCCACGGCCCAGCCCAGCTTTTCCTTTCTGTCACTGACATGTGGGATCCAGCCATGACGCAAGCACTGACGTCATCGTCGCCTTCTTCGTGTTGAACACGAACTCACCGAAACCCTAACCGAATTGTTTCCTAAATTCGCACGATTTTGTTGAGATTCTTCCGGGTATGTTGGCCCCATATAAACCCCACGTCCGCCGCACCAAAAGCTCCCAACAAATTCCATCTACGAGCCGCCAGGCTGCTCGTACGCAAGCTCGCCGCGCCGTCTTTTGCCGCCGCCGTTCATCACCTATTCCGGTGAGCTTCACCCTCCCTACCTCTTCCCGCCCCTCCCTCTCACTTCGCCTCTACCGTGCGCACCCCCCTGACACATCGCCGTATTTTCTCGCGCAGCAGATCGAGCAAATCGAGCTCGACCCGAAGCTCCAGCCGCCACACCAACTTCGGCGATCGAACGAGGAAGGAGGAGGAAGCCCACGACCACGCCATCAACGTCATCGACTCCGCCTCGTCGCCCCGAACGCCGTGGTACGCTCCACGAACCGTAGTTAGGCCTAGATTAGATTCCGGCGAAACTCCGGCCATGGCGCCACCGCAGAAACTAGCACGCCGACGAAACTCCGGCCGGTGCGCCGCCCGATTATGGTTCATTAGCTGTAGACCGTTGGATATGTGATGTACGGTGTAGATTAGATCTACTCAGCGAAGAGGTACCAGCCAATCAGAGGAGGCCACGTCTGCAAGTTGTCCACGAAGCCCGCATCCGCAACCGTCCGCGTCTGCGCCGCACCCGTCCGCGTCCGCATCGCCCGCATCCGCCCGCGAAGACGACGCGCACCAATCAGAAGACGACACGTCGACGGAGGACTCCAGCGCGAGGATCTTTTCAGTTTTCTTTACGTTCTAGCCCCTGCGCATCACAGATTAGTCCCTGCGATTAAATCTATCATTAATTTTTATCCCTTTATCAGAAAATTATGAAATTTATATTTTTGGAAAGCTAATAATGTGTAGAAACTTTCTATATGATTAATTTGAGGTTTGGACGAAATTAATTTAGATAAATTTTAAAAATGGTTTAATTGATATTTTGGCTATAATTTAATTATAAAAAATTGATAATTGAGCAAAATATTTTGCTATATTTTTGTTTGTATAAGTAATGGCCGTAGCATTGCTCTGTATTTTTGTAGAAGTGTTTTTCTATGTTTTTGCTTGTATTTTGTTTTTATTGCTTTTAGGTGTTATTTTAATAAGTAAATTATATTAAAATTGCTCTCCACATTATTTTCGAATAGAAAATTTAGCTAAGTAATTATGAACATGTTAGATGCAGAATAACTTAGGAATATTTCACCTCACCCAACAAAGTATTTTTTCCTTAGAAAATATTTGATAATTGTTTTGACAACACTATTTCCTTAGAAAATTTCAACATCTTAAAAGTGTTAAATCTTTTCCTTAGAAAAATTTAGCATCTTGAAAACTTAGTGGTTTTAGAATATTTTCCTAAGTGTTATTTTTGACAAGTGTTTGTCCTTAGAAATTTTATCAACTATGGTTTTAAAAGTATTTTTCCTTAGAAAAATACCAACACCTTATTTTATGAACTCTTACTTAGAAATTGTTTTGACTTATTGTTTGACCTCTTTGGTCCTTAGTTATTTTTGGAACATCTTGTTTGCTCGCATTTCCTTAGAGCATTTTCATAGGCATGGCATGCATGTTAAGTCCTTAGTATTATGTTGAACTTTATATATGATATTTCTCCTTAGAAATTTTGAGGATGAATGCTAGCTCTTTTGACCCCTCTAGTTAAAACCACTAAGTTAGAAATTAGTGAAAACAATCAAGAATCAAAGAAGGAATTAGCCAAGAAGACAAGACTCAGGAACATCTCCAAGAAGAAAAGTACTTAGAAGAAATCAGGAGAAAGTTCATGAAGACCAACCAGCTACATTTTCTAAGTCTTTCTCCCCTTTCTCTCTTTCTTACCTCTTCTCCTAAACTTCATGGTGGCTAAGTTATATTCAAGATCAATCTTCTGCCAACATCATCAAGTCTTCAGAATCAACAAGTCCACAAGAGCAATGAAGTCATCGCATCCAGTAAAACTACAAGGAAACAAGGAGAAGAATTTTTGAAGACCAACTACTTCTTTTTATCTTCTTTCCTTCTATTATTGTCTCACTCTGGACATAGACCAAGTTCTTTGTGTTATGATTAAGTCCCTAGAGTGCTAATTGAATATCATTGAAGATCAACGAAGCTACAAAGGAGTTGAAGGTTATTTGAAGACCAAAATTATGAAGACTTAGAGTAGCCTTACAACCTTTCAAGTTGTTGTTTTAGCATTGTTATGTCTACCCAACCTTTACCTTGCCTTAGCCTTTTTGGAATAAGTGTTTTATGTCTTATCCTTATTGTGTTCTGTATGTCATTCACATCATAATTCCTTGTATCATTCTGCATCTCATGCATGTCATATTTTCTTAAGTGTTGTTTGGCTGCATATTTATTATGAATTGTTTGACTTGTTAGAAATTTCGGAGAGAGGCGAAGATTGTTGCAACTGCTACTACGCACTCCCTGTTGCCAAGGCAAGTGGCACACCCCCATAAATTTCCTAACTATTTTCACTATGCATGACTTAGAATATTTCTTTATATGCATGTGTTGGATAGTATTGCTATGCTAAACTACTATCTCCTTTACACTAGTTGTGTCTAGAATCCTATTGATAACTTAGTAGAATTATTGATGCTATGCAAATTTGTTTTATTCAAAGCTTAAATTCTACTAAGTTAATTTATCACCTGGGTGGATTTGGGCTTGCAAGGATGACGAGAGTTGAGTGTTGTCCCGAAGGGGATATTCACTTGTGGTTTGCCACCCAGGATTAAAGGGACCAATGTTTCTCTAAGTGAAGTTGCTTACCGTGCAGCCATTAGTCAAATGGGCTCTGGCTAGATGGATTAAGTTGCGTGGACTCCTCCTGGCTTGACAAGCAGATGTAGAGGATGTAGGAGGGAACGGGTCAAGCCGGTATGGGATGGGGAATATGCTTCTGAAAAGTCTCGTCTCAACTCTCTCCTTTTCCTTAGCACAAATTGAGTGCTTGAGGATAGTTTGGGTTTGTTGGGTCTAATGGTGAAAGTGCACAACCTCTGCAGAGTTAAAACTAAGTACTTAGCCGTGTCCCCGGTTACGGACAATTGAAGCAGCTGATCAAGGATGGCAACGGAGGCTCCCAACATCTTATTTCTCTAAGTAAAACTTGATGGGTGAACAAGGGTAGACGAGACTATGGATTTCATGCCATATTGTCTCAAACATTTGAAGAAAATGTTTTACAAAGTGTTAGGCAAAATTGGCTTTTATGCAAAACAGCCTTGAACTCCACCAGCCAAATATGCATATAGGCTATAGAGTTATTCCATTAAGTGTCCACATAGTGTCACTTGCCAGATCCATTTTTAATGGTATCTGACCCACTCTGTTGCAAATTTTTATTTGTTGCAGATTGTTCTGATGACGAGTGAGTTTTCGTTAAGGTTTCGAGTCTGCAACCAACATGTTTTTCGCCTGTGGCACATGCTAAGGATGAGGACTCCATGAAGATTATTATTTCCGCTGCTTTACTCTATCAAGCTAGCTTTATGCTATGCAAGTTGTAATTATTTTTCCAAGTCTGGATCATTCGTGTAATAATTGATACAATGTTGTGATATTCATCTTAAACTGTGTGTGCAAATGAAACGATCCAGGGGTTTGCACTATACACAGGTACCTTGCCATTTTCTAAGTGCAGGTACGCTACAGATGGTATCAGAGCACTGTGTTGCCTGTAGGTTCGAAACCCTAAGTTTGGTTAGAAATAAGAAAGCCCATAGGACAAAATTTTATTTGTTCTTTGTCTAAAACTTTGGATATCATTCTTGTAACTTCTTAACTATTCGCGTTCTAAATGCCTTCTCTTATTTATAGATGTCTCGCCTCCTGGAATCACTCAAGAAAGGTCCAGCAATGACCATGACCTTGGAATGTGAGACTGAGTTTCCAAAAGCTTTGAAGGACCTCATGTTGAGCATGGGACTTGAAGGAGCAGCAGTCTACAAAGGTTTTCCTTTCATGGGTGAAGGTCAAGAGTACTGGTGGGTGCAACTCCATCTCTACAAGGGCAAAGATGATGACCACAAGACCAAAGGTTGCTGCATGATCACCAATACAACACTTCACACATCCTTCTTCGATTCCGCAAGAAGTGCAGCATTGGAAGCCATCAAGTACCTTG
Organism: Poa pratensis; assembly: GCA_947311845.1. Taxonomy (NCBI): domain Eukaryota; kingdom Viridiplantae; phylum Streptophyta; class Magnoliopsida; order Poales; family Poaceae; genus Poa; species Poa pratensis. The sequence goes on from CAMZMU010000041.1 coordinate 51,206,757, forward strand.
GGGAAAGACTTCGATTTAGACTTCACAACACCCAGAAGTACCTCGATGAACTCAAGGAAATAGATGAAGAATTCAATACACTCAAGAAGGAGATAGACTAGACCCCATTATGTATTAGAATAAAGAAACCATGCTGATGTATTGACCTATCAAATTGTGGTATGGCAGTACTATCATATTGTTTTCCCCATATCCTGGGCATACTTTTGATCCAAAGACGACTAGTTGTTTTTCTCAAAAATTTGTGAGCTTTATTCTGTGTGTTTGATTGTTAAATTGCTTGTATGGGTAGGAATATTTCCCTTAGAATCTGTCTATCTTATACTTATCTATTCCAAAACCCACAGATGTCTCCCCATAGTGCACCTGAAGACAATAACAACACCAGCACCAACAACGTTGAAACAATGTTGCAGAAGATGATGGCAACACAAGCCCAGCTGATGACCATGATGATCCAGATCAAAGCAAATCAAAGTGAACCACCACCACCCCTAACCCATACGGATAGACTTGTCAAATTTTTAAGTCTTGAACCCAACACGTTCCACCCTACAAATGATCCAATTATGGCAACCGACTGGCTACGATCAATAGAGAAGGATCTGATACTTTGTGAGTGCACCGACACAGAGAAAGTGAGTCTTGCATCTTATTTCTTGGAAGGACTTGCGGCTAAATGGTGGAGAACTTATCATAGCACTCACACATGTGATACTTTAACTTGGAAAGAGTTCAAGGAAGGGTTTTGTAGTGTTTACAGTTCCCCTGACATGTGGAACATGAAGCAAGAAGAGTTCCTGAACCTGAGGCAAGGGGACAGGACGCTTAAGGAGTATAGAGATGATTTCTATGCACTGTCTCGTTATGCCCCTGAAGGCATAATTATCGAGGAAGAGAGGGAGGAAAGTTTTCTCAAGAGACTATGTGATGAGATGAAAGTCCCTTTCACAGTCACACACGCTTGGGAGTATCAGGCCTTACTGGACCAAGCACTCATACTGGAGGATGATATCAGGAAGACTGGAAATCTGAAGAGAAAGCTAAGTATCAACAAACATCATTCTGAGCCTTCATTCAAAAGACACCATACTCCTGAGGTGAACCATAGCCACAAACAGGGGAGTCACCATAATGAAGGGGATCACCTCAAACAACGTGACCGCAATGGTGGATCCAAAGGAAGCAATGGATACCACAAAAAGAATATCAGTCATATCACTTGCTACACCTGTAAGAAGCAAGGACATTACTATACTGAGTGCCTAGACCAGAAGCCCCAGAACAACCCCCACCAGAAAGACATCAGCAAAGTGATGTGCTTCAAATGCAAGAACATGGGTCATTACGCCAATAAATGTCCAGCTAAGATGAACACCGAAGAAATTGCTAAGACAAAGCCTTTTGGTAAAGGATATATGAACCACACCAATGTGGAAGAAGTGATTGATGAACCTAGCTTGGAGAATGGTACGTTATCAATCAAGTTTACAGTTTGAAGTTTGACTGCCAACACATTTTTTTTCTTTTAAGGGTGGTAGCCCACCGAGTTATCCCAGTCACAACCTTTTGCTAGCCTTCCCGAATCTCGGGACGAGATTCCTTTTAAGGGTGGTAGTCTGTAACATCCCTAGTTTTCAAAAAGTTGAAAAATCAGAAAAATTTAAAACTTTTTAAAACTATTATGTATTTTGCTTTGAAAAGAAAATTCATGCATACATACATCATCATATAGCATTGTTTGCATTTGGATATTTTAAAAGTGAGAATAATAATTCCACTTGAAAACATATTTAACAAAATATATTAGTAGAGCAAAGAATGCTCCAAGTTCTCTTTTGACTTTTATGAATGTGTTGTTCTACTGGAATCGTTTGTGAAATCGTTTGAATCTGTTGCAATATAAATAATTGCAAATGTTTTATATTGTGGTATTTAAGATCTACTTAAGCCACATTTGTTTACTTTAAAACCTAATTTAAACTTTGACATTAAGTGGCATATTGTTTATTAAAATCCTAGTTTGGAAATCAAAATGATTCCTATTTTGAAAAGTGTGTTTGGTTGTGAATAGTTTGTAAGTTTTGAGAATTATTCTATGACTTACCTATTCTCTATTTTCAAGTTTTATAGTTTTACTTTTGAAAGAAAATATTATTTGGATTTTAAAATGAGTTTTGAAATCATTTTGATTTATCAAACCCCTTTTAAACTATTTGAGTTTTATACAAAATTATGTTATTGAGTGATATTAATCATCTTACTCATATTCTGCTTTTGGTTTAAATTATATTTCAAAAGGAATTTATAAAACCCTATTGTTTTCAAATGACATTAATATGTCCAAAATTAATTTAAACACTTTTCAAAAATTTAGTTGACACAATGTTTTGGGAATTGCTGTTGGAAAGTTTCAAAACAAAGGGTTTGATTTTACCAAATTATAGGAATTGGTTTCAATCCAAAAGGATTCATATGTCAAAAGTTATGGATTTTGGAAAATTTTCAGAAAAGGAAAAGGAAAAGGTTTTGAACAAAAAAAAACGTTGCCTACGCCTACTGGGCTTAGCCACTAATCTCTTCCCTCTCGCACGCGCAACAGCCCAACACCGGCCCACGGCCCAGCCCAGCTTTTCCTTTCTGTCATTGACATGTGGGATCCAGCCGTGACGCAAGCACTGACGTCATCGTCGCCTTCTTCGTGTTGAACACGAACTCACCGAAACCCTAACCGAATTCTTTCCTAAATTCGCACGATTTTGTTGAGATTCTTCCGGGTATGTTGGCCCCATATAAACCCCACGTCCGCCGCACCAAATGCCCCCAACAAATTCCATCTACGAGCCGCCAGGCTGCTCGTACGCAAGCTCGCCGCGTCGTCTTTTGCCGCCGCCGTTCATCGCCTATTCCGGTGAGCTTCACCCTCCCTAGCTCTTCCCGCCCCTCCCTCTCGCTTCGCCTCTACCGTGCGCACCCCCTGACACATCGCCGTATTTTCTCGCGCAGCAGATTGAGCAAATCGAGCTCGACCCGAAGCTCCAGCCGCCACACCAACTTCGGCGATCGAACGAGGAAGGAGGAGGAAGCCCGCGACCACGCCATCAACGCATCGACTCCGCCTCGTCGCCCCGAACGCCGCGGTACGCTCCACGAACCGTAGTTAGGCCTAGATTAGATTCCGGCGAAACTCCGGCCATGGCGCCACCGCAGAAACTAGCACGCCGACGAAACTCCGGCCGGTGCGCCGCCCGATTATGGTTCATTAGCTGTAGACCGTTGGATCTGTGATGTACGGTGTAGATTAGATCTACTCAGCGAAGAGGTACCAGCCAATCAGAGGAGGCCACGTCTGCAAGTTGTCCACGAAGCCCGCGTCCGCAACCGTCCGCGTCTGCGCCGCACCCGTCCGCGTCCGCATCGCCCGCATCCACCCGCGAAGACGACGCGCACCAATCAGAAGACGACACGTCGACGGAGGACTCCAGCGCGAGGATCTTTTTAGTTTTCTTTACGTTCTAGCCCCTGCGCATCACAGATTAGTCCCTGCGATTAAATCTATCATTAATTTTTATCCCTTTATCAGAAAATTATGAAATTTATATTTTTGGAAAGCTAATAATGTGTAGAAACTTTCTATATGCTTAATTTGAGGTTTGGACGAAATTAATTTAGATAAATTTTAAAAATGGTTTAATTGATATTTTGGCTATAATTTAATTATAAAAAATTGATAATTGAGCAAAATATTTTGCTATATTTTTGTTTGTATAAGTAATGGCCGTAGCATTGCTCTGTATTTTTGTAGAAGTGTTTTTCTATGTTTTTTCTTGAATTTTGTTTTTATTGCTTTTAGGTGTTATTTTAATAAGTAAATTATATTAAAATTGCTCTCCACATTATTTTCGAATAGAAAATTTAGCTAAGTAATTATGAACATGTTAGATGCAGAATAACTTAGGAATATTTCACCTCACCCAACAAAGTATTTTTCTTCCTTAGAAAATATTTGATAATTATTTTGACAACACTATTTCCTTAGAAAATTTCAACATCTTAAAAGTGTTAAATCTTTTCCTTAGAAAAATTTAGCATCTTGAAAACTTAGTGGTTTTAGAATATTTTCCTAAGTGTTATTTTTGACAAGTGTTTGTCCTTAGAAATTTTATCAACTATGGTTTTAAAAGTATTTTTCCTTAGAAAAATACCAACACCTTATTTTATGAACTCTTACTTAGAAATTATTTTGACTTATTGTTTGACCTCTTTGGTCCTTATTTATTTTTGGAACATCTTGTTTGCTCGCATTTCCTTAGAGCATTTTCATAGGCATGGCATGCATGTTAAGTCCTTAGTATTATGTTGAACTTTATACATGATATTTCTCCTTAGAAATTTTGAGGATGAATGCTAGCTCTTTTGACCCCTCTAGTTAAAACCACTAAGTTAGAAATTAGTGAAAACAATCAAGAATCAAAGAAGGAATTAGCCAAGAAGACAAGACTCAGGAACATCTCCAAGAAGAAAAGTACTTAGAAGAAATCAGGAGAAAGTTCATGAAGACCAACCAGCTACATTTTCTAAGTCTTTCTCCCCTTTCTCTCTTTCTTACCTCTTCTCCTAAACTTCATGGTGGCTAAGTTATATTCAAGATCAATCTTCTGCCAACATCATCAAGTCTTCAGAATCAACAAGTCCACAAGAGCAATGAAGTCATCGCATCCAGTAAAACTACAAGGAAACAAGGAGAAGAATTTTTGAAGACCAACTACTTCTTTTTATCTTCTTTCCTTCTATTATTGTCTCACTCTGGACATAGACCAAGTTCTTTGTGTTATGATTAAGTCCCTAGAGTGCTAATTGAATATCATTAAAGATCAACGAAGCTACAAAGGAGTTGAAGGTTATTTGAAGACCAAAATTATGAAGACTTAGAGTAGCCTTACAACCTTTCAAGTTGTTGTTTTAGCATTGTTATGTCTACCCAACCTTTACCTTGCCTTAGCCTTTTTGGAATAAGTGTTTTATGTCTTATCCTTATTGTGTTCTGTATGTCATTCACATCATAATTCCTTGTATCATTCTGCATCTCATGCATGTCATATTTTCTTAAGTGTTGTTTGGCTGCATATTTATTATGAATTGTTTGACTTGTTAGAAATTTCGGAGAGAGGCGAAGATTGTTGCAACTGCTACTACCGCACTCCCTGTTGCCAAGGCAAGTGGCACACCCCCATAAATTTCCTAACTATTTTCACTATGCATGACTTAGAATATTTCTTTATATGCATGTGTTGGATAGTATTGCTATGCTAAACCTACTATCTCTTTTACACTAGTTGTGTCTAGAATCCTATTGATAACTTAGTAGAATTATTGATGCTATGCAAATTTGTTTTATTCAAAGCTTAAATTCTACTAAGTTAATTTATCACCTGGGTGGATTTGGGCTTGCAAGGATGACGAGAGTTGAGTGTTGTCCCGAAGGGGATATTCACTTGTGGTTTGCCACCAAGGATTAAAGGGACCAATGTTTCTCTAAGTGAAGTTGCTTACCGTGCAGCCATTAGTCAAATGGGCTCTGGCTAGATGGATTAAGTTGCGTGGACTCCTCCTGGCTTGACAAGCAGATGTAGAGGATGTAGGAGGGAACGGGTCAAGCCGGTATGGGATGGGGAATATGCTTCTGAAAAGTCTCGTCTCAACTCTCTCCTTTTCCTTAGCACAAATTGAGTGCTTGAGGATAGTTTGGGTTTGTTGGGTCTAATGGTGAAAGTGCACAACCTCTGCAGAGTTAAAACTAAGTACTTAGCCGTGTCCCCGGTTACGGACAATTGAAGCAGCTGATCAAGGATGGCAACGGAGGCTCCCAATATCTTATTTCTCTAAGTAAAACTTGATGGGTGAACAAGGGTAGACGAGACTATGGATTTCATGCCATATTGTCTCAAACATTTGAAGAAAATGTTTTACAAAGTGTTAGGCAAAATTGGCTTTCATGCAAAACAGCCTTGAACTCCACCAGCCAAATATGCATATAGGCTATAGAGTTATTCCATTAAGTGTCCACATAGTGTCACTTGCTAGATCCATTTTTAATGGTATCTGACCCACTCTGTTGCAAATTTTTATTTGTTGCAGATTGTTCTGATGACGAGTGAGTTTTCGTTAAGGTTTCGAGTCTGCAACCAACATGTTTTTCGCCTGTGGCACATGCTAAGGATGAGGACTCCATGAAGATTATTATTTCCGCTGCTTTACTCTATCAAGCTAGCTTTATGCTATGCAAGTTGTAATTATTTTTCCAAGTCGGGATCATTCGTGTAATAATTGATACAATGTTGTGATATTCATCTTAAACTGTGTGTGCAAATGAAACGATCCAGTGGTTTGCACTATACACAGGTACCTTGCCATTTTCTAAGTGCAGGTACGCTACAGATAAGGGGAAAAATAAATCCAGACTGCAGGCCAGATTGTATGTAGTAGTGAACTGAAATTTGTCAACACGAGTTAGAGAAATATATCCATGTTATAAGAAAAGGTAAACTCTGGATACAGATATAAAGTGCAACAAAAGGTTACGATGCAGATAAGCTAGATTGTATATGCATCAGTACGACTTGAATACCAAGAGAGATTGAAAAAATGAGACAAATATATGGTTTTACGGTCATAAAGTTTAGATGCATAGTTTTAGAAATTTATAGATGAATCTGAACACATTGGTGTATGTGGAAAATTATACCTCTGTTGGAATCGTATTTTTTGCATTCTAGAGCCTGAAAATAAGAGAACTCAATGAAGATGACAACAACATTTTACCTTGGTGCTAGTTCGCTGAAGATTATCATGTTCAAAATACAGACCTAATCAAGTCAAAAATAAGAAATACTCCCTCCGTTCACAAAAGGATGTCTCAACTTTTGTCTAAGCTAGGACAAAATCCAGACATCCTTTTGTGAACGGAGGGAGTAGAACACTTCTATAGGAATACTTTACTTGCCTTTTCTCAGATATTGGTGGCTGTCAAAGAAACAAGCACCCGCTGAGATAAAAGAGAATACTTCGCAGGACACATTGGTGCCAGCCAAGTTTGCCGCCATCTTCGGCAACGCCAGTGCGGTTGCCGCTGCATCCTCGAGAAAATCCCCTCTGAGGCAGAGGCGCACTTCAGCTGACGGACTCACATTCCTCTGCATGGCGAGCGACACATTCAGACGTCAATTTCCCCTTTGTGCCTCTCTTCCGTCTTTTTCGGTTACTCTGTAGTTATTATCTTCTCCTCTCGGTAGGAGGGATGTGCTCCCCAAACATGACATGATCTCAGATGTTGGGTTAGAATTTTATACTCAGTTTCTAATAACCTGGTATACTCAACAACAACTATAATTGATGGTTCTGTGGGATGCCATTGCATGTTTGTTAGTTCATATTTATCATTAAATAATATCTACAATTTAAAAGAATGAACCTGGCATAGTTCTACTTCTACCAATGGCAAACCGCATAAACAAACATATACTATGAAGGAAATATACGAGGTAATATAATAACTCACCTGGCCGGCAGCCATTGCAAATACTGAGATGAACACACTCCAAGATTTAACCGGATGAAAACACCTGAACCAAGATGAACACAACTTTCATATCAGATGACAATTAATATGTGAAAAATGGGGTTTTCGCAGGAGAGAGAATCAAGGTAGCAGAAAAACATGGAAGTTGTTCTCGAGCAAAAGTAGTATGGAGACAATTTGAGGCAACAGATTATATAGGGATTATATAGGGCAGCAGAGACATGTCTATAGTAACGTACCGTCACCAGTAGCCGCCGACGATCTGCGCATGATGGCTACCATTAGTGTTTTGCAGAAACTGTAAATTAACTCGGCCATCAAGATCCACGAGTATCAATGATCAGCCTGAGATGAATGCGCCCCTCTATGTACCGACACAAGACCATGAGAGCCGACGGGAGGTCGAGCGCCCGGGTGCTTCGCCTGGTGCTGCCGCTCGACGCTTCGCATTGGCATCCTCTGGTTTTTCCCCATCGATCTGAATCGGGGGGCGGTCGAGATTGTTAACCTCCCGTATGTTGTTTTTTTCTATCGATCTGACTTTTTTTTTTTTGAGAAGTATCGATCTGACTTCTGAGTCGGCACCCACTCGTTGATTTCAGCTCGGCCCAGTAACTAAATAGGCGGACTTTAGTGCATTTTCCGGCCCAATTCAGAAGAGTAGCCCAATTTGATGCCCAGAAAAGCTTCCCTTAGGGACAGCTGGGCCATGCGGGAGTCACTGAAAATCGACGGTCAGAAATGTAGGAGTGGCGAGATCTAACGGCCGAAAATGCCCAGCTCGGGAGGGATCGTGAGAGAGCTCCTGTCTGTGTTGGTTATAATATTTATTACAATACACATCTCCACTTTCTCGCCCGATATTTCTGGAACCACCTCCATCTACAGTATCCAGAGGCGATCTTAGAGGCGACTCGGGATTTCCCGGCGGCCGCCGGCGTATCCGTGGGATTCCTCCCCCTCCGCCGGCCGCTGCGGCGGCGGGAGGGTGGGGAATCCCCGGATCTGCGCTCCGGCGATGTAAATAGAGGGCTTGTGGGCGGCGCTGGCGTGGTGGGGTCGCCGGCGTCGATCTTTTGGTGCGCTGCGGCTTCCCCTCTCCGGCGTCGTCGTCGACGGCGCGGCCAAGTCGCAGGTGAGTCACCCATCTGGCGCTGCTCTCTCCGGCGTCGACGGCAGATTGGTGGTGAGTGTGTGGGAGGCCGGAGGAGGAGGTGCGAGACGGCTGTTGTGGGGGTTTGCGGCGTGCTGGTGGTTGATCTGGCCATCTTCGTTGAGGTGGTGTGGCGTTGGCCCCAGTTCAGGGCCGGAAGGTGCTCGGGCCGCGTCCCCGGCCGATGGTTCATCTCCGTCTGCAGATCCAGCTCGTCGGAGCTGGTGGTTGTTGCGGCCCATCAACGTCTTCGGACAAGGAGCTCTTCCATTCCAGGGATGAGGACTCCGGGCGGTTGCTGCCTTCGTCGTCTCCGGCGGTGGAGGTTGCGCGTGCTGGAGGATCTCGACGGTGAAGACGGCGTGTTGCAGCAGCGGCGATCTTTGTATCCTTCTTTTTGTTTCTTTACTTGTATCCGGCTTTGTAATCCTTCCTTTTACATATGAATACAAGTATGAAAAATCAAAAAAAAAAAGCTAACCCATTACGGCCTCCGGTGGGCATGTCCACGTCGACGTACTATAGCAGTGCTGCAGTAAGCACTTCTACAATACCGTGTGTACTGTAGCATTTTTCCTTTTTCCCCGGAAAAATCCTTTCCCAAAAATCATTTACTACTATATCAAAGCTAACCCATTACGGCCTCCGGTGGGCATGTCCACGATCGACGTACTGTATCAGTGCTGCAGTAAGCACGTCTACAGTACCATGTGTACTGTAGCGTTTTTCCTTTTTTCCCGGAAAAATCCTTTCCCAAAAATCATTTAGACGAAAACATATACATGAAATATATGCGCGCCCACAAGTAGGTTCCATTTCCGTGATCGGTTTTGAGTTTTGTCGATTCTAACTCCTCAATTTTGGATCCAGGTTCACAAAAACATTTGACGCATTTTGTCAAATTCGTCGCACTCAGTCGTCCGTTCGAATTTTCCTTTCACAGGTAGATGTATATCGCCCTACCAAACAATTTCCATGTTCTAACATTTTTATTTCGACGGACATATAGATGTATCACTTTTTTGAAGTAAAGTCCTCCCGTTTTCCAAAAATTATTAATCGGCCCTCCGGAATAAAACATTTTTGTATAAAAGTCCCGCGTCCCTTTTTTTGCAGAAAAGTCCTTGCGCTTTCCAAAAAAATGTGAACCGGGCTCCCGGAATAAAACATTTTCCCAGTAAAGTCCCGCGTTTTCCCAAAATTGCAAATCGGTGCTCCGGTACAGTTGAACAATTTTTTCCCCTCCTAATATATTTGTCCCCTTATAGTTTAAACCTATTTTTTCCCCACACTTATTTTCACAAACATTATCTATTTTTCCGATCATGCGTGAACATTCACTGTCCCTTACAAACATTTTTTTGGCTTCTAATAGATTTCTCTCTGTTTTAATTTTCTCCTATTATTTATTTTTCCACATTTCTACTTACGAACATAACGCACAAATAGCGACTTCAAAATTACTTATTTATTTTTACTCCCTAATTATCCCCTACTATATCATTTTCCCTACTTTTACCTCTCTTACATATTTATTTTTTTACTCTAAGACTGCTCGCTTACTTCCTATTTTCCCATTTTCTCCTACTCTATTTTTTAATTTCTTATTTTATTTCCCTCATAGATTTATTTTTGCAGACTTAAAATTTATTACTCATTTATTTCCAGATCCTGTTATCTTAATTCCCCACTTCTCTATACTCAAATTAGCAATACTTTTTATTTTAACTACTTCTTAACGATCTACATTAATTCCATTTGGATACCTAAATTCACCAAATAAAATAACCTTCCAACACTTACTCCGTACAAAAAAACACTAAATATATTCTACCTTCTCAAATTTTTATTTTTGTTCCTAATGATTTTCTTTTATTTCACTCTATTTAATTCTCTGCTTAAGTAGTGCCTGTTTTGTTTTCACCTTTTATACAATACCTAATCCTATGATGCAAATGATGTTAGAAGAAAACTCCTTTCTGGCGACAATTAGTCTACACATTGGCGCCCAAATGAAGCATCAAATCCAAGGTATTTTTCACAATATCGCTTTTTTGACACCCAGCTTATTTCCATTAATATCCAACCTGTGTTTGCACTCATGTCCAATGGATCACAATATCTTTTGTCCGATCGCGATAAATCTGAAAACTAGATCTTTTGTACAGTCGTTTCGTACTTTTAGCTTCAATTTATTTATATTTTGTCACCACACGGCGCGGCGTGTCGCCGTGCTAATTTTCCTAGTGTCCCTAATAGGTCCATAGTTAAGAGAGACAAAGAAAATAGAAGAATGGCCGTACACGCGACACATCTAATTCGTGGAATCTATACTTCTTATAAAGCAAAACCTCACTAAGTGTAGTTATTATTTTTCTATCTCTACATGCAAGCTATCCACATCACTTGCTCTTTTAGCCAATCAATTGTCCACGTCATCCCACTAACACTCATTCATTATTTTCTATCTCTACATGCAAGCATCCACATCATCTTTTTTAACCCATCAAATTGTCCACATCATTCTTTTTATATTCGAATGATAAGATCACACCATGCCACTATGTAGTTACACAAGTAAATCATGTGCAATTAAAACACCGGAATTAGTTTCCCCCGTGAACTTTTTGCCAGTTATTTTCCATGATAAAACTCATAAAACTATTATACAAAATTATGGGCTCTTCTATATGTATTCACCAAAAAGATTCTAAAAATATTATGCGGAAATGTGCATGTCATCTTCATGCAAGCCATCCACAATATCCATTTCTTCAAACCATTAATATAATCTTATCTATAGCAATCAGATATACCCCTAAATCATAACAATCTTTAAATTATGAACCACACATACATTCGATGTCTAATTTTTTTAACTGTTTTATTAAAAAAAAAAAAGACCCGCTGCAACGCGCGGGGTGTCGTTATAGTAGATAAGAAGAGTCAAATCTTTGGTTGGAACCTAGCCGGGCCCACTTGTGACCTGGCCCGGCCAACAAGTGTCCGTCGCACAAAATACTCCTGTTCCTGTCCCGTGCGGCAGTTTCCCCAATCTCCCCGCAGAACCAGTCCCTCCACTCCCCGGTCGCCGTCCGTCGTCCGCCGTCGCCATCACCGCGCCTCCACAAGACACCCATCCCACCCGAAAATGGAGCCCTTCCCCGCAGCCGCTTCTCCCCATGGCACCGTCGTCGTCGCCGACCGACGCCGCCGCTGCTGATCCCGACCCGACCAACACCCACATCCCCGCCCCCATCGCCCTCTCGAGCCCGCGGTCCCACCTGCACCACCTGCTCGATCGCCGCGACACGCCGCGCGGAACCGCCTGGGAGCCCGCGATGGACGGGGCGGCGGCGGAGGCGGTGGCCAAGTCCGAGGCGAAGCTGGTGGCCGGCGAGGCAGAGTACGTACGTTCCGCACGTATCCGACTACCTCCCCGATCTCCCGGTGAGTGCCAGCCCCGGCCGACCAGTGCGGAGTGTGTGTACCCTGCTTGTGCGTGGACCGATTAGGGGATCGCTTGCCGCTGCGCTAGATTGCTGTGTGATTGGCTGTGGGATCAATGTGGCCACGTGGGAGAACGTGGAATCTGATCAAGATTCCGCGTGATCCAAATCGGTTGCTAGCTTCCGTTATTAAATACTGCTACCATGTACTTACTACCTTTTGTTCATTAGTTATATATATGCGTCATGGCATGGACACTTTTAGGGATTGGAACAATGATGATGGCCCTTTTCAGTTTTAGGTGGTCATCGAACTTATTTTTCCTGCGTGATGAGCTTTTAGGTCTCTTTAATTTTTCTTTGAGGGGAGGTCTCCTGTTGTTATTCGCAAGGGAAAGGGGAATAATGTTGAATCGACTGCTCTTATTTTTGTGACCACATGGTGACCATTTTCTTGTTTGACTGTGACAGACCTACCCAAATCCACTGCAAGATAACCCAGCTTACTCGGTTGTCAAGTAAGACTGAACTTCCTAACTGGTTTTGCTCTTCGTTTTCATTTGCATATCGTTATTGACTGGAAATTAAAATATTTTGTGTTTTCAGGCAATACTTCGTTGACCCAGATGACACAGTCTGCCAGAAGGTGAATTCTTGAGATACATGTCTTTATATCGTGTTTCCTTCCTGCCAATAAAATGACAAGTACTGAAGTTTATAGAGTCATGACTTTCATTCAGTGACTTCTGTTGTTCAATGCAGATTGTTGTACACAAGGGTGGCCCAAGAGGAAACCACTTCCGTCATGCTGGACCTCGCCAAAGGGTATGTCACGCATGTTTATGCTGGCATAACGACTACAAACAGAAGTGGCTTTCTCTAACCTCGTTTTTTTGTCCCCATCAGGTCTATTTTGAACCTGAGGAAGTTCATGCATGCATTGTCACGTGCGGAGGACTGTGCCCTGGTCTTAACACCGTTATTAGGGAAATTGTATGTGGCTTATCTGACATGTATGGTGTCACCAAGATCCTTGGAATTCAGGTAAGTCACTACTCAATAGATTGCACCACAAAGGCCACGCTAATTACCCAGAGGATATTCATTGTAGGTATCCTGGAATTAACTGGTGCATGCTTTCATTGTTTCTGTTACAACTATCCAGTCATATCAACCTGATAATCAGGAAGATGCACCATGCCAGTTCGGGGATTCAACATTATTTTAACGAAACATTATCACAATTGTCACCCTGGTTAAGTGCGATAAATCTGTAGAAACTTCTTTTCACTTCGAAACTATTGGGCAACAAGTTTGATATGTGGCAGTAGGCAAGAACAAAGGCCTCATAAGAAACCGAGATTAGCTATAATATTGGTGCTCTCACTTCTGATATTATGATTTTCTTCTGTAGGGTGGGTATCGAGGTTTCTATGCTCAGAACACTATCGATTTGACTCCAAAGAGTGTAAATGATATTCACAAAAGAGGTGGAACTATTCTCGGCTCGTCACGAGGAGGCCATGACACCATGAAGATCGTTGACAGCATTCAGTACCGTGGTATAAATCAGGTGAAGTAAATACCACTATTTCTACCATTTTTCCTTCTCCGTCTCCTTGGACCACTTTGTTATACCCTTAGCATCATTAAAGTTTTGCCAAGAGTAGACATTAAAGTTGCGTGTTGGTTCCACTCATTTGCTTTTTTGTCCAGGTCTATGTTATTGGTGGCGATGGCAGTCAAAGGGGTGCAGGAGTAATTTTTGAAGTAAGCACAGTTGTAAATCAGCCAAGAGTGCTTTTTTCGCTGATTGATAATAGATCTTACTGTCAACATTTGACTTATTTATAATATCCCTTACAACTTATTATTTGAATTAAAATGGTATATTAATATTGAATCTACTTACTGTTTTTCTACAAAGATTGCTGAAACATGTCTGTAAGCATGCTGTGTACCGGAATCTTAATGCAGGAGGTTAGAAGACGTGGTCTCAAAGTTGCTGTTGCTGGCATTCCTAAGACTATTGATAACGACATCCCAGTAAGACACTGTTCCATGTAATAGTAATATTATGGTGAAATCACATACTTCATGTGTAGCCCTGACTCCACTGCTGCCTTGTTTCAGGTAATTGATAAGTCATTTGGTTTCGACAGTGCAGTCGAGGAGGCTCAACGTGCAATAAACGCGGCTCATGTGGAAGCTGGAAGTGCTGAGAATGGTATTGGACTGGTAAAGCTAATGGGTCGATACAGTGGTAAGTTTATAATAATTTACTGTATACTTTGACACAGTATGGCATGGTATAATTGCGTTCTTTCATACATTTAGCTGAAAAAGGTGCATCTTTAAAGAAAATTCTGAAAGGAGCATCTTTAACGAAATTCCGGTGCTACCATTGGAACTGTTGGATAATTTGCTGTTATACACTGTTTCCTGTTAAGTTCTGCTACTACTTATTGCTCTTAACAGTGTTATCTAGTGCTGTTCAGGAAACATCAAACCAAACCTTTTCAGTTATTATGAAATGAGATTTTAAATGCATGTCTTTTGCTGCTACAACTAATTGTGCATGTCACTTTTCATGCTTTTGCAAGTTAAACATATCTCAATAGCTGAAATATTGTGAACTTATTGGGTTCTGGGGGTTTCACATTCTTTTGGATAGCATTTGGCGTGTTCCCTTGTTTGTGAATGCAGCACGTTAACCCAACTAAACATGACTATGTTCTGTAGCGACTTTGAGAGTATTAATGTTAATTTGTCGGTTTACTCATTCTTCTGTACCGCTTTTAATTCAGTTCTACTTTTATTGATGCAGGTTTCATTGCACATTATGCCACCCTAGCTAGCAGAGATGTGGTATGTTAACATCTTCAGCAGTGGAAAACATTGAAGTGTACCTTTACACTCAAGATAGGACTTAATTGATGTCCACTGAACTAACAAACATTGCCCATGTATCAGGATTGTTGCTTGATTCCGGAGTCACCTTTCTATCTGGAAGGTGAAGGTGGACTCTACAAATACATAGAAAAGCGGCTGAAGGAGAATGGCCATATGGTTATTGTTGTTGCTGAGGGTGCAGGACAGAAACTTATTGCCGAAAACATGAAGGCAATGGGGCAAGATGCTTCTGGCAATGCATTGCTTCTCGATGTTGGTCTTTGGTTATCTCAGAAGATAAATGTGAGACTCTTGGAAATTCTGTTTGCATCGTGAATTTGTCTACTTTGCTGGGTTCGACATATTACTTGTTTTAGCTCCTTTGTACTATATGCATTGTTACATGTCTCAGCTAAATCTGTTTATGTAAGTGTTATCTTAATCAATGTTCTATTTTTATTTTGTGAATTCAGGAGCATTTCAAGAAAAACAAGACAACCGTAAATCTGAAGTACATAGGTCAGTGGTTTCTTGTTTCTCCAACTTGCTTGTTCTGACAATAAGCCAGTTACTAATTTCAGGAGGCAGTAACTAATTATAGACACCATGCTTCTGTTGCAGATCCTACATACATGATACGCGCCATCCCTAGCAATGCATCTGATAATGTCTACTGCACACTGTTGGCTCACAGTGTGGTCCATGGAGCCATGGCTGGATACACTGGTTTCGTTGTTGGCCAAGTAAATGGTCGGCATTGCTATATTCCCTTCTATGTAAGTATTGCATCCAGCATCACAATGTAAGGTTTAACGCTGGCATAACCAGTGCCTTCTGTAACTGATTACTTCATTCGCCTACTGCAGAGGATCACAGAGAAGCAGAATAAAGTCAACATAACTGATAGGATGTGGGCAAGGCTCCTCTCCTCCACCAACCAGCCGAGTTTCCTCAGCAAGCAGGATGTCGACGATGCCAAGGTTGAAGACGAGATAGCAGCCAAGCTTTTGGATGGCTCGCCTTCGAACCCCAAGGCTTGAGATAAAGCCTGCATCCTCCAACTCTAATGGTGTGAAGTGAGGTCACCACGGCTACTGATAGCTATGTGCAGATGGTTTAGTACTCACTGGCAGTATTTGTTAGTCATGCTTTAGTTTTTCCACTCCAAATTCGGTGCTAAATAAGTATTGTCTTTAGCACAGTTGGCTGTCAAAACCAGTCAAAACTTTAGACTGTTTCAGATATTCATTTTTTGTGAATGAAAACAAGGCATTGATTATGTTTCATCTGCTGCCAGATTTTGTTCATGCAAGTAACATGATAGTAATACTTTTAGTTGTCTTACCGCATCACAAATACCGCTGTTAACCATCTACTCCGTATTAATTTGTTCTACAGAACATGATCAAAATTCCCTTGAATATGCGACAAACCAGACGGCCATTGAACGTGAAGTCGTGAACGTAGGGATTGCACATTTTCAAACCGTTTTATTGCAATTTTTAAACCAAACGATAGACTGCATTGATTAGAGCAATGCATTTTTTTTTTTAGAAGAAGAGCAGTGCAAAGAGTTGCTGGTTGTCTGATTAAAGATACGGCCCAACGCTAAGCTGGGCCGAAACTCACTTCCGTGTAGTGCACAGGAATAAATGTGAGCAGACAAGCGGCCCACCAGTGCGCAGCTGCCCGTCCAGCAGATGAGTTGGTCGTCTGAGATTAGTCCCACCTCGGTAGCGGAGGGAAGTTGCAGGGAGGGAGCGAGCTATAAGTAGAGGTGGTGTGCGGACGTTAGAAGGCATCTTTGCGCTTGGGGCAATGACGCAGCTAGTGAGGTTATACCGAGGCGCGTCAATTGCTGGTTGAAAACTATTTCCAAACCCCCTCTTTGGCCCTCACGGGTCACTGAGAATTTCTGGAAGGGCTCCCTCTCCTTCGGGAGATGGCCAAGCCCTACAAATTCAAATCCAAAAGTTTCAGTCTGAAATTTGATTACTGACACTGCAGCAAAAGGGTATTTTTTAAACAATTTTTTGTATAAGTTAAAATAACAATATCCGTTAAATTCATATTTTTGAAACTCATATTTTGTTTTGTTTTTTAACCAGTGCTCGTGTCCTTTGCGATTCCTCCCCACCAAGTGGAGTCGGCCTAGATTGGAAACCAAAGTAATGAATCACAAGTCGGGACTAAAGTTTCCATACGTTTTTGAAAACCACAGTAAGCATCTAAACATGGCAAAGTATTTATATATTTTTAAACCGTGGTATTAGTTGAATACTTCAAAAATACTTGGATGCCAAACAGAGTCTAAATGTATACAATTTCCACTCACTGTGTATTACTCTCTATTTATTTTCTGTTTTTTATTCCAAGGTAGACTGATTGTCTGACCATCCCTTCTGTGGATCCTCGATCAGGCTGTAACTGGGGCGGCTGTCCACGGCGCCGCCAAGCCGTATCCATTTAATCGTGTTCATGGACGCCCACGGATAGAACACGCTAGTTGTTGGGCAGCCACGGGTAACCCTTTACCCAATTAAACCCAATTATCTCTCTAAACAAAACGAAAACAGATGATCCGTTTTTCTTGCTCAGCCATGGGCGCCGCCCAAACCTGTTGATGCCGGCACCGGCAAACAGTTGTGGCCTGGGAAGATCTTCCATGTGGTCATAGCCCGGTGTTGAGCAGCCGTCGCCGACAGGCTGCATCACATTCAGGCGCCCAGCTAAGCTACCTTTGATGGCGGCGGCCGGCTGAAGCTAGAAGCTACGAACGGACCGGCCAGCAGGCTGCCTAGCTCGCTGCCCACCTCTAGCGCACCCGAAGGCGGGAGGGTCAGGCTGAGCGCGCCGCACTGCGGCGGGGCGTCCCGGAGAAGGCGAGGAAACATGGCCCGCGGCGTGCGCGGCAAGGAAGGCCGGGTCGCCGCCGTCGCGGAGGACAGTGCCCAGCGGCGGGGGCGGGACGTGGGCGAGGATCTCCAGGAGCCACCATGAGCACCTAGCCCAGTTTAATTTATCGGGCGTGAGCGGCAAGCCCACGGCAGCCGTGAACGTGCCCACTTACAGGCCTATTCCTCGACAATTTTCATTGGAGGAGTCTTGATCAAAGTAGGCCAGTCGTCAGTTACGTTGCAGTTTCCCAGCAAGATCATGCATCTTGTGATCACTGTGAATGCAACAATGCAATCCATCTGTGTGAAAAATTAAAGACTCCAACAAAAATGCGCGCTCAACCTTGGTGTCCAGCATAAGGGGCCGGCACAAAAAAAGGCTCTCATCGTGACAAGTTGTAGTAAGTTAAATCGGCACATAAACTGGACTACCCGAGATATTGACAAATGGACCTACGCACGCTACAGTCAGCTAGCTAATTGCAAGCAGAGCACCCTGCCAGGATGGGGCTTCATCCTTCTGGCCTGAAGACGGTGTTTATGAACTCCTTCAGGTTGCTGCAGGGCAAGATCTGGATACCAAGATCGAGAGGCTTGAGCAGCTTCTCGGAAGTCTTGGGAACGACACATTTCCTGTATCCCAACTTTGCGATAGCCATCACCCGCTTGTCCATTCTTGGTACCTTAAAGGGGAGATAAAAAGAAACATGAATGCAACATGTTGTAGTTAGAATAGGTCAAAAATCATTTAGCTTCAAAAAATCAGGAAAAAATAATCAAGAAATCTTGACAAAATAAAAAGCTACCTGGAAGCTTGGTGTGTCAAAATCTCTAACAGCACTTTATCGTATCATAATATTATTTTAAAAATATCATAATATTATTTTAAAAATAGAAGAAAAAAATGACAGGTAAGCTGTTTTCTGGGACAGGGCAGTGTGGTGGTTGGAAGACATGGTTAGTAGGTGGGCCCATACATCCCTTGTGAACCTGATGCATGGTTTCGGAAAATTACTTGCGATAGTAATATTTATTGTCTGGGGAGATTGCTTCCATAAAATGGCAAGGTATAATTCCCAAGCACCCTTAGCACATATTAATAGCATAGAAACATCTTAATAGAATATAGGTGATCCTGAAATCCACATCTTCTTTCTTTTCTTCCGAATGCGCATTTCTTTTGTCAAACAAAAGCCCTTCCTGGCCGCAAGTACTAATAAACAATATTTACAGAAAATAAGTGGTCGCACAAAGCAGAAAAAAACATAAACTTACAGTTCTAAGTTCACCGCCAAGGCCAATCTCGCCAATAAATGCAATGTCGTTTGGGATAGGAAATTCCAAGAAACTGCAAAGAGGAGAAGCGGGTTAATGTACCAAACAGATATGAAAATATGTACAAAAAGAAGAACCTCCGCAGCTTTCTTAAACCTGTGCTATCTATCCAAAGTTCATTCAGTACATCTTAATTAGGCTATATAACTAGCGAAAATGCGGAGGAGCACCCGGCGACGACGCCCCCTGGAATCTCACCGTTGCCTTCACAACCAACCAACGCAGATCCCGAGCGTATGCACATCGTATAATACGCTCCCGGCAGCTCGGGCAACAGCGTGGTGACGTCAACCATCAATAAATGACCAGCAGAAGCTCATCCCATGTGAGCAATAAATGATCCGCATGCAGCCTCATTAGCTTAATCAGGAGATTAGTTATATTATATTACATTCACCTACCCATCATTTCAACTCTTATTTTTCAGCTGTTATATCTTTTGAACCGAATTTCTGATTTTTGATTTTTTTATATATTTGAGCTCTTGTTGAGAAGATCTTCCAAACAAGATCAATATTGGATATTTTTAATGCATATTTTCAAAAAAGCTCAAAATTCGACTTTTGAAAATGGTGTTGAAACCACAAATATTATATGCATATTATTATTATTATTATTATTTGTGACATCACAATTTTTTAAAACATTTTCTAAATACTAGGTAAATATTCATATTTTAGAAATGTTAAATTTTTAATATATATTACTATTTTTTCCAAAATTGAAAAAATTCGGATATTTGCAAAATATTATTTTTACAAATGTTTAATTTTTGAAAATCATAGAGAATAAAAATTCAACTGTTTGTGGAGAATAAATAATACTATTTGGAAACATTTATGACATATATTTTGTATATATGTGAAATTTCGGAAATAAATATTTATATTTATTTATTTTTCTTACTTTTTAAAAATGAATATTGAACAGGAATTTGGAAAACATTCAAAAAAAGTTTAAAAAATTGTTTTTTCTAATATATATATTGAATTATTATTTTTGAAAACATTTTAAATTTTTAATAATAAACAAATGGAAAATTTTATGACATATTGTATAGACGTGAAATTTGGAAAACATTAACAATATATATTAAATTTGGGACATTAAAAAATGAATATTTAAAATAACATTATCGATAAACATTTAAAAAATATTAAATTGATAAAGCCGAATTTTGAGCTTTTTTGAAAATATGCATGAAAAATATCCAATATTGATCTTGTTATGAAGATCTTCTCAACGAGATCTCAAATATATAAAAATATCAAAAATCGAAAATTCGGTTCGAAAGATATAACAATTCAAAATAAGACTGAAAAGGATGTGTGGGTGAATAGAATAATATATAACTAATCTATTGATTAAGTTAACGTGAGGCTGCGCATGCACATCATTTATTGTTCACATCCGTCCATTAGACTAATTAACCGCCCACTAGACTGTTAGTGCACATGCATATTTAACCCTCCTATTAAATGCACCCTTATAGATGCTGTTGGATGTTGTATCAATGATGTCAGCGTCCTGTATTTATACGATCGGTAGGTGGGACACGCTTCTTTATTTAGTAATCGCGAAGTCCTAACAGTCATCCAGATTCGCTCCTCGCGTGTCTCCGTGAGCCAAAAGTCCGCGTCGATATAAATAGTCCCCAAAGAAAATCTGCATCATGACCTAACACAGCGGCTATGGGCGGGAGGTTTAGTACCTACACTTACTGAAATAGTATCAAGTAGTTACAAGGTGTAACCTCCCAAACATAAACCACAAAAGAAATTACCTGCTGCAAATTGAAGCTGCTATGGCCAGATCTCCTGCAGTCTCTGTCAACTCGGAAGCCACTAACCACGTTCAGAAAAATAACCTGCAGCGCAAACACAAAATATCTGTACCAGAACCAGAATGTGGGAGCAGAGCTGGCAACCAAACATCTACGATAATACCCACTGTACAAAACATCTAAACGATTGATTTATACTCAAAATACACCCAAACCATGGTACACTACCAAAAGTGTTAGTAAAACTAATCACAGTTAGGCCAGTGCAATCCATGTCATGATAGTCCCTTAATACTACATGTTAGCCATGCCAGCATGTGTCAATGATTCTACACCAGGAGACATATGTGGTTTGGTGGAGCTTGGTGCAAATTGGTTAATTAGGTCTGTTGGCAGGTCAACAAAGCAACTAGCGATCCTACGCATGACACCAGCTTACTGATTGTGTCTCTGAATTAACACTGAAACCTCGTAGTTACTAGAAAGAGCTAGACAAATAGAAGCTTCAGGAGCTTACGTTATCCTGAAGTTTTAGACCTGCTTGTCTCATAAGAACCTGTAGAGTTAAGAAAGAGATCAGTTGGCATTATTTGCAGCTCTAACACTAAAATACTGCATTCGGCGGGCGAGAATGAATTTGCAACACTAATACAGTCCATTCGCCTGGATCTTATATCCATGGGTTTAGTTCAAATATATACATCATAGGCAATGCTTATGTGGGACAGAATGCTTTATTGGTGTGGAAGTATTAGTGATGATTAATTCTTACTGATATTATCACATCAGCTCTGCTTATCGGTATGCCAACAACTTGTCCTCGAGTACGAGAACCAGGAACACACAGTGCCTGAAAAAAGACACAAATTGCATCTTACAGATAAAGACTCGTGATTCTCCAACTGCAGTCTAAAATGTGCAAGAAAAAAGTTTAACTGTGCAAAGAAATGTAAAGTATATTCAAAACAGTGGTAAGGAAAGTTCCACAGGTAATTTATTTTTACATTCCATGGTTTCAAGTCTCAACTAAACTTCACTATCAAGAGTGCCCAAGATTACGAATGATCCTCCACAAAGTCCAACATAGAGTGAAGTTTGTCTTTTTACCAAAACATAGTGGAGCGAAAAAAAAAGGCTATGAAAATAGCGCAGTATCATGCGCCATATTTAAAAGACTGTTACAAGCTTTACAAAAACAAAGAGTCTAGTTCGTAACACATAAAGTTCCGCCCCGCTCGGTAGCTAAAATAGGCTACGTTAGTTATAATATTTCTCCTCAGATTTAGCTCTTTTTTAACTAATCTCATGTTATGCAGGACTTGGGGGGATGCCCGCTTGCAACCCTAGTAATACAGTAATTTCTTAAGTTCACTTACTGAAACTACATTTTTATACAAAAAGAACCTTCAATGCAACAAAATATGGATTTATCGGTAAATGAAAAGTTTCGTTTTGAAAAAAGTAGCTTAATGCAATACTGCTGCTGCCTTTTTTTTAATGCAATACTGCACCAAGAGAACAAAGGAAACAATATTAAGTGGAAGGAAACTAAATTACAGGCTCAAGAATGATTATCATATGTAGACTGTACCTGAACTTCAACAGCGAAGGTCCTGGATCCATCCAAAACAACAGCGACAGCAAGCCCAGCTAGTATTTCAGAATCAGAGGCATGTTCAGTTAAGAACATCTCACTAGGATTCAGAACAGCTTGCAGACCAGATTCTGACATTTCAAATACACCAAGCTGACAAAAAAGGCATGAGTTCCATACATTTTATTTAGGGGCAGTCTGCAGCTGATATGTTATGCAGTGGAACCTAGTTGGTTGAATGGATCTTTGCTAATTCCAGTAGGATGTTGTTACGTCTCACACAATAATGCTTTTAATTAACTCACATACACAAGTCGATAATAGAAGTGCTTTCGTAAAGCCACAACAATGTTGTACAGATCCTTAATAGCTTTAAGAAATCCATTTTAATTTATTATGAACCAAATTCAACATAATATTTAAAGGAAACAGGTAGTCAACTTTTTGTAGATGGCCAGGAAGTTAGGGATTTGAAATTTAATGTTTCTGTAGCATAGGCGGTTTTCAGGGAGAATTTTTCTTAGCAAATCACTGTAGGATCCTTGCCGCAGCAGAAACTAATTTCATGCATTGCGATTCAATCGGATAATTCAAATACCTGGAATGCCACAGTACTATGCCGTACTCTCCCCTGCCATGTGATAATGCAGAAGACAGCACACAATATGTGCCCCAGCCTAAGAAGGGGACCAAGGGAAGCAGATGAAAGGACCGTGACAAGAGAAAAGGGAGGGGAGATGGAGAGCTCAAGGCAGCAGCCAGATTGGTAGGGGAGTAATGTAGAACTAGTGAATATTGGGATTTCATGTAAACAATATTTCATTTTATTTTTCTCGAACACTTATCTAAATGCATGTCATTTGTATTAGAAGAAGAGCAGAAAGATGGCGCGAAATTTACAGCCAACTCAAGCGAAAAAACAAAGAAAGAGGAAGTACAAATGCAAATGGCCAGCGAAAAAGGAAAATCCAAACTGTACACCTAAGCTAAGAGATGTGGAAGGAAGAGAGAGGAGCAATGCCAGCCTAAGAAGGGGACTAGGGGAAGCTGAGAAAAGAACCATGAAGAAACAAGGGGAGGGGAAATGGAGAGCTTAAGACTCCATGCAAATGCTTAATATTTGAATAAGAAAGATCATCAATGGCTAAAAGCCTGAAAACGTTTGTACTTTCCTCCTAGCAACCTTCCACATTGTGTAATATATTATACTATCATCATAAGAAATAAAATCAATTTTGACAGATCCCTGAATATATCTTGTAGGGTTTTCTGAACCAGACTAACCCACTCAGAATCAGGAAGGAACCGTTTACTTATCTTCCACGATATCAAACCGAAGAAGGTCAATGTGAATCTGCTGGATAACAGATAAACTGTTTCTGGGAAGGATATAAGTATTACAAGGGGGAATTCTAAATGAATTAAGCCTTACTTTTCATCTAGAGCCACACCTTTTTTGGCTTAGGGGATTTTCACAGGGAAAATCTCTAATCATGGTATAATCTACTGAACATATAAATTACTGGTCACATGAACTGGAATATCATGTCAGAGGTTTAAAGGCAACAAAGGAAACAATATGTTAGCACTAACAGGACAGGTAAACATGGCATAGATGTTTTTCAAATACTAAAGAAATGCATTGCAATTGACAGGACCATAGGGTTATGTGTATACCTCATCTGTTGAACCAAAACGATTCTTCACTGACCGTAACAGTCGATGAGATAAGCATCTCTCTCCCTGAAAGAAGAACACCAAGCTTGTCACGTTTGCAACATATAATATTTAGAATTGCATAAAAGAGTGAAGTTGCACAGTTTCAGAAATTTACATGTTTTTTTACCTTAGTGGTAAACAATGGTATTAAATTTCTGAAAAGGCTATATGACCTGGAACATTCTATGAAGGCAATGACAAAAGATGAAGAATCTTGATGTTTTTTGTTAGTGAAACGGCATCACATAGAAGATGATCCCAAGAATAGGAGACACCGTTTTAATGTGGAAAACCCTTGCACGGACAAACCACGATCGCACAAAGGGGGAAGACAATATATCAGGAGACTACAAGTAGGGATGTTACAACGGCTCTCTGTCATCTCTACTTTCATCTCCCACGGTTTACAGGGAGGGGGTGGGGGGCCAAAAGGCAACTTCATGGCTCACATAGCAGCACAACTGCTAGTGCAAAAGGAAAACAACTTCAGATCGCGGCTCGGTACATAAATTTTATGAAGGAATACAAAGTGGTGTACTGGTGTTTCGAAAATTAGGTCTAAGCTAATATTTTCCAATTCAGAAAGAGTCTGTAACAGTGAAGAATTTTAAGCCATTGCAGAGGATCCCTATCTCTTACACGCATATAGAAGACCCAAGGTTGTAGAAGACCGAGTTGTGTTCCAGTGATAACTAGAACGGAAGTTAGATTTTGTGATATGCCGTGCTAGGTCAACTCTAAAAAATTGGAGGAAAACTCCTGTTGGTATGTGGTCAGTTCAGCCAAGTCATGATTTTTTTAAGAAAAAATCGTCAAATCTTCCTCGTGTTTGTAATGAGGACAGATGCAGTTTTCTTGTAGACAGTTACAAACCTGTTAGGCTGTTACTGTGTTTAGTTTACAAAAAAATTGTGCAATCGAAGATCCTTTACAAAAAACAATTATGTTTATAACATTCCCAAGCATTCATCACATAAAAAAAGGAACCACTACAAGGAAGCAGTAAAAGTCTGGTGCATGCACATGTATAATCTATAAAGTTATGCTAAATTCTAACACGGAAGTCCAGTATACCACTTTATACAAGCAAAACATGTACTATGAAGCAGTATTTTACTAACCTCCATATATAAAACAACATCCACTATGTGCTCTAGAATACGAGGGCCAGCAATATCCCCAGTTTTTGTGACATGTCCAATCTAGAGAAAGAGAGAAAACATAATCAAGGAAACATAACTGCCCATATGTGCAGGACATAAGATGAACTTCTCGCAGTGTATAACTTACCAAGAAAACAGGGATATTTGTCATTTTCGCAAAACTTAACAAGGCAGATGTGCATTCCTTGACCTATGCTCGGCACAAGAATAGGACATATTTTCAGCACGAAGATACGAAAATGAGCATTGTAAGAATAATCACATTATGTTCAGTATCAGAACTTACGTTAATATTTTATGTGCAATCTTCACCAAATTAAATTGTTACCAGATACAATACTAGAATTCACAGAAGTAGTCAAGTTCTCCAGGATAAGCTACCTTGATATGTATTCATGATGTTTTTTTTTACAACAATATTTATTCATGATGTTAGTTTAGTTGAGCGGGACACTTGGAGAGTTAACATAATAGGAAATACTAATATAAATGGCACCAGCATGAACCCATGCTTTATATAATTTAGTAAGAAACATGCAAAGCATGACTCAACACAATCCGGAAAGTATCAGCGGAAAAACCTGCACTTGATTCCCAGCACTTCCAGCAAACGCTCTTAGATAGACTGTCTGAATTGAATCAACGATAAGAGCCCTTGGAGATAATGGCTGGATTTTGTCCAATATATCCTGTGGAACCAGAAGTGAGAGAACATGAATAGTTTATCAGTTATGATTTGTCTGCTATAATTCTCTCAAGAGGGCCGGCAAGATAAAAGTTCTTTGATTTGGTTGGTTAGCTGGCAAAATATTCTCAGATCTTAAATACTCCCTCCGGTCCGGAAAAACTATCGCACCTACAGCTACAATTTTGTGCTTTGTAAGTTCAGCTCTTACCACACTTAATATGGACTGGAGGGGGTATGAAAAATCTTATTTGCAACTAGTAGTGTTGCCTCTATTATGATTTTAGGTAGTTATAACTTCATCAACTATGAAAGCCTAGCTTTAGAATACCGGCATAATGCCAGCGCTACAAGAAAGCCAACATTGTCAGGCTCTATTTAAATAAATGGTCCTTAAGTGGTTTATTGCTGCCTGGTGAAAATTTGGACTGCCCATAAAGAATTTCAGAGTATTTGATCATAAAAACTTTCAGCTCTATGAGTAACTGGGTGTGGAGTAAAATTAAGTACCTAATCTATCAGTACTCAGAAGCCATACTAGGAGGTATGGAAAGAAGCTCTGACAAGAACAAGGAAGGTCCACCACTCTTTAGCACTCGAGAACATATGTATTCAATCGCACTTGGCCCATTTAATAAAATTAAAGGTTTTCAGTTCTCCAAATTCCAACAGTACAGCTGACGTAGTATGTTTATGTTTCCTCAAAAGAAAGGTCGAGAACCTAAGGAAATGAGAGTAAAAATGATGCCAACAAAATAATGTTACCTCAATATCTGTACTAGAGTATAAGTACAAATCTCTAGACCTGATACTCATCCGGTCAGCCCTATTTGCAATTTGCTCGATGCTCTGCGGAGGGAATTACAACTTGTCATTTAATAATGCTCCAGAAAATAACAAAAAAAATGAAAATATGAAAGATAGAAGGATATCATATGAGTGTTATATGGATTAGTCCATGGGAGATTTTGTCAAGAAGAACACAAAGAAGTTAAGAAGGTGCAAATGATGGAAAATTGGACAAGGCTATAAACAAACCTCCTCACCGGACACGTATACAACAGGAGAAGATCCTTGGTCCCCAGAACCATCAGATACAATAGAAGCAAGCTACACAGAAGAATGTTGTTACATTCCAAAGGAATTGGGTCTAGAAATCCCAAACTCCAATACTCAAAATGTAAGTAACTAAGTAGATTTAAAATTCCGAGCATGTAAGTAGATAACGGAATACAGTCATCTTAATGGGTGACGCGAGAAGAATAAGCAATACCAAATTAACAATGAATAAACAGAGGTGTACATTTACCTGTAACATGTAACAGCCCAAGTTGTGAACCTAAAAACCTGTTTAAAATTTTTTTTGCTTTTGAGTAAATTGCATCATGGCATCCTTGCATAACCATGTCCCTCTCGAGTTAACATCAGTTGCTTTGAAATGTTGTTAAGTTGCTGAAACCATTTGCGCTATTGTTCTAACAAACTTCAGCAATGAAGTCACTCAACCTCGCTTCACCCAAGTTACTTCGACATTTTGGAATCGTCAAGGAAGTTCCAAGAACTCAGGGAATCCGGTAGCAGATCCCGAATCATCCGGACCTGAACCCGGATCTCATCCGGTGCCAGAACCGGAAAATTCCGGAATCCATACCGGATGAACCAGACCAGCATCGTCTTCATCCTGTAGCGACCGAGCTCGTCGCTCGCGCCGCACCAGCTCGATGCCGGGCTCCTCGCTGCCCCCACCTGCAAGAGAGAAGAGCAAGCCCAGGAGGCCATGCCCACTCCATCCCGACCTTATCCTCCCCGTTCTCCCTCGCTCTCTCCTCTCCAACGAGCTCGGACCCTAGCCGCCATGGCCGCCGAGCTCGACGCCGTCGATTGAGGAGCCCCCGAGCGAATCGAAGACCGCAGGGAGCTCCGCCGTGTCCTCCTCTCCGTCCCTGCCGAAGGAATCGAGCCGGGGCTGCCCGCATTGTCGCCGCCGTGCTCGTCTTCTCCAACTCCGGCCGCCGGACGTCGGTCACGATTCCGGCCATCTCCGCCCACCCCCGACCTCGCCAAGCCCTCCCACGAGCTCAGGGTGAGCACATGACCATCCCCAGTGCCCTCCGTTCCTCCTATTCGCTCTCGTTCGTCGAATCGCAGTAGGAGTAGCACGTTCCAGTTGAACTGGAAAACCCGGTGTCAATCCCGGAATTTTCCGGATTCTATACCGGATTAGTGAAATGGCTACTGGACTCGCACGTCTTCACCCGGATTATACCCGGTTTACACCCGGAAATATTTCCGGATGAATTAACTTCCGGTGCAAAACCCGGATTTCACCGGATCTGAAACCGGATCTGCACCCGGTTTCCGGATGAATTAACTTCCGGTGCAAAACCCGGATTTCACCGGATCTGAAACCGGATCTGCACCCGGTGCCAGACCCGGAAATTTCCGGACTGGGATCCGGATACCCCAGTTTTTAACCTGTTTCAATTGTAATGCTTTCTAACCTGAATCCCCCTCCTAGTACCTGTTACAAGCATGTCTAATCACCCTAAACTTTGCACCTCTCACATGATCATGTCATATCCTCTACAAGTCAAATCCTAGGGTCTCAACTACGTTAATCAACAAGTAAAGATGATTCCTTACTTAACTCCACGGTGTATTCAAAGTGTGTCCCCACTAAGCACCCAAACTCCGTTTAAATTGAATAGTTGAATCATCCTCCTCTCGGGGATTTAAATTGACATGTCATCATGTGTTTGTGCATTGCATTTTGCTAAAGTTTGTGTGGTGATTGATTGTTCTTCCGTTGCTATGCCTCGATAGATCAAGCAGCCGGGGTTACACCGCAATACCCCGACGATCCGTACTACCAGCACGTTGAGCAAGGCAAGCGTAATTCCCCCCTCTGAGCATGTCTTATCCTATTTTCCGCAAATATTTTCTCCACTATAATATTGCATGCGGTTCTAAATGTCTTTTTGCTTGGATTAGAGTATCCTATAGAATGCAGTAAGATTCCGATGCTAATGCCTGTTTTCCCCTCCTATTACCATAGGTTTGCATTGTTGGCCTGATATAATTACTATGCTATGCAAATGCTTAGCCATGCTTAGTTAAATGCCTAGTGGTACTATGGTGGTACATACTGGAAACAGGTGTTGACTTGTGACAGCGATGTTGATGGTGGAGAATTGTGGAGACAGGTAATTAAATGCTTTCGGTGGGGATGAGAGGCCACTTTGGTATGGTGGTGTTGTCTCACTCTCGCCGCCTAGGTGCGAGTTCTTTACCTCTTGAACCAAGAATGAGCGCGCTTCCTTTCGGTGGGGTATATGGAGCCCTCGTCGACCGACTAACTTGGGCGGGACTAGCCAGGGTCCTCTAGTTTGAGCTTCCATTTGCGCGTGCGTGAAGACGGTGGCCAAGACTGAGATGAGGACAGTGGTGTTTAGGAAAATGAGTGGCCACGGGACAGGGTGCTGGGAGCACTGAACCTGTCTCGTCCTCACTGATGATCCTGGGTTAGCCCTTAACAAGGTAAAGGTTGTAACCGTTCCCACTCAGCCGGCTTTCCCCGGAAGAGAGCTACGTGTAGGCAATGGGCCGGGCGGTACCGAAGGTAAACACAGTGCACCCCTGCAGGGTTAAATCTTTTCGAAAAGCCGTGTCCACGGTTACGGACAACTTGGGAAAGGACGATAAGACCATAGAATAACTTTAACGGAATGATTAAAAACTGGGTACTAGAGGTACCAATTCCACGAATGCAAGGTGAGCTTCCTCGAGGGTGATTCGGGGAGGTGCCTTTGATGAACAGGTACTATGGTGATGATGGTGATGATGAGAAATGTGATCAAGAGAAAAGAGTTACTTCTTACCCTTTTGAAATTAATCTGATTAGTCGATGCCATGGAGTTATGTTTTTTAAATAAAATCAGCTTTATGCAAAACAGCCATAAAACTTTGAAAGCCAATCATCGAGCATATATTAGCTCTTAATCTTGCGAGTTCGTCGAACTCAACGTCGTTTGCTTTTTCAGAGAGGACTTCACCGACCTCGAAGGTGGGTTCTTTGTGGACGTCGACGAGTAGTCTGGGGTTCCCAGGTGGCAGCTTGGGACATCTCGGAATAGCTGGCGCTGTGATGTTATCTGTAGGCCTCTTAGGCCATATTTGGATCTTGTTGTTAGACAACTTAATTCGCTTCCGCATGTTGTAATGTTGGGTCTGTGACCTCTGGTTGTCTTTTGCTATCTTTCTCTGTATAAGAGTTGAACTATATGATTTGTGTCGTAGAGTCTGTGATGTGCCAGTTGTTCCACAGTCTTGATCTCTCTATTATGCTTTGATAATGTGTCCGGTGGTATCGGATAACCGGGACACAGTATCACTGTATAGCAGTCAGGTCGGGGCGCCACAAGTTGGTATCAGAGCAGTACTGCCTGTAGGAAACCCTTCTACTGGTCGATGTTGAGTCTAGTGTTTGTGAAAATATTTTTAACCTAAAAATGAGTTGTGAAAACCATCTTAGGATTCTTTTTACTCCTTATCTGGTTACCCTCTAATCTCGGAGCAATCTTACCTCGATTTGAGTTTAAAGGTTTTACTTCTCACCTGTTACTTCAAAATTAGAGAAACGTGGTGGGTTCGACCTTTAGTGTTATGTGTCACGTTGCTCCCGCTGCGTTGCAATCCCAAATCAACTCAGATGTTTCTACCGAGTTAATCTTTTGATCCTTTCTTTGGGTTTAACCCACGGACTTGAACATAAGGTCCCGGATTGTGCCACTAGAGTGTGTTAAGTTGTGATTTCTTAACTCTCACTAGTAGCACATGATGCTGATCTTTGACCCAAGTTCTATCTTGTTGTTTTCCTTCTCGCAAAGTATTATCGTCCCTAGTCTGTGTACTTGTGTAGACGCTAATGCTATTGTTCGACCATTCGGAGAAGAGACTAACCGTGTCATTGTCAAATCTCCAGAATGGCTCGAGGAGGCGTGGAGGCCGTGGTGGTCGCGGTAACCACAATGATGATGAGGATGATCTGCCGCCACCACCCTCGATGGCTCAAGTCTTGATGGCCATTGAGGAGAACCGTGGGCGCAATGAGCGCTTGCTTGAGCAGTTGGTGCAGCAGAATGCACGGAGGAACGAGTGCAACACTCTCACCGAGTTCCTGCGCTCAGCCACCCACCTTTGCTGATGCTAAGGAGCCACTGGAAGCTGATGATTGGCTTCGTGCTTTGGAGCGCAAGTTCTCCGCGCTGCATGTCCCAGTGGCTGAGCAAGTCAACTTTGCCACCTATCTCTTGGTTGGTGCTGCTGGCTGTTGGTGGGAAAGCCATGTGGCTTTGTTTCCAGCCAACCATGTCTTCACTGGGGATTCCGCACTGCCTTCCGTGCGGAGTACATTCCCCAGCCATCATGGACTGAAGAGGAGGGAGTTCCTGGATTTGCAACAGGGACGGATGGACCTCCGCACTTATGGTCGTGAGTTCAACCATCTTCTCGTTACGCCCCAAGGGACGTGACCAATGATGCTGACAAGCAAGAGCTGTTCCGCAAGGGTCTGAATCCGCAGCTCCGCTATGAGCTATTGCCCTTCAGGTTCCAGACCTATCAGGAGCTGTTCAACCAGGCTTTCACTCTTGAGCAAGGAAGAAAGGAACTTGAAGCTTCCAAGAGGCCCGCACATGGGGATCACCAGAGTTCCTCGGGTTCTGAGAGCAAGAAGCGCAGGGTCTTTGTTCCCTACAGCGCCGTACCTCGTGCTCCATTCATGCCGAGGGCAGCAGGATACAGGCCACCTCCTCCGCGCCCCACTACTTCGACACTTGGGGTAGGCGGGAGTGGATACCGTCCTATGCTACCTGCTCCACCTGGGCTCACTTGCTTCACATGTGGCCAGGCTGGCCACTACTCCAGGGAGTGCCCCCAGAAGGCACCTCTCGCGATAACTCCTGCACGAGCCCCTGCCACTCCAACTGGCAAGGCTGGACCTATTGTGCGTGGTCGCCTGAACCACGTCTCTGTTGAAGAAGCTGAAGATGACCCCGGCGTTCTTATGGGTGAGTTACGAATCAATGGCAATTCAGCTACAGTTCTGTTTGATTCTGGAGCATCGCATTCATTCATCTCGGTAGCGTTTGCAAAAGACCACAAATACCGTTCGAGAAAATGAGACGTCCCATGACGATCTCCACTCCTGGTTCCAACTGGCAGACCGACGGAGTTACTCCGAGGTCCAGATTAATATAGGTTCCTTGTCTTTTCCGTATGCCTTGGTAGCTCTGAAGTCCAAAGGCATTGATGTCATATTGGGCATGAACTGGCTAGCCAAATACCAGGCTAATCTCGACTGTGCTGCTAAGAGCATTACTGTGACCGCTCCTTCCGGTGACATTGTGGAGTATTGGCCTGCAACATCAATACCTCCGTCCGCCGTCGTACCCCGCTCACCTGAGATTCTCCTTTGCTTTATGGAAGGCGAATCCCCTCCTGAAATCCAGGACATACAAGTGGTGTGTGACTTCCCGGATGTGTTCCCGGAAGAGTTGCCTGGCATGCCTCCTGACCGAAGTGTGGAGTTCGTAATAGATCTACTTCCCGGTACTGCTCCAATTTCCAAGAAGCCCTACCGCATGCCGGTGGAAGAGTTGGCTCTGTTGAAGGAGCAAATTGATCAGCTGTTAGCTAAGGAGTTCATCCAGCCTAGCAGTTCACCATGGGGTTGTCCGGTACTCTTTGTCAAGAAGAGGGATTCTACCGTGCCTCGTCTTGTCTCTGACTATAGACCGTTGAATGCGGTGACAATCAAGAACAAGTACCCTATTCCTCGCATCAATGATCTGTTGGATCAGTTAGCTGGTGCAAGAGTATTCTCCAAGATGGATCTGAGGTCTGGGTACCATCAAATAAAGATCAGAAAGGAGGATATCCCAAAGACGGCATTTGTTACTCGCTATGGCTCATATGAGTATACCGTCATGTCCTTTGGTCTCACAAATGCTCCAGCTACTTTCATGAGGCTCATGAACTCCATTTTCATGGATTATCTTGATAAGTTTGTTGTCATTTACATCGATGATATCCTCATCTATTCCAAAACCAATGAAGAGCATGAGGAACATCTTCGTTTGGTTCTGACAAGACTTCGAGAACACCGCCTCTATGCCAAGTTCTCCAAGTGTGAGTTTTGGTTGGATAACTTGTCTTCCTTGGTCATGTGATATCTGCAATGGTGTGGCTGTCATTCCCGACAAAATTCAAGCTATTCTAGACTGGAAAACTCCAATGTCAGTCAAGGACATTCGTAGCTTTCTCGGATTGGCGGGTTACTACCGCCGGTTCATCGAAGCTTTCTCCAAAATAGCCAAGGCACTGACTGACCTTCTCAAGAAGGATAAAAGTTTGTATGGTCGGCCGAAGCTGAAGAGAGTTTCCAAGCCCTGAAAGCCAAGCTCACGTCCGCTCCTGTGCTTGTCCTGCCGGACACAAGCAAGGATTTCGTCGTCTTCTGTGACGCCTCCTACAAGGCTTGGGCTGTGTGCTAATGCAAGATGGCCATGTGGTGGCATATGCTTCTCGCCAACTTAAGCCGCATGAGCTCAACTACCCAACTCATGATCTAGAACTTGCCGCTGTGGTCTATGCTTTGAAGCAATGGAGACCATATCTGTTTGGTAACCGTTGCGAGATCTTCTCGGATCACAAGAGTCTGAAGTACCTCTTCACCCAGCCGGATTTAAATCTCAGGCAAAGGCGTTGGTTGGAGTTAATCACGGACTACAATGTGAGTCTGAACTATCAACCCGGCAAAGCAAACGTCGTGGCTGACGCGCTGTCGGAAGTCCTATTGCAACAATCTGATGATTGAAAAGGCCCAACCCGCTCTTCATGAAGAGTTTGCCCGTTTGAATCTGGAAATTGTTCCCTCCGGCTACCTTGCAAATCTGGAGATCAAAGCTACTCTCGTAGACCAGATTAAGGATGCTCAGAAGCTGGATGAGGGTATTCTGAACATCAAGAAGAACATTGCTAGTGGCAAGGCCAAATGTTTCTCGGAAGATGAATCCGGTGTTGTTTACTTTGGTGACCGCTTGGTAGTGCCAAAGAACCGGAATTTGAGGGAGCTCATTCTCCAAGAAGCTCATGAATCACCTCTCTCTATTCATCCCGGTAGTACCAAGATGTACCAAGACCTTCGACCACAATTCTGGTGGACCCGTATGAAACGGAAATTGCTAGTATGTTGCTGAATGCGACACCTGTCGACGGGTAAAGGCTGAACATCAAAGACCTGCCGGCACTCTTCGCCCTATTGCTGTCCCGGAATGGAAATGGGATGAAATTGGTATGGATTTCATCACCGGGTTTCCCCGATCTCAAAAGGGCAACAATGCATTTGGGTAATCATTGATCGTCTTTCCAAAGTTGCTCACTTCCTACCAGTCCGTGATGATATACGGGCAAGTCAACTGGCTGACTTATATTTGGCTCGTATTGTTCCATTGCATGGGGTCCCTTTGAGGATCATATCGGACCGTGGAAGTATCTTTGTATCCAAGTTCTGGCAGAGTTTCCAAACTGCTATGGGGTCCCGTCTCAACTTCAGTACCGCTTACCATCCCCAAACTGATGGTCAGACCGAAAGAGTGAACCAAGTGTTGGAAGACATGCTTAGGGCATGTGTGATCTCTTTTGGCCAGAGTTGGGAAAAGTATCTCCCTTTCGCGGAGTTCTCCTACAACAACAGCTATCAAGCTAGTCTGGGCATGGCTCCCTTTGAGGCTCTTTATGGAAGAAAATGCCGCACTCCTCTAAATTGGTCCGAGACCGGAGAGAGAGCACTCTTTGGTCCGGATGTGATCAATGAAGCTGAGGAGAAGGTTCGAATCATACGGGAAAATCTGAAGATTGCTCAGTCTAGGCAGAAGAGCTACTATGATAAGCACCATCAGGAAATCCACTATGAAATTGGTGATAAAGCTTATCTCCGCGTCTCTCCCCTTCGTGGCGTTCGCCGCTTCGGAATCAAAGGGAAATTGGCCCCTCGCTATGTTGGTCCTTTCACCGTTCTGGAAAAGCGAGGAGATCTTTCTTATAAGTTGGAGTTACCGGTCAAATTCCCAAATGTGCATGATGTGTTTCATGTCTCCCAACTTCGCCGTTGTTTCAAGGATCCTATCCATGGAGTTAATCATGAGGAGCTAGATCTACAAGAAGACCTCACTTATCGTGAGCATCCTATCCGTGTCTTGGATGAAGCTGAAAGAAAGACCCGGAACAAGACTACCAAGTTTCTCAAGATTCATGGTCTCACCATTCCGAGGAGAAGCGACTTGGGAACGAGAGTCTAGTCTACGTGAGGAGTATGCCGACTTCTTTCCACAATCTTAGAATCTCGGGGCGAGATTCCTGTAAGGAGGGTAGAATTGTAACAGCCCAAGTTGTGAACCTAAAAACCTGTTTAAATTTTTTTTGCTTTTGAGTAAATTGCATCATGGCATCCTTGCATAACCATGTCCCTCTCGAGTTAACATCAGTTGCTTTGAAATGTTGTTAAGTTGCTGAAACCATTTGCGCTATTGTTCTAACAAACTTCAGCAATGAAGTCACTCAACCTCGCTCACCCAAGTTACTTCGACATTTTGGAATCGTCAAGGAAGTTCCAAGAACTCAGGGAATCCGGTAGCAGATCCGGAATCATCCGGACCTGAACCCGGATCTCATCCGGTGCCAGAACCGGAAAATTCCGGAATCCATACCGGATGAACCAGACCAGCATCGTCTTCATCCTGTAGCGACCGAGCTCGTCGCTCGCGCCGCACCAGCTCGATGCCGGGCTCCTCGCTGCCCCCACCTGCAAGAGAGAAGAGCAAGCCCAGGAGGCCATGCCCACTCCATCCCCGACCTTATCCTCCCCGTTCTCCCTCGCTCTCTCCTCTCCAACGAGCTCGGACCCTAGCCGCCATGGCCGCCGAGCTCGACGCCGTCGATTGAGGAGCCCCCGAGCGAATCGAAGACCGCAGGGAGCTCCGCCGTGTCCTCCTCTCCGTCCCTGCCGAAGGAATCGAGCCGGGGCTGCCCGCATTGTCGCCGCCGTGCTCGTCTTCTCCAACTCCGGCCGCCGGACGTCGGTCACGATTCCGGCCATCTCCGCCCACCCCCGACCTCGCCAAGCCCTCCCACGAGCTCAGGGTGAGCACATGACCATCCCCAGTGCCCTCCGTTCCTCCTATTCGCTCTCGTTCGTCGAATCGCAGTAGGAGTAGCACGTTCCAGTTGAACTGGAAAACCCGGTGTCAATCCCGGAATTTTCCGGATTCTATACCGGATTAGTGAAATGGCTACTGGACTCGCACGTCTTCACCCGGATTATACCCGGTTTACACCCGGAAATATTTCCGGATGAATTAACTTCCGGTGCAAAACCCGGATTTCACCGGATCTGAAACCGGATCTGCACCCGGTGCCAGACCCGGAAATTTCCGGACTGGGATCCGGATACCCCAGTTTTTAACCTGTTTCAATTGTAATGCTTTCTAACCTGAATCCCCCTCCTAGTACCTGTTACAAGCATGTCTAATCACCCTAAACTTTGCACCTCTCACATGATCATGTCATATCCTCTACAAGTCAAATCCTAGGGTCTCAACTACGTTAATCAACAAGTAAAGATGATTCCTTACTTAACTCCACGGTGTATTCAAAGTGTGTCCCCACTAAGCACCCAAACTCCGTTTAAATTGAATAGTTGAATCATCCTCCTCTCGGGGATTTAAATTGACATGTCATCATGTGTTTGTGCATTGCATTTGCTAAAGTTTGTGTGGTGATTGATTGTTCTTCCGTTGCTATGCCTCGATAGATCAAGCAGCCGGGGTTACACCGCAATACCCCGACGATCCGTACTACCAGCACGTTGAGCAAGGCAAGCGTAATCCCCCCTCTGAGCATGTCTTATCCTATTTTCCGCAAATATTTTCTCCACTATAATATTGCATGCGGTTCTAAATGTCTTTTTGCTTGGATTAGAGTATCCTATAGAATGCATTAAGATTCCGATGCCAATGCCTGTTTTCCCCTCCTATTACCATAGGTTTGCATTGTTGGCCTGATATAATTATTATGCTATGCAAGTGCTTAGCCATGCTTAGTGAATTGCCTAGTGGTACTATGGTGGTACATGCTGGAAACAGGTGTTGACTTGTGACAGCGATGTGATGGTGGAGAAATTGTGGTGACAGGTAATAAGATGCTTAAAGGTGGGGATGAGAGGCCACTTCGGTATGGTGGTGTTTTGTCTCACTCTCGCCGCCCAGGTGCGAGTTCTTTACCTCTTGAACCAAGAATGAGCGCGCTTCCTTTCGGTGGGGTATATGGAGCCCTCGTCGACCGACTAACTTGGGCGGGACTAGCCAGGGTCCTCTAGTTTGAGCTTCCATTTGCGCGTGCGTGAAGACGGTGGCCAAGACTGAGATGAGGACAGTGGTGTTTAGGAAAATGAGTGGCCACGGGACAGGGTGCTGGGAGCACTGAACCTGTCTCGTCCTCACTGATGATCCTGGGTTAGCCCTTAACAAGGTAAAGGTTGTAACCGTTCCCACTCAGCCGGCTTTCCCCGGAAGAGAGCTACGTGTAGGCAATGGGCCGGGCGGTACCGAAGGTAAACACAGTGCACCCCTGCAGGGTTAAATCTTTTCGAAAAGCCGTGTCCACGGTTACGGACAACTTGGGAAAGGACGATAAGACCATAGAATAACTTTAACGGAATGATTAAAAACTGGGTACTAGAGGTACCAATTCCACGAATGCAAGGTGAGCTTCCTCGAGGGTGATTCGGGGAGGTGCCTTTGATGAACAGGTACTATGGTGATGATGGTGATGATGAGAAATGTGATCAAGAGAAAGAGTTACTTCTTACCCTTTTCAAATATCTGATTAGTCGATGCCTGAGTTATGTTTTTTAAATAAAATCAGCTTTATGCAAAACAGCCATAAAACCTTGAAGCTAATCATGAGCATATATAGCTCCTAATCTTGCGAGTTCGTCGAACTCAACGTCTTTGCTTTTTCAGAGAGAGGACTTCACCGACTCGAAGGTGGGTTCTTTGTGGACATCGACGAGTAGTCTGGGGTTCCCAGGTGGCAGCTTGGGACATCTCGGAATAGCTGGCGCTGTGATGTTATCTGTAGGCCTCTTAGGCCATATTTGGATCTTGTTGTTAGATAACTTAATTCGCTTCCGCATGTTGTAATGTTGGGTCTGTGACCTCTGGTTGTCTTTTGCTATCTTTCTCTGTATAAGAGTTGAACTATATGATTTGTGTCGTAGAGTCTGTGATGTGCCAGTTGTTCCCCAGTCTTGATCTCTCTATTATGCTTTGATAATGTGTCCGGTGGTATCGGATAACCGGGGACACAGTATCACTGTATAGCAGTCAGGTCGGGGCGCCACATAACATCAATGAACTTTTGCCGACACCTGGATCCCCACCTACTAAAACCAAAGAGCCTGCAAAACTACATGTATGATGGCAATCCATGAAAAACAACAGGTAATGCATTGATACCGTGAAATACAGAAAAGCTCCATTCAATGCAGCAGATGCACTTTTTATAGAACATGGCCAACACTCAAATGTAACAGAAAAATGAAATGCCCCGAGATGGGAAGTGAACGTAGTGCCCAAGGTTGCAAAAAATGGTATGGAATTCCTTTGTTTGAGTTTCACAATAATTGTTCATTAGTTGCTTTGGTGATCTACAATCAAATATACCTGTTGTAAGGGAGGAAAATAATTGGGTAGGAATTACCTTAGTGTAGAAGGTTACAGTTTATGAGGAGAAGGTATGACACCCTTCTGGTAATAAATTGCCAGTCCCTGGTTCTTATATTTAATTTGAATTATGAAGAAAATTATGAGTTGAAATAACTAAAGCCGTCATCTGATATCTGAAACCTTAATTATCCCGGCATACGAACTGGTAAAGAATAAAGGAACAACAAGCATCTGGAACGAAAATGTAGGCATAAGATGCGAGTTCCGAGCCAAATCAAGCAACATTGAAAGACAAAAACAGTCTGGACGTGGCAATGAAAACTAAAATAGAGAGTTTATGAGTACATGATTGTGCTCTGTACTCTATGTTCAGTATGTGGTACAGATGGCTCACTCTGAGGCTAGCTAATTTCGAAAGTGTCATCTGATTGACACCATATTTGATGAGATATGGTTGTCCTAAGCAATTTAAGAGCTTTGGTGGAACTGCAAGATGTATGCCACGGTTCTCGCTTTATACAAAATACGACCCCTGACTGATCCTACAGAAACTGTCCTTTCAGTAAGTACCAAAGAAGTAGTGATGTTATACCAGGAACAACGCCACCTCCAAGCACCCGAGCAATTTCATTTCCGAAGGTCCCAGGACTGCAAGTGAGAAAATCCATATACATCATCAGCTAATAATGGGGAAAATATTCAGTGAGCTACCAAGTACTAACAACAGTTCGAAGAAACTACTACCCTAATGCTGATTTCCATGTTTGCGCAGAACAGTCATAAATTTGTACTCCCTACATATTAACACGATGTATACACACACACACACCAGTTGGGAGAAGGAAAACAAATCAAGCCAGAGAATCTAAAAAAAAACTAATCAAGCCAGCATTTCCCCAAATTTGGACCGGGAGTGAGAAATTTTACAGCGGTATGCGCCAGCCCGCCTGGTCGAACCCCTTGGTCACCTCCCGGAGGCTCTTGGGCACCATCTCCTTGCTCTTGTGCGGGATCCACGACCGGCCGGCGTGGTGCGAGCCCTCCGCGTCGGCGGAGTCGGCCCCGGGAAGTACTTGGTGAGGGTCCCCACGGCCTGGCAGCTGCGGCACGTGCCCCACCACTGCGAGAACCCGTCCCCAGTTGCTGCAGACGTAGGTCGTCCTCGCCGCCTTGCCGGCCTTCCCACGGCCCTCCTCCCGGTGGCCACATCCGCCCACCTCTCGCCCTTCGGACCAATCGGTTTCCCCTTCGGCTTCACCTCCGCCTTCGCCTCCTCCTCCTCCTCCTCCTCCTCCTCGTGGATGGAGGGAGGAGGGGACGGCTGCGCCTGCGTGACGATGCGGCCGGCGACGGGGTCGAACACGCCCCACGAGGCTTCGGAGTCGGCGGGGGTCTCGGGGTCGGAGGCGGCGTCGTTGGCCGCATAGAGGGCGTCCAGTGCGCCGGAGGGGTCGTAGAAGGACATTCCGTCGTCGGTGGGTCGGGACGAGGAGGATGAGGAGAGGAAGCGGGGGTGGGGGAGCAGCAGCGGGGGGTTAGGGAGCGGGCGGAGGCGGTGGAGAGGGATGCGGCGGTAGAGGCGGAGGAGGGAGCGGAGGGAGGAGGCGGATGGGAGCATCGCGGCGGTGGTGCGGAGCATGGAAGGGGAGGGAACCGGGAGCGGCGGCGAGGTTTTTTGCAGGGTTTTGTGGAGGGTTGGGCGGCGGAAACGCGGCGCGACGGCGCGGGAAATGGCAGGGGTCGCCGCGCCGGGTCTGGAGGAGGGACGAAAGGAAAGAAAAATTAACCTTTTTTGGCGGAGAGCGCTGTTTTTTCGCGGGTGGATTGACCATATAGAACTAGCACCATTACATTCGAAGAACAAGTGTCTAATAATCTCGCATTTATGACAGAAGACACACTTTTTACTTCCATGACAATTGCGTTTTGCAAGGTTGTCTTTTGTAAGAATTACTCCTCGACGAAGATACCACGCAAAGACTTTGTTTTTTAGTGGAATCTTCATCTTCCAGATACCATGTAAGAATTACTCCTCGACGAAAATACCACGCAAATTAACCTACTCAGCCTTTTCGCAATTTCAAAAGTAAATACGAAAACACTTTAAGAGATTTGACAAAAAAAGGAACAAATATATGATAGTGTTCCATATATGTGTACAAGGTTTCATGATGAATTGATATTTGTGATGCTTTGTGCGAAAAAATAAAATCAGTGCTCATTTGTGACAACAAAATATCAAGAAAATGAGCATGAATTTTTTTTTTTCGTCGCGTGGCACCACAAATATCAACTCATCACAAAACTTTGACATATGTGGTTCACTAGCATATGTTTGTTTCCCCTTTTCCAATTTTTTTGGAGTGCTTTCAAAAAGAAAAATGAAATTCGAAAACAGGCAGGAATAGGTGAGCTCGGGAGTCAAAGGGGATTTTCGTGAACTGTTGTACAAATTTCGTAGAAGTAAGAATGAATCCAGGGTAAAACTCATCCGCGGTGTAACGCTTCGTAAAATTTTGGATTTTCCTTTTTGCAAACAGGGCAGGAGCTTTGGGTAAACATGGTGGTCGGATCAAAGGATTAACAATTAGAACACGACACGGTAATAACCAAAGGGTCACAGACTAAGTGATTAAATTCTCGATATGCCTCGCGCTTGGCTTGACCTAGGCTAGGCTCTTCCTTCCTCCTTAATTCGCGAGCATTGTGTTCCTTCTAGACTTTTCAACATACTATAATGTTTGTCGGTTGGATCCATCTTGAGGAGAATCTAGGGTGCTTGGCTAAGATATCCCAAAGGTCTTTCTACACCCAAGATAGAAGGTGTCGGCTTAAAAATATGTTACGCGAACCAAAAATACTTGGCGCTCCATATCTGAGTGGATTAACGCCAATAGAATAACATGTGATCAACAATTTCAGTGGAAATATTGCGAAACTTGGAGAGGAGGTCATGGGGTCATCCCTAGTAGCAAGCCGATTCACATTACATAGCATGTTTTGCGTCGTGGTCCAGGTGAAGATTTTGCCTTTGTAAGGTGCCCAAGTTGAGCATGAGGTTTCCAAGTGATTGAGCCGAGGATCTGCGCATGGAATCAGAGCTTATGAAAAGAAAATGCAAACAAGCCAACAGAGTTGCCTACATAATAGGAACCAAAACAACTTAAAAGTGGATTAACAAGGCACATAAGTTTCAGGATCATACTAGCTAATAGAGTATGAATAACAAATTTTGCCTTAGAAATAATTAAACAAATTACAAACTCTTCAAGACTCAAGACACAACCAATAGGATACTCGGTGTAATAAAATGTCCCGGCCTTTGCCAATATCATTCTTAAGCCCTTTACATTTTTGCATGTCGCCCATTTTCTGTTCACCTTTTTGCATTATTGTTGTTTCCTTCTTATCCACTCAGATTCATTTGACAAAATTAGCTCGGTTTTTGCATGAATTCCAATAAAGATTTTAACAACGAAGTAAACATTAATGAGTTTATAAAATTATTTTCAGTGGTCAAATCAGGTTCATACATAAGTACAAATGAGTCCGTTGAAATGTATCTATGAACCCACAGACCACGAGGGGGCCGAGAGGCAATGGATATGAAGGGAGAACATGGAGGAAAAGGACGATCGATAGCCCGGTTAGGGTTGGATAGGATGATGAGCGGGGATGTTCGGCTGGGTGTGGTTATTCTCTCCCGTGGACCACGAGTTAAATCCTAAATATTGTGAGGGCTAAAATTTAAATGTGTCTCAGTCTTTGACCAATCGAGGTATTTACTCGAGCCTCCATTAATTTAAGGTTAGAGATGGTACTGGAGGCCAACACACTAGTGGAAAATCCGCACTCCAATAACGCTAACCGTCATACCACATTAGCACTTCTGTAAGGTCTCAACACTTGAATCCGTTGGGATCCTCCAATATTCACCACGTTAGAATCGTGGCGTCCAAAATGGTAATTACACTCTCCGTGATATGCTGATAAGATTGTGAACATTGATGTTTTCGTAAGATGCAATGGCAGCAAAATTTGCATATCGGCCGGTGCTATACAATACATCTATGCTCCACAGTGGTTTAATTAAGTCGCAAACTTTGTTCAATAAAATAGCCCCCTTTTAAGGATATAACTTTCTTGTTAAACTTGTAGTGATCCATATATCATCTCATATAAGTAATTGCTTCTCCCATTCTCGAAATACACCATCCGGTTAAAAGTTAAAAGATTTGATACCATAGATATTATTTTTCCACGTATAAGAACTTCTACTTTTAATTTCGCTTTTGCTAACACTCGGCTGCCCGATTTTTAATTCATGTCTCGGTTGAATCTTGGAACCGAGCGATCGATCAATCAGGTTTCAGGATTGTTTCGGTCTGTTATGCCAAGTCGTGGGCTCGTGGCCCGTTTACTGCTCATTTTTCTTGTTGCTCATTTCGTTTATGTTTTACTTTTTTATTGGGCTTGGGCCCTTTCTATTCTGGCTTTGGTTATTTTTCATGTTTGGCGTTTGGGCTTTAGATACCAGATAGACAATTTGCAAACGATGCTTGCACATAATTTTGTTTAGAGTGCAATTGCAGTTCTAAAAAAAGAGTGAAATTGCATATTAGTTTATTTTATTTGCAATTGGATTTTCTTTTTAGCTGTAAATGCACATGAAAATCACTATAACTTTGTTATAGCCTTTTGAGTTATCATGTTGTGCACGCTTAACTTGATGTGGAATTGCACACTAAAAATGGAAGATCCAATAGTTAAACAAATCACCATAGTTTAAATAGCCCGCTATAACTCTGTTATAGCCTTTTGAGCATGTTGCCGCTAAATTGATCCATATATATTTTTTCGCTGTAACCTATCTGGTTGCGATTAGCTCGTTGTAGTCTCATT
Source organism: Poa pratensis (assembly GCA_947311845.1). Classification (NCBI taxonomy): domain Eukaryota; kingdom Viridiplantae; phylum Streptophyta; class Magnoliopsida; order Poales; family Poaceae; genus Poa; species Poa pratensis. Next base: position 51,250,693 of record CAMZMU010000041.1, read on the forward strand.
TTAAGGATTGCCCCTATTTGCTATAACATGCTATTAAAACTATTGCATAAAATCCTTGCACAAAGGGAATTCATACATGAGATATTATTTAGTGACATAAAGAATATTGTAAGTCGGTAATGAAAAGCTAATTGATATAAAATTTAGCACGTTTCTGTTGGGCTAGCTGTGGGTAACTGAACAAATGGAGAATCAGTAAATATGAATGCTAATATATAGAACCAAATGAATAAAATAGACATGACAGCAGTTTTTCTTTCTCGAGAAAACTCAAATCCTTTGGGTTTCTATTCATTATAATGGAGAAGGTTCAATACACTCCTCCTAAGAGGTCGGGCGAGCAAAGACAAAATGACAACAGATAAAAGGTAGATTGACCTTGCATATAGATTCAGTTCATGGTGCCCAGCTGATAAGAGGTAAATTGACCTTGCATATAGATTCTGTTCAATACAAAAAACTGACCTTGCATATAGATTCTGTTCATGGTGCCCAAGCTGATTTGAAGTAAAAGGTAGATTGAATACATAGATCACAAATATCATGGGCAAAGAACATGTTGTTGAGGCATCAGCACCGCCACATCAAGTTCTGTTATCTTTACTCTATTGTCTAATACTACCATGCTCCAAACAGGAAAAAATACAGCCGGCAGAAGTATGATGTCAGTTCTGTATACTCATATACAGTGGTATGAAAATCTACAGAAAGACACACGAGCAAATTGAAATACATGCCGCGATGAAAGTCTGCATAAGATAAGTGTGGAATTATCAACCTGGTAAGGCCAGTCAGGAATTCAGACTGGTTAAACCACATCTAGCAGAAAAAAGACTGCCCTGCCATCTTTGTAAGGAATCCATGTATAAGCAATAGAATTATTATATTATGGAAAAGTCTGAACGGGCCCAAAGAAGTTGTTCTGCACATCATCGCGTGGGGTGGAGAACATAGCCAGGAGAGGGCCGTGAGCCGGACCGCGGTGAAACAGCAATGACCCACATCCCAACCCACGAACACCTGCACTCCTCCCACCTCCTCCTTCACATAGTGTCCAGGACAGCCACCGGCACCAAGCTCCTCGCTGCATTTGGAAATGGACCAAGTATGTAAGAGACAAATCATTTAAAGAACACAAAATCGAGATGGAAAGCAGGAAAGGGATGGTCTGAAGTTAAAGTCTGTAGTTCCTTTTAACAAATCAAGCCATAATTTGTATGTAAGTAATTAGATTTTATTTTGATGCTGACCACTTCATAATGTTGATCTTGGACCAGACCCTTTTCCCTAAACACGTGGGATTCGAGAAAACATCAGAAACGGGCATATAACTTTTATGTACAGAACTGCAATTAGATATTAGTTGGCCGCTCCATGTTTTTTGTGTTCTTTGTTTTTTGGTTTTCGCCGGACCAGCTGTAATTAAACTCTTTTGTTCTACCTAATCGAATGGCAAACGACTGCCTTGTTCTCAAAAAAAGATATTAGTGTGTGTTGCCTTACATTTTCCATGGCTGGAGTCTCATCTCTCAATTGTTTTGATGCTTCCTCATGCATCTCCACGGATGCCCCCTGCATCTTTAAACCTCCAGATTTTTTCTCTCTTTTGATGACAACAATAACGGCACCATGCTAAGAATGATGCACACACGTTTAGGACCATAAAATCCAAGCAATCACATTATCAAAGACCTTCTGTATTGGATATTGCATCGAAGTAACTAACCTCGCCATTAGCCATTGCAAATTGTCAGGTGTCGAATTCCCAAATCTAAATACCAGAACCACAGCTCCAAGAATTCCCCGTACAAATGGACCCAGAATACAGATGAACACGTGGACTGTAGCACATGAACCGTTAGCAGCCGAATAAAGCATCATCACTTAGAAGAATACCCAAGAAAATAAATCACTGGAGCAAGTTGGAACTATCAGGCCCAGCAATCTGTAGACCACAAAAGGCGAAGAGAGCTAGACGAGAACCATAGCCGCTGGAGCTTGGAGTTGATGCTTCTGGAGGAATTATCCGCAACTAGTTGAGCTTGGAGCTTGAAGAGAACTAGTTGCGGATTGTAGTTTCCCCTTCTGGAGTAATAAGGAGGAAGTTCACAGCGATAGATCACACATATATTATTATATTATAGTCTGTGAGAGACTGTAACGTACCTCCACCATCTGCCGCCTGCGAGTGGCGCACTGAGCTGTGATTAATGGCAATGATTGCTTGCTTGAACGCCACCGGATCAGCTTCGTCAGTAATGCATGGACGAAGAAGAGCCCCTTAGCATTTTCCGTTGCGGAGGCCTGAATCGCCATGGAAGGCGCTCCGCCCTCGCCGCATCACCTTCCCAATCGGCCAACCCCAACCAGCATTGTGGCTTCTGGGTAGGACTAGGAAAAGGTAGGACTAGGAAAAGGTTTTCCTTCGCGAAGGTCACTTTGGTGATCGCACAACACGTCACGTAGCTACCAGCTGAACGTGGGACGGAAGAGAATTTGAGCACGACACGGAGCCCCCGCACCTGGTGGCTATCGTTCGCCGTGCGTACATCTGGAGGCCCGCGAGGCGTCCTGGCGATGTACACGCGCAGGACACGGCGTACAAGAATCCGCCTGCACCGATCGGCAGCCGCTGTACGCGTCCTGCTGTGCTACTTGTACGAGTCCCCCAGCGTACTGGCCGGATGGATGTACATGAGGAGCACAACCGACGTATAGAAGCTAGTGTGTATGTACTTGAATTTGGAAAACTGAGATGTACAGACTATATAGCGTACATTTCGCGTTCTGAGCGGTGTACAATCTGAACCATAGTACGCGCTGTTGCTGTTGCTGTATGTACACCATATTGCTACTTGATGTACGTACATTATGCTATGGGATGTACGGACGCGCTGCTACTAGTTGTACACGATTCTATTGGATGTACACGCATGTTGCTACTGGATGTACGTACATTATGCTACTGGATGTACGGACGCGCTGCTACTAGTTGTACACGATTCTACTGGATGTACGCCCGCGCTGCTACTGGATGTACATACCGCTACTAGATGTACGTTCACGTTGCTACTAGTTGTACACGATGCTACTGGATATACTACTCTCGCGTTGCTACTGGATGTACAATCACGCTGTTACTAGTTGTACACGATGCTACTGGTTGTACACCTGCGTGCTACTGAATGTACACGATGCAACTGGATGTACAATCGCGTCCTGCTATTACATGTACACTCACACTGCTACTAGATGTACACGCTGCTACAGGATGTACAAAGTACACAGAACTGGTTGTACAAAGTACGAGAAAAAAAAGTTTCTCAAAACCTATCAACATGGGATCTACTTTTGAAGATCTTGACGCGAGGATTTCAAATATGCAAACCTTTCATAATTTGGATAAACGGTTCAAAAGATATTTCATTTTAAAAAAACGGATCTCGAAATAAATGCGGTCCAAATCTGGCGCGGGAGAAGAAAGAGAAAACCCAGCAAAATTCTCTCATGCTGCCACTTGTCACGCATGCAACACACCCACGGGACCGCGTCAAACGAGAAGCCGACACTTGTCAAAAGCACAACGCACGCGGGGTTCCCTTCGCGAAGGAAACCCTTTAATTAGTGATTTCGGTGGCTTCTCCTTCCCTACCGCATTGCGCCGGCCCCAATCCCTCCTCCTTCACCTAGCAGCGATCGAGTCGGCCTTTTTGGTTGTCGATCTCGGCCATCGTCGATAGCAGCGAAGTCCCACGTCGGTCCAATAAACAAGTTAATGGGCTTTCGGGGCCCGAGTAACCACAGAAGCTCTATTCGATCCGCAGAGCAGCGTCCTCAGGGACACAACTGCCCCTGGTGGGTACAGCATGGGAATCCGACGGCCAGAAACACGCAGATGGCTCGATCGGACGGTTAAAATCGCTGATGGCGTGAGATGCCTCATGTTTGTCTCAGTTTGAATGTCCCTAATATTGCTTTGCTAACATTGCAGGCAAGACTCAAGAACCCAGAAACCCATAAACCGCTCTTTGTGTTGTTTTGTGATACAAAACATCCACCATGCCGACCAATGCACCGCCCAAGTTTTATACTGACCGGCCGGCGTGATTACCTCCGAGCTGACACACTGTCTACGGGTAGATTAGCACAGAGATCGGATCGGAAGGAGTATTTTTCATTCGAGATCATACATTAACCCTCATGGTGTACTATCTCGCAGGACCACGTACGGCAGCTAGCTAGCTGAGCTGATGATGGCTCGCGTGCTCCGAACCTCCGTCGTTGAGCCCTCGCCGTCGTCCGGCGGTGCCAACCTCCCCGAGCACTCTCTCCCGCTCACCTACCTGGACGCCATGTGGCTACACATCTCGCCGGTAGAGCGCGTCTTCTTCTTCCACCGCGCGCACGGGCACCTGCACGGCCGCACCGTCGATGCCCTCATGTCCAGCCTGCAGGACTCGTTGTCCAAGGCGCTCCGTTCCTTCTACCTGCTCGCCGGCCACCTACGCCCCACCGCCGGCAACCTTAACCGGTATGAACTCCGCTACGAGCCGGGCGATGGCGTCAGCTTCACCGTCGCCGAGTATGACCATGTCGGCGTGGACGAGCTCTCCACTGACGAGCCGACGGAGCTCGCCAAGATCGCCCCGCTCGTGCCGCCGCTTCCGGAGGGTGGCGTCGTGCTCGCTCTTCAGGCCACTGTGCTCCACCGCGGTGGCCTCGCTATCGGCGTGACCGTCCACCACGCCGCCTGCGACGGCGCGTGCTCCACGCACTTCCTTCACACATGGGCCGCCTTGGCGACGGCGGCGTCAAGAGGCGCCTCCGCCGTGCCGGAGCCCCCCGTGATCGGCCGCACCTTCGTCCAAGACCGCGACGACCTCTATGACGCTTTCGCGGCCCCCAGGCCATATAGGGACAGCGACGGGAAGCTCCTCAGGGCGCCCGACGCTGCCGACAAGCTCCTCGCTACTTTCTCGCTGTCCTAGGAGCACCTGCGGAGGATCAAGGACACGGTCGCCCGCGAGGCGGCGCGCCGCGGCGTTTCGCTGCCGCCGCCTCACCCCACGTCGATCGTGGCGACGTACGGCTTCATCCGGCACTGCTACTACCGGGCCAAACAATCTGGCGGCGGCGAAGGCGAGTCTTCTGGCGCCAGCAGCGACGGCGCCTACGCCGTGTTCGCCGCCGACCACCGCACGCGGCTGGACCCGCCCGTCCCTGCCAGGTATCTCGGCAACTGCGTGGGCCTATGCTTCGCCTCGGCGAGCAAGAAGTAGCTGGTCACCGCGGGCGGCCTCTTTGCCGCGTGCTCCGCGGTCGCTGCCGCCATTGACGAGGCGGTGCGCCGCAACGACGACGGGCAGGGCTGCTGGGATGGCTGTCTGGAGCGTGTCGTCGAGGCATACGGCACCGGGGTCCCGCTGACGCTCACTACACCACGGTAGGCATTTAGGGGCACTTTGCTTGAGTCACTTAGCAAAGTGCCCCATTAGGTACTACCTATTGGGGCAGATTGTCAAAGTGCCCCAATAGGTACTACCTATTGGGGTAGATTGTCAAAGTGCCCCAATAGGTATTTTCAAAGTGCCCCAAAAGAGTAGTACCTATCGGGGCACTATGCTAAGTGAATCAATAGGGTAGTACCTATTGGGGCAGATTTCAAAGTGCCCCAATAGGGTAGTACCTATTGGGGCAGATTTTTTAAGTGCCCCAACTGTTGGAGATATGTCCTGGAGACAATAATGATTAAGTTTATTATTTATCTCCATGTTTATTATTAATGTTTGTATCTTTATGCTACAACTGTATTGGGTACTTGTATAGCAAATACAACGTATGCAAGAGGAAAACCTCCGATACACGTGTAGAGATACGAACGGAAAAAGAGTTCCTGGTCTTGTCTCTAAGACTAGCATATCTTGTTGCTCGATGATCATGTTTTCCTGATCATGGACTTTGTATAAGTCATTCAACTATAGGAGTGGATTATCGGAATGATAATCGCACTGAACCGACCCACCGTATGATCTTGCTATGAGACAAATCGTCGACGATGAAATAGCGATTGATCATCTACTTAGTTATCATTAGGTAGATCCCTATGCTATGAGAATATCTTGTGACCGCTTATTCGACATTCGAGTTTTGATTTCTATCAAACGTCTTGCATTAACATGGGACTATGATAGGTGGCTTTTGGGATTGGACTAGAATATGTATTGGAACAGAGATCGTTCAAGAATGACACTTACTCCTCCAGACGATGGAGAGATACATCCTCTAGGCCATCTCAAGTATTGTTGTTGTCACCCAATCGTCTGGCCAGACACAAGCGTGATTTATCACGGGACAACATAAATACGGAATGAGAAAAGAGAATGATATTGGTACGAGAATAATATGTGTTATGATCAAAGGGTTTGATCACACTAGAGCACATTGTCTCAATCTCGAGATATCATTGGTATCGTGTACGTAAGGGATTAAGCGTAATGGTTAACGCACAGATTCTGTTGTTCATTCACAACACAAGGGTGCCAGTACGAATGCATAGCCCACTGCTGGTTATTGTTTGGTAAGCTTCCAGACAATACTTTGTGATTGCTGAACCTTTCGGGTCACACGCTTAAGCTGTAGGTCAATCTTTGATCGAGAGTAAAGATGTAGTTTTAGTGAGAATGAGATTGTGTCGGAGTAGCTCCGATGTCACTAGACTTGTTCCGGTGAATTATAAGTTAGAGAGAATGCGGACATCTAATGTCCCGGGATGATAGGAATAGTTTCTATCATTAGCGGATTTAATCCGAGTGCTTATGAAGAAGGAAATATTGTTCCGATGTTTTTGTTGGCGGATACTAGGTATCCCGGTTCATATAAATATAAGTTATATGATAAGTAATTAATTCCGGAAATTTTCCGTAAAAGGAAATATTCATTTAGAAATTAATTAGGCAAAACAATTAATTATTTATTTAATTAATATATTGGAAAATATAAATAAAGGAATTTATTTTGGAGCCTAATAAAAGGGGGCTGCCAAGTGGGCCCATGGGGCCCACAAGGTAGCCGCACCCCACAAGGAAATGGGAGGCCTAGTCCGAGTTGGGGAGGGACTTCCCTCCTCCCCGGCTAGGGCGGGCCCCGTACGGGCGCTGGCCAGGGCGGGCCCCACGTGGCAGCGGCCAAGGCGGGCCCCACGGGGCGGCAAGGCGGTAGGCTCGGGTGGGCCCCACCCGCCTAGGTCGGTTGTTCTAGGGCGGAACCCACCCGGCGGCGGCCATGCAAGGAAGAAGGAGGAGGGAAAGAGAGGGGAGGGAAGTTGGGGTCCTACTCCAACTCCCCCTCCCAAGCCGAGTTGGGCAAGGGGACTTTCCCCCTTGCCCAAGCACCTCCACCCCTTGGCCTCCTTTATAAGCAACCCCAAGCCTCTAGGGTTTGACAATCAATCGAAGCAATTTGCAAGTTCTCTCTCTCTTGTAGATCTCATGTGTTGAGAATTAGACATCTCTAATCTTCTCATATAGATCTAATCTAGTTGATTAGATCTACCACCTAAACTACGCCGCAAGGCTGACTCTCTTCACCACGTGCTAGTAGCTAGGCGGTGAACGCACGGGGTGGGTTGACACGGTATATGTGTGGATACCGCTAGAGCGAGATTTGCGCAAGTAAGTTCCTTGGACAACGGAACAACTTCATCAAGGTCTACATCAACGACGATGTACGGCAACAATCTCACCTCCCGGCGTGGATGTGAGATTCTTCATCAGGCTTCACCGACATCTACTTCGACAAACACAAGATCTTTCGCAAGCGTGTTTGTAAGTATTCTGGATCATCGCATTATGGGGTGCAACGTACCTTCATAGAATAGATCTTGGCGGTAAGGTTACGCATAAATTTTAAAGTTTTCCCGCAACCCAATACCAATAGGGTAGTACATATAGAGGCATATTTCAAAGTGCCCCAAATCACAGCTACATATGACAAACCAAACTAAACATCATTGTCTTACCTAGCTGCTCATACATATTAAAAACATGTAAAATACATAAACAAATGGTTCATACATAGATTGCATTTCATACATAAGTAAATAGCTCCAGAACATAACTGTATCTCGCGTATTCATCTCTGCGTTGGCGCCGATGATGTTTCCGATGCTAGGGTTCGTCGTCTGTCGATTAGGTTTAGGATATTTGCCGGCGCATAGATCCATCGCTTCTGAAGCTGCTATGAATGTGTATTTCTTCTTTGAAACCACCTTACTCGCTCGATTTCTCGAATTGATTTTGCTAGTCCGCCATGGCGCCAAAGAGCAAGTACATCATTCTCGATGGTATGGATTCTAAGGATGATGCAGCGCCAGAGGTTGAGGTGGATGCTGCGGTTGATGAAGATTCTGAGTATGATTCATCAATAGATGTGATGTTAGTGTTTGGGGGGATTCATCCCCATCTGAAGATGGTTCGTCCTCTGAGGATGAATCGATGGAAAATGGTGAATCCTCTGAAGAAGAAGAAGAAGAAGAAGAAGAAGAAGAAGAGGATGTGTGCATTTGTGAGACATGCATTTGGGAAAGGGAGAACAACATGGTTGTCAGAGGTAGTTTATCTGTTCATTGTTGTTCTTCAGTTGTGCATTTTATATGATTCTGATTGCTGACTGTCTAATTGCTTGTTTGCAGGTCCCAAATTCCCAGGCAACGACAGCTTCGACCCTCTCTGTGTGTTCCCCAACAGAGTTTCTCTGTTTCCTCAGGAAGTTAGGCTTCTGAGGCACATTTGTGCTGAACAAGCTCCAAAGACACCCATTTACGTGTGTTTGATGGTGGAGGCACAAGTGCTCAGGGATGGTAGAGGAAAAATGGTCAGTACTCTTGATTGAGCACAGATTGTGTTTTCAAGTTTGTGAGTTGCTGCTAGTGTCATTTAAACAACTGAATGTTTGTCTCTTTGTGTTGCAGTACTTCAGCAAGGAGTTCACCAGGGTTCACATCAGACCCAAGATCAAAGCTAGTGGTACTGATGTCATTGTCCACTACCAGAGGAACACCAGAACAACTTCAGTTAGGATGAAGATTGGGAAAAGTGACAAGCTTGCAATCATGACAAAGAACTGGACAGATGTGCTAAATGTTACCCAGTGGCAGGCAACCAATCATGTTGTCATGTTCTGGTTTCGCACTGCCACAAAGGCAGCAGTTCATCTCTATGTTGACAAGATCACTCCAGGTGCATTTAGGCTAAATGAAGAGGAGCACTGGCGTGTCATTGCAGACTGATGAAGCATGACTTTGGACAGTTTAAACCAGGCTATTTTGGACAGTGACAGTTGTGACCTGGTTGTTAGCCTTCTTAGTAGTAGTAGTAGTAGTAGTAGTAGTAGTAGTAGTAGTAGTAGTAGTAGTAGTAGTAGTAGTAGTAGTAGTAGTAGTAGTAGTAGTAGTAGTAGTAGTAGTAGTAGTAGATGGTCTGTAATGAATCTCCTAAGTAGTTGTTTATGGTCAGACTTGTGAGCCATGTGCTCTGCTTTGTTATGTAATGAACCATATATTGGTCATATGATGGTGTTGCTTATGTGCTTTCCCTGTATTGAACCAGTTGGTGCCGTTTCATCAGTTTGTGTTTCTGGTGAAGTTATTAAGTATGGTTGTGTTGTTAGTCTGTTATGTCTTGTTTGTGATGAAGTTAGTAAGCATGGTTGTGTTTGTGATTAATTGTTGGTGCCAGTTAAGCATGGTTATGTCCTGTTTGTGATGGAGTTAGTAAAAATGCATGTTAAAAAATTGATAATTTCATCTCAATTGCTGATAGTATATTGTGAATCTGTGTATGTAGGCCACCCTAAACTGATACATGCATCTCTTTATTCTGCACCATGTACATTTATTTGTTGTGAATACAATGAGAAAAGGGGACATGCATGACTGAAGGCCACCCCATTAGTTCTGTGCTAGACACTTGCCAGGGAGTGCACATTTCTAGTTCCCTCTTCTGTGAAAACGCTGATGTTGGAGTTTCAGTTGAAGAAAGAACTTTGACATTTGAGTTGCTTCGAAATGGCAAGTCTTTGTTTTGGGTTTTGTGAGGTGCATTGCATCAGAAAATTGTAAGATGTAAGTTGCAGGAGTAACTGTTTTTACCATGCATGGTACATAGATAGGTTTCAGAGACACATCAGATTAATCACACACGTAAGTAACAAACTATGCAGATTGACAGAAAGTGAGAAACTATGTAGATTGCATACACAGACACTCTTTAATCTCAAGTATGAACCATAAGTTCTTTGACTTGGCATAGTTGGATCATGATAGGGCATATGCCATACAACATTCATTTCACTGATAGCTAATTAAAAAACATAGAAGCAACACCATTTCACAAAGTGGCTCAACAGAAACTAACAGGTCACATCATCTCAACAACATTCATTCAGGTTTCACATATTTCCTTGATTTTACTCAGTTTCTCTTTGGATGCTTGACTGATGTGTAACAAGTCATATAGGTTGTATTCTAACTTTTTAATGTAGCCCTTTTGCTCAAGTACATTTTGCTTCAGCTCCTCTAATTCCTTGTGCTCACCCTCTTGTCCAGCTTCAAACATCTGAATCTGCTCGACCATCAGAGCTGTGTTTTTCTTTTCTATCTCCAAATTCCTTTGAGCTTCCTTATGCATTGATTTAAGCATCAGATTTTGCTCAATCAACTGAATTTTTTGCTTCTTCAAATACTCCAGTTCATTGTGTTCATTTTGCTGGACACTTTCAACAATTTGCAACTTCTCAAGCAACTGTACATTCTGTTTCTTAACTTCCTGCATTTCTGCTATTGCTTGCAAGTTCACACACTTTTCTTTTTCCATTATCTCAGTTTTCAGTTTATCCATATCTTGTAATAACTTGGAGTACTTCCTGTCAATATTCTTCTTCTGTTCAGAAACATTGTGCATGAGAGTTGCATTATGGTGGTTACTGTCGATCAGCCGTTTCTCACTGTCCCCAAACATTGCCCAGAGCTTTTCTAGGCAAGTTTTCAATCCACCTTGATGCTCTGAATCAACCCAGCCAAGAAATCCACAGTTATCTTCCTCCTGCAGAACAGACATAAGTAGACACACACGGCTTCAGTTTTTTAGTCATGTTCATAATTATAAATGCACAGTTCAGAATTGGCATGGCACTCACATTCTTGATTGGGCAAAGGTAGAATCTCCTTCCTGTCATGTTTCCCTCAAAAGCAACAAAGATCTCGGGCTTCAAATTGTGGCCACGACATTGGACAACTACCTCAGCATCGATGCCTCCGACTATTGGGTCAGTTATTGAATCTGGCGCGTTGTCTCTGTAGGTGATCTGCATACAAGTGAGCTTGATCAGTTCGATTCAAAATCCCCAAATCAGAGAATAACCCTAACCCTAAGTGCGGGTACTGAACACTCACGTCGCTGAGGTACGACACAGCTGGGCTCCCTTGTAGCGTCGAGCAGAGTTTCGGCGAGTTTGAGCCTGGTGACAGTGTGTGCCAGTTTTCATCCATGGCTGCGCTGATCGAGCTCGTCTCTCTGCCGTGGAGTTTAGAGAACGAAGAAGAGCTTTGAAGCAGTTTTGCAGATTGGTCCTACCACAGCGTACACAGAAAAGATAGTTATTTGCAGTTTGGTCCTTGCACAGTGTGTACCAGTTTCTGGATGCATGTTTTACTGAATATTTCTTTCTACCCTCACAGCGCGGTTGCAATTTCTGGCACGCGAGTACGTGTACTATTTGGTGGAGGAAAATGTTCTCAGTGGGGATGATGCCATCGAAGCAGTTGGCTGGGCAGAGGAGAGGAGAGAGGCGCTGGAGCTGATGAAGGAAGAAGCAGAGGTCACTCAACCTGGACCTGATCATGATGAGAAGCTGCTGCAGAGGTTGCTGATGATGGTTTAGTTTGTAGTGAACTTGTCTAGTGAAGCTGTGTATTTTGTGGTTAAGAATAGTAGCTGCATGTAGTGATGGAGTATGTGGTGAAGATCAGTACCATGTTATGAACTAGTAGTTTCTGGTGTAGATGTTGTTTTGTGAACTAGTAAGATGTAATAAATCATATATGTGATGTGTTTGTGATAATCATAAGTATGTTGTGTTTGTGTATGAACTAGCAGTACCATCTTGCTTTTCGTAAGCATAAATTTGAACTAAGTACTGACAATCCAGAATAGCAGTACCATCTCACATATGAATACAAATAGGAAAGGTACTTAGTGGTCACATTAGCTCACATAAACAGAGTACTTACTACAATAGGATAGGTAATTAGCACATTAGGTTCAATACATGTAGGTAGCATCACTAGCACGTAATTACAATACTTAGGCATCAGAGCCTTAACCACACAGTTCACATCTTCAGTTGACATCTCCAGGAAGCTTGAAAATGATCATCCTCAGACCACCATAGCAAGCTTCATGGATGTTAAAGAGGATGACTTGGCCTTCCTGCAGATTGAACTCCTTGACAGCTTTCGTCCACTCCCAGTCATTATGACATTGTTTGTGAATTTGGCCTTCTTCATGCTAACGGTGAACGCAATTGTAGTGAGGCTGACGCCGAACGGATGTGTACTCTGATGAAGGATGGCACACACCTTTTGAGGTTTTTTCAGATGACTCTCCAGGTACATCTTGCTGAACTTAGCTCCAATTACCTAATATGAATTATCAGTTAGCACTTCACATCAAGGTCAGCAGTATCATTCACAAATTCACATCAAGAACAACATTAGCAATGTCTTACCATCTTGCATTTGTAGTCAACGACGCATGAACTGGTGAGCCTGTGAACGTAAAACTTGATGTTTGGTGATTTCCTTGTCAGTTCACTTTCACGGTAAGCATCAAGGAATTCCACCTATTGTTTGGTGAGTTCCATGTCGTTTCCAAACATGCAGAACTTGTCAAATTTCTTATCAGCAGTATATAATTCTTCTTTGGGCCCTACAAATGAAGGGGAGCGGATCTTAATTAGAACATAGGCTAACACAACAAATAAGTACACAAGCTATGAACTATGTAGAATCTGTATAGTACCTCTAAACAGCTTCTCCACATGTCCAGCAGAGCTCCCTGGAAGAGAAGCCAAGAATCTTGCATAAGATGGATCAATGTTGTTGTCTAAGTCCCCTTCAGAGAAGCCAAGATTCGCACATGCAGCCAAGTATTTTGCATAATCTGGATCTGTGGTTTTGTCAGCAATGACATCTTCAAGTGTCCTTTGAGTGGAAGAAGTTTCTTTTGAATGCCCTACCATATGCAAAACAACAACATTTAGTACTGTACTGGTGAGATACAAGCTGCAGTACTGCTACAAATACTTCTATACATGATGCTACAGATTCACTTACATTTGCAAATTTATCAGTTAAGATTAGCAGAACAAAATGCTTCACAAGTTTACTCCATCATCTACTGCATTTTACAAGCACAAACAATACTGTACTTCATTTAACAATTTTAGCAGTACATGAGCAACTACTCTAGCAGCAAGCAAGCAAATTAGCTACTGCTATTCCACAAACTACTGCTATTTTTTTTACCTTTAGAAAGTTTGTCCTTCTTCTTGAAGATTGTAGCAGGATTTTTGTTCTTAATCATCTCTTTTGTCTCCTTCACATTCTTCTCACGCTCAGTTTCGCTGTCACTGTCATGTAAAAGGATGAGAACATTCGGCTGGTTTGGGTTTGTTGCCATTCTACATCAAGGTAAATAGAGATATCAGTTCAGTTACACTAATTCATATACTAAATCCGTGTTATATTACTCCTGCACCAATTATATTTACTAATTCCTTTTAAAGCCTATTTCTTTTTGTAGAAATCATGATAGTACTATTCTTGGGTAGCAACCCATTTATGGAAACCAAAGATTCAGTTACAGTTAGAGATCATGACAGTACTATTCTTGGGTACATGACAGTACACATGTAGACAATAATAGTGGACATTTGGACAGATCTACCACTAAACAAAATAGCAAGCAGGATCTGGTCGAACTTACGGCGGCTCGACGGAGTGACGGAGACGGCGTTGGCTGTACAGAGGCAGCGGATCCATGGCGGCTCGACGGAGTGGGGGAATGGACAGCGACGACGGAGTGGGGAAACCCTAGGATTCGGCGGAGTGGGGACGGTTCTGGATAGGATTCGGCGGAGTGGGGAAACCCTCGTCATTTTAATCGATGCAATTTTTTGCGAAAAAGTCCCTAGTCATTTTAATTTAGAAACAACCTCCTTCCGCGTCGGTTTGTTTTCGCAAAACCCCTCCTTCATCTCCGCAACTTGTCTTCATTCATTTTAATTTAGAAACATCCTCCGCAACTTCGCTGCCGCCCACCTCCGCTGTCCAAACCCTAGACACAGGAGCCCGTCATCGACCCCGGAGTGGAGGAGCCCGTCGAGCCCATCGTCGTCCCCGCAGCAGAGGAGCCCGTCGAGCCCGTCGTCCCCGCAGCGGAGGAGCCCGTCGAGCCCGTCGTCGACCCCGGAGCGGAGGAGCCCATCGAGCCCGTCGTTGTCCCCGCAGCGGAGGAGCCCGTCGAGCCCGTCGTCGACCCCGGAGCAGAGGAGCCCGTCGAGCCCGTCGTCGTCCCCGCAGCGGAGGAGCCCGTCGTCGACCCCGGAGCAGAGGAGCCCGTCGAGCCCATCGTCGACCCCGGAGCAGAGGAGCCCGTCGTCGTCCCCGCAGCAGAGGAGCCCGTCGAGCCCGTCGTCGTCCCCAGAGCAGAGGAGATGGATCAACGAACTTCATTCTGACCGCCGCGTCCTAGCCGTCCATCTCCTTCAGCCTCATCTGGTTCGTGTTAATACCTGCGCCAACTCGTTCCAGATCAAACGTAACTGTCAATTGCTTGTTAATTCGGTTGTGAAATTTCTAGGTTTTTTATGCGCATAGTTTTCTGCAAACTACTGTATCAAACATGGATAAGAGTTGGTTGTCAGAACCCAGATCAAGTAGGGCTTTCGAAGCCGGGGTCCTGAAATTTGTAGAGTACGCAGCAGAGAATGCTGGGATGCTGGATAGAGTACTATGCCCTTGCAACAATTGTGGTAATAGGTTCTGGAGATTTCCTAATATAGTCGTAGAACATTTAGTGTGCGCAGGGTTTATTCCAGGTTATTCAACATGGATAAACTATGGAGAATAAGCTGAAGACCTTAATAATGTAACAGACCATACCTCTGAGCATGAACCTGTAGGTGAATTCAACCCTGATAGTGAAACTGAAGAGTATGTTGATAGCCATGAAATGGACCAAATGTTGCTTGACAGCTTTGGGATGTATGACAATGTGCATTTAGGCTCTGATGATGATGACTCTGAAGATGGTGATACAGGTGATGATTTCGACTGTGATCCTGATGGTTACAGAAAACTAGTAGAAGATGGAAGACAGTATTTGTTTCCTGGATGCAAATCAATGTCAAAGCTACAGTTCTTGATCAAGGTCATGAATATAAAAAACACCTGGAAAGTACCTAATGCTTGCTACGATGCCTTTTTGGCATTGTTTAGGGAAATCATACCAGAAGGTCATAATTCATTGCCTGCAAATTTTCATGCATCCAAAAAATATATAAAAGATGTTGGCCTAGGTTATGACAGCATCCATGCTTGCACCAACGATTGCGTTATGTTCAGAGGAGCATATGCCAATGCATCTGAGTGTCCTGTGTGCAAAACCAGCAGATGGAAAAGTGTGAAGTTAGGAGTGAGTGGGAAGAGAGTACAAGGTACCTCATAAGGTTATTAGACATTTCAAACTAAAACCTAGAGTCAAAAGGCTGTTTATGTCAACCAAAACAGCACCACATATGACCTGGCACAATAATGGTAGGACTAGAGATGGCAAGATGAGACATCCAGCTGACTCTCCTGCATGGAAGCACTTCGATTCCAAACACATAAAGTTTGGTGAAGAACCAAGGAACCTAAGATTAGGCTTGGCAACTGATGGGTTTAACCCTTTTAGGAACATGAATACTTCATACAGCATTTGGCCTGTTGTTCTTATACCGTACAACCTACCTCCATGGATATGCATGAAACAATCTAATTTCATTCTGAGTGTCATTGTGCCTGGTAGAAAAGCACCAGGCAAGGAAATGGACATTTACATGCAGCTTACCATGGAAGATCTACAAGAATTTTGGAAACCTGGTGTTTGGACATATGATGCTGTTCTTGGTAAGAAGTTCAGATTGCGTGCAGCATTGCTATGGACTATCACTGACTGGCAAGGAAGGGGCTGCTTGAGTGGTGAAAGCTTACAGACTTGTTCTCACTGTCTTACGAACACATGCACAAGACATTTGAAGCATGGCAAGAAGACATGCTTCCTAGGACACCGTAGATTCCTAGATGATAACCATGTGTACATATTTGACGAAGCTTCTTTCAATGGTAAAGTTGAGATGAGAGGGCCTCCAGTGCAGCCAAAAGGGAAACAAATATCTGCCATGACAGCATTGCTGCACACAGATTATGGCAAGCTACAACCCAAGAAGGGGAAGAAAAGGAAGAAATGTGGCCAAGATGAAGAGGAGTTCGATGATGTATTTGAGCACAGTGTGGAGGAAACATTCAAGAAGAGGAGTGTCTTCTTCCAACTCCCATATTGGCACACACTTCTTGTCAGACACAACTTAGACATCATGCACATAGAAAAAATGTGTTTGAAAACATTGTTTGTACTATTCTAGATGTAGATCAGAGAACAAAAGATGGTTTAAATGCAGGCTTGATCTGAAAGAAATGCAGATAAGATTTGAGTTGCATGCTGATACAACAGGCCCAAAACCTGTAATACCTAGAGCCATTTACCAACTCAACTCAGATGGGAAGAAGGTTTTCTGCATGGCATTAAGTTTGCTAGGTTCCCTGATGGATATGCATCCAACTTATTCTACAAGGTAGACTTGGAGAGAAAAAAACGGTTGGAATGAAGACACATGATTGCCACATAATCATGCAGGACTTGATGCCACTAGCACTTTGTAGATCATTGCCAGAGAGTGTATCTTTACCACTGATAAAGCTATGCAGGTACTTCAAGGCAATGTACAGTAAGGTGGTAGATGTTAGTGTAGTTGAGGAGTGGGAAGCTCAGATACCAGAAATTTTGTGCCAACTAGAAATGATTTCCCCCCTGCTTTTTTTGATATCATGGTGCATCTAACTATGCACCTAGCAACTGAATTAAGAAAAGCTGGACCAGTAGCATTCAGAGACATGTGGGCACCTGAGAGGTTTGTAGGTACTTTGAAGAGCTCTGTGCAAACAACAAGTCACCCTGAAGGCTCAATAGCAGAAAATTACCAGTTTCAAGAGAGTCTGAACTTTTGCTCAAGGTATTTGCATGGCAACCAAACCAGATCACTAAAGCCCCTAGGCATGATGATACACTGCCAGCTGATAGTACAAATTATTTGAGGAAAATTGGAAGGGCATTGTCTGGTTTCTCGGTTATTAAATTGGATATGACATCATGGATACAAGCTCAGAAGTGTGTCCTTGTGAACTATCCAGGAATTAAAGAATACGCAAAGTGAGTCCCTGCCCTAGTTGACCACTCTAGTCTAAGTAAACAAACAATATTGGTAAAACTATCTAACACATTTGAAATATTGTAAACGACACAAAACCATACTGCAAGTTGGAAGAAAGAAGTCCAAAAGGGAGATTGAAAGTGCTCATCACTCTAGTTTTCATACCTAGTTTGATGAGCACGTAAGCACTAAAGCACATCTACTATACACATAATTGAAAGTAGTTAACACATTAGTATTCACAATTTCTTCTTCTATCGTAGGTACTGCGTCTGAAAGAACAAGGAAATGATCTGCCTGCTAAAGTTATTACATTGGCTGAAAGACCTTATATGATGGCCAAATTTTATAACAGCTCTTGCATTAATGGGAGTACTTATCATACTCAGTCATATGGTTTAGGAAAGGCGATCCAGTGCGATGGTGTTTGTCTGGTTGCAGAGACTTCTAGCTATTCTAAGGCTGGAGATAACAACCCAGCTCTAGGGGATGTTACGTACTATGGCCGAATATCTGAGATTATAGAATTGAATTATTCCAATGTTGGGCATGTGGTACTGTTCAAATGTGACTGGGTTAAAGAAAAAGGTGTTAGGGAGTTGGAACCCTTTGGAATAAAATAGGTCAATTTGAACCATATTTGCAATGCCCAACAGCCAAATTATGAACCCTACATTCTAGCTAGCCAAGCCAAACAAGTTTATTATGTGCAAGATCCAATAGATATTGATTGGTATGCTGTTATTACTCCTACAGTAAGAGATTTTTATGATATGGAGCCTGTTTTGGAGCATGTGAGTCTATTTCATAGATTTGTGATATCATGAAATACTATATTATGAGTTTGACTAACCATAGGTATTTTCTACTTTTCCAGGAACAGCAATGAGTCTTAACAAACTAGATATACCTCCTCTGAATCCTACAATGAAAGATGATCATCTATTTACTCTTCTAAAAGATGATAAGGCCAGGCGCTTATACTACTCTCACATTGAAGTAAGTACTGAAAATGTGGACAATAATATGAAATTGGTAATATTGACATTTTGCATTTACTTATATACCAATATAATTTGACAGTCTGAAAGGCAGTACGAAGAGCCTGATGAAACACATAAAGACACTGATCAAGGATATTCGTCTGAAGACTACCAGCACAGGATGGATGACTATTACCAGCCTCAACCTAACTCATGTGATGAAGAAGAAGATGGTGGAGAAGAAGCTGCTGAAGAAAATGATGATGATGAAGAAGATGGGGAAGAAGAAGCTGCTGAAGAAAATGATGGTGATGAAGAAGACGAGGAAGAAGAAGCTGCTGAAGAAAATGATGGTGATGAAGAAGAGGCTGATGAAGCAGGTCTGAACCAACTACAGAATGATGCAGGTATGTGGTTCCTCTATTATTAGTGTGTACTGTTACAAAAATGATTGTACATAAATCTTACATTTAATAGTCTACTAAGACCACTAAACTTCCTTGAACAGTTGCTGCAAAGGAAGTCACTACTAGAGGACCAACAGTAATGAAAAAATTCTGGAAGAAACATGGGCCAGACAATAAAGTTCATCTGGAATGTAACCACTTAGGGCAGCCCTGTGGATTGAAAACTTCTAAACTAACAAATTTCGTTAGTAGTCAAGTAAAGGAAAAGATATATCCCTTGCTGCAAATAATTGGAGGAAAGTACCATTCTCTGAAAAACAACAGTTATGGAGGACTGTAAAGGTAATGAACTTTTCTAATTAAGTGTTTCTTAGACAGCAAGTAAGTACTGAATTGAATTTTCAAGTGATGATGAGTCCCTGTTCCATGTAGGCTTTTTTCGAAATAGATGATGTCCACAAGAGCTGGGTGATAAAATCAGCTAGCAAAAAATGGAGGGCCTTCAAATCTTACTTGAGAAGGAAGTATTATGATCCAGAGTTATCTGTGGCACAAAATATAGCCAATGGGTGTAAGGATAGAATACCAGACAAACAATGGAAGTTTTTTGTTGAACACTGGAGAACAGAAAAATACCTGGCAAGTTCAAAGTAGTATTTAAATGTTATTGTCTTTAATAGTTATTTCAGTACTTGCATATTTGATACCATCTCATTTTTGCAGAAAATTTCAGAAAAGAATAAAACTTCAAGGAATAACCAACAAAATGGTAGACATACTGCTGGTACAATGGGGTTTGCAGTTGTTCATGATCAGATGGTACCGTAAAATACTTATTCATGTCTGCAAATTTATAAAATAATTGCCTTCATCTCTATTCAATGAATGTGGAAATCATTGTTTGTATGTGCACATTTGCAGGAACTAAAAGAGGGGAGGAGAGTCTCTAGGGCAGAGCTGTACCGAAAGACTCACACCAAGCGGAATGGAGAACCAGTTGATGCTTACTGCACAGGAAAATTGTATGTCCCCAAGTCTTATAGCCTTTGTTGATAATGTAATTGCATCTTATTTTCTGGCAATGTTTTGGTAGGAACTAATTAATAAAACTCTCGAAGAAAATCCATGATTAATTGGAGAAGAACATAAAGATGGAGATTTGTACTCTTCAGTATTCATAGCAGCAAGGAATCACCGAATGCATGGATTTGGATTATTGGTTGGTGGCAGATCGTCCCAAGTACTGCAACAAGCAATGGTGACAATGAGAGACACAAGAGAAGATAATCTTCAACTAAGAGGTATAATATAATCACTAGTGGCCACACAGAAAGCATTAATAGAAACAGCCCAGAACCAGGAAGAGAAAATTGGTTTTCTGCTTACAAAAAGTGGAGAGGAAGAAACCCAATAGCAGGATGCAGTTACAAATGAAGCAACAAGCAATAATAATGGATCATCGACACTGAAAGCAGCCAAGCAGGTGCTACAAACAATCAGTCAGCACCTATCCAGTGAAAAACCAGCAGCTGCAAGTACTGCTGGCCAACAAATACAAGTGACCAATAGTACCTTGAGCAGTGAAACAAAAGGAAACAAGAGTGCAAACAGCAACAAAACAGATGCAGAGAAAGAAGTAGCATCAGTGAACAAGAGTGCAATCAGTAGCAAACAAGTGGAAGCAAAGAAGTAGCATCAGTGAACAAGAGTACCATCAGTAGCAAAACCAATGGAAGCAAAGAAGTAGCATCAGTGACAAAGAGTACCATCAGTAGCAAAACCTGTGGAAGCAAAGAAGTAGCATCAGTGACCAAGAGTACCATCAGCAGCATAACTAGTGGAAGCAAAGAAGTAGCATCAGTGACCAAGAGTGCAATCAGCAGCAAACAGAAAGGAAGCAAAGAAGTAGCATCAGTGACCAAGAGTACCATCAGCAGCATAACCACTGGAAGCAAAGAAACACAACAGTGCCCAAGAGTGCCATTAACAGCAAACCAAAAGGAAGCAAAGAAACAGCAACAACCCAAGAGTGCCATCAGCAGCAAAGCAAAAGCAAGTCAGTCAACTCAAACAAATGCCAGTCAACAAGGAGTGACAGTAACATCCACAACAATCAAAGGAAATGACAGAAAGCAAGAAACAAAACCAGGTCCACACAACAAACAAGATACTGTTCCAGGAGTGCCAGCACGAGGTACCAAAGCAAAACGACTAGAACTGAGTCAAGTATATGAAGCAGGCCAAGCATCAAGCCAAATAGCCAGCCAAACAGCATGCCAAACCCATCTAGCAGAGCAAAAATGAATGGCAGAAAAAAGGGCAGCAAATCCAGAAGTTTTGAAGAAAGCCAAGGTACAGATGCAGCAGAAGAAA
This sequence comes from Poa pratensis, assembly GCA_947311845.1. Taxonomy (NCBI): domain Eukaryota; kingdom Viridiplantae; phylum Streptophyta; class Magnoliopsida; order Poales; family Poaceae; genus Poa; species Poa pratensis. The sequence goes on from CAMZMU010000041.1 coordinate 51,272,045, forward strand.
CTGAGGCAAGTCAGGCACTCTTACAGCTGGGACACAAGAGGCAGAAGTTTACTTCTCCAATTCCAGTAACTAAACCAAAGGTATCTGACAAAACCTTTTGGCTGACAATGTAAATTCCAGAAAATTAAGCAAGAGAAGGTAGATAAGATAGAGAAGGTAGACAGAAAATGTGGTTCTGGAATGGTTGCGCCCAAGGAATCTGCATGGTTGCGCCCAAGTAAACGATTGAAGCTTAGTTTGTTATACTCAAGTACAGTGCTACATAACAATATATTTGCTTGAATCTAACATTGTTAGGTTGTCCATTTGCAGCGTGAACAAGTAAAATCTGGGATGGAAGTGGGCTTAGCCTCACCGAACAGTGAGAGCTTGGTTGCAATAGGCACAGTTCAGAAAATCAGCAGTGCCGATTTCGTTGAAGTTCTGGTTAATGTTGTGCTGAAAAAAACAACAAACTGCCAAAACCAAAGGGAAGAATGATCTCATAGCCATGCCGTATCTCACTGCATCACATGGCCATTGAGATATGTAAGTATTACCAGATACATGATCTTTGTAGTACAAATGCTCTTTCATTGCTAATGTCTTGCAGTAAGTAGATGCAGTAACCTAAATTGTGCCAATGACTTGCAGGTTAGAGAGGCCGATGTGAAAAGTCAGGGGAAACAAGTTGTCTTCGCAGATTTATCCATGAAGATCCCAAACTGGAGCAAGCACGAAAGGTCGAACATATTTTCAGAAGTAAACTGCTGTTAGAAACTGTTGAACATGCACACTCTGTCTTATGTATATTAGATGCTTGCACACTTTGCTCTATATTGTGACATGCTGTTATCTGGATGTTTGTACACTCTGTCTTATGTAGTGATCTATATTAGATGCTTGCACACTTTGCTCTATATTGTGACATATGCTGTGATCTGGATGTTTGTACAATGTGATCTATATTGTGATATATGATGTGTTTTAAATGGTGATCTATATTGTCTTCGGAAGAGTGATTACCGGGATGATCTATAATGTATTAGAGAGATTATCTAAAGTTTCCCCTACATGTACTTGGGGCACATTATCAAAATGCCTTCAAAAGTATTAGAGGCATTTTGAAATAGTGCCCCAAATACATTTAGGGGCACATTCTCAAAGTGCCCCTATACATATTTGGGGCATCCGAGAAAATGCCTCTAACTGAATTAGAGGCACTTTCTCAAAGTTCCCCTAAATGTTGAGCTATTGGGGCACTTTGAGAAAGTGCCCCTAAAACCTTTAGCAACACAGGTATTGGTGGCACTTCAAAAAAGTGCCCCTAATACTTTTAGAGGCACAAAAGTGACATTTTGGGGCACTTCAAGTGCCCCTAAATGTCTACCATGTTGTAGTGGCTAGCGGGGTTGCCCAGGTTTCGCGTGTACCACGTCGACTTCGGGTTCGGGAGGCCGGCGAAGATGGAAATCGTGTCCGTTGCGAGGACGGGAGCGATGTCGGTGGCGGAGGGCCGTGGCAACTCCGGCGGGGTGAGGTGGGCATCTCGCTGCCGCCGGATGGCATGGCCAGGTTCTAGAGGTGCTTCGCGATAACTTCGCGTGCCTCTCCAGCTCTCCTCCTCGTCGGTGACCTCGATCAGACGATCACCCTCCACGCAAACGTCAGCAGTCAGCTAGTGCAAGTTTTGTCATCACCGTGTACGTGTTCCCTGTTTTCTCCATTCGAATGAGTAATTTGCTAGCCGCCCACAAGGCTTTACTCCATCGGTTTCATAATTTTGCCGTGATTTCAATCCAAATTTGTTTTGTGTAAAATTGATGGTATTGAATGGCTTTAGTGTGTGGGGAATCCAAGATGTTCAGAACACGGAGTTTCTTTCTAAACTATTTCCTTCGTATCAAAATATAATACTTTCTAGACTTTTTTGCACACATGTCTCTAAACATGTCGTAGTGCAAAGTTCACATGAATCTTACACTAAAACATGTCTAGATACATGTATGCAAAACAATAATAGAAATTCTTATATTGACACGAAGAGAGTAGTTCGGATCAATGAGTCTGAATCATTATCCATTTTGGTAGTGGTGATTTTTATATAATTCAATTTTTATGAACTTTCATTCTTAAGCTATTATTACTGAGAGTGTTGATTTTTCAGAACCGTTTTCTCAGAATGCCAATTCACTTGTGCCGGTCGATGAGAGACTCAATGTCTAATTAAGTTGGGTCACTTTTTTTACTAGTGTGGAGTTGGACAAAGAAAATGCCATCTAATAACAATGTAATCTACCACTTCTACAGTTGTACTAGGTATGAATCATTGTTTGGATTCGGGTGATTATGCACACTTTGGAACAAAACACATTTATATTTTGAGTTATGTTGTAGGGTATGTGTCAATGTTTTTTTATTTGATAGAGCAATTGGAATGCAACTTCATCAGCACCGGAGAATAACAGCTGGCATGATAATATAAGGCATCTAAGACAACTTTTTTGGGGATGGGCTAAAAATTTGAGCGAGAGTATAAAAACGCTCATTTATCTCATTGATGAGCTAGAACTCAAAGCTAGAACCACCAAACTTAGTGTATCTGGGAGGGATGTGATACGTCCATTTTGCATTACTATTTTATATCATAATTTACTGCTATTCATTGATATATTTCATATTTAGAGATGATACTTATGTTATTTTGCATTTTGCATGTTTGATTATTTTGGAGAATTAACCACCGGAGTCAGCATTCTGCTGGAAAAAGGACCGTCAAGACGCCATATTTCTGAAGATCAATAATTAACAGAAAATATCCAGAAGTCCCTATTTTGTCAGATACCGGAGGCAACCAAAAAGGGAGGCCAAGGTGGGCCACCATGGGCTCTCACCATGCCGTGGCGCGGCCCACCTTGCTGCCGCGCCGCCACATGGTGAGGTGGCCCAGGCCCACCTCTGTCGGTGCCCCTTCGCGTACTTCGTCCCCAGGAAACCCTAACACTCGGGGAGTCATCGAGGAAATATTCCGCCAACTCCACGAGGCGGAAAACACCAGAGAGAGAAAAGCTCTCCGGCAGGGAGAAATCTGTCGGGGAAATTCCTTCCCGGAGGGGGAAATCATCGCCATCGTCACCGTCATCGAGCTGAACTTCATTGGGATCATCATCATCATCATCATCATCATCTCCACAGCCGCACCATCATCTCCACCGCTCCACTTCGTTCCGCTGTAACATCTAGGGTTGAATCTTGTCTAGTTCATAGGGGAAACTTTCCCAGTGTTAATTACTCCTTGTGGTTGATGCTATTGAGTGAAACCGTTGAATTAAGGTTTATGTCCAGATTGTTATTCATCATTACATCACCTCTGTTCATGATCCATATGATGTCTTGTGAGTAGTTCGTTTAGTTCTTGAGGACATGGGAAAAGTCTTGATGTTAGTAGTGAACTATGTTGAGTAATATTTAATGGTTTGATATTTAAGTTGTGGTGCTATTCTTCTAGTGGTGTCATGTGAACGTCGACTACATGATACTTCACCTTTATGGGCCTAGGGGAATGCATTGTGTATTCGAATATTAATTGTGGGGTTGCCAGTGACAGAAACCTGAACCCCGTTGGTATATCGATGCATGAGGGATAGCAGGATCTCAGAGTTTAAGGCTGTGGTTAATTTATCTTAATTACTTTCTTGTATTTGCGGATGCTTGCAAGGTATAATCACAAGTATGTATCAGTCCTAGGAAGGGCGGTGCATTAGCAAAGGTTCACCCACACAACACCTATCAAAACAATAAATATTAAGCGGCTATATGAAGCGAAAGCACTTGACGAAATTCCCGTGTGTCCTCAAGAACGTTTGGTCATCATAAGTAAACCTACCGGCTTGTCCTTTGCTCTAGAAAGGATTGGGCCACTTGCTGCAATTATTATTACTGTCTTTTATTTACTTGTACTTTATTTACCTGATATATCAAAAATCCCTAAAAGCTTGTCTGCTAGTATTTACAGTGAATTCCTAATCAAAACTGCTTGTCAACACCTGCTGCTCCTCGTTGGGTTCGACACTCTTATTTATCGAAAGTACTACGATACACCCCCTATAATTGCGGGTCATCAGGATGCGAAGAGCAGGGTGGATGTGGGCATTGCTGAGCTGAGACACGATGAAGAGTCTAAGCGAGTTCAGCGTGCAAAGGTGCAACATTGTGCGAGGTACGATGGGAATAACACCAAGTTTGTCTAATTGTAAATGGGTCAGAAACATAGAAAAATATATTTCAACTGGAACAAGTTGAGGGTATGATAGTGGGTGAGGCCAACTTGAAGGTCTTCATCACAGAGTGTTACGAGATATTGTTTGGGGGCAACGGCCATGATTTTTTTACTTTGATGAAGGACATTAACAATGATATCATGTAATTCCCGTACCCAGAAAAATGCTATTCTCATCCACGTTCACAACGAAGGAGTTCTTATAACCTTCCATGGTACCATCCAGACGGAAAACAAATGGTGTTATATTTAAGAACGATTTTGAAAAATCATACGATTAAGTCAAGTGGCCATTTAGGCAGAAAGCCTTGCACGTGAAGGGACTCGCTAATAGATGATGTGAATGGCCAACAAGGTTTGTATAGGGAGGAAGTGCTGGGATTAGGGTAACTGCCTATATTGGGCATTATTTCCGGACGTTAAATGTTTGAGGCATGTGGATCTTTTGTCCCCTATGCATTTTAATATTATCGCAAACATGATGGCCATCCTTATTTCATCTTCAAAGGAGTATGACCAAGTAGCAGGTCTAATACGCCACCTTCTAGGTTACCCATAGAGCTACTTATTAGATCAAGGTGTGTCCCTTCCCCTTCCAATGGAGTTTCGAGAGCATCTGTGCTCTAGATGCAATCAAATGAAAGTGGTCATATGAAGTATCTTCAATCAAAGTAGCCAGCGGTATTTTAATCGATTACATGAGGCTTTGTTTTACATGCCTTCCACTAGTCGATTCATGTTGCCAACTTGAGCGATCCTTTCTACTTTAAACTTCATGAACTTCGCAATATTATGTATGTGTGGATCGTTTTGATGAAGAGTTCAGAGTATAACACATTTTTTAAAATAAGATAGTGATCAAGAACATGTGTTTTTTTTTTGTGTACACGCTTGCGATGACAACATTCTTACTTGCAATTTTGCATAGATCGCCGACCGGTTGAGGCGGTTGTTACGACTTTGGAAATTTCCGGCCACATAGCATATTTGACGGTGCAAAGCTTGGAATTGCTCGTGTGGCAGTAAAATGCAATAAAATTGTTGTAATATTGAAAAATAAAGCAGATATAGGCGTCGTTTAACTTGGTCACACACTTGGTGGTTATTGGTTAGGAGAGTGGATGTAGAATCCCTCCACCCGGTTCAAATCCTAATGAACCTGAATTGAGGTATCACAAAGATGCTACTCCCTCCGTTCCAATTTAATTGACTTGTTATCCATTACATGTGGATGTATCTAGACATGTAACATCTAGACATGTTACATGTCTAGATACATCCACATTTGGTGAATAACAAGTCAATTAATTTGGAACGGAGGTTACTATGCTAGGGTAATAGGGTTCCCTGCGGTAGTGCGGTTTGTATTTCAAAAACGAAGTTTGACCAATCTACACAAAACTCAACCATATCCTGAACCGCTGCTGCTCCTGGTTCCGGATGTTCGAATTTCCGGAATTCGGCACAGACCCGGCAACCGCTGACGGGACGTCTCAACCGGTGCACAGTAAATCGCAGCACCGAAGTGGACACGCCGCCCCGCCGAGATGAGTCTCTCCCACCACCGCCTCCACCTCGCGCCGGCCGCGCCGCCGGCGGGGGAGCCCTACTACGTGTACGCGCCGCACCCGCACCCGGACCCGCAGCGGCAGGGCGTCGTCACGCTCTTCGTCGCCGGCCTCCCCGACGACGTGAAGCCCCGCGAGATCCACAACCTCTTCTCCCGCCGCCCCGGCTTCGACCAGTGCCTCCTCGAGTACACCGGCCGCGGCAACCAGGTCAGCTCCCCTAATTCCCCGTTTCTCCGTCCCGCGTGCTCTTCACCGAAACTAAACCCTCGCTCAGGCAGAAGGGGGAAGAACCCTTCGATTGGACTGTTTGACTGGTGTTGTCTCTGAATTCTTATTCTTATGCTGCAGGCTGTTGCCTTCGTGTCATTCTTCACTCATCACGCGGCCTTGTCAGCAATGGCTTCGTTAAATGTGAGTTTTGCTGCCAGTCAAGTGCCTCTGCGTTTTTGGTGTTGATGCTCTGTAGAGTTTTCTCAGTGCTATTGTGGATACGAAATTTAGCAGCAGGTCTTAATGCAGTTAACTCCAGGGTAGCTTAGTCAACATTTAAAACCCATACTCAGAGTAAGAGATTGACAGTGTCTTGTGTACAACATGCTTGATTTACAATTGAATGCTGAAATCATGTGCCCGGGACACTCTGTTATTGTTTGGCCTGTTCACAGCAGTATATCAAGTCAATGGCGTCTGTAAGAGAAATCTAGTCTTGCTCTGGTTACGTGGAATCAAAACCCAAAGACTGTACTTACATAAATGCGATCTAGAAAAATTCTCATGCTTTTACAGGTCAAATCTCGACCATATGAGTAGGCCAAAAGCTTAACCCATGTCTCTAATTTATATAGTACAAGTTCAATGCATGCAGTAGTACCAAGAATTACCTACCTACGGGCTTAAACCTTACGTTCTAGCTTGGTAGCTGTATCTTTGTAGTTTTGATCATGTGATTCTCATTATCACATCAAATATCGTGTTCCGTTTTAGGGATCTGTTTTTGATCCAGAGAATGGTGATTGTTTGCACATTGAGCTAGCTAAGTCGAATTCACGCAAACGTCACGGAGGTACTATCTGTACACTATCGCTTAACTGTACCAGCTCCCTCCAGCAAAATGCTATTTAAAACTTCCACACTTTTCAATTGATTACACTTTTCATGCTAGGTGGTGGTGATGTCTACAGAGTTATTGACAAAAGAGTTCATAGAACAGAGGAAAATTCTGACAATGACAACGGTGATGATGATGTATCGGGCGATGGTGACAGCAGCGATGGTAATGGTCTTACTTATTTGATGAAATCTTGCGTCTGCAGTGTAAGGGAGTTGGTCCTCAACTCTACATAGCTATCATCCCTACTACCGTCATTTGAAAATTCGCATTCAGGCTGAACCTGTTATAAGTGAAATTAGAAAGAGAGATTTTCTGTTAAACGATGGCTTCTGTTTACGTCCTTTTGTTTATGACTTGTGGTATCTTCCATATCTCAAGGAGCACAACTTGATTTAATACAAATAATTTTGATTGTTGATTACTTTGAGAGCGGCCTCTTCATTTTTCTCTCTAGAATTATTTGAGTTAATTTCATGAAATAACCAAGAGTATTGGCATGTTAGCAGCAGTAAGAGTTTGCACTCGGTATGTCAACAATTGTTTGTACGGATGACTTTGCACACACATATGCAGTATATAATTTCTCAAGGTACTATGACTATATCTTAGTGTGTATCTCACCTGCATGTTCTTGTTGTTGTTGGCACAAAAAAATCAGGGCAGGGTGGATCTGATGAACCATCGGATAGAGAAAATGAGAATTCCAGCGATAAGAATGAGTTACACGCGGACCAAAGGTTAACATGCATTTCGCATTACTCGTAATTGGTGTTAACTCTCTTTCATCACCTTAATGAAACGCTAGAGCTAGTGAGCCACTTCTCTTATGTCTGTCGACTGTGCATGAATTTGTTTAATGATAGATGATTGATATTTCCTTTGATGGCAGTGGTGAACGAGCGATCAAGCAGAAGAAGGCGCATTCTTCAACTGTGAGTACCATGTCATAGATCCCACATTGTCACACTTTACCTTATATCCTTGTTGTAATACTCTGCAGTGTTGTGAACAGAGCAAGCGATTGTGCATGCTTTTGTAGCTTGATTTGTCACACTTTATTTTGACATGATGTTACCTGTGCCTATGCTCGTCCTTCGTTTAAGACTATTAGAAGATGCTGACCAAATTACTCTTGCAATATGGATATTACATGTCCTGAAGAATCATGTACTCCATAGTAGTTCAAGTTCAAGTTACCTGCCAAGCTGAAATGGGGTCTATCTGTACAAACTGTGTTATTTGAACTTGTTTTCTTTGATGTTTTGAACTTTTGTTCTACGCGATGGCATGTTGGTCGGACAGTGCATATGTCATGATCACGTTTCTTTACGGCTTTTGTAAATGCACATACTGGGACATGCTTATCTGTATATTGTTTTAGGGGAATTTTGAAGTGTGCAGTTGCACTATTTAGATAATGGTGCATATGAATTGATAATCCTAAAAGTAGATTTGATTTTCCATGCAAATGTTATATTTTAAAACTTCTCATGATGTGGCATTGTCACACAGGATCAACCAGACAAATCTTTGGCTGAAATTCCACCTTGTTCAACTTTATTTCTTTCTAATTTGGGACAAACATGCACAGAGGAGGAGCTAGAGGAACTTTTGTCTAAGTACGTTACCTAAAATTTATGAATATACTCACTAGAAGTAAGTTGTGGCAAATAAATTGAAAATGATGATAAATTCTTATTGATAGGCAACCTGGATTTCATGTGCTTAAAATGCGTCGCCGTGGTGGACTGCCTGCTGCATTTGCCGATTTTACGGTATGTCTGCCTTTGTCGTTTATGTTCAGTTATGCTAATACACCTGCTCTTCAGAGATGCTATAGATGGTGGATCTGTCTGTACTGTTTAGAATATGAACTTGATTGATATGATCAAAATGCACGTCATGGGCTGTTTTTAGCATTGTCTTTTAACTTCCTAACTAGGTTCATCAGGGCTGTTGTGCTTATGGTTGGAGCCTGATCTCCCTTTTCTGGTTTAGTGATGTTGATTACAATGCGGTACTCTCATTATACAGAGTTTAGGAAATAGGGAAGCTTCTGCCGTATCATTAGGATAACGTGAGCACTAACTATCTTTGGAAGCAAACTATTATTTGATATGGAAATCAGGGGCCTGACTTAAGGATCAAGCCATGGGTTCCTTATCCTTGCTGCGGTGGCCATAAACTCTGCCCCACATGACATAACGTTTCCATACCTTTGCTTTTTAGTGATACAGAATTGGCATAATCAGACAGATGTCATACTTTCATCTGCTTAATACTATTAAACATATAATGACTAATGAGATGCAAGTTCAGTGTAAGAATAATTCTATTTTGATATGAGCAATCCTATACATTTTTGCGGTCCAAGTTTAAAAAGGTTTGACTGCACACGTTCTAAAAAGACATCTAGAATACAAGATGGGTTTGTTTCTGTAGCTATTCTCTTATGAGATGACCTTATTGTGCAGGATATCGAGTCCTCTAAAGCTGCTATGGATAGCCTCCAAGGCACCGTCCTGTCGTCTTCCGGCAGTGATGGTTTGCACATCGAGTATCCTCAATTGTTTGATTCTCAGTTCTTAGGTTTGGAGACTTAGTAGGGTTGGTTGGCTCAGTTTATATCTTTAGAAAACAGTGCATTTTCTAATGATTTAGTCTGTTGATGGGTTTAATAACTGCTATTTCCATCAATAACAGTGCATTTGGTTTACCAGTTTTAATCATATTTGACATCGATTACAGTCGCCCAGCAATTGGTTCTCACTAGAACTAGAAGCCATGCTGCGGATCATTGTTTCCTTTAACTCTAGCTACAGGTACGCCAGGTCGAAGATGAGGAATAGCTAGCTTGCAATAACCGTTCTTGGATTAGCGTGACCTCAACAAACTATGTACTGGTACAAGCTATCACTGGGCGCCCCTGCACATGTAATTGCCTGCGTGGCTTGATATTGCACTGTTCCTTTTTGTTGGAACTTTGTTTTGTACTAGGTCTGACCGTCTGAAGTCTGAACCAGTGTCAATATAAGCTGTCAACGTCTCTGTCCAGGCACGTGCCAAAGTTGCTCAAGTGCTGAACAACTGAAGTCATCCACATCCCATTTCCGATTGTTCCTAACCGTACGTGTCCCTCGCACCCTCCTCCGTGATGCCGCCGGCCGAGCGCTTCGCCGTCGAGGTCGTCTCCCGGACGCTGGTCCAAGCCTCCGACCCACCTCGGGACTTCCCGGCGGTGCTCCCGGTCTCCAACCTCGACCTCATCCTCGGCTCCTTCCACGTCTTCTTCATCGCCGTGTATCCTGCCCCTGCCGTGGCCGTGGCCGCGCGCGCCGCCCTCCCAGCGTTCCTCTCCAGGTTCTACCCGTTCGCCGGCCGCGTCGTCCCCAAAGCCTCCACCGGCGTGCCGGAGATCGTCTGCGGCAACGCAGGCGCGGAGCTCGTGGTGGCGTAGCGCTCGCGGACGCGGATTTCGCTGACGCCGACGCCTCGCTGGGCACCATCCAGGTGCCGTTCGAGCGCTGTCGCTGCAGCTGGTGCAGTTCGCGTGCGGCGGGTTCTCGCTGACGTGGGGCACGGACCACCTGCTCGTCGACGGCCACGGCCTCACCTCGCTGCCCAACGCCTGGGCGGAGATGCTCCGCACCGGCGGGGACCTCTCGTGGGAGCCCCACCACGACCGGCGCTCACTCTTCCGGCCCCGCTCGCCGCCGCGGTACTCCCCGTCGCTGGACGCCGAGTTCGTGTGGTACGACCCGGGACGCCTCCCCAACGTGCTCCTCGGCGCCACCCTCGTGCGCCTCAACTACGTCGTCGAGGCCGCCGATGTCGACCGCCTCCGGGCCGCGGCCAGCACCTCGGCGCGCCGCGCCACACGGCTCGAGGCCCTCTCCGCGCACGTGTGGAAGCTGCTCGCCGCGGCGGTCGGCGGCTCCGACACGCACTGCCGGCTCGCGTGGCTCGTCGACGTGGTTACGTACGCGTCGCGCGAGGCGGCCGTGGAGACGGTGGCCTCGTCCCCGCTCGCCGAGGTGGCGACGTTGGCGGCGGCGGCCAACGCCATCGCGGAGGTGTTCCGTCAGGAGCGGTACGAAGAGCTGGTGGACTGGATGGAGGCGCGCAAGGGGGTGTTCAAGGAGGGCGGGAAGTGGACGGAGGCGGTGGGGCTGGGCACGGGGAGCCCGGCATTGGCGGTGTCGGCGTTCGTGCCATTCCATGTGGAGGGCGATTTCGGGTTTGGCCCGCCGTGGGTGCGTCCGGGACGCCTCGGGTCGGCGGCCATGACGGTGATCCGGAGCCCCGTCGGGGACGGGTCATGGCTAGTGACTGCCAGAATGTGGCCAAGGCTGGCCGACGCCGTGGACGGCGACCCGGAGGCCGTGTTCAAGCCGGCCACCGCCAAGCGGCTCGGGTTCGCCTCGCGCCACGGCGGCGCCGACACGGCGCATCAGCAGCCGGTGAGCCGCATGTGAGGCGTGGGCGCCGCTGTCCGCTGACACGGCACGAGCGGTACCATTGCAGACTTTACTCATACATGTATCGTGATGTCGATCCGTATCAGTATTCAGTTGTGATGGCTAGCGATATAGATCGTATTAGTGGTATCGTGGGAGAAGAAACGATGAGGATCACCGTCCTGACGATCGCCGGCAAGGTCCTCGCCCTCGACGTACGGAGCGCGGACACATTCGGACAGGTCGAAACGGAGATCCACGGCAAGCTGCGTGTGCCACCTTCTCGGCACCTGGTTCAGTGATTTTTTTTCTTTTTCGAACAGTCTTGCATTTATTTGTAGTGACATGTTTTGCGCCTGATCAAACAGGTCCGTTCGTGGCATTGCAATGGCATAGTGTGAAAATGGCTTGGGAGACGAGCCAAAAACTGTGTTAATTGGAACAGATTTTAGACGAAATGAGCCCGACTTTAAATTAACGAAGCCAACAACTGGCATATCAACTTTACAAGTTAAGAACAAAGACAACAAAAGACTACAAAACATAAGGAGCACAAGCAAAAGTCTTAATCCAGTCGAAAGAGTATTGTCTTGTCTTCTGTCGCACGGAACCAATGGCACCTTCAGACCATTCTCGCCCACATCGCCACCCAAAGTTCGAGCAAGCAAACAAGCAGGACTCGAGAATCAAAGAGCGGGCTTCGAAACAACGCCTCCAATGAGGATAACGGCGCCGAAGAGCGTCGCCGTCGCTGCTAGAGTCCAAAGACCTACCAAGCTTTTCTCAAGACCCAATCCTCCAACCTTAGAGCTCGATCGTGAAACGACGAGGTAATGTGGATCCAGCAAACACTGCAACAGAAGCAAGCTTCACAGAGAATATGGCAGGTAGAGGCGGAGGTGGAATCCAACAGGGAAAGGAGCTTCAAGGTGACGCCTTCACAAAGTAAAATGGCACTCGGATGTGTCATCGTCACCTGCGATGGCCTAAACCATGCACAGTTTTCACCGGAGCCCTGAGCATCCCAAACACCAGATGCCACCATGAGGTCGAAGAGCCCGACCACTGCTTCTGAACTACCTCCCGGAGAGTAGAGACATGGCGCTCCAGCCCTTGCTAAGAACACCAACAACCTACGCCAGAACCAGCCATTCCTCCGCAACAGACGACATGAAGTCGTCATGGCCATGTCCAGGCAAGAACGAAACGTTGCACAACAACATCGGACTAGTCGCAAGACGATGGTCGCCGGAGAAGGTGCAGCAAGCGTGCACAACTTGCTGGGTGTCCCGCCATGGATCTGAGAGAGCCCCTGCACCCGAGCAGGAACGGGATCCACTGGAGAGTATCACACGCGGCCGAGGAGAAAGCCGCACCACCACCAAAGTGACGTGCCTAAACAAGCAAGAAGGACCGACCGGGGAGCCCCTATTCCCGCCGGGCAACAAGTCAGGCAACCCTCGTGACGAGCGCGGCCTGGGCGACCCAGATCAGGACCGTGCGACCCGGATCGGGCCCGCACGCCCAAATCAGGGCTGGCTCCATGGCAGGAGTACACGCCGCCGCCTACCTCCTCCTCCGCAGCCAGCCAGCGCGGCTGCTACCGCCTCCAGCACGACGAGAGAACGCCAGCGCGATTTTGGGCCGCCGCCCAGAATCAACCCATGCTGCAATGGCCGCACACCAGGCGACCTCCACCGTCGAGCACAGAGCCACAACGCTCGCAGCAGCAGCCGCCCCCCCCCCCCCCCCCCCGAGCGCGACTGGACCATGCAGCCACCACGCCGCCGACTAGCAGCCACGCCGCGACGCTCCACGCCCCCACCGGCCGCGTCGGCCCACGCCGCCACCACCCTGTGAGGGGGAGAGAAAGCCCCGTCGCCGCCGACGCCGCCCGGGCTTTGCTCGGCGAAGCCCTCCGACGGCGGCGAGGGGGAGGGAAGGTGGGGAGGAGGATAGCATTGTGGCGGCCAGGGTTTCGCCCCCTCCGCTCCTTGGAATCGACTCCAAGACATTATTCAGGATGTGAAGCCAAGACAATTTTGTTAGGTAATGTCGATAGGGTTTACCGATACATCTAAATTGTTAGGATTGTATCGATTGCATCCTTGATTTTAGAATGTTGGTGAATGTATACTTGCCTTCCAAGCCATGATAATGTAAATAGGGTTTACCCATACGATCATTGCGGAAATATCTTTGACATGGTATTAGAGCCTATCGATCACATCGCCTTGATGTCCACGTCCTCGTCATCAATGATCGGGTGTCCCTAATTTAGTGCCCCTATCACCCTGAGTGTCGTGTTAGATATAATTCCCATCATGGCGAGGCCTCAGTTTCTTGATTCTCTTTCTTAGTTGGTTCTCGACCTCAGCTTTATAGATTTTAAAATATTTAGAAAAACCCTCATCTTTTGTTTCCAGCAACACATGCCAGTAACGAGTTGCACCATAGGGAAATAGTTCCCCCCTCCTTTTATCAATATACATTCATCTTACACAACTCCATTCATGTGTACCATTAAGAGCAAGCTGTCTCAATAATAATTCATTTATTTTAACATCCGTCCTTATTCTCTTCATTTTCAATCAAATATCATCTGTATTGGCAATTTTTCAAGAAAAAAAAATACTTTACCTCCAACTTAAGTAGAACCATATATTACAACTAAATTCCACGTGTGATACGTACATCTTTCATAGAGTACATTCTCATGCTCAATAATATGAAAAACAGACTTTTAATACCAACTAAAACCCCCTCCACCACTTTTCATCTATAGTTAGTTATCTAACATTTCCTTTTCATTTCCCTAGCTCTCTAACATCCCATATACTTATAATTTATTTTTATTTTTCATCAATGCCTTCACTCAAACATCATTATGTTATAAGTATTTTTCCTCATAAATTTCTTTGACTCCACAGTCTGAAAACCATCACAATCAGGATCCTTACCCACAGCTGTATCTTGGTCCTATGAGCTAACAAACAAATCTCATCACCATGACACCATCATCTCGAGTGATAACATTTAGGTGAGTAGCTTTGATGATTTCCAGTTATTGGAGCTGACAGAATATTATGTGGACCGCACATGCAATTTAGGTGAGTAGCTAATGCCAATGGACCAGCTTCGTCTTCCTGGCCTGCTCACGCTCCAGGATCCGGCCCAAGTTATGATCTACTAAATCTCCAGTTATCAGTAACATAACTAAGCTCCCTGTGATTTGAGCGATATGAGGCATCCCACGTGTCTGTGCATCATTTCTCGTTCACGACCAACTCGGGAGAGTGGATTCGCTCCTACCTTGACCCGCGAGGACGACTCCTGGACAGAGCAGGTCGGTCTCGCGTGCTCCATCCTCGATCCACCCACCGGCACCCCTTCTCTGGCAGTCCTCGCCCGCTCTGGCTGGTCTCCGGCTGCGCCACCGCTCGTGGCCATCCCCTACCCCTCCATAGATGGTTTCTACCATCTTTGAGCGTCGCCTCTCGCCATCCCCAACCCCCTATTGAAGGCCAGCGCTCGCCGGACCTGCTGAACGCCGGAGCGGCCGGCGACCATGGTGGAGAGACGCGATGGCGGTCGGGAGATCTGGCGCCCTCCACCAAGAGGCCGGCACCAGCGCCTCGGATCCGTTCCGGCCGACCTGCACGCTGTCGGCCTCCTCCACACGCGAGGGCGACGACGCAGCCGCTCGGTCTGCTGCCGTCAGCAGCACGCTCTTCCCGACGCTGGTCTCCCACGAGGCAAGCTCAAGGTATCCCCAATCCGAACCATCCCTTACCTCGGCCAATCCCTCCCGTTTTGGTGCAAATTGGTTGATGTGATGCTTAGATTGCAGTGGTTTGGCAGTTGAAATTGAGTATGTGGAAGAAATGCTTGTGTGTTATTGTACGAAATTGTGCAATCTGGGTACACTTCTGATAATTGTACATGCTAGGATGTGAGATGGCTCGTAGTTAAGAAAGGGTGAGTTGATGCAGGTTACCCTTTCATTTTCTTATTTTACATTCAACATTAAATTCGAATTTGCTAGCTTATAGTTTCCTACTTCATACGATTTTACCAAATTCCAGTAAACTGTGCACTTGAGGCTGTTATTGTACTTGTGATCTTAGTCTATTGTTGCATAGCTGAGCCATGTCAACCTCAGGTTAATTAATAATAGCTCGAAAGCTCGTTTAATATCATCATGACGTCCCAAGAAAATTAGATGTCATGGGTCCTGGCTGCTGAGAATATTTTTTTTTACTAAAATCTCCTTCTCCTGAAGATAGTATTTTCGAAATTGGTTCATATAATCGTAGAATCATGGAAAACATTAAGCTTCCAATCTGTTTGAAACTGGTCATGGGGCTAGCATTTCAATAAAGTAACAAATTTGACAACTTTTAGTGACCGTGAGTGACTTGAGAATGAATTTAAGCTTATTATATATGTCAGAAAATCAAAGCAACTATACTCATGAATTATGTCGAGTGATCCAAGGAATTCATCTTGTTGTCGTCTAATAAACATAGAAAGTAAAAGTTGCATATCCACTGAGTTCAGGTAAAAGTCACTTTTCTCCTTATCCTGAAAGCCCATTCTAACAATTACCTGCCCATTCAGGTGGTCCTCGTATATATTTGATCATTATAAACCTTCATTTGCATCTGTATAATAACTGATTGCAATTTGCTTTCGTCGGCATCCCATTTACTACTGCATGTCCTTATAATAGATGGGACGCGTGTGGTAGCTTACTCGATCCAGACTGGTAGTTCTTGATTCGCCCACGAGCAGGTGGTGGGAAAATAAGTGGGAAGGTTGTCTATTTCTGCTTCTAGGAGTGGTGAAGTGGGCGCCATCATGGTGGTGATGGTAGTTCTTGGGGCGGCGGCTGAGGGGAGACAGTGGTGGAGGGGATAGGGAGGCGCATATTGCTGTGAAGGCCAAATTCAGATAATGAAGTCTGTATGTTGCTCCCCTCAGTTCACAAACGAGATCTGTAATCAGTTTCCTGTAATATGCAAGTTGTTTCTTATAATAGCGCCCATCCGTCCATTGATATTCCTTGCAGCAGTACATGATCCTGAACTTTTGACTATACTAATGAGAATGGATTCTTGATGGAAATGGTTGTTCTGTAGATCCTTTAAAAAAATCAAAGCATGGTTTTATCTTTTTATCTGGACATTAAAAGGCCATGTTGATGGTTTTCTTACTGCACATATACAGTCAACCTGTTGCCCAGATTATCTCACCTGACTTTATGATGTATCATTCATTTCTTCCAGTTCATAACATGTGAGATTTATTTCTCAAATGATAGCACTAAGACAAGCGTGATATTACAAGTACATATAATCTGGACAGTTTTATCACCAATCAATTCTTAGCTAGGACATATGACTACAACAGTTCATGATGAGTTAATATATCCAAAGTTTCATACCGTATAAACATGTAGAAATACAATATTGTTGATCTCTCATCCATTTGTCCCAGGAATTTAGTTGAAAGATGAACTATACTAGCACAAACTTAGAGACGTACCATTCTCAACAAGAAGTGGAAATCTAGACACCTGAAACAATCTAGGTAAGTGGTACTCTGAATAAAATTGATAACTCGCTTGCATGTGTGTTGGGAGAGATAAAGAGAGATCAGATTTTGTTGGGAATTGTAAGTATCTATCCAAGTTATATTTTTTCATTTGGTATTCAGCGATCTTGGTTTGTGCTTTTCTCAGGTTTAGGATGATTTTAGAGTGTAGAAAACATGGGCTGTATCATCGTATCATGTTAGTTTGAGAATTAGAGAGTGTGTTCACTTTGACAGGCGATGAAAATTAGAACAATATGTGATCAATAAATTTGGGTTAGTGCATTTGTGCAGCAACACACTTCAGATCAAGTACATTAGAGGTTAGTTTCAGTTATTTTATCAAGACAACTAGGGACAAAAGCAAACCTGCTATTGTGTATATACATATATCGTTGCATACATATATATATATTCACAGATACATGTAGGTTCACAGGTTTATACATATAAGGAATTATTTCCCCAAGCTTGCTAGCTTTTATCATTTGCTTTGCTTCCTCTCCTTCAGCTATATGTCTATCCAGATACAGTGAACACTTACTCATGGATGTTCAGAAGTCCTTTGTTGTTGTCCAGCAAATCAATGCTCGCTTTCTTGTTAATTTAGAGGCGCAGGGTGAGCTAAATTGAGCCATAGGAGCAGACCTTTAAATTGGGTAAAACATCTGACTATAAGTATGCTCACGCCTAGAAGGTAGAACTGAAGGTGCACCTATTGAAGCTCAATCATGTACATATATTTGGTCATTCATTTTCGTAGGGGTAACTGTTAGAATAGTTCTATCAACCAACTATCCCAAAAGACTAGTCTGATAGGAAGTGGTGATATTATATACTTGACATATACTTTAACACCCCCCTTTCACATCCAGGAAAGGATGTGGAATGATCTACACTTCCCCTCACACCCTGGAAAGGATGTGGAATAAATGGTAGGGAAATGCGGGAGTTGAGACTTGAACCCAAGACCTCAGTGCTCTGATACCATGTTAGAATGGTTCTATCAACCAACTATCCCAAAAGACTAGTCTGATAGGAAGTGGTGATATTATATACTTGACATATACTTTAACAGTAACACCATTATTGTAGCATGGACTCAGATTTTGGCAACATAATTTAGTTCAGGAAACAATTAGGCTAGCTGATTGCAACTCTATTTTTGAGTGATACTTACAAATGCGCATGGCCAGCAGTAACTTATGACTAAGTGAGACTAGGTGGAAGAGTTTTAGTAATTAGATGATCAACTTAATGGTCCAATTATGTAAACACTAAAAATCTTTATTATGACTAAAGAACTGTCACAGGCGTCAAGTGTGCACTCTAGAAGCTCGAAACCTGAATGGTTCAGTTTTACTCCACTAGCTGCTTTCGGACCATAATCTTCATTACTAGATTAACCATATCTAGCATCGGTAGCTTCACAATTCCAATTGGAAGTGTAATTGCCCAGTTAATTTTCCAGTAGAATAGAGTTGCACATATCTATTTCATAGGATTTTTTTTAAGATTTGCTATTACTTTCAATTCATATCTCTTTGTTATCTCCTGCTATCTTTAATAGTTCATAATAAAGAACACCTCGGTATGTTTATTTCGTGAGATTTTTACTAATCCTGCCACTATGTTATTCTTTATTCAAGGAAAAGCAGTCTTTTTGTTTTTCTTTAAGATGTTAAATATACAAGATTTTCGTGCGTTCTTCCTTTTTCTGTTAGTTGTGCTGAATTTGTTGTTTTGGCTATCTTCTTTCTCTCATCCAACCCTGACCATATCAGATATGTGAGGGCAGTAGAACGCTAGGTTTGTCCTTATATCTTCATATTTACTCCATTCTTTATGATATTTCACAAAAATCATCTTGCTGTAACTCGAATAACCACATTCAGCTAACTCACACATTCACAGGCCTTCTTTACTGCTCTCACGGATCTGGTTAGTTTTTTCTTTTGCCATTTCAAAAAGTAGGGAATGCACTATTTAGTCGTTCCGGACCCAAAAAACATGCATATCATGTTGTTATGTCTTTCTTAAATTCATGATGAATTCTTATCAGAGAATGACTCTGCAATATGATTTTACTTTTCCTACCATATACATTTGTGCAATTAAAAATCCTACACCGGACCAAAAGTTGGAGTTCCAGTTGCAATGTGCCTTCTTTTCGTGTCCTTAATAGATATAATTGTCTCATAGATATAATAGGAAAAAATCCTTTTGATTATGTTACATGTGTATGGGATGCTGGATTAAGTGCTTACTGTTTTGTACTAGTAAATTAACGCATACAATCTGGTTGTAGAAAAAGGAAATACAATTAGCTCCACCCCCAATATAAAGAACACAGCGATGACAATAAATAACGGGCGCAGCAAAGCGCGCATAATCCTTCTAGTCCTGTATGACATATTGAGATGTCTGTAACTCTGTACCGCACGGTGACGATTGCTAGGGATTTGTATCGGAGACGACGCATATATAAACCCGTACTCCTCTAATCCCCAGCCCGACGACAACGTCGCCGGCGGCGCCTCCCCTCGAGCCCCGGCGGCGCGTTCACTGCATGCCATCTATCGATGGTAATATTGCACCCAGCCGCCGTGTTCAAGACCAAGACACGATACGGATCTCCGTCATGACAATGGCGGGCAAGGTCCTCTTCCTCGACGTCCGAACCACGGACACCCTCGGCCACGTCAAGACGAAGATCCACGGCGAGCTGGGCGTGCCCCCGTCCCGGCAGCGTCTCGTCCTCGCCGGGAAGGCGCTGCAGGACGACGGGCGCACCCTGGCGGACTACGGCGTCGACGGGAAGACGTCGTCCTGCCTCCACCTCGCCATCCGCCGCTGGCCCGGCCGCGGATCCGGATGGATGGAGGTCTTCGTCAAGGTGCCGAGCGGGAGGACCCTCAGTGTCATGGTGGAGCGCTCGGACACCGTATGGAGGATCATGGAGACGGTCCGTGAGAGCGAAGGCGTTCCGGTGCTCCGGCAGCGCGTCATCTACTGCGGGAAGCAGCTGGAGGACGGCCGCACCATGGAGGAGTACGGCGTGAGGAAGGAGTCCATCCTCCACGTGTTCCTCCGTCTCGGGGGTCCTCATAGCTGCGCTGATTTCGCTAGAAGATGGTCGATTTTTACATCTGCCGGACGCTAATTAATCTGTTGGCTTTTTTGATTGTAATTACTTTCGTTTCTAATTTTGTTTCGAATTGGGGAAGATGAATCGTCAGATTTAAGAAACGGTTACTGATTTCCAAACTCTAATTTTCTCCTTTGATATGAAAACCCAGTAATTCGCAACACATAAATACGTATGTGTTAACAAGCCCATTGCATGCATAAGAAAATATCTACTAATAGTATATATGCAAACATATTAGCATACACACAATTTTCGTTGGCAATTACGCAGTGTTATTTCAAGATCAAGTGCAAAGCAAGCATACATTGTCATTGTGTGACTTGTCAACACACCTGACCACGAAATAGAGTAACCAATGCTACCGTGTATTTAGTATTTCAGATTTTTTCTACAAATTATTTAGTTAATCATACACTAGAAACTTCTATTCAGATATGTAATTGATCATACGCTCAAGAGACCTTGTACATAAATGAATATGCATAAAAATTATATACTCCTAGATAATATGCTTTCTTTGAAGTCCGAATACTGTCTTTTTGAAATATAATTTAAATTAGAACAACACGAGTGTACTTTCAATGATATTCATCACAATCAAATAACATAACAAAGATATTTGGCAATATAGCTACACATGTGATTAGTTCTGCCTAATAAAAATTAGAAAAATATACTTGTTACAGATATAAAATGTTTGAAATAAGATATAGACAAATATAAAAGTTCAGTACAATTTTATTTATTCTTATCTCCGCTTGATTCAAGTTTTCAATGAACCCGTTTTTGCCTCTTATGTTTCTGAACTCGAGCTCGCTAAGTTAGTTAGTTTTCCCAACTAATTAAATGGCGAGAGAACTTCTAAGTTTTGACGACTTCACGTTGAGCTCTGTATACCTCCAGGACACGGATGAGACAAATCAAATGCATAGACAGACCATCATTAGTTTCACCATAACTTGAAAGTCAACATAAATATGTGCTCAATTGTTTCAAGCACAATTACTCCTACCCACCCACCATTTGTGCAATAGCAGAGTATACATTGTTTGCTTTTTCTAAATATTAACCAAAGATAAATCTTCACCTTAAGAAGATAAATCATAAATCGTTAAAGGACAACAAGTTTGTTTAATTTCTCTGAGTGAATGCATACAGAAAACAGCAGAAGAAGTAAGAGTCTCAATTTTTTGTAAGAATAAATATACAAGTATGTAGACATCTATACTATGTATGACGAAATTTTCTGTGAAATATATTACTACATCTCCTATTCGAAAAACATTCTTAAAAAATTCAAACAGTTGCGGCCTTCAGAAAATAATTTACCTAATGTAACATTCTTACTATGAGAAAAATCAAAGAGTCTAGGAAGCTTTACTGCCAAACTCACACATCTCCTATTCAAATATCTTCCCAAAAACGAGATTAAGCAAGCATATAGAATTTGACGTTCGCCTCTACCGTGAGATATACAGTACTTACTGTATTACAACAACCGCGTTAACTAATGCAGCATCAAAACCGGACACTTCACAAGAGAAGAAAATCACAACTCTGTTTGCGTTCCGAGCTTACAGACGAGAACCGTGGTTGCCAAACGACATCTCAAACCCGAGGCTCGCGGCCGTCACGGGCTTCAGCAAGCTCTCCGGGCCGGCTTCGATCACCTCCAGCAGGCGCGGCCACAGCCTGGTGCCGCCGACGAACCACGACCCGTCCCCAGTAGGGCAGGGCACGGCCGTCACGGAGGCCGACCCGAGCCGGCTTTGCCGCAGCCACGGCAAGACCATCCTCGGCTTCCCGAACCCGAGATCCCCGTCGATGGCGAACGGCAGCAGCCCGGAGATGACCAGCGCCGGGCTGCCGAGGCCGAGGTTCACCGCCTCCGTCCACTTCCCGCCGTCCTTGTACGCCGCCTTCCTCTCCTCCACCCAGTCCACCAGCTCCTGGAACCTGTCCCTGGTCATCACCCCCGCGATGGCAGCGCTAACGCGAGCGGCCACCTCGTGCAGCGGCGCGCGCAGCAGCTCCGCCACGCTCGCCTCCCGGGACGTGTACGTAACCACGTTCCCCATGTACAGGTCCAGCGCGCCCTCCGACGGCTCGACGCACTTCCGGCCGTCGACGATCCACGCCATCCGGCAGCTGGGGTCGGACTCGCCGACGGCCCGCGCCAGGAGCTTCCAGACGTGCGCGCACAGCGCCACGAAGCGCGAGGTGCGGCGTCCGCCGGCCGAGGCCGCCCTCTGGAGCTCCACGAGGTCGGCCGCGTCGATGCGGTACAGGCGCCGCTCCATGGCCGCGGCCAGGAGGGGATTAATCATGGTCTCCGGCGTGAACCTCGCGAACTCGGCGTCCAGCGACGGGCTGTACCGCGGCGGCGACCGCGGGACGAGCAGGGACCGGTCGAGACGAGGCGCGCGGGAGAGGCCGCCGCCGCCGGTGCGGACCATCTCCGCGAGGCTGTTGAGCAGCACGATGAACGCCCTGCCGTCGGCGAGGAGGTGGTTGGTGCCCACGGTCAGCGAGAGGCCCCCGCACGCGAACCGGACCAGCTGCAGCGACATGGCGAAGCCCGCGTCGAAGGGGATCTGGATCAGGCCCAGCGACCGGTCGATGCGCGCGAAGTCGACAGCGGCCAGGGGCACGGCGGCGTCGGCGACGACGAGCTCGGCGCCGGCGTTGGAGCAGGCGACCTCGGGGACGTTGGTCACCGGGTCGCGGACGACGCGGCCGGCGAAGGGGAAGAAGCGGGAGAGGTAGGCCGGGAGGGCGGCGTGGACGGCGGAGAGCACGGCGTCGAGGCCGCACGGCGGGGGAGCGTAGAGGCAGACGAGCCAGATTTGGAAGGGGCCGAGGACGAGGTCGAGGTTGGAGACGGCGGGGAAGCCCGGCGGCGGGTGCGAGGCCTGGACCAGTGTCCGGCTCGCGATCTTGAGGTCAAAGTGCTCCAGAGGCATTCCGCCGAGCAGGTGGAGCGCGTGCTGTCGAGGCTCGTGCGCCGGCGATGCGCTGAGTGCGACGATCGCTTCCTCTTATCCTCTTGTCTCTCTTTCTCTATTGGGCATTGGCCGGTCGCTGAAGAGCGCCGGCGGGCAGTGACAGGCCAAGTACAGTACAATAAACAATAAAACAACGTCCGATCCGAGCAGATCAACACATTTTAGAATATAGATTTTGGGCAAAATCTATTACGCACGCGCACAACTTAGCATGTAGCTATGTACATACATACTGACATAAATTTGGAAACTCTAGGATGTACTCCCTCCGTATCAAAATATAAGTCGCACTAGTCACTTACCACACATATGTATGTAGACATATTTTAGTGCAAGATTCATGTAAGTGACTAGTGAATCTTGCACTAAAACATGTCTACATACATGTGTGTGGTAAGTGACTATTGCGACTTATATTTTGACACGGAGGGAGTAGTAGTTATGTAACACTGCAGATTCATACTGACTGGGGATGATGAAACATGACAATGGAACTTAACTACATTATAGGAGAAAAAACGCGAGACATGGGTACCCAGTGCATATTTTTATAGTAGAATCTCACCTGTATGAGGGACTGGGATTCAGTGACTGGCGTCACACCGTAACTGGATCTCTATCCACCCTACATTTTCCATCCAACGGCTCCAATCAAGCGATTCTAAAATTTTGCTAAATTTGTCTTTTTTGCTGCGCTCAAAATACAAAGTATTTTTGATTGAAATTATATTTTTCAAATCATCAAAAAATTCAAAACAAAAAATTGTACATGTTGCCAACGCGAATCATGTTGTAAGTACGAAAATTTCAATCAAAAATACTTTGTATTTTGAGTGCAGCAAAAAAGACAAATTTAGCAAAATTTTAAAATCGCTTGATTGGAGCCGTTGGATGGAGAGTGTAGGGTGGATCTGAGATCCAATTACGGCGTGACTGGCCTACAGCCAGTCACTGGATCCCAGTCCCTGTATGAGATACCAGAAATTCAGTCGAACTCTGATATGCAAGAATGCATCACTGTGCTTCTACCACTAGGGCTCCACCTAGTTTGATGTCATCTGCACAATTCCACGAGGTAGACTTTCCGAAAATATGTAGGACACCCGAGAAAAAAGTTCCTCTGCTTAGAAATGCACGGTAACTCGGAGGATCCCTCAAGCTTGGGTGGTCAGTCAAAAGTAGTCCAGAAGAAACTTTGGCGACTCTCAGATCCATCAAAGGTGCGTTACTCTTGGTGGAGGATGATAAAAAAAACTGTGCCGGCTCAAGTTAGTCTCCGCGATAGACATATTTGTGCCGGCTAAAGTTATTCTCCGCGATAGACATATTGAAATAATCTCATTTTGGCATGCTTGCAGGGATGAAAAATCAATATACCGCGTTTTTTTAGTGCACATGGGCCAAGCTGTTATGGGAAGATCTGTATAGCCAGATTGGTGAAAATCCTAGCTTTACACCCAGATTCTTGGGCGATGGATCTTACTGATGGTGATCTCTTTAGAAGAACGAGATAAGAGTAATCTAGTGCTTTTTTTTGTAGTTTTAATAATATACACGCATGTGTTTACCAAATGAAGCATAGCAATGATGGAATTTGTATCTCCCTTCAGAAATATGTGAGCTAAAATTATCTTCTCATCATATTATATGGGACACCAACAACAAATCAACAATGAATTATCTTAAAAAAATATTCAAGGGCACTTCAAGGTCTGATTGTTTTCACTATTTTGCACCTAAACGGGCGAGCAGAGAACATAGCTCACTTTCAATGCAGCATGTAGATCGAAAAGGAGGAGCTGCTTATGTCGCTCTGTTCAAGTGTTCAAAACACAGATGATGTAAATAGCACTGCCTGTTGGAATTAGAATAGGCAAATAACACTTTGCATGCACAGTAACCAGGTTGATCGCTCAAAAATATGTTAGTGATCTATTCAGAAAGAAAGAAAGAATGCAACTATTTTTAGATAAATAGTGCGTTGGCTGGGTTGTCTTGAACTTGAGACCTCTTGGGGCTCTGATACCATATTAGACATATGCACTAGCCAATTATCCTAAACGTCCAAACTGATGGAAAATGCTATGCTTTATATTTAACAAAAAGCACAATGCTCCCATGCATGTTCGTCTCCACCGTAGCCATGGCTGATGACGTGACCTTTGTAACAACCCAACGTTGAGAACCTGAAAACCAGTGTAAAATTTTCGCTTTTGCATATCATCCTTGCATCATGGCATCATTTGTTCAATTGCCTATGTTGAAACTAAGTCTTGGAAAACAAAGTGAGACAAAGGAAGACAAAAGCAATAATGGTTTTCAAACAACTTTAACTCAAATGAGTTGTTGGTGACAAAACCAACTTAACTAAACTTCCATATTTGTCAAGGAAGTTCCAAGGGTTCAAAATATTATTTTTGTCTTGCTCTAAAATTCCTAGAAGATTATAATTTGGGGAATTTAGAAATTTGCCTAAATAAAACACTATGAACAAATGTTGTCAAAACTAATTTATTTTACAACGCCAATTTTTGTGGTGCCTCTAGATGCTGTTGGGAGGCTACCCAAATATTCTCAGATTTCTATAAAACATTTAAATGCCTCAATTAAATCAGAGAAGTACTACTGGTTTTAAAATAAAAACAGAAAAGGGCTTCTCTGTAAATAGAGGAGGACCTATCCGTGATGGTCAAAAGTTTACAGGGGTTTTTCGCATTTTTGTTTTCTTCTTCGTCGCTGTAGCGACCGCACCGGCAGCTCCCGCCGGACCACCTCGTCGTCCTGCCACCGCACGCCGCGCCCGGGCCCCCTCTGCCCTCTCCCCTGCAAGGAAGAGAGCCCCACTTCGCACGTGCTCCCCATCCCGCACCCCATCGCTCCTCTGTCCGTGCTCCCCTCTCTCTTCTCCCACGGCGCCATGGCCGCCGAGCTGCGCCTCCGCATCGCCGGCGATTGAGGACGCCCCAAGCCGCGAGAAGACCACCAGCACCTCCGACGTGTTTCCCTCCCCCTCCTCGTGGCAGGAATCGACGCGGGGCCGCCGCATTTGACCTCGCCGTCCTCGACTTCTTCCACGACCGCCGCCGCACTCCGAGCTCGATTCCGGCAGTCTCCGCCGCACTCCGACCTCGCCGTCCTCGCTAGCGTGTTCGTGGTGAGCTACTGCGCGTCGCTGGCCCCTTCTCCCTCCCTCTCACGCCCTAGCTCGCCGTAGCACCACACGCCGCCGTGCGTCGCCGTAGCCTCGCGTTCGTGCCCGTGCGTTGGCTGTTCTTTTTCTCTTTTTCGAGTATTTTTCCAACCGGAGACTCCGGCCCAACTCCGGGGTCACTCCGGACTCGATCCAGTGGCTGCCGTCGATGGCTCGAAAGTGGCTGGACCGGAAATTCTGGCCTGGCCAGAAAGTTTGCAATATTTTCTTTTCTTCGACGATTGCTTCGATACAAATGATCATGATATCCTTTCATGTTTAATCACTTAATCCCTGAATCTCTCACATGTGCATGACATTCATATGCAAGTTAAACATAGAGTTTCAATTATTCAACTTAACAAGTAAAATTGATTCATGACCCAACTCCACAGTATATTCGAGAGGTGCACTCAAGCATCTGGACTCCGTTTAAATTGAATAGGTTGGATCATCCTCATCTCGGGGATTTAAACTGTCATGTCATCATGTGTTTGCGCATTGCATTCGTTAAACTTGTGTGGTGATTGATTGCTTCTCCGTTGTTATGTTTCGATAGATCAAGCAACCGGGGTCACACCGCAATACCCCGACGATCCGTACTTCCAGCACCTTGATCAAGGCAAGCGTAATCCCCCTCTGAGCATATCTTATCCTATGTTTCCGCAAATATTTTCTCCACTATAATATTGCATGCGGTTCCAAATGTCAATTTTATTGGATTAGAGTATCCTATAGTTGCATTAAGTTTCCGATGCCAATACCTGTTTCCCTCCTATTATCCATAGGTTTGTAGTGTTGGCCTGAGATACTAAACTATGCTAGGTTGATGCTTAGCCATGCTTAGGCAAATGTTATCCGTCCGATGGATATTTCATGTTGGAAACAAGTGTGAAATGTTCAGATGTTGTGGAGAATTGTGGTAACAGGTAATAAGATTGATAATATCTAGAAAATTCTAATCCATGGACATCTGTATTCTCTCAAGTATTCTCTCAAGTATATCCGTTTACCTGTTACCACAAGTTAGCCATGCTTAGCCATACTTATCTGTATTCTCTCAAGTTTTATTTTCTAGATACTTAGTGTGCGTAGAGTTGTATCAGTGGTTGCAAACGGTTATTTTCTAGATAATGCAAACGTTAGCCATGCTTAGCCATACTTATCGAAAAGGCTACACGCGATCCCCTATACTTGTAGCAAGTGTGAAACAAGGTAGGGTAAGTATTCTCTCAAGTTCTATCAACCACTGATACAACTCTACGCACACTAAACGTTTGCATTATCTAGAAAATAAAACTACGGTAGCAATACGGGTATGAGAGATAGTTTTGCAGGATAATAAATACAAGAAAGTAAAAGTTAGTGCTGCAGCAATAAAGTACACTAAGTAACCATATACTAACAGTACCATGAGTGTGGAAAAGTGGTGGTAATTGTGGTGGCTTTGTCCAAGATTAATTAGTGAAGACATCTAGTTCATTGTCTTTGATGCAGTTTTCAATGTGGGAGAGGCTAAATATACATGCACTCCACTACTTGGGATTACAAGTACTATATGATTGGATTGTTAGCAAACATCCGTAAATACTAACAATGCATTAAGGTTTCCCCAACCATAGCCTTAAGTTTATGGTCCTCTTACTCCCATACGTGCAACTAACCGGTTTGAGTCCTCAGGTTTCTGTCACTCCGGCAGAACTACCCCCTTCCTTTGCACATACTACTAACCCTATGGTGTTGATCCATGCGCGCACAAGTATAATGGACACCAAAGGACAGTACCATATCAACATACAACTCTAATGAACCATAGACATTCAACAAAGCAATCGAAAGACAAATAAACTACATAAACATGACATAGATCATAGGATAAATATTATAGCATCAAACACCATGTTTACATAGGACGGTACAGAGGTTTGTGGGAGGATGAACCACTGAATACAAGGAGGAGTTGGTGATGGAGATGGCGGTGAAGACGGCGGAGAGGGCAGCGAGAGGCGCAGGGCGGCGCCGGCACCGGCGGTGGCGCAGGGGGCTCCTCCTGCGCCGCCGGTTCCATGGGGGAGCACCGCCCCTTAGCCCCCTTCCTTCATGGCTTCTTGGGAGCCCTCCCCCATGGAGATGGGATCCATGGGGGAGGCAAAAACGTGGCTTTGGTGGCTGAAATTCGTGGGTGGAGGAGTCCTCCACGAGTTAGGTTTCCTCCCTTTATATATCTTCTCGGATTTCCGTCACCCCCTTTTAGGGTTCCACCAAAACGGGCCTCCAGGCCGCGTCCGAACTCCGATTGGGCTGATCTCGGGCTTAAAATCTTCGTATGGAAAATTGTGACAACTTTCGTAACAGCCAGGTCTCCAATAACGTCATCTTCGAGGGTCAAACTGGCAATCTTCGTAAAAAGTTCTCAGACAGATTTCAGGAAAGTCCCAATTCGACTCCAACAAGGTTTCCTCTTGTATTCTTGATAATTTCTACATCAAAGAGTAAAACAAGAACATTGTGCACTTTTGCAACTATTAGTAGGTTAGTCCAAATAAATAATAAACTTAATATAAAACAAGTGCTAAAAGCATAAAAATGGCATGAAACAATCAAAAATTATAGATACGTTTTGGACGTATCAACATCCCCAAGCTTAATTCCTGCTCGTCCTCGAGTAGGTAAATGATAACAAAATAATTTTTGATTGTAAATGCTATGATCAGGTCTTTAACAATTGCATGATGTATGGATAATAAAACTTAGCAATCATGTTTCCTAATGAAAAGTATCAACGAACTAAGAGCTTATAACATGAAATTTATAAACATCAACAAGATTGTAATGACCATAATAAAGCATGATAGAGTGGTATCTCGCTTGCCCTTAATTGTACAGCAAAACATAAATGCCAAGGCACCTCTGAAGTTCAAGTGAAGACTAGAATAGAGATATCAAAGATAAAAGCATCAAAGTTATACCTCAATTAATCGTATTCTGGGACAAGCACATTACACTAAGAATGACAACTATGCTCTCGAAGAAGTGCTCAAAGAAAGGATGGTGACTCAACATAAAAATAAAAGATTGGCCCTTCGCAGAGGGAAGCAGGGATTATCATGTGCTAGAGCTTTTTTTTTAAAACAGAAGCAAAAATGTTTTGAGAAGTGTTTGTTGTTGTCAACGAATGGTAGTGGGAGAACTAACCTACCTTGTCAACCAGACTTTCAAGAGCGGCTCCCATGAAGGACGTTATTTCTACCAGCAAGGTAGATCATCCCTCTTCTCTTTTGTTTACACATGTATTTTAGTTTCATTATGGGTGACACTCCCCCAACCTTTGCTTGCACAAGCCATGGCTAACCGAATCCTCGGGTGCCTTCCAACATTCACATACCATGGAGGAGTGTCTATTTGCAAATTAAGTTGCTTACTGATAAATCAGGGCAAAACATGTGAAGAGAATTATTAATGAAAGTTGTAATTAATTGGGACTGGGCACCCCGTTGCCAGCTCTTTTTGCAAAATTATTGGATAAGCGGATGTATATGCCACTAGTCCATTGGTGAAAGTCCATGACAAATAGAATAAAGAATAACCACACTACTTCCTCATGAGCTATAAAACATTGACACAAATTGAGAAGTATTTGAAGGTTTTAAAGGTAGCACATGAAAATTTACTTGAATGGTTGAAATGCCATGCATAGGTTTTTTGGTGGACACTTTGGGATAACTTGGTTTTCATGGATTTGGAAGCACGAGCAGCATTCCCGCTCAGTACAAGTGAAGGCTAGCAATAGACTGGGAAGCGACAATCACGAGAGCAATAACCGTCATAATCATGCTTGCGACAAAATAAAATTAACGGAGGCATAAAAGTGATACAAAACTCTGAGGCAAAATAGATCATCAAGGCTTAATTGACTTTTTTTTTCAGTCATAACATGTGTGAGCATGTGCCAAGTCAATTCAATGAATTATTCAGAGGAGGATACCACAATACCATACCATTTATGAACAGACAATGCATGTTGATATCAAAATAACATAATATGCACTATTAGCTAGTTGAGACTAACCATAAGAAAACATAAACTACTAAACATATTATTCACACATCATTTTTAAGTTTCAACAAGTAATCCATTAACCAAGTAAACATTGAAAACAGAGATAAATAAAATATGTGACGATCCACTTATTAATGTAACTGGTGTTTGATGCTAAGATAAATAGATAATAAAATACAGCCGCTTCAAGTTTAGTAAGTTCATATGTTGCTCAAAAAACAAAGTTTAAAGGTTTGCAAACCGAGGGGTTATTGATGAAGAGGGATGCGGGGACATCCCCAAGCTTATGACTTTGGCCGTTCTTCAATATTTCACAATTTGGTGTTCCTTCATTCTCTGTGAAAAAACTTCAACACAAAAACTTTCCCATTCTTTTCTGCGGTTAGACATTAGTACAATAGATAATATTTCCCAAGTGCTGCTATTAAACCAAATAAAATTTTTTTTTAAGTTACAGAAAGGTTGCTTAAATGGCCAACTTATAAATGAAAGGTAAGAACCATTAAAAATCAAATGAAAACGAAAAGAGGCCACTCTTGCAACAAAAGTCAGAATCTGTCCAGAAAAACAGCAGCTGGAAAACGCAATTTTTAGGTGCACTTAAACATGCCCGAAATTTTAGCCAATTTTTGCATGCAGAGAATTAGGTGCTACAACATCAGTAATTTTTCGTGATTTTTAGAGCTTCCAGTAAAATATGAAAAATCGCGCAATAAGCAGTAGATACCGAAAACAGAAAATCACTTTTTACATATGTATCAACTAAGCTAAATGGTAAAACTTGGTACTTTATTTTTGATAAACTAAGACCAGAGGCTAAAAAGACCTAAACATGCTAGCTACAGCAAGGAAAACTCTAAATAAAAATCAAAAGTAAAACCCAAATAAAATTAAAATAAAGAACCAAACAAAGAAGCAAAACAAAAGAAAATATTTTTGTTATTTTGAATTTATAAGTGAAAGTAAAGAAGCAATGAAACCAAATAAGAGCCTAATAAAACTAAAGAAGGTAAAACCAAGACATATAAAAGCAATTATAATACAAGTTAAGACAATACATATCATGTGGACGGGTAATATAGAGTATGAACGAGACAACCTCATGTTAGTTGATGAATAGGGGGATGACTCGGGCATCCCCAAGCTTAGATGATTGTATCTTCTTGAATATGTTCTTGGGATGCACCTACACATCCCCAAGCTTGAGCTCTTGCGTCTTCTTATTCATCTCATATCACCATATTGATTAGATCTTATAAGCTACATCCACATAAAACTTCACAAAACTCATTAGTAGGGTTAGTACTCATTAAATAAAATCCACTCATGTTCAAGCATTGACAAGTTTTATAATTTTTACTCAACATTAGCCACTGTATATACTAAGGTGTTCATGATTTCCGTTGTCCGTCGAAAAACTAATGAAACTAACAACACCAAGTACAATATTGAATAAACAAAGAAATCTGTCAAAACTGAACAGTCCGTAAAGATGGCATTCAACGAGATAGTTAAGTAGCTCAAATCGAAAAACTTTAGTCTAATGAAAGAAAGATAATAATCTCAGGTTTATGCACAAAAATTTTCAAGTCAAAATACTATTCTGAGATTTATCACGATTTTATTTACAGAGAAGCACAAAATCTGTCTAAACAGAACAGTCAGTAAAGATCGAATTTTTCGACCTATCTACGTACCTTAAATCAGAAAAAGTTAGTCTAATGAAAGAAAGCTAATAAGCATCACTTTGCACTCAAGAAATTTCAGATCAAGATCACGTTCTGGTGATTTTAAACATTTAATACGGTGGAGCACAGAAAATCTGTTTCTGGACAGCAAAGTAAAACTATCAACTTTCAATTAACTAGACTATATTAGCATTTTATTTTTATGTACAGAGGTATATACACAATATTTACAATATTTACATGTTTTTAATGAAAAGCTTCCATGGAAAGATTTGTTTTGGTTTCATAGGCATGAACACAAGTGTTCAAGGTCGACCCCCATTTAACCATTACTCATCTTTCCAATCACTTTTCTTTTTGAAAACGTTTTTAGATAACAACTACACCTAATTTTTTTTGTAATTCGCATTCCCTATCCATAGTAAGATAAAGAACAACTTGATACTGAAAATAAAAACTACTTAGAGATAAAGCAAACAAGTGCACACAAGAACATTAACCTACGCTATGGCTCCCCGGCAACGGCGCCAGAAAAGGTCTTGATAACCCACAAGTATAGGGGATCGCGTGTAGCCTTTTCGATAAGTAAGAGTGTCGAACCCAACGAGGAGCTAAAGGTAGGATAAGTATTCTCTCAAGTTCTATCAACCACTGATACAACTCTACGCACACTAAACGTTTGCATTATCTAGAAAATAAAACTACGGTAGCAATACGGGTATGAGAGATAGTTTTGCAGGATAATAAATACTCCCTCCATCCCAAATTAGTCTACATCCTGAAAAAATTCAGACAAATTAGTAGAGCATTAATTAGTGCTAATTAGCCATGCAGTGCACTAATTAAACACAGGAAACCAAGCGTTGTACCAAATACCGATAGCACAATCAATGCATGCAATTTGCATACGGAGTACTAGTAGTACTGCCGCCAGTTTTTTCCCTCTTCAAGAATTGCTTCCCTCCATTTTTACATCACAAGAGAAATTACAGATTTAGTTTCCCTCCATTTTTACATCACAACTAAGCCGAAAATGAAAATACTGGAGCGACAAGTACAATTCAAAATTGCCCAGAAGCTAAGCAGTCAAGTACTATAAGTACTCCATCTAGTATGCCATCCATCACACCATCAAGCCGTGGAGAACACTATCCATCTACAGCCAATGCTCCTGGACTTGAACTTCCCACCTCCTCTTAATTACGGGAGATGGATGAGGTTGGAGATGCTGCGTGCGTTGAACTGTTTTAATTACCGAGTTTTCTCTCACCTCCTCTTAATTACTAATACGTGGGACCCAGCCAGAATGTAGACTAAATTGAAACTTAATACTGAGCCAGGATGTAGACTAATTTGGGATGGAGGGAGTACAAGAAAGTAAAAGTTAGTGCTGTAGCAATAAAGTACACTAAGTAACCATTACTAACAGAACCATGAGTGTGGAAAAGTGGTGGTAATTGTGGTGGCTTTGTCTAAGATTAATTAGTGAAGACATCTAGTTCATTGTCTTTGATGCAGTTTTCAATGTGGGAGAGGCTAAATATACATGCACTCAACTACTTGGGATTATAAGTACTATATGATTGGATTGTTAGCAAACATCCGTAAATACTAACAATGCATTAAGGTTTCCCCAACCATAGCCTTAAGTTTATGGTCCTCTTACTCCCATACGTGCAACTAACCGGTTTGAGTCCTTAGGTTTCTGTCACTCCGGCAGAACTACGCCACTTCCTTTGCACATACTACTAACCCTATGGTGTTGATCCATGCGTGCACAAGTATAATGGACACCAAAGGACAGTATCATATCAACATACAACTCTAATGAACCATAAACATTCAACAAAACAATCGAAAGACAAATAAACTACATAAACATGACATAGATCATAGGATAAATATTATAGCATCAAACACCATGTTTACATAGGACGGTACAGAGGTTTGTGGGAGGATGAACCACTGAATACAAGGAGGAGTTGGTGATGGAGATGGCGGTGAAGACGACAGAGAGGGCAGCGAGAGGCGCAGGGCGGCGCCGGCACCGGCGGTGGCGCAGGGGGCTCCTCCTGCGCCGCCGGTTCCATGGGGAGCACCGCCCCTTAGCCCCCATCCTTCATGGCTTCTTGGGAGCCCTCCCCCATGAAGATGGGATCCATGGGGGAGGCAAAAACGTGGCTTTTGGTGGCTGAAATTCGTGGGTGGAGGAGTCCTCCACGAGTTAGGTTTCCTCCCTTTATATATCTTCTCGGATTTCCGTCACACCCTTTTAGGGTTCCACCAAAATGGGCCTCCAGGCCGCGTCCAAACTCCGATTGGGCTGATCTCGGGCTTAAAATCTTCGTATGGAAAATTGTGACAACTTGCGTAACAGCCAGGTCTCCAGATAACGTCATCTTCGAGGGTCAAACTGGCAATCTTCGTAAAAAGTTCTCAGACAGATTTCAGGAAAGTCCCAATTCGAGTCCAACAAGGTTTCCTCTTGTATTCTTGATAATTTCTACACATCAAAGAGTAAAACAAGAACATTGTGCACTTTTGCAACTATTAGTAGGTTAGTCCAAATAAATAATAAACTTAATATAAAACAAGTGCTAAAAGAATAAAAATGACATGAAACAATCAAAAATTATAGATACGTTTTGGACGTATCAAAGATGCTTAAAGGTTGGGATGAGAGGCCACTGTGGTTGTGGTGCTTTGTCTCGTTCTCGCCACCTAGGTGCGAGTTCTTTACCTCCCGAACCAAGACTGAGCGTGCAACCATGCGTGAGGCCTATGCAATTGCAGGAACCCTCATAGACTAAATAACTCGGGCGGGGCTGGCCAGGGTCCTCTAGTTCGGGCTTCCATTTGCGCGTGCGTGATGATGGTGGTATGAACTGGGAAGAGGATGGTGGTGTTAGGAAAATGAGTGGCTGTGGGGCGGGGTGTTGTGATCCTGGCAGTCCTACCGCCACTGATGATCCTGGAAAGTCCTTAACGAGGGAGAAGTCGACACCGCTCCCACCCAGCCGGCTTTCCAAGGAAGAGAGCTAATGCGCAGGTAATGGGCCGGACGGTACGCGTGGCAAACATTTGTACACCCCTGCAGGGTTAAAATCTTTTCGAAAAGCCGTGTCCACGGTTACGGACGACTTGGGAAAGGACGATAAGATCATAGAATAACTTTAACGGATTGATTAAAAACTGGGTACTAAAGGTACCACTTCAAGATTGCAAGGTGAGCTTCCTCGAGGGTGATTCGGGGAGGGGCCTTTGTAGAACAGGTGCAGTAGTTGATGTTGAGAAAGGTGATGAAAGAAAAGAATTACTTCTTACCTCTTTTGAAAATACTCTGAATAGCCGATGCCATTGAGTTATGTTTTTCATAAATAAAATCAGTTTTATGCAAAACAGCCTTATAACTTTGAAAGCCTCATCGAGCTAAACCTCTATATTTAATCTTGCGAGTTCGTCGAACTCAACGTCGTTTGTTTTGTTTCAGAGGAGGACTTCACCGATCTCGAAGGTGGGTTTTTTGTGGACGTCGACGAGTAGTCTGGGGTTCCCAGGTGGCAGCTTGGGACATCCCGGAACAGCTGGCGCTGGATGTTTATTTGTAGGCCTCTTAGGCCATAATTTGGATCTTGTTGTTTAGACAACTTAATTCGCTTCCGCATGTTGTAATGTTGGGTTTGTGACCTCGGGTTGTCATTTGCTATCTTTCTCTATTATAAGAGTTGACTATAAAGATTTGTGTCGTAGAGTCTGTGATGTGCCAGTTGTTCCACAAGTCTTGGTCTCTCTATTATGCATTGAGGGTTGTGCCTGTGTTAAGACATCAATCGGGATGTTGCGTTGCCGATGATCCATTCCGAGCAACGCCTGCCAAATGTTTTGGCCGGGGATTGGTAAACCCGTAATCTCCGGTTGTATCGCTTAACCGGTGACACACAGCATCACTGTATAACAGTCGGGTTGTGGCGCCCCACCTTTGACATAATTTCAAAAGAATCACTCTTCATTGCTAGAACACCTCATACGCTGTCCAATGCATGGTAGTCTAGGAAATGTAGTTCCACAAGTACTTTGGCCCCTCGGCCTTATCTCTGCCGTCCGTTGCTGTGAGATCGCATGGCTGTCGTTTGGTCAAAATTTCACAAGCATTTTGCCGTTCAGTACCCGGAGGAATCGTAAATCAACCCGCAGTCACCGAGCTGTCGTTATCCTCTTCTCCACTCCGATCCACTTTCTCTCTCCTGTCTTGATTTGCTCTAGTGCAGACCGCCCTTTGTGCGCTCCGGCCGTCGCCGGCTTCGTGCACCTGGCCGCCGTGCGCTTTGGCCGTCGCCGGCTCCCTGAGCCCCGGCTGCCGCTTCTCCGTGCAGCATCGTTCCGGCCATGTTGACCTCGACCTCACGGGGCGGCAACCTCCCGGTCCTGGATCTGGGACCTCATACTCGGGCGGCCGCCGCTTCTCGCACCGTCGCGCACGCCGGGCGGCCACCCATTATAAAAGCTCTGCAGCCTCCCGAGCTCGTCTCCATACTCTGCACTGCTCTCTGCTTTTCCTCGCCCAGACGCTCTGTTTCTTCCTCCTCTTGCCGTCGCCGGACACACTGTTCATCCATGGATCGCATGCACCACGGGCACGCCCACGAGATGATGAGGAGGTCGTCCTCGGGCCACGGGGCGGCGCTCTGGTCAGTGCAGAAGCCGCCGGCCAAGCCGTGACGCAACCTAGAGACGCCAGCACCGAGGCCGCGTGAAGGTGCAGCCGAAGCAGCATGTGGCCGTGCGTGCCGGCGAGGGCGCCTCCGCCGGGCAGATGTACGTGGCCACACCCTGGTGCTCGTTCCCGCTCATGGCCCCGGCGGCCGTGCACCCCTGCATCGACGGCCACCAGCTCATCTGACGATCAACGCCGCTGCTGATGCTCTTGTACATCAGTTTTCTCCTTTCTAGGACAAAGAATTTTCTTGATCTGGTAACCTACATACTCGTTGTACTTTTTGTAAGCTTAGCAAGGAATATGTAACTAGTAAGAAGAATGAAGTGAGAGTTTGTCATCAGCTAAATCATCCCTTAATCTGTCTCTACGGGTTATGGATATTATTTTTTGGGGAACGATATAGTATCAACAAGAAGAAAGGCTATTGCTACTATACCTTTGGTTTGAAATAACCAAATGACGTCAGAATATGAATGAATGGCTTCTTCCCAAAATTTGGAAGTCAGGGCTTTAGAATCCATTTGAATCATTATCGACAAAAATTTATAATGTTGTCGAATATTGTTGATGAATTTGAGTTTTTTCCAGTGTGAATCAACTGTGGATCAGCGATGAGACTATGTATAAGAAACTCCTGCGTAAATTTATGATGATTATTCATTGTAACTATGGTTGAAAAATGCATGAATATATGATGAAAATGGATTGAATTTGTGTTGTACGCGTATATCCAGTATTCGGAATTGTGCTAAACATGTGAATCTTGTGTGATATGGAAATGAAGTTGTAATGAATTGTGTCAAATATGAAACGAAAATTGGGTGAACTTTGTTGAATTTATATTTATTTTGAAAGTTCTTGTGGAACTTTGTCTATAAAGCCCGGTTTCCCTAAAATCCATGAGTGGAAAGGTTCGAAAAATCTACAAAATGTGATGTATGTCTTCTTCACAATAGAACTCCATTTTTGATTCTTTCACACTTGAAATGCCGCTCCAAAATATTCGACCATTTGTTTTCTCAATATATTTTTTATATTGAACGTTTCACAAAATTTTCAATTCACATATGATAAAAAAAATTCACGTATTTTAAAACAATTATAGATTTTACAAAGTTTAGTTTTGTTCACAAAAAATATCACATAATTTTTTTAGCGAGAATATTCAACTATTTGTTTTCTTAAACAATGTCATATAATTTCTTTAAAAAAAATCAACATTTGTTCGCATAGATATTTTCTCAGGATTTCATCTCACAAAACTATTCTTACAAATTTCAGAAGCAGGTCATTTTCATATATTTCGTTCATAAAGTTTCCAGACACATATTTTACACAGAATTCAAAACTTCACATAAGTTTCAATACTGTTTCATACACATTTTTGTTATACATCCAGATTCGAATTTTCGGATGACATTAATTCAAGAGAAAAAAAATCATACACTTTTTTCTTAAAGAAAATAAACGATTCATAATATTTTTCTACTGACTTGGGATCCGTGATTCATAATGTCACATAATATTTTCGACAAATTTTGACAGATGTTTTCCCTTTTTTTACATGATTTCACAGATGTTTTAAATACTACATATAGATCAGTTTAAGAAATTTCAATTCACAGAACATCCACACAAGTTCGTCACAACTGCATATACTGATTCACAATTGATTCACATAGAAAATTATTGATTCACAATAGATTGAGGGTTTTTCAATATCCACACAAGTTCGTCACAACGCATATAATATATGTCACCAATCTTTAGACATGATTTGCAAAATATATTTCATATGATAAAGATGCATTTCGCACATATATTTATACAGGATTTTTGATACATAGATTCAAATAAAAACTTCTGCATTCAATATCTACAAAATTTCCAAGACACATCGATGAATCTTCAGTGGATTTATTTTCGTAGGAGATTATAGTAGGAATGTTCAAAAGAGTTTCATTTTTGTTTCGCTTCCATTTCAAATCTCTTAGATCATTTTTTCCACGAGGTGATTAAGTATATCTCCCTTCACAATCACAGAGAATTCTTCTTTTTTATTCCAAGACCAAATTTGTCTTAGTCTTGGTCAATTTGTGATGAAACTGTAGAACATTACATCAATTTATATTTTACTTGTGTGTATATTCTATTTTTTAAGCACAAATCTTGTATGGAACATTACATCTATTATGATCTTAATTTTATCATATACAAAAGAGTGATAAATTGTTGGTTCCATCATGGATTTGAATCAAATTAGTAATATGTGTTTCACTATTGTTTCGGTCAAGTTTTCTTTTTCGTTTCCCTATAAGCCGTACTAATCCTGCCGAAAAACGCACATGTAAATGCAATTGGAGTAGTTCCTTGCTCGGCAAATCTGGACCAACTAGCTCCAAAACAGTTAATGGCCTAAATATTCAAAATTTAAGATCTAGCAAAACTCTAGCTGCAAAGTATGGGTTATGTCTTTTATATTTCATTAGAACTTTGTTGGTGAAAGTCACATTATTTTTGTTTAATAAATGAAATTTTGGTGGTGAACACTATTGTTTCAGTCTTGGTTCGTTAAGATAACAAACGCAAAATCTCAATTCATTCAAAAAATATCGTCACTTATAATTCCTTTATTTCATTTAAATTCACACATCAAGAACAATCTGTCCTAAATATTTCACAACATATCATTTGATTATGTAACTACTCCATGCCATCGTGTAATATTTTCTCGAAGACATATGATCATATAAATAAAATCATTTACATAAACTGGCCATTCTTTGATTTTATCTTTGTTCATACGTATAAATTTCATACTGGCATCCCATCCCATAGTTTTTTTGTTCTATGTTTGTTCATACATATAACTTTCATTGATGAATGCTTATCATCTGTTTGAGATTTACTTTACTTTTTTCCTTCATATATAAATTTTATTTTTTCCGGACTTCTCCTAAAGCATGTATTTTAAAGCACCCTTCTTCTCCACATGAAACAAAAATTCACATACGATAAAACAAAATTTTTACAGAATGTTAAAACCATTATAGATTTTACAAAGTTTCGTTTTGTTCACAAAAAATCACATAGATTTTTTAGCGAAAATATTCAACATTTTTTCTAGCGAGAATATTCTTAGAAATTTGTTTTCTAGAGAGAATATCACATAGATTTTACAGATTTTTTAGCGAGAATATTCTTACAAATTTCAGAAGCGAGGCCTTTCCATATTTTTCGTTCATAAAGTTTCCAGACACATATTTTCCTCAAAATTAAAAAATT
Organism: Poa pratensis; assembly: GCA_947311845.1. NCBI lineage: Eukaryota > Viridiplantae > Streptophyta > Magnoliopsida > Poales > Poaceae > Poa > Poa pratensis. The sequence goes on from CAMZMU010000041.1 coordinate 51,312,133, forward strand.
CACATAAGTTTCAATACTGTTTCATACACATTTTTGTTATACATCCAGATTCGAATTTTCAGATGACATTAATTCAATATAAAAAAATCATACACATTTTTCTTAAAGAAAATAAATGCTTCATAATATTTTTCTACAGACTTGGGATCCGTGATTCATAATTTGACATAATTTTTTCAACAAATTTCACTGAGGTTTTCAATATCACATATAGACCAGTTTAAGATTTCAATTCACACAACATCCACAAAAAAATGCATATAGTCATTCGCTGATCCACAATTGATTCACACAGAAAATTATTGATTCACAATTGATTTCACAATTGATTGACAGACATCCATAATTGATACACACAATTACTACAGATTCAACCCATAAAATCAGATCATATAGATCAGTTTAAGATTTCAATTCACACAACATCCACACAAAAATGCATATACTCATTCGCTGATTCACACAGAAAATTATTGATTCACAATTGATTAACAGACATCCATAATTGATACACACAATTACTACAGATTCAACCCATAAAATCAGATCCACACACAGATCAACAATTGACCCACACAGATCCATAATTGATTCACACAGGAAAAATATGGATTCATGCATTTTTCTCAACCATAGTTACAATGAAGAATCATCATCAATTTATACAGGATTTTCTGATACACATTCAAATATGAATTTCTGCAAACTACTCCCTCCGTTCCATTTTGATTGAATCCAATATAGATATATCTAGTACTACAATATGTCGAGATATTGTCCGTTAATCCAATATAGATGTATCTAGTACTACAATATGTCGAGATATTGTCCGTTTTGGAGTCAATTAAAATGGAAGAAATGATTTAATAGTCTGCTTGATGCCCCGTAGTTGCTTAAAAATATAGTACTAGATAGTACAAGTAATAAATAAACAGACAATGCACTCAATCCTTATTACAAGTAATTAATACGGAGTAGCTGCCAAGTTGCTTGGCTCTGGGCTAATTTTTTTAAATAATACACTAAATTAATTAAATTCCGGAAATAATACGCGATTTTTTTGTTGCAAAAATAGGATCCAGTCGTCCATGACGAAGATGACTGGGCCTTGTCGTCCACGGCGAAGACGACAGGCACGTGTAAGCTACTGGGTTATTACTGCTGGCGTGTATGTGTGAATGCACGCCACTAGTAGTCTTACCAGTGGCGTGTATTTGTGGGTGTACGCCACTAGTCGTCCTCACCAAAGACGACAAGGCATTAGTCGGCTTCGCCAAGGACGACAAGGCACCTGTCGTCTTCGCCGTGGACGACAAGGCCCAGTCGTCTTTGTCATGGATGACTGGATCCTATTTTTACAAAAAAAAAAAACCGCGTGTTATTTCCGGAATTAATTATTTTTTGTGTATTATTTTAAAAAAATTAGCCTGGCTCTGGAGCCCAATGGATGCACCGGGCAGAAGTATTTCCTCTCTTGGCTTTGTTTTAAAGCCTATGGCCTATGGCCTACCCGCGTTCACGACAGCAGAAAAGTAACAAATTCAACATTATTGCATAACAACACAAGCTCGGTGAAAGAAAAAAATGGCGCAGAACAGAACAGCAAATAGACACCATATGGCATAGCACAACACAGTGATCAAGTGCAAAGCTGCGGCACAGGAAGCTAGCCGAACATCAGACCCTGGAATCAAACTTACACTAACATACAAATGCAGACTAAATCAACGGGCTAGCAGGACTAAACACAGCGCTCATGAAGCTCCTCCAAATGCATGCAAATGCAGACTAAATCAAATACTAGCTGGACTAAATATCACCGGTCTCCAACAGTTCATGGAGACTTTACTTTGCGCGCAGGTGCAGGTACACATCCAGAAGCAGTCGTAGATGGCTCGGCAGCAGCTCCACGTCGTCGGCGTCGATCGCGAGTAGGGAGTCGTCCGACGAGATCGCCTCGGTCACCCTGCGTATTGCTTCGTTCTGCCTGCGGCTGCTGCGGTAGTCGGTGACGAAAAAAAACATGAATCTTAACTGAAATGAGATTCAATCATCAAAGAAAAATTTCGATAACTAAAATAGGAAGATCAGTTGCTAGCATGCCCAGATCCGACCACTCCACGACCATAAAACACAAAAATGAAACAGGGTCGACGGTGAAACCAAATTAATCAAAAATAAACCTAGGCGTCCATACACAGAAACATAATGAAAATAAAGGAAGAAAATTCAGAAAAACAAGGAAATCGACAGATCTAGGCCTGTCTGCAGTACCTCCTGTTGGGCTTAGATCTGGCCTTGTGCGGATCTGGGCCAATGAACTCAGATCCGGGCCTACGGAAAAGGAATATTCGAAAACACCAAGAAAATCAAACTTCCAAGATCCAAAAATCGACGGCGAAAAGTCCTAGATAAATATCACAGATCCCCAAAAAAGAGAAGGGCCACAGGCAAGCCCAAGAAGCCCAGATCTAGGCATAGCTTGTGGCCGGAGAGAAGCGGGCGGCGCGTCCATGCCCATATCCACCGACCAGGCCACCGTGAAGGAGGGCCAGCGAGAGAGGAGAGGTCGACGGGACGGGTGGCTCCATGCCCGCACTTTTGGTGGTCGACGAGACGGGAAGGCGAGAGAGCAAGCGCTGGGGCGGCGGAACGGGCTTGGATGGGTGGGGTTAGGGTTTCAGTTTCGGTTCTAGAGGCTTTAAATAGTGCTGGCTAATTTACGAGTTTGCTGAGGGTGAAAATGAAAAATGTCCGGCGCTTTGACTGGTGGACTTGTTTTTCGAATCTAAGATCAATCAACGGCTGTGATAGGCCGGAGGTCCAAGCTATAGGTGGAATTTCCGGACATGGTAGTCTGGGAGGACCTCATAGACGGGAATCGAGCATGTCCACGAACCCTAGACCAGCAGCTGTCACCGGCTTCAGCAAGCTCTCCGGGCCATTCTCCACCACCTCCACCAGCTGCGGCCATGTTGGAAATAAGCACAAGTTGGTGTAGTCCGAGTAGTGTAGGAATTAGGAGTTCTAATCCTACTAGGTTAGGTGCACTAAATCTGCTATATATACATGTAGCCTACCCCTTGTAATCCTGTACCAGATCGAGAGCTAAGAAATAAAGAAAGAGAGGAGGTGCGAGACGCACCTCTAGCAATCCAATATCGTTTTCCTTGTCCGATTGATTCCATCGTGTACGTGAGTAGCTAGCTGATCCATTGAGGTGGTAGCTTAGCCAGCTGATTACACGTTCGCGTCTGGCCGGAAGTTGTACCGAGGAGCTATTGCTACGTACGATCGTGGTTGTCGGAAACAACTCGACGAGCTGCGTCGTCGTGAAGATTGGGCCAAAGCTAACAATTGGTATCAGAGCCCGTGAAGGACGTCCGTGATTTTCTGAAAGCACTAGAAGATTATGGCGTTGGTGAAGCAAGGCGAGAACTCGGGACCGGCAATGGAGACGGTGGGGGCAGCGTTGTATCCGCGCCTTGATCGCAAGGACTACGGGCTATGGGCCATCAACATGGAGGTGGCCATGGAAGCTCAGGAGATCTGGGAGGCTGTCGATCCAGGCGGCGAAGATTACGTCAAGGGAGGCACGAAGTACACGAAGGATCGCAGGGCGTTAACGGCGCTCTATTCCGTCGTGCCGAAGGACGTGATGCAGCACCTCGCCGGAAAGAAATCGGCGAAGGATGCGTGGGAGACGATCAAGATCCTCTACCAAGGACATGCCCGCGTGAAGGAAGCGCTTCTTCAAACCCTGCTGAAGAACTATGAGGATTTGAAGATGGAGGAAAGCGAGACGGTTGATCAGTTTGCCGCCCGTTTCGTCACCCTCGTCAACGCAATCACGGGATATGGCGAGAAGCTGGATGAGATCAAGAACGTCAGATGATTCTTGCGTGCCGCACCAGCGCGCTACATGCAGATCGTGACGTCGATTGAGCAGTGTGTTGACATGAATACTCTAACGATAGAGGACCTCGTCGGAAGATTCAAGGCACACGACGAGAGGGTTCGGCTCAGTTTCGGCGATCCGGATCAGAACGAGCACTTAATGCTCACGAAGCAACAGTGGATGACTCTTTCGAAACAAAAGGAAAGAGGCTCCATGCGCAGCGGCAAGAAGGATAAGAATCGGCCAACGAAAAGGTACATCGTTAAGCAGGATGATGATGAGCAAGACGACGATGAAGAAGAGGAGGAGGATGACGATACTCCGCCGAGGAGGAATAAGTTTGACATAAAGAAAGTAAGATGTCATAATTGTCGTCAACTCGGACACTGAGTCTGATTGCTGAAAACCAACAAAGAAGCAAAGGGCTCTTATGGCCCAGGAAGCAGACGATAGTCCGATGCATTTGATGTGCGAACTTGTGGATGAGGATGATCCAGTTCAAGCGGTGGTTAAAGAAACTGACACGCTTGCGGAAGAGGAAGGTTGTCTTCATGAACATGTTCCGGAGACTCGTGTCGAAGCTACTGACATGGGAGGTGATTCGACAACTCATGCCGATGCTACTGGTATGAAGGCATACGTGGTGCCAGAAGTCCACGAACTACGACGTGTTGTGACGTCGCAGGGGAAAGAAGTGAAGACGTACATGGCGTCAGAAGTCCATGAAATGCGACGCAGTGTCACGTCGCAGGATAACAGGGAGGATGCCGAAAGAAATGGCAACGCTCCAGAAGGGAGATGCATCGTCGCGTCGCAGACCACAGCGCGAGGAGTTGCGTCTAGTGCCTCGTTGTTACGAGACAGTTCACAGGCGGACGGCCGAAGTGTATGCAGCGGTCAGCCTGGAGGTTCGCGAGGTGGACCAGAAAGCAGCGTTACAGGCCGGTGGCCAGGAAGACATGCATGCAAGAGCATGCTTAGATCACGTGGTGTGCTAAACCAATCAAACCAAAGCGGCCCTAGCAGTCAAACGAAAAAGACTAGTAGCAAGCCACTTTGGGTGAGGCGAGACATCGCTAGCAACCCAGCAGCAATTGGCGCGCGTGATGGAGCAGAAACAACACCAGGCAACCTGTGTGCAGGAGAAGCTACCAGTGGGGCGTCTGATAGCCCAGCAAAAAGGCTAGCTCAGCCAGAAAAAGAGCAAGGGGCAGGGGCTTGCAGCCCGGACAGGCCACAAAGGCCAGAAGAAGGTATACCAAAAGAAAAAGGCCCGCCAGGAGGAGCTCCACGAGGAGGTCAAGGAAATGGAGAAGGGGTTAACAGCGCAGCAAGCAGGCCGGATGGAGGCAGTTCTTGTGCTGCTTCGACCCGATTAGAAGAAGGAAGGAGAGTGTTGTCGGACGCAGAAGAGTATGTCGCACCACCTCCAACAGCAGAGGAGTTGATGCAACTACAACCGACATTGGCACGTATGCAACACGTGTTAAACAGATACAAAGGAGTATTGGCGTGAAGCGTTGTTGTTGGCAGAAGAACGACAAGATGAAGGTGAGATGCACTTCGCGCGGCTACATTTGTTCAAGGTAATTATTCCGGAAGTGAAGCCGATGAAGTACTCAGAAGATTGCTTCAAAAGCACCGAAGCAAAGTTGATGTTTAAAGACGTCGACATAAAAGATTGTTACCGTCAAAGTGTAGATGAGTCGACGAAAGTAAGGTCGATGTCATGGATGCCACGAGAAGCGACGAAAGCAATGCCGCTGATGAAGACTGAAGCGACGAAAGCAATGTCGAGGGTCACAGCTACGCGAAGCGACAGACGTATTTGGGACCCAGGAGGAAGAGAAGCACACGTCGTGCTTAGGGGGGTGAATGTTGGAAATAAGCACGAGTTGGTGTAGTCCGAGTAGTGTAGGAGTTAGGAGTTCTAATCCTACTAGGTTAGGTGCACTAAATCTGCTATATATACATGTAGCCTACCCCTTGTAATCCTGTACCAGAACGAGAGCTAAGAAATAAAGAAAGAGAGGAGGTGCGAGACGCACCTCTAGCAATCCAATATCGTTTTCCTTGTCCGATTGATTCCATCGTGTACGTGAGTAGCTAGCTGATCCATTGAGGTGGTAGCTTAGCCAGCTGATTACACGTTCGCGTCTGGCCGGAAGTTGTACCGAGGAGCTATTGCTACGTACGATCGTGGTCGTCGGAAAGAACTCGACGAGCTGCGTCGTCGTGAAGATCGGGCCAAAGCTAACAGGCCATAGCCTCATGCCATGCACGAGCCACGACCCATCTCCGCTCGGGCATGGCACGAGTATCATCGACCCAGAGCCCAGACGGCTGTGCCGTATCCACGTTGAGACCAGCCTCGGTTTCCCAAACCCCAGATCACCGTCCATGGCGAACGTGAGCATCCCAGATATCACCAGCGTCGGGCTTCCAAGACCCTCAGTCCACTTCCCGCCGTCTTTGTACGCTGCTTTGTTCTTCTCCGCCCAGTCTACCAGCTCCTGGAATCTATCCATGGACATCACCTCGGTGATGGCCTCACGCGCATTACAGGCCATCTGGTGAAGTGCAGCGCGCAGAAGCTCTGCCACGCTCGACTCCCGGGACGTGTAGGTGTCTAGGTGACCATGTTCCCCATGTACATGTTCAGGGCGCCCGGCGACGGCTCGACACACTTGCGTCCGTCGACGATCCATGCCATACGGCAGCTGGGATCGGACTCACCGACGGCACGCGCGAGTAGCTTCCAGAGGTGTGCACATAGAGCCAAGAAGCGTGACGTGCGGCGGCCTCCTGTCGAGGCCGCTGTTTGGAGCGCCGCGAGGTCGGGCGCCTCGATGCGATAAAGGCGCCGCTCCATGGTCGCGGCTAGGAGCGGGTTGATCATGATTCCCGGCGTGAATCTCGTGAACTCGGCGTCCATAGACGGGCTATGCCGCGGCGGCGACCGTGGGCTGAACAAAGATCGGTCGAACATAGGCTCAAGGCGGAGGCCGCCCGTGCGGACAATCTCTGCAAAGCTGCTGAGCAGGACTGCCAGCACTCTGCCGTCGGCGAGGAGATGGTTGGTGCCCATGGTTAGGGAGAACCCCACACGCGAACCGGACCAGCTGCAGGGACATGAGGAGCCCCGCATCGAAGGGTATCTGGATCAGCCCCGTCGAGCGGTCGATGTTGGTGAAGTCGACGGCCGCAAGGGGCACCACAGCATTGGCGACAACGAGCTCGGTCCCCTCGTTGGTGCAGGCCACCTCGGGGATGTTGGTCTTGGGATCACGAACAATGCGGCCGGCGAAGGGGAAGAAGTGGGAGAGGTATAGGCCGGGAGGGTCGCGTGGACGGCAGACAACACGGCGTCGAAGCCACCCGGCGCGGAAGCGTAGACGCAGACGAGGCGGTGTGGACAGCAGGGAAGCCCGGCGGCGGGCGCGTGGCCTGCACCAGCGTCCGTGAGGCGATCTGGAGGTCGAAGTGCTTGAGCGGCATTTTGCAGAACACTGCGGACAAACAATGCAGCTTTGTGTCCAGTGCTCGCTCTCCACCGTTTTCCCTCTCTACTGGCCGACTTCTTCTCCAACTCCGGTGCACGGTGCCATGTTTTATAGGAGTAGGTAAGAGGACGTGCATACACAGATTCATTTCGACATGCTGTATTCACCCGCGCGTCAGTAAATCACTCCAGTGGCACTGGGCACATTTAGGCTAATTTTTTTAATAATACATTTTTTTAATCAAATTCGAAAAATATTACGCAAATCTACGAAATGACAAAAATAATACGGCTTCGGCCTGGGCTAAGCCGAAAGAACCTGTCGGCCTGGGCTGGGCCGATTAGGTAGTCGGCTGACGCCTGCGCGTGTCAGAGGACCTAATCGGCCAGGGCTAAGCCGATTAGACCCTGTCGGTCACGGCTGGGCCGACTAGAGCCTGTCGGCCTTGGCCCAGCCGACCAGTGCATGTTTCCGTATTAGTCTGCATTTTTCGCGCCAGCCCTTCCCGACGACACCCGTTCCCGCCTTATTTTTCCCGCCTTCTTCTCTCCCTCCCGTTTGTCGCTCCCGGCATTTTTTCTGCCCTTCTTCTCCCGCCATATTTCTCCCGTCCTAATTCTCCCGCCATAGTTCTCGCGCCATTTTTTTCCCGCCATTTTCCTCCCGCCTTTTTTCTCCCGCCATTTTTCTCCCGCTCTTCTTCTCCTGGGTGAGCCTATATATATATACCCCATTAGATTTGGTGATGGAGGAGGGGTGTGGTGCGTGGTTATTTCCTCAGTCCGATATGAACGATGTCTGGTAGTTCGGGTCCTAGTTCGGAGCATAGGTCGTGGTGTGTTTTGTATCACGCCGCAATATGGACCGAAGGTAGTATTAGAGAGGGTAGGCCCAAGAGCTGTTATAGGGAGCTAGTTAGTGAGTGGGGCAACATTTGTGAGGTGGGAGAAATTATAGCAAAAAAAACAAAATCCAGATGACCCCTGAAGAAATTTCAGATGAAATTGATGGGTGGCGGTGGAAGTGGCAGAGAATTAATGAGCTAAAATCTATTGAGGCGGGGCTTAGGGACATGCCTATGACACCTAAGTTAAAGATAATCAATTTTTCGCCGGAGGCCTATGCATTTCACGTGAAGGTAACTGAGTACCGAATTTATATTATGTTAGAATCTAGTGTTATCGTACTAACTTTTTTCCCCTGATTTTGTGAATGTCCAGCACTGGCCTGCCGATGGACAGTTTGTGAACAAAGAGATCCCTCATTTTGGTTGGATGGAAATGCTTTTTGGCGCATGTCGTGATGGGACTGGAAATCTCCTTCACGCTGAAGCAGTGAAGAGGGCTATATCAAAGGCGAAGAGTGGTGGATCATCCAAGAAAGCCGTTCAAGATGATAGTGATGATGATTTCATGCCTCCTAAACGAGGCAACTCTAGATGTAAGTTGAAGAGTGTTGGTGCATCCAAGGCTGTCGTCGATGAAAATAGTGATGACGACTTCATGCCTCCAACACGAGCACGTGGCAGAGGGAAGTGAAGTCGTTGATTCGAATTAGTTATCGTTGAGTTGCATGTAATATTTGTACCAGTAGTTGTTCTATGCAGTGTTTAGAACTAGTGAAGTTGTAACGTGGACGTGTAGTGCTGTATGTTAAATTAATTTATGCAATGTGGAATGTTTCGTACATAGATAATAATATGTCTCGTACATAGATAATAATATGTGTCGTACATACGAATATAAATATGTCTCATACATAGATAATAATAATATGTCTCGTGCGTAGATAATAATATGTCTCATACATAGAAATACGAATATGTCTCATACACCTAATATCAATGCGAAATAAGTCTAGTACATAGATAGTTAGACAAGTCCCAACATAGATATAAATAAGTCTGGTAGATAGATAGATAGACAAGTCTCAACGAATAGAGTGAAGTGTCAGCCACGACGTCTGCCACGACGCAGAGGTGGTGCGTTAGGCGGCGGCGTCCATCCATACCTGTGCGGTGGCCGAACGTCACGTCCAGGAACCAAGGACTCGTCGTGGTCCTGTTGTGTCTCCTGTGTGGGCTGTGGTGGTGGAGTGTTGTACATACCCATCCAATGGTCCAGCTGTGTGTGAGTTTGAGGGATGCTCCCACTTTCCTGCTCACTCTCTCATGCGGATCCTGACGACTGTTGAGCGGACATAGACGTACGATATCCGTAGGCTCCTGGATGCAACAAAACTGTAAGAAACAAGTACGTAGCATTAAGCGTGGTGAATAAAAATTTACAAGGTACTTACCCTCTGGCTGGGGAGGTGGTCGAAGCTGGTAGCCCGTCGTGGGACTGAACTGCTGATGCCAAGACGAGCCTCCAGCCTGGTCAGGAGAAGGTGCCCTAGGCGATGGGTGCGACGTCATACGAGGTCGCAGACTGTGTCGATCCTGGGGCGTGACCTGCGGCTGTGGCTGCTCCTGTTACGGGGGATGATGCGGTGGGCGCTGTGGTGCTTGGCGGTGATCGACGTCCGACGTACGTGTGCACGTGATAGCCTGGTAGATACGTCGCAACCTCTCCTCTAAGCGCTGCACCCAGGACTGCTGCTGCGGGCGGTCCAATAGAGGGCCGGACAATAGGGAACGGCCGTAAGCGGACACATCCGTCTGTAGCTGGTATGTCAATTCAGCCTGTAATTTGCATGGTTATCAGTAAGTTGTACATAATTTTAGAGATATTTGTAAGAATGAACTACTCTCTTACCGCGTACTGTCTGGAGCCTGCAGTAGACCGGCTCGGATACATATCCCACGTAGTGAGAGTCTGTGTAAGCTCGGGGTGCTCGTGATACGTAATGCGTAACCGGGTCGAGAGCACGTAAATTTGCAAATAGGAATTGAATAGTTCAATATCAAACCCGAGATTCTCCTCCCAGACTCGTGTCGTCGCAGTCTCCCACTCTGCAACGTAGGCGCCAACCCTCCGCATCCACGATAGCGCGCTTCTATTAGTTCCCTTTCTTGTGAGGCTACAGTTGTACTCAGTGTTAGACAATTTAGTAATTCATACATGTATTGAGTTTTCGATAAATAAACTCTTGCCCGGCTTCAGATTCATCCATACCATTTCGGATACGCTTGCACGGTCGTCTACCTCTACCAGGACGCAGTAGCCTTGGGTCGGGGATGTACTGCCTTTCAGTAGGGTCAACCGTGTTAAAATTACCCACAGCTCGAAATCCCACCATTTCACCAGTCCAGGTATTAAGAACATACTCGTTCAAAAAATATGGTGAAACGAACGAGCTAGCTGACAGCGCGAGTTGCCCAAAAGCAGCCAATACATGGGAGCAGGGCAGATGAAGCAATTTTGGTTTATTGCATGTGCACTCACATGTTGGTCGGGCTTCATTACCAATTCTCACCTCATGCGTTCTGAGCTGATTTCCGCAACCAAACCTGTCATATGGTAAGCGTACCTCGAACCATCTTTCTTGATTTCCTATGGCCTGCACAGTGTGATTTCGAGCTTTTGCCATCTTCCTATCCATGTACTCCATAATCTTCTCACATTAAGGTGTGTTCGGGTTGTTTACGATATGCAAGTGAGCTTTCTGGCGTCTATCTCTGAAATACTTGACTGTGCCCTCAAAAATACCCTCCAAAATGGCTGTAAGTGGCAAGGTCCTATTTCCTCTCAGAACAAAGTTGTAAGTTTCAACCAGGTTGGTAGTCATAACACCGTACCTGGCTCCACAAGTGTCATGCAGCAAAGACCACCTCTCAAGAGGCTCGTGCTCTATCCACTGCTGAAAGTTTTTAATCAACCTCCCAGTCTTTCTCCTAACACCAGGCGGATCAAATCCTGGCAAGTCACAAAGCCCAACAGGTACATCCTCAGCGGGTGGAGGTCCGGTTGCTAGCAGTTGCGCCACAAGTTGCACATGTGCTGCTACTGCAACATTTCGTGCAGCTCTCCTCTGCCTAACATGCCGGTTAGTAAACTCATCAAGCTTACCACGTATGAAAGTGTATTTCCAAATTGGTTCTGCTTGCATAGTTTTTTGAATAGATTCATCAAAGACTTATCTCGGAACTGTGAGAAAAAATTGGCCCCCAAATGGCGCATGCACCAACGACTCTGCAGGTCTAGCCATGACGTTTCTTCCGCAGCCACAGGGTTTGTGAGTGCCTTCACGGCGATCAGTATACCAGCATGGCGGTCATGAAGGATGCACACGTTCGGCTTATCTTTCACTACTGCTATTTTAAGCTGCCTGAAGAACCAAGTCCAACTTTCAGTGTTCTCGCTCTCCACAAAAGCAAATGCAAGTGGCACGATCTGATTGTTGCCATCCTGACCAATGGTGGTCAAGATCTGTCCCCTATACTTGCCAGTAAGAAAAGTACCATCAACACAGACCACTGGTCGACAGTGAGTGAAATCTTCTATGCATACACCGAAAGAGAAGAACACACGATGCAACACCTTTACGTTTGGAAACTCTGCCATCCAAAAGTGTTTGATGTCAACATATGTGCCTGGATTACGGGCCTGCAATGTGTGGAGGAAGCCGAACAACTGAGTCATATGAGTCTAGAAACGATCTGAATCTGTTCTCAAGTGCCATCTGCTTAGCCCTCCAAGCTTTGCCATAAGATATTTTGTACTTGAACCTGGTAAACACCTTATGCTGAATAGCTTCGCTTCCATAGCTTTGCCCTGTATATTTCTGAGTACAGCAACCGAGCTATAAGCATCGACGAAATGTTACGATGATCTTGAGGAATACAGTCAATTCTGCATGTGTGTTGTACTACGTCACTCACTTTCCAGTTTATGGCGAACTGAGGGCGATAACCGTGCACCCTTCCAGGACAGCCTGCAACCTCACATTCCATTGTCAGATATTTTTTACTTGACACCTTGGTTCTGAATGTCTTGCATGTCGACATTGCCCACTTAATGATTGCGTCCTGCAAATGTTGCTTGTCGGGATATAGAGCACCCACAGCAACCTGGTTCTGATGGTATTCCCAGGCAGAATCATGACCATTTCACTGTCATTGACGAAGTGAAGTCATGACTCCATGACGCAGGATTGGGCACGACATGTTCGTCATCCGACTCGTCGGAATCATCACCGTAAGCACTATCACCATCTTCATCTTCCTCTTCCATCATTTGTTGGAATTCCTCATCGGCATCTGCCTCACACCCTCATCATCTGCTACTTCTGTCTCACTGTTTTGGCCAGATTCATAACCACCACCTCCAACATCTTCCTGATTATAATCATGACCAGATAAATGCATCTCCTGACTACTCTGTCCAGATCGTGACCTCCCTCGCCTTCAGGCGGAATCACCTCCTTCGCGACAGGTATCAGTAACGCGATAGGGGTACATCCCCTGCTTTCGCAGCCTTGCAACCATCGCACCATCTGAGAGGCCGATCTATCGGCCTCAAATAAAAAAACACCGGTGACCTTGACTTCGTCCACAGTGCATGCACACCGACGGTGTCTGTTTCAGGATTAAGCCCTAAACATGCTGCCAACCAATCTTTCAGCTGACTTATTGACCATGTTTGTGGGTCGCTCAGTTCCAACTCTGACCATCGAAACTGACCCAAATCAGCTCCCAACTCATTTACTACAACTGTGCCAGGACCGTAGTAAAACAAACATTTCACTAAATTACTCATCTCGACAACCTAAAAATGTGACACCAAATTACTGTTATAACCGGAACAACTATATACTTAATTATTACTACCGGAACAACTATATATTTAACAATAGTGCATGCGTAATTAGTGTAAACCCTAATTAGCCCAAAAAATCATACCCTTGAAGCGTGCCTTGATTCAATGGAGTAGCACCACCACCACCACGGCCGGAGCAGCAGAACCACCACCGCAGCACCACCACACCTTGCTCAGCCCACGAACCTCCACCCAAACTCCACCATTGCTCCAACCAAACACCACAGAATCACACCAAAACCTAACCCATTTGTAGATCCGAGTTGCCTTAACTCTCTAACATCTCTAGGCTACAATTTGATGGCTGGTTGGACAAATCACGCTGGGAGGAAAAAAATCGCAGGAGTTTTTCGTTTTGGAGAAGAAGAGGAGAGAGGACGCGAGGAGGAAGAAGAAAGCATGTGCTGTTTTGTCCTGCGACTAGTCGGCCTCGCACACTGTCGGTCGCAGGTCTGGCCCGCCCTCCCACCTGGTCGGCTTAGCCAAGGCCGATAAGGGCCAATCGGCCCAGCCCAGGCCGACAGGCCCTGTCGGCTTAGCCCAGGCTGAGGCCGTATTATTTTTGCCATTTCCTAAATTTGCGTAATATTTTTTGAATTTGATTAAAAAAAATGTATTATTAAAAAAAAATTGGCCACATTTAGGAGTAAAGATCGTATTGATAAAGCGACAAGGCAAGCTATAAAAATGGGAGAGACACCCAACAACCATATCCAGTGACTCCTGTGGGCACATTTTGATACGCGATCCCGCAATATATAAAGATGGGAGAGACAAAACCCAAACATGTCACGTGTATTCTGCTCAAGTTTTTTTTTAAATAATACACTAAATTAATTAAACTCCAGAAATAATACGCGATTTTTTTTTTTCAAAACTAGGATCCAGTCGGCCTTGGCGAAGCCGATAGGACCTAGTCGTCCTTGCTAACGCCGACTAGTGCCTTGTCGTCTTTGGCGAAGACGACTAGTGACGTGCACCAGAAATATACGCCACTGGTAAGGACTACTAGTGGCATGCATAGCACATACACGCCACTGGTAAGACACCAGTAATTACCCAAGCAGCTTACACGTGGACGAGTGGGGCCTCTCGTCCTCAGCAATGACGACTGGTCCTGTCGGCTTCGCCAAGACCAACTGGATTCTAGTTTTGAAAAAAAAAATCACGTATTATTTCCGGAATTTAATTAATTTAGTGTATTATTTAAAAAAATTAGCTGTATTCTGTATTTCGGAGCATTATGGGTTTCTTTCCCTACTTATTATTAATATAAGAAAAAAAGCATTTTATGCAAAGTAAATTCAGGAACAAATTAAGTATCACATTTCATCTCCAAGTTTTCAAGTGGAGCTAGATATATTCAACATACTCGCAGGTTAACTGACAAAAATAATGTGCGCATGGAGTTCTCGTCAGCACAAGTTATACAGAACAGACCATTCCAAATTGCAACACATATCAGCAGAAAAGCCTCCTGATTCTTTGGCGCGTGACGGCATGAGAATGTTTCCTCCCGGGCTAAGGGGAGAAGTGGGAGAGGTGGGCCTGCAGAGCAGCGCGGAGGGAGGACAACACGGCGTCGAAGCCATGCGGCTGGGCAGCGTAGAGGAGGCCGGTGTAAGTGGGGACGGGGCCTAGGGCCAGGTCGAGGTTGGAGACGGTGATCACATCAGGGAAGCCCGGCGGCGGGCGCGAGGCTTGCACCAGCGTCCGTGAGGCGATCTGGAGGTCGAAGACTCGAAGTGCTTGACCGGCATTTCGCAGAACACTGCAAACTGTAGTGGTGGCTCTGACGCTGCAGCTTTGCGTCCAGCGCTCGCTGTCGACCGTTTTCCCTTTCTATTGGCCGACTTCTTCTCCAACTCCGGTACACAATGCGATGCTTTATACAAGGGAAGAGGAACGTACATATACAGATTCACTTTGACATGATTTTTTTTTTGACATGCTATATTCACGCGGGCGTCACTAAACTATGGGGCACATTTAGGAGCAAACATCCTAAGAGCATTTCCAACCGCATCCCCCAAATCCGCCCCCAATAGTGTCCGCAGACGCGTTCGGACGCGTCCGCGGACAGTGACCGGACGACCCCCATAGTTGGGCTCCTACAACCACATCCCCCAAAAATTTGTCCCCAAACTCATGCAAGGCATGTAACATCGATCCGATACATACCGGATCATATTACAAGACATAGAATTCAAATTCAAATGAAATTACAAAACTTCAACAAGTTGTCCGATACAAGGGTCGGATCAAGGGGCGGATGAAGGGGCGGATCCGCCGGAGCCATCAACGCCGAGGTCACGGTCGGAGATCTTCTTCTTCATCATGAGGATCCACTTGGCGCTTGGCTCATCCAAGAGGGAAGCGTCTTGGAACAAAATTCTTTGTTCCTTCGTACTTCTTGCAATCATGTTCTTCTCGTGCTCCATGGCATAGGCATCCGCCATCTTCTTTTGCTCCATCTCATAGGCATCGGCCATCTTCTTTTGCTCCAATTGGAGCTTCAACCAAGCCTCCTCCTTCGCCACGGACAACCTCTCCCTCTCAATGTCCAACCTCTCCTTGAGCTGGAGGCGTTCAAAGTCCATTCTCTCCCTTTGCAAAGCCAAGAACGCGTCATACCTCTCGGCCTTCTTGTCCTCCCTTTCTTTCTCCAACTTGTGCATGGATTCATCCTTCTTCGAGAAGATGTCCTTCCATGTGGTGGACATCTTCGTGGCGACGCCTTCTCTTGCCACCCGATCCTTCTCCCACTTCCTCCCCATCATGGTCCTCTTCCGGCCACTTCCACCTTCGGATGGCCCATCTTTTTCATCAACTCCAATTGGGATGGAAGATGTTGATCCATCGTTGGTCTTCTATTTCTTGACCGGATTCTTGTGATCATCACATTTTAGCATCCACTTGGGCTTCCCATTCAACTCTAGCCAACAATGTGAGAGGGTGAAATATTTCTTCTCCACTTGATGGTACAAAGTGGCGGCCAAACTTGTCTATCAAACATAAAAGTAGAGAAATGACCACCAATGAAGTGTGATGCAATGAAGAGATGTCAATGAACAAAGTATAAGAAATAGCTTACATAGGAAGTCACGGTGACGCTACTAGAATTCCGGTTCACCACTTGTGCATGGAAACCGCAATACTTGTTGACACTTTCTTGAATTGCAGCCCACCTATGTTGGAGAGAGCCGGCATTGCGATCGGACACAATGGGGTGGGGTGTCACATATTCCTTTTGATGATGAAAGTGGGCATGTATCTTCTCCCACAACCTTGTGCCCTTTTGCTCGGTTCCACATATAGGATCCATACTTGTGGCTAACCAAGCTCGGCAAAGCAAAACATCTTCAAAAGTTGTGTACGAAGAGCCTCTTGGCGTGTACACCTTCCGCTTCACCTTAGCCGCAACCCCCACCGGTGCGGACTCACCCACAACTGTGGTTGCCGACGGATCCTGTGATGCCAGATCCTCCCCATTTCGGATCAATTCCAGCATATAATCATTCTTATCATCCTAAACATGCTAAGAATTACACTACGGACCTAGATTGACTCGGAACTATGAAGTTCGGATAGAGATGCATACCGTATAGTCAATTTGACTTTCGTCGAACAGGTTGTGGGCGATGTCGGTGGCGGTGACGCCGGAAGCATCCCGCGTCCGCTGGAGCGGCGGAGACTCCCCCATCATCTCGTCCTCCTTCGTCGGCGGAACCTGCGATGGGTACTCATCCGTGATGAGGATGAGGCCCGGCTCCTCCGGGTTCGTCGTGCAGGATGTCGACCTTCTTGCCGGCATGACGACAGGCGGAACCTGCGTAGGACGCCAGACGACGGGCACAGGCATGGACAACACCGGCTCCTCGTCCTGCGTATCCGCGTTGGCTATCCGTTCCGCCTCCGCCTCCGCCAGAGCTTCCAGCGCCGCTTTCTCCGCCGCGAGCTCGTGGAGGCGCTGCCTGCGGAGTCGCGTCCGCCGCGCGATGGTCTCCGGCTTCAGCGCCGAGTCCCCCGCTTGCTCGACGGACTGGGAGGAGCCGCCGTTCTCGGCCAAATCGATGGCTTCCGTCGCCTCCATCGGATTTGCAGGTGGACGCGGCGGGAGGAATGAAAATTACCGGTGGGAAACGGAGGTGGAGAAGGGGATAAGTGAAAGTGGTCGGCGCGCCGGAATTTTGATTGAAAATTGGGTAGGCCCGCCTTGACAGATCCGACGTGGTGGACGTGTCCGGGCGCGTCCGGGTGGCCCCAAACCCGCCCTACATATGGGCTGGCTTTGGGGGGAGCCGGATAGCCCGGACGTTTGTGGAGGCTTTGGGGGCCGCCGTTGGTGGACCAATTCAGCCCAAAACGCATCCGGGCTGTCCGCCCGGACGTATAGGGAGGGTTTGGCAATCATGGTTGTAGATGCTCTAATGATAAAGCGATAAGGCAAGCTATAAAGATGGGAGGGGCACCCAACTTTATGTACTAGCTTATTGACACGCGCGTTAAATATCTCATTCATACGCGATCACAGAATTATAAAGATGGGAAAGACAAAACCCAAAACATGTCACATGTATTCTGTAATCATTAAACCGACTTTGAGCTGGAACTTCAACGTAAAAATCCGTATACTCTGCTGGAAATTAGCGCATGATAGCCTACGTACACATGGAAAACAACAAGTTTGGGAGATGCAATCTTTGGTGTGTTTGATGTTGGCATTTGGTTTCCTCTATCAAATATTTCAATTATTCTTTCAACCCCTTTAGCCAAACTTGAAAATATTTACAGGAGTTTGCCCTTGAAAATAAAGCCCTTTTTATTGATTTATAAAACCCAAATTATCCACCCACCAAAGGAACCCCTAGTTGACATTTGTAGTTTGGAAATTCCACCAAATTAGGGTTTCCCTCCCTGGCTGAGCGGTCGTGGGCTTCGGCGCTTGTTGGGCCTGTGGGGGCCGGGGAGGCCCATCGGCCAGTGCAGGCCCATTCCGCTCGCGAAGACAGAGAAGTAAACGGTGAGGATGCTCAACACGTGGCCAGTTCGTTTCATCAGACGGCGGTGGTTGAGCGAGGGGCAGTTAGGGAATTGCCCTCTCGGGACAGGGAGTATAAGTGGTGGTGGCTTCCCCGTGGAACCCTAGACTGCTCATTAGGGTTCCCTGCTTCTTCCAGAGACATCCGCCGCCACAGCGCTAGGGCTAAAGTTCTCTTCTCCCCTTCCTTGCTTTCGGGACCCGGTTCCCTGCTTTTGGTTGCGATGGAGAGGAACTGGAACGGTGGAGGGAACCGTGGGTGGCGCGATGGTGACGCGGGCGGCGGCGGGGGCCGCCGCTACGACCCGGAAGATCTTCGGTTCAGACTCGACAGAGAGAGAGTGGAGTACGACAGGCAGCAGAGGGAGCGCGATGTGCAAGGTGAAAGAAGAAGGGCGGAGGAGGGCATGCTTGGCCGTTTCCCTGAGCAGCGGCAAGGTAGGGACCTTGGCCGTTTCCGCTCACCGCCTCGTCAGTTCCCCCGGGGTAGGGATCCCCCTAGGGTTGGCGGCTTCAAGCGCCCAAGGGAGTGCGATGCGGGTCCGAGCCAAGCTCCGACGGCAGGGGGGCATGTCGGCGGCAGATCTGAAGAATGTCACTTGTTACAACTGCGGCGACCTTGGCCATCTGCAGCGACTTGCACTGGGAAGCCCTTCTGTCGCAAATGCAAGGTGAAAGATCACCCTACTGCGATGTGCACTGCAGGAAACAGGGAGCCTGAAGTCGGATGGGCCGGCTTTGGGACTGAAGGCAGAGGCTTTGTGTACCTGGAGGAAGAAGCTGAAAGAAACCCCACCAATGCTGCCATTGTTCGTCTGGATTCGGTGGGGTTGTCCGACCTGATGGTGGAGGATGAGTTCAAGGAGTTGGTTCTGGACACGTGGGATTGGAAAGTGAAACAGATCGATGATAGCACCTTTTCTCTCGTGTTTCCCTCGAAGGAGTGCCTTCGCATGGCTACCCGTGGGGACGGGCTTTGCCTGCCGTCGACCAAAACCAAGGCGGTGGTCGAAGAACTGACTGTGGTGCCAAAGCCGTCAGAAAGCTGGAGGTGGTGTGGGTGAAACTGCATGGTGTTCCTAAACCTTGGAGGGTTACTGAGAGGTTGCTGAAGGGTACCCTGGAGCTGGGCCGTCCGCTGGAAGTTGACGAATCTGCGCTTCCCAACAAAGAGGAGCCAATTCGTATGCGGTTTGGGTGCCGTGTACCAGTTATGTTGCAGAGCCACATCATGTTGTATGTCAATCTGAAGGGCTACAGGGTGCAGGTGGAAGTGAAGAAGGCGGGCAGTGCCCCGAAGGACTTACCTCCCCTACCGCCTCCTCCGGCTCCGCGCAAGGATGATGACAAAGATAACGATCAGGAGAGAGAGAACAGCTCGGAGACGAAGATTGGGTAGACAGACACCCCAGGAAGCATGCTAAATCTGACAAAGCTACTTCTCCGAAGCAGAACCTGGCGCCGGGTGACGGGGGTCACCGGAAGGCCGCAACGTCTGTGCTGCCACCCCCTGCGGCGAAGGTGATGCCTCTTGGGATGGTCCAGACTCCTGAACTGATGAGCGAGCCAGTCCTAATCAACTAGTATGGCTCTTTCCTGGGGCGCAAAGTTGACATCTCTGCGGTGGCAGCCTCGTCAATGATTGTGGCTGCGGATCATCCTCCACTTTCTCCCTCTGCCACGGTGGACCGCGCATCATCAGGGGATGGGGTGGCAGGACACCGGAGTTTCTTGACTCCAGTGGCTGGAGGGGAGGTGGACTCGGCAGAGAGGAGGAGACAGAAGGAAATGAGGAGCAAGAGCAATGCGGACAGACCATCTCGAAGGTTGGCGATTCAGAAGGAGGGTGCCCAGGAGGGCACGGATGATTCCGACAGGGAAGCCAGGACGGAGGAGCAGTCCAAGACCTCGCTGGAAGTAGTTGTGCGGGCAGCATCGGCGCCGGTGGCTAGAGCTCCGCGCAGCAAAGCGTTGACTGTAGGGGTGTCAAGGAAGAGTGACCGTGGCATTGGAGTCACAGAGGGCCCGGTTCTGGACAGGGCCATCCGCAGGACTCAGGAGAAGAACGCTCCAGGTACACTCTCGATTTCCAACTTTGCTATTCTTCAAAATAGATCTGTTGATTCCCTGCTAGAGGTAGCTAGGGATTGTTCGGTTGTCTTTGATCCGTCAGCGGGCACGGCGGCTGAGGTGATCTCTATGCTCAAGGCAAAGGAGTTAGCTCAGGCCGAGTTGGCTTTGGCGGCCGCTAGAATTCAAAAGGCGAAAGAGGAGAAAGAGCTGAAAGAAAAGGAGGAGGAGGCTGCTAAGGAGAAGAAAACGCGGGAGGATAAGTCGGCTCAGACCTCAGGGGAGGTCGAGACGGCGACTGCTGTTGATCAGATAGGTGCGCTGGCCTCGCCGACAAGCACTGCCAAGCAGCTGGTGTTCTCTGCCTCAGGGGAGGCAGGGAAGCAGAATCTCAAAAGAGCAAGAAAAAGAGTCGTGAATGCGTCGGCGCCTGGGGGCAGGCGACCAGTTACTCGGCAAGCTAAATCTGCGGCACCTGAGGGCAGGTGTCCAGTAACCTGCCAAGCACGGGCTAGAGGAGTGGTGTTGTAATGAGGATCCTATTCTGGAACATCAGAGGGTTCGGGGTGCGGGGCCGCCGAACTCTGCTCAAAGACTATCTCCGCAAGCATCATATCGACGTAGTGATTCTGCAAGAGACTATTAAATGAGACTTTACTGATGCGGAACTGCAAAGCCTTGAGGTAGGGGAAAAATTCTTTTGGAGCTGGCTGCCAGCTTGTGGGCATTCGGGAGGTATGTTATTGGGTTTAAAAGATAGTGTGTTCGAGGTTGGAGCGGTGGATATGGGTCAGTTTTTCATCTGTGCAGAGGCTATTCACAGGCTCACTGGTTTAAGGCTTCATGTGGTGGGGATCTATGGACCTGCGGATCATTCTAGATCGAGCGGCTTTTTGGAAGAAATCTCAGTTAAAGTTGCAAGCTGTTCTCACCCGATCATTATGGGGGGAGATTTCAATCTTCTCAGATCTGCGGATGACAAGAATAACGACCGCGTCAACTGGGCGCGGGTCGATCTTTTTAATGCCACATTGGGAGGTGGGCGCTCAAAGAAATGCCTCGCACGGGTGCGAGGTATACTTGGACGAACAAACAGCTTAATCCGGTTCGATGTGTGTTGGACAGGGTGTTCATATCTCCCGCACTAGATCTGAGGTTCCCGGGCTGCTCTCTGGCGGCAGAGACTAGCCTCGGTTCTGACCATACTCCACTAATCTTTGACTCGGGAGAGGGCTCCCTGGTCCATAGTAACAGGTTTTTCTTCCAAACGGGGTGGTTCGAGCTAGAAAATTTCAAAGAAGTTCTCTTGAATAGGTGGGGGCACCTAGCAGGAAGGGTCCGAGGTAGGGACATTGTGGACTGGTGGGTGTTTATGAGCGCTAACCTGAGACAGTTTCTGAGGGGCTGGAGTCGTAACCTAGGGCAGGATGTGAGGAAACAAAAAGAGCGGCTGCTCTCCCAGCTCAAAGAGCTTGACACCCGGGCGGACTCGGATGGTCTTGAAGAAGAGGATTGGGCTTTTAGGCTCTTCTTAGAGGAACAACTTTTGAACATTGTGAAAATGGAGGAGGAATACTGGAGGCAGAGGGGTAGAGTTAGGTGGGCCTTGCGTGGGGACGCTAACACGGCCTACTTCCATGCCATCGCGAACGGGCGACGCAGAAAATGCCTTATCACGTCTCTGATGACTGCTAGTGGTCCGATTTCAGCTAAGCAGGAGATTGAGGAACATGTTTACGACTTCTATAGAGCGTTGATGGGGTCGGAAGAGGCAAGCGTATGGTCTTTCTCCTAGCACTTGGGGGGGTGCTAGGCGAGTGACTGAGGAGGAAAACGAGGGTCTGATGTTAACATACTCCGAAGAGGAGCTGGAAAATCTGGTTATGTCGCTGAAGTCAGATACTGCCCCAGGCCCGGATGGGTTTCCGGTCCTTTTCTTTAAACAGTGTTGGCCCTTAGTCAAACATGGGGTTCTTCATATTTTGAATGACTTTATTCTGGGAAGGATTGATATTGCTCGGTTGAATTTTGGTGTGCTATCTTTGATTCCGAAGGTGCAAGGGGCTGATCTTATATCTCAGTTCCGCCCCATTGCTCTCATAAACGTGATGTTCAAAATTGTCTCAAAAGCGTTTGCAATCAGACTTGACCCTATTGCCAATCGGGTCATTAGCCCGAATCAGACAGCTTTTATCAAAGGGCGTTTTATTCTCGACGGCGCCCTCGCACTCATTGAGATTGTGCACGAGCTGAAACACAAGAAGCTGGGGGGCATCTTGTTGAAGTTGGATTTTGAGAAGGCGTATGATAGGGTCAACTGGAAGTTTCTCTCTGAGGTGCTTAGAAGGAAGGGCTTCGATGCAGGGGTGGTGCACAGAATTGAGCAACTGGTCCAGGGGGGCCAGACGGCAATCTCGATTAATGGGGAAATGGGTCCCTACTTTAGAAATAAAAGAGGAGTGCGTCAAGGGGATCCACTCTCTCCAATTTTATTCAACTTTGTTGCTGAAGGCCTATCTGCCATCCTCTCGGCTGCTGCGGAATCTGGCCATATCCAGGGGGTAGTGCCGCACTTAATCCCAGGGGGGATTACACACTTGCAGTACGCCGACGACACTCTGATCCTGATACAAGATAATGACGCAGCTGTGGCAAACCTTAAGTTTCTTTTGATGTGCTTCGAAGATATGTCAGGACTGAAGATCAACTACCATAAAAGCGAAGTGATTGTGATGGGTAAACCTAGAGAGCATAGACAAAGGGTGGCAAACATGTTAAACTGCAAACTGGGTGCTTTCCCATTTACATACTGGGGCTGCCGATTTCTGACCGGAAGTTGACGGTGGACCAATGGAATTTCCTAGTGTTGAAACTGGCTGCAAGGGTTGAACCGTGGGTGGGGAGATTCCTATCCTCCGGGGGGAGACTGATTCTATCCAATTTGTGCCTTTCCAACCTTCCTATGTTTGACATGGGTTTGTTCCTCCTTCAGGATGGTGTTCACGACAAATTGGACTCACATAGGGCACGCTTTTACTGGGAAGGAGCGGGCCCAAAAAGAAAGTATCACTTGGTAAATTGGCCGGCGGTGTGTAGACCTAAAGAGTTCGGCGGTCTGGGGATCGTTAACTCCAAACTTATGAACAAGGCTTTGATGCTGAAATGGGTGTGGAAAATATATCAAGAGGAAGACACAATTTGGGCAAATTTGATCCGTGTGAAATACCTGCCTAACAACGATATCTTTGCCTGTTCGAGTCGGGGGGCTCACAGTTCTGGAGAAGCCTGAACAAAATCAAACATCTCTTCAAAGTGGGGGCTTGACACTCTATTCGCAATGGTCAGCGAACTTTGTTCTGGTTAGACAACTGGCAAGGGGCCGGTCTTCTAAAGGACAGATTTCCACTGATTTTTGCGGTGTGTGCCGACCCGCATATTCCGGTAGCGTCGGCAATCCAGCATTCCGTCCAGCTCAGAAGGAACCTAACCCAGGCCGGAGTCAGGCAGTGGGACGAGTTGATGCAACTGATTGATCAAACAACCCTCTCCCCTGGTTTGGATGTGGTTTCCTGGTCCTTAGAGGAGAATAACTGCTTCTCGGTGGCATCTATGTACGCAAAACTAGCACAAGGGGGTGTCGGTGGCACATTTTGAGGATGTTTGGGCGGCTAAACTCCCACTAAAAATCAAAATATTCTCCTGGCAACTCGTTCTCGACAAACTTCCCTCTGGCCAACAGTTGGCCACGCGTAGGGGCCCTTCGAATGGTAAATGTTCTTTGTGCCTTGCGGATGAGGATGCGACGCACATGTTTTTCTCCTGTCCCTTGGCCGCGTTTGCGTGGAGTGTTCTGCGTCACCTACTAGGGTGTAGGTGGTGCCCAGCAAATTTCGCCCAATTTTATGCCATTCTTAATTCTTTGTCGGGGCAAAGACGTAGACTTGTGTGGACTCTTTTTGTTGCGCAATCTTGGGCTCTTTGGAATGTGCGCAACAAGCTTTCCATTGAACACAAGCTAATAAATCATCCGGCTGATATCATCTACAAAACTATGATTTTCTTGCAGCTGTGGTGCGTCAACGCCAAGGAAGTGGACAAGCCAAAGCTCGTGGAAATGGTGGGAAAGCTAAAGCTGTTGTATACAACAAATCGTCCGAGTCCGATTAGATCTAGTTTAAGAGTTCAGCTGTTTTAGCTGCTTTACCTTTGTGCTACTCTCGTTGTTCCTCGTGTTGCTCTTTGTCGGTTGGATGTTTCTCTTATGGCCTAAGCTGTTGTGCCGCAGCATGTAATCAACTTTGTGACCCGGTGACCTTATTAACTTAAGGTCGGGCCCTGGTGCCTTTAGTTTAAAAAAACTCTCAGCGACTACTATCTACATATAAAGATCACCGATGCAAATATACTGCATAGTCCAATGCAATATTTTCAATATAAAAATGATTCCTTAGATTGCAGTATTTAATCGAGGTTTAGCCAGCCTATGCACCTCATAAAATCCTCAAAATTTATGATAAGGTTTTGTTACCAATATCTACCTTTCTTATGTTCTCGAAAACTCATTTGAGCAACCTAGAATGGACTTCCTTTTTAACCCAAAATGATGTCATATTGATGTTCACCTGAGACTATTCTGTACCAAGGTCGCTTGGACCATATTTCACCAAGGCACACATTGCCAAAGAGATCACGCCATGGGGAAGCATAAAAGACCCACAATGGCATGACCTCGCCATTATTTTCCTATTTTTAACTCATTTTAAAACTCACTATATGTATTCAATGGAACTGAAACTTGGTAAACCTGTGACAATGCCAAACCTAACTAGTGGTGAATTTTGGGATTTTTTCTGAGTTGAGGAAAGATTTTATCATTTCATCAAACACCTTTTCTTTAGGTTTTCAGAAAAAACTTGCACTGCATACTTTTCTCTCTTTGCTTGTTTCTTGTTTGGTTTATCTGATGATAGGGGAAGAGCGCCGGAGGGGATCCTCTACTCCATGCATGGTCTCAGATGGTCCCAGTCGTAAAAAATGGAGTTGTTAACGTAACACTATCAGTAGACATGTTCAGCTGGATTTGAAGGATTTGTCTCCTCATACTGTCCTCGCTATCGTTTTCTCTACGGCTCTATCCCCGACGACACAGTGGCATTACGGAGGGCTCATTCCCAATCAGGACCGAGTGTGATACACTAGTGATCTTCAAATATCACTGCATATCTTTCGTCATGTATATGACGGCGAACAATAACCAATAAAGCAACATTTGCCCGATCTGATCAGATCAGCGTTGTAGATTTAGTGTTAGCATCCACGATCATGACACCGGATTGGTGATTTGATGGGTTGCTTTCTCTGCTTTGAAATACAGAAAAAATGCATTTCATGCAACTGAAATTCAGGAACAAAGTATCACATTTTCATCTCCTAGTTTTCAATTGGAGCTAGATATATTCAACATAATAGCCGGTTAGCTAGTGGCTAGTGTATTTACTCATATTCTTTCCAAACCTTCTGAAAATAATTAATAAGACACGTACTACCTCATGCAATCTCCAGTGGTGTTATTTGCAACAAGTGATTTGTAAGCCTTCCCCGTGATAATCAAGAAGTTGTAGAGAACTGAATCTAATCTCAGCTGCTACCTTGCAAGTGCAATCTCAAACTATCACTCTAACCATAACGGGATATGAACGTACCTACGCCCTCAGCCCGGAGTGGCTATCGCCGATTCCGTCTCGCTTGCCCAGCCGTGACCCACGGAGCCCTTGCTACCTCCCTCGCCGCCGCCGCCGTATGAGCTCACATTTTTTTTTAGACTAAACCGAACCCTTTATTGATTGTTCAACAAAATGTTTACAGGAAAGTTCAAGCCCTCAGGCCTATACCCTAACCAGACATGGCGCCCAGCAGGTAACGAAGTCACAGACCGTGCTAGGTTATGAGCTTCATAGTTCGAGCTCCGCCCTTCATGGCGGAAGACAACCCCTCCGCGATGACGCTCAGTATCAGCAACTTCACGCAGTACATGGCTGAAGAGACCCAAGCTTGGATCCTGCAGTTCTTGCACCACTTCCAAGCAATCAGAGGCGACTATAACATCACCAACATGCAGATCCGCCACAAGAGCTAGGGCTTCTCTACACGCCATTGCCTCTAAACAACCCGGGTGGGTAATTCCCTCAAAAGCAACAGCCGATGCTCCCAAGTAACTTCCATCATGCGATGGGCGGACTGCACCAACGGCTCCCCGATTTGCCGTTTTTGCTACAGCCCCATCAACATTTACTTTGCATGACCCAACCGGAGAGGGGATCCATCTCGGGCCAGACCCAGCTTGTGCAGCCCTCCGTGGTAGTATCTTCTTCGCCTTACTCACACCGAGATCGGTTAGGAAGCTTTCAACGAAGAGATGCGTAGACACCGGACTCTGGAAGATATCCTCGTGAATAACCTTCCTCCTTGCGAACCATATTGCCCACATAGTAACGACCATCTCTGTAAAATCAGTATGATCCATCGTATGCATCATGGAGAAAATCCATTGCCGCGCCGATGGCTCTATCGAGATACTGATATGCTCCACAATGGTGGGGTTAGAGAGAGCCCACACACACCGTGACATGGTGCAGTCAATAAGAGAATGCCGCCATGAATCCTTTTGTCCACAGATCGAGCATGCGTTCGTAGGTGCCATGCTCCGATGATGGCGGACATCTCCTATCGGAAGCAAGCAGTGAGCTAACCTCCACAGGAACACTCGAATTTTCGAAGGGACATCACACTTCCAGAGTTTTGTCCATGTTTTCCCTTCCTCCACACTGTTTGACGACGCCGGTCGTCCCTCCAACCAGTCCTCTCTTGTCTTCTTAACATGAACAAGGAGTTTGTATGCAGAACGGACAGAAAACCTTCCATTCTTCTCGAAATGCCAGGCCAAAAAATCTGCTTGGATCCTCATACACAAAGGTATATTCTTGATCACCTCCACGTCCATAGGAAAGAAAAACTCCTCAAGCTTTTCTGTGTTTCAGCTTGCGGAGGTGTGATCAATATAATCACTCACCAGCTGTGGTGCCCCTTGTTTTTTAGGTGCAACGGGCGTGAGCCTTTCATCTCTTGGGAGCCAATTATGCAGCCACGCCTCCGTGGTGATGCCATCACCAATCCGACGGATTAAGCCAAGCTTCATAGCATCTCGACCCTCCAGAATTACGCGCCAAATTTGGGACGGATGAGAACCCAACTCGGTTGTCAACAGGCTAGTTTCCGGGAAGTAAACCACCTTTAGAACCCTAGCACTGAGCGATGTTGGTTCCTGGAGCATGCGCCATGCCTGCCGAGCTAGCAGGGCAAGGTTGAATAGCTCAATGTCCCGAAAACCCATGCCACCAGCGTATTTCGGCAGTGTCATCTTCTCCCAAGAGACCCAACACGCACTTCGCTTACCATCTTTGCTCCGCCACCAAAATTTCCGCAGCATTGCATTGATGTGCTCACACAAACCCCTTGGTAGTTTGAAACATGATATTGAGAAGGTTGGAATTGCCAGGACTACTGACTTGATAAGTATCTCTTTTCCTCCCACCGACAGCAACTGTTCCATCCATCCCAAAACCTTCTTCCACACTCGATCCTTCAAATATTTGAAGGCCCCACTCTTGGATCTGCCAACATCGGATGGCATCCCAAGATACTTCTCGTTGAGGGTTTCTTGCTTCACCTCCAGTACAGTTTTGATGCCCTCTTTGATTACTTCCGGACAGCCCTTACTAAAAAAGATAGAGGACTTGTCCATGTTGATACGTTGCCCTGAAGCGTTGCAATACTTCAATAGAACATCTTTAACCTCAGTTGCTCCCTCTGTACTTGCCCTGATGAACAGCGGGCTATCATCCGCAAACAAAAGGTGGTTCACTGCCGGAGCTGTGGGAGCCACACAGATGCCATTGAGAGCTGATGACTGAACTTGATTTTTAAAAGGCACGAAAGGCCCACCGCTGCTAACAAAAACAAATAAGGGGATATGGGGTCACCTTGGCGGATCCCCCTCGATGGTTGAAACTCCTCTTGCGGTGATCCATTGAACAACACCGAGAAAGATACCGAAGATACCAATCTCATGACAAGAGTAACCCAAGAACTGCTGAAGCCCAACTTCAACATAATTTCTTCCAAATAGCTCCACTCAACACGATCATATGCCTTCCTCATGTCCAATTTTAACGCACAGAAACGATGTTTTTTTTGCTCTTGTGCGCTTCATAAAATGAAGGCATTCATACGCCGTGATGATATTATCCGTGATCAATCTCCCAGGGACAAACGCCGATTGTTCCTCGGATATAATGTTAGGCAGGATGGCTTTCAACCTGTTCGCCACCACCTTAGATGCGATCTTGTAGATCACATTACATAAACTGATAGGCCTGAATTGTCCAAGTTCCGTAGGGCTTGCATCCTTTGGAATAAAAACAATAAAGGTTTTGTTGATACTACGGGGGCTCTCCTGGCCCAAGAGGACCCGTAGAACAGATGATGTCACTTCTTCCCCACATGACTTCCAATTTCGTTGGAAAAAATGCGCGGGAAATCCGTCCGGGCCTGGCGCCTTTGTTGGATACATCTCAAACAACGCCGACTTTACCTCCTTGGCAGTGAACGGAGCATCAAGTTGACGGTTCATATCTGAATCCACCTTGGTGGGAACACAATTCAGAACTTCATCCATGCCCGAAACACCCTTGGACGTGTACAATTGCTGATAGAAATCATTGGCCATGCTGCCCATCGCTGTTTCATTGGTGATTTTGGTTCCATCAGATTTCACTAATTCAAAGATGCGGTTCTTCTTCTTGCGTTGGCTGACACGCAAATGAAAGAACCGCGTATTTTTGTCTCCCTCCGATAGCCATTGTATCCGGGACCTTTGCCTCCACATCACCTCCTCACGGTGGAGGACTTCGGCCAGCCGTTCCACCAACTTAAGTTCAGCGTAGGAAGGTCTTTCCCGACCTGGTTGACTACGAAGATCACCCAGCTCCCGTTGAAGTGTCCTGATCTGATGTTTCACACTCCCAAACGTTTCCTTTCCCCACTTTGACAAACAAGTTGAGACAGATTTTAGTTTCTCTTGCAGCTCCTCTGCTGATCTGCTCTTGTTCGA
Organism: Poa pratensis; assembly: GCA_947311845.1. Lineage (NCBI taxonomy): Eukaryota > Viridiplantae > Streptophyta > Magnoliopsida > Poales > Poaceae > Poa > Poa pratensis. The sequence continues at coordinate 51,341,573 of CAMZMU010000041.1, forward strand.
AGAGCTCCATGTCTCAGCCAGCATTGCTGCAAAATCATCATGTGTCTCCCACATGACCTCATACCGAAACAGGTTCCTCCTTTGCTGAGTTTGCTGTCTAGGGGAACATACCTTGCAAGTGCAATCTCAAACTATCACTCTAACAAGTGATTTGTAAGCCTTCCCCGTGATAATTAAGAAGGAGAGGCTGGGGTGCTCCATCTCCCGTATGAGCTCGCATTGAGGCCAGGACCAGAAGCGCTGTTTGCAGCCCATGGTGAAACTGGGCTGGGCATTCTCACCGTAGAACTTCAGCCGAAAAAATAAACTGAAAATGTTGGGAATTATCCGGCCTGTTAATGTTTTTCGGTCAGTGTGTCCTTTTCTGCCCCAGCATCGCGGTCGCGAAAGTCAACACTCTATCCCCACCCATGGCGTCCACCTATGTCGTCACCCTCGACGTCGGCGGCGAGCCGGCGACCACCGCAGCCCCACTCTCCCGCGCCGGCGCATCATCCGCAGTCGCCCCTTCGGCGGCACACTTCCTCGACCGCGACCCACCTCTTCGCCCTCATCCTCTCCTTCCTCCGCCTCGCGTCCCCTCCTCCCTCTCCCGCTCTCCTGGCTCGGCGCTTCAGCACGACGGCGCCCTCCTCGCCTCCCTTTCTACCGCGTCCAACGATCTGCTTGTTCTTCTTCCTTACTTAAAAGGTAAAGCGAATTACTTACACCTAGTAGCACTGGCGGACCTTCTCGAGGGCCAACTTGGCCGTGGCCCCACCAGCAAAATGAGAAGTTTCCTATTATTACCCTGTAGTACTTTGCAGAATACTACGTTTCGATCAAGAGCCTTTTGAACATTGGTCTGGACTGGAAGCTTTTACTCCACCTACGCATGTGACCTCTCACTACTACTATATGCATCGTCCCTGACTCCCCTCTCTCTCAGCGGATCCCCATGTCCTACTCCTCTCTACAAGTTATTTTATTATTTCCTTGTGTTTCCTAGGTCCCAGCTCCTTCTAAGTTTTTTTTTTGACAAGGATCCGACCCATATATACAGAATACTCAGTACAACTTACAAGCCAACCCAGAAAAGAAAGAAAATTACAAAAGGGACCTTCAAATTGCACGAAGCACCCCGAGCATCCAGGCAGAAACGCAATCAGATCCTCCACCGCACTCCCGAAAACCTAGCCGTCGCCGGCGTCGCCGTACCGCTCGCCGCCGGAGAGGAGGCGCCACCACACATAGTAGACGACCGCATAATCCATCCGCCGCGCAGCGACGAATCTGTGCTCCATGAACGGACACGGCCAAAGCACCATCTCTTCAGCATCAACCATCTTCCAGCCGACGCAGCTCCGCCCAGGCCAACCAGCCGCACACCCAAGCTCCAGGCAGCCACTCCCCTCGCCTCCACGGCCGGCCGGAGTAACGCCACCAAAGCAAACCACCTCCACCACCAGCAAACAGAGAACGGCAAGAAGCGACGCTTAGTACCTGACGGCGCAGACCTCCACCATGGAGCTCCAGGCAACCCCAGGACCTCGCACTCCGACGACGCGTCCTCCTCGTCGCCAGGATAGCCGCATCGCTCCCACAGCTAAGCACCCCTCTCCTCCTCCCCCTCGCCACCAAGGCCGGCCAGGAACAGAAGAGAGAACCACAGCTCTAGGATCCAGAAGCACTTATTGAAGAGGGCTATCGCGGACTCGCCTCCGCGCGTCTTCCACCTTGGAAGCTTGACAGAGACCAGATCCACAACGAGCTCGACGCCGTGCACGAACGCCGGAGCTGCACACCTCAAGGGGAAGAAAGACGGGACATACGCCACGAGACGCAAACCAGCATACACTAGAAAACCTAGACTACTCTGTACAACCCGCGCTCCACTCTCTCCACCACGCCGGACGGCAAAGCCGCCGGAGAGGCGAGCCGAGCACCAGCTCCTTCTAAGTTCTACCGAAAGTCCCAATGGTTTTTTAGTTTTGGTTCTTATATTTTAAGTGGAGGAAGTTTCAATTAGGTCTCAGACTTTGCACACGTTTTTTTATACAAATTTCTATGTTTTTATGTGGATTAATGTGAATGGCTAAGGGAAAGTTTATTGTTACACAGTTAGTAATTATTTTCTCAAAAAAAGTTGGTAATTAATTCAAGTGTTCTATGATGACTACCTCCATAGTTAAGTTTTATTTTGGTACACTTTTTTCTAAGTAACATTTATCTATGCATATTGATGCAAAGATGTATTTTGTGAACGAGTTCAGTCCAAATTTCGCTAAATGCTAGAAATTCTAATTTAGTGGGTTTGTACAATTAGGCACCCCTATATTTTGCACTCATATGACAGTTTGATCCCCCCCCCCCCCCCCCCCCCCCCTTAGATTTCGTTCAAGGTCCGCCACTGCCTAGTAGATTGGTCTGTATTCAACCAAAGTATAGCGCTTGAGGCTCGAGTTTCTTTACCTTCATTCTACTTAGTACTAAATTATGTTGGTAGTATCCGGCCAAGGTGCAAGAATGGCTCCAAAATTATCAATGCTAGATTATTACTACTCCGCATCTGACAGACACCATGTCGTGGAAGAAGGTGCTTACTAATCATCTACTGTATGTTTCTTTTCTGGCCTTTGACTGATCATCTACCGCACGAAAATGTTCCTCGGGTTACTTATCAGTCATAGCATGTCAGGTTCTAATTTCGTCACTCACATCGTAAGCAAGTTTGGCAGAGATGAGCAAACTCCTCGTGCATAAACGTGCGATGTTGCTCCGCTCTCGCGTCTAGTGCTTGGCAGACACGCAGAACCTGTCACCATCAAACAAGCACTGGACAAAATCCACACTGCAATTTCTATGCAGATTCCACAGACTTTGTTGCAGCTCCCATAAATACCCTTTATCTTCTCCCCTGCTTCCTCACCATCTTGTTACTCAAGTCTTCATCTGTACTAGCTGCTAGTATAGCTGATAAGGATGGAGAAGCCGAGCGTAGACGAGCCCCTGCTCGTCGCCACCGGAGCCGAGAAGGGCACCGAGAATGCCGTGGCGGCGGAGGTGAAGCGCCTGCTGCGGCTGGCGGGTCCGCTGGTGTTGAGCAGCATCCTCCAGTTCGCGCTACAGCTGGTGTCTGTGATGTTCGTCGGCCATCTCGGCGAGCTTCCCCTCGCCGGCGCCTCGCTCGCCACCTCCCTCGCCAACGTCACCGGCTTCAGCTTGCTCGTAAGCACCTGTACGTTTGGTACAAGTCAGTTACTTGGCATGTAGGTGTTCTGTTTGCATGACCAAATTGAGCTGCAGGTTGGCATGGCAGGCGCGCTGGAGACGCTGTGCGGGCAGGCGTTCGGCGCGCGGCAGTACCATCTCCTGGGCGTCTACAACCAACGGGCGATGGTGGTACTCGCGCTGGCCTGCGTCCCCATCGTCGTCCTCTGGGCTAACACCAACCAGATCCTCCTGCTCCTCGGCCAGGACCCGTCCATCGCCGCCGAAGCCGGTGCCTATGCGCGCTGGCTCATCCCATGCCTCGTCCCGTACGGTGCCACTCGTGTGCCACATCCGGTTCTTGCAGACACAGAGCATCGTCGTGCCGGTGATGGCTAGCTCCGCGGTAACGGCACTGACCCATGTTCTCGTGTGCTGGTCATTGGTGCACAAGGCTGGCATGGGGAGCAGAGGCGCGGCGCTGAGCGGTGCCATCTCGTACAGCATCAATCTGGCCATGCTGACCCTGTACACGAGGCTGTCAGGAGCCTGCGAGAGGACGTGGACTGGGTTCTCCGTGGAGGCCTTCAAGGGGTTGCGACAGTGCGGAGCTCGCCTTCCCGTCGGCCATGATGGTTTGGTGAGACAATCGAACTTTGCAACTCTTCTTGCTTGGTCACCACATCCATACAGTGTGATTCAACTAATCACTGGAAAATTACTTGTGCAGCTTGGAGTGGTGGTCGTTTGAATTCTTGTGCTGCTCTCTGGCCTTCTGCCTAATCCTAAGCTTGAAACATCAGTCTTGTCCATATGGTAATCAACACAACCTTTCAGCATGTAGCACTAGTTACATTCCAAGAGTTATTTTGTTGTTGCCTTTTCCTTCTTTCTAAGTTTGCATTATTGAGCTCTGCAGTCTTAATACGAGCGATCTCTTGTACATGGTGCCGTTTGGTCTCTGCACAACCATAAGGTACCTTGAGATAAAACCTTGTGTACCACAATGTGGAATGCTTTCTCCGTTTCTGTATTTTGATTGGCCTTAACCTGCATATATATAACTACAGTACACGCGTCTCCAATGAACTTGGTGCCGGTAAGCCTCAGGCAGCAAGGCTGGCGACCAGACTAGTCGTATGTATGGCCATGGTTGAAGGCTCAGTGATCACTGTTACCATGATTCTGCTACGCAATATCTGGGGTTATATGTACAACAATGAGGAGGAAGTTGCCACATACATCGCCCGGATGATACCAATTCAGGCGCTATCCTTCTTCCTAGACGGACTCCATAATTCCCTTACAGGTACGAGCCAGCATAGGTGAATGGCCCTCTACGTGTTTCAGATATGGCAGCAGAGAGTCTGGAACACTGGAACAATGGTGACATGATCATGCATTATCTGTAAATTTCAGGTGTTCTAACTGGATGTGGTAAGCAGAAAATCGGTGCACGAGTCAATCTCGCTGCGTTCTACTTGGCAGGCATCCCTTTGGCCATGGTACTTGCATTTGTCCTGCATCTGAATGGGATGGTACGTACCCTGTCAGCATCTTATGGTACCAATCAACATTAACTTCCCAGATGATGTCTGAAACACCGAATTAATTTGGTGCGCGCGCTTTCAACAGGGCCTTTGGATCGGCATCGTTTGTGGCAGCCTCACGAAGTTTCTGTTGCTCTCGTGGATCGTACTTTCAATAAGAAGGAAGTAAGAACTTGCAATTCGTGTATCACCAGATATTTTTTCCATTGTAATGCAACAATATCTGACACATCATCTTGTTTTTTCCATTTGAATTCAGGCATTTAAGGCAAAAGACATGGTGTTAGGAACTTCTCTTCCAATTGCCTGAAGATAACAGATGATGCTGGTAAATTGTTGTGCTTTGGTGATGCGACTGAACATGCAACCAAGCAGAAACTGATTGATATATAGCTAGGCGCTTTAGCTTTGAAAACCGGAGGGCATTGATTATCAAGTACTCTATGTTCACAAATAAGTGTAACTTTAGATTTTATTGTAAGTCAAACTTTATTAAATTTGACTAACTTTATAGAAAACATAGCAATATTTGACTAAATGAATGTTACTGGATGCATTTTAGGATATAGCTCCATAATATACTAACTTAATGTCGTAAATATTGCTACAAATTCTAATGTAGTTGGTTTAACTTAAAAATATATGACTTAATTAGAGCAAAACCTAAAAGTTTAGTGTCTGTGCATGGAGGGAGTAACTAGCATGATTGATAATTACATGACTTTTGAATATTTTTTCATTATTCACAAATATTTTATAGTTGGATGTGTAGAAGGTTTTGGTGGTGGGGTCACATAATGAAACCAGGCAAACCTTAATAGAGCAGGTGTTTCTGTAGGAAATATGCCCAAGAGGCAATCATAGAGATGATGATATTTCAATGTATCCATGATTTATAATGTGCCTTGAATAATGTCTTGTATTGATTGGCGAGTTGAGGACTTGTCTGTGAAACTCATTACTTGTATGGTTATTCTAAATATGTCCCTAGTCGGAGTTCATGTGAGGACACACTTGAATATTAGACTAGCACATGTATTAGTAGATGACTATGTTTCACAAGTCATAGACATGGAGATGTCAAAACTAATAATGTGGACTTATGTTGTGAACATAGAGTTGGGCTGACCCACCTTGAGACAATGAAGCAAACGTTCATAGCTCTCTCTCTACACGATGTGTTTGCTTTGTCCCTAGACCTGAGATTGTCGTATGTACTTGAGATGTGAATTGACCTACTTTGGGGCTATCCAACGCTACACCGTGAAAGGGTAGCCATAAAGGTAGCTTACGGGTTTGTCATGAAACATGCTGCAAGGCATAGTCAGTCAAGATGGGATTTGCCCCTCTCTACTTGAGAGAGATATTTCTCTGGGCCCCTCGAGTGATCGGATCCAGAAATGCATGGCCGTGCTACATAAGGTTAATGGTTAACCTAGTATGGGATTCCGAATCACAGGATCGAGAAAGAGAGGTCAGCTGGAGGCTTGACCTAATATCGTGAGGCAAAGGGAATGGCATAAACATTGTGATGGTTCGTCCGATACGATCTTTATGTGCGTTTGGGAGTTGGCACGTTTTGCTAGAAGCCGCTACCAACTATTGGCCGAGTAGGTGTACTCGTGTCATGTCTAAACGTGCGTGAACCTATAGGGTCACACACTTAAGGCAGTGAAGGCAGAATTCGGATTGGATCCGAGTTGGGCTGGAATAGACTCCAGAATGGGCTTCGGTTGAGGCAGCCCAATATGGGGAGGTCTATATAAGGAGAGGAGGCTGGACGTTTTAGGGTTGCCCAATTCCGCACCACAATCCACCCAGCCACCGTCTCACCACGCCCCTGCCGCCCGCGCGGACCTAGCAGTCCGGCGAGCGGCGCCTCCACGCCGTACGTGTGGATACCGATAGAGGTGCTGCACTTGGAGCACTTGGACGAGCCGCCGAGAGGAGCTGTTCGTGGGAGCTGTTCGTGGGAGCGACTGGATCGGAGAGGATTGTACGTCTACCCTGCCCCGACTCGCTTCACCGACTTCGGCACGGCACACGCGTCTAGTGGTAATCCCGTGATCTATAACTGCAGCAGTTCCTTGGATGTCGCGGTAGAAAATTTTGATTTGCGCTAGTGTAGCCTACACGCGACCCTTCAGTGGTATCAGAGCCGATGCTGCCTCGTTATAGGTTCGGATCATTTGCATATGTGATATGTAGATGGGGTAAGGCCGATGTGATCGGCAGTCTGTTGTAAATGTCTTGATCTGTGATCTGATTTCCGTGATCGTGTTGCAAGAGGTCGTCGAACGACTTACCCCTACCGGTCGGTTTCCGCCATCGGGGTAGACTGTGACACGTAAATCCAACAGCAGCACGCGAAGATCAATTGGATTGGTCGAATCGGAATTTAGATCATATTCATGGTGCATGAGATGCGCGGGGTGATAGATCGGATCTATCGCCGGTAACAGGTAATCTGCCAAAACGAACAGTTTCCGGTAATACGGCTGTAACTTTTGCAGACGACCTCGGATCGAGAAAAGGTCTGAATAAAAGTTGTAGATCTTTTTATTTTGCTTCAGAAAAACCAGGGATCAATTGAAGAGGGTCAAATTTAGATTTGGCAAATTCGATTGATAAAAGCAAGTTTTAGGGGTTGCAAGTTTCGGCGTTAGAACGTCTAACTCGTTTTTGCAGATTTGTGTTTTGTGACCAGTATGGCCCATGTGTATGTGATGCATGTGTGTAATTTTTCATGACCTGCGTGTCGTGAGTATGTCAACACGGCAGGAGCCAGATGTGTTGTCACTTATTGTATTAACGGCCTGCGTGCCGACTTGTGATGATCCCCACACTTCATGTAATTTACATTACTAGCTGTTAGGCGTAATAGCTTGTAATAGTTCTTGGAGGACTCATCACTCGGAGGGATGGCGCACATGGACCATGGAGATGGAGATCACCATGGTGGACAGGTTCTATGGAGATGGAGATCACCATGAGAAACGGGCCATACTGTGTCACAACTATGTGATTGTTATTCCTATTGTTTTACTCCTATGCATGTTAGATTCGTGGAAGTAGAACGATCCCTCACAAATGTTAAGTTAACATGCCCCCCAACTAAACCTTGCACCATCCCATGTCTTCTACGATCGATGGTGGGCCTATGACAGTAGGGTGCCATCGGTTTTCGTTGGCTAGATGGGTTTGTATCGGATACTTACATGCATAAGAGTTGGTTAGCTCAACAAGGTAATCTTAACGGTTAAGCGCCTTGGGGCATAAAGGTTGGGTTTTGACATAGAGATGTCACCCAACAACAAGAGTCATATGTGATATGATTAGCAAAGTGTTGCTTACCAAACTACCTCGTTTTCTAGCGGTGAAGCGTCCGGCTCACTAGGAGACTTGTTCGTTGTGGATCTTGAATCACTAAGTATCAACAGAGGGATGTTGGTTTTAGTGGGAGTAGACCATATTAAATTGTTTAATGTTTTACTCTATCATGGATTTTTGTCTTAGTATTTTGCATGTTTTCTGTTGTAGATCAATGGCACGTAACCAACCCACCCCTTTTGCTTTGCGTTCCATCCTTGAGAAAGAAAAGTTAACTGGAACAAACTATTCGGATTGGATCCGGAATCTGAGAATTGTTCTCAGGGCTGATAAGAAGGAAAGTGTTCTGGATACCCCAATCCCAGATGAACCTCTTGACACCGACACTGCTGCCATTAGGGCTGCCTACAAGAGAGCATGTGATGAGTCTCTTGAGGTTAGCTGCCTTATGCTTGCTTGCATGGAACCCGACCTTCAAAAGCAGTTTGATGGTCAGGAAGCGTACGATATGATCGTTGCGCTTAAGGACATGTTCCAGACCCAGGCCAGGACTGAAAGGTTCAATGTCGCTAAGGCCTTTGGTGAATGCAAGCTAGCTGAAGGAGCAGCAGTAGGCCCGCACGTGATCAAGATGCTTGGTTACGCGCAGACTTTGGACAAACTTGGTTTTCCATTGGGCCGAGAGTTGGCCACTGATTTTATTTTAGCGTCGCTTCCAGCCAGCTATGGGCATTTCATTTCGAACTACCATATGCATGGGGTGGAGAAGGACCTTAATGAACTTTGTGGAATGCTCAAGACGGCAGAATGTGACATTAAGAAGTGTGCAGGGCATGGCCAAGTGTTGGCTGTGCAGAACAAGCCTAGCTTCAAGAAGCATGGCAAGTCCAAGGCAAAAGGAAAAGCTAAAGATGTGATCTCTAAGCCAAAGCCTAAGCCTAAGGATGGACCTAAACCTGACACAGAATGTTACTACTGCCATGAGTCTGGACACTGGAAGAGAAACTGCAGCAAGTACCTTGCTTCTTTGAAGAAGAGTGGGAGTAAGACTTCTAGCTCAGGTACGCTTGTGGTTAATGTTATAGACATTTTTCTCGCTGACTCCATTATTAACTCTTGGGTATTTGATACCGGATCGGTTGCTCACATTTGCAAATCGATGCAGGGGCTAGTAAGGAGTAGAAGCGTGAGACAAGGAGAAGTTGATCTTCGCGTCGGAAATAATGCAAAGGTTGCTGCGTTGTCCGTTGGCGTCATGCAACTGCACCTCCCTTCAGGATTTATTATGGAATTGAATAATTGTTATTATGTTCCAGCTTTAAGTCGAAACATTATTTCTCCTTCATGTTTGATGCGAGATGGTTATTCATTTGCGAGTAAAAACAATGGTTGTTCTATCTCTAAGAATGATATGTTTGTGGCTTTTGCTTCCATTGTGAATGGGTTGTTTATTTTGAATCCTGATGATGTTCATGATGATGAGCAAGTTTATAACATAAGTGCTAAAAGGCTTCGGCCTAATGATTTGAATCCCACCTATGTTTGGCATTGTCGTTTGGGTCATATAAGTGAAAAGCGCATGAAGAAACTCCATTCTGATGGACTTCTAACTTCGTTTGATTTTGAATCATACGAGACATGTGAAGCTTGTTTGCTTGGGAAGATGACCAAGTCGCCTTTCAATGGTTCTCCTGAAAGGGCGACGGACTTACTGGAACTAATACATACTGATGTATGTGGACCAATGAGCACGACCGCTAGAGGTGGTTTTCACTACTTCATAACTTTCACTGATGACTTTAGTAGATATGGATATGTCTACCTAATGAGGCATAAGTCTGAAACTTTTGAAAAGTTCAAAGAGTTCCAGAATGAAGTAGAGAATCAACGTGGCAAGAAAATTAAGGCTCTACGATCAGATCGTGGAGGAGAATATTTGAGTCACGAATTTAGCAATCATCTGAAGAGTTGCGGAATTGTTCCTCAACTTACGCCGCCCGGAACGCCTCAAAGAAACGGGGTTTCCGAACGACGTAATCGGACTTTGTTGGACATGGTTCGATCAATGATGAGCCAGTCAGATCTACCATTATCGTTTTGGGGTTTCGCTCTAGAAACAGCAGCTCACACACTAAATAGGGTACCATCTAAATCCGTAGTTAAGACACCATATGAGATGTGGAATGGGAAGAGTCCCAAGTTGTCTTTTCTAAAGATTTGGGGCTGTGATGCGTTTGTCAAGCGACTTCAGGCGGACAAGCTCACACCCAAGTCGGATAAATGCATATTCGTAGGATACCCCAAGGAAACCTTGGGATATTACTTCTACAACCGAGAAGAGGGCAAAGTGTTTGTCGCTCGAAGCGGTGTTTTCTTAGAGAAAGAGTTTCTCAAGAAGGAAACAAGTGGAAAGACGGTGCTGCTTGAAGAAGTTCAAGTTGAGCCTACCGGGGAGGACTCAATGGGTGATGCCATCATGGCAGAACGAGTTGAGGAACCCGTGGCAAGAGAAACACCAGCACTACGAAGGTCAGAAAGGATTCGCAATGCGCGAGAAATATTATTGATAGACAATGATACGCGTGAAATATTATTGTTGGACAATGATGAACCTTCGACCTATGCGGAAGCAATGATGGACCTAGACTCTGAGAAATGGCAAAGTGCCATGAGATCCGAGATAGATTCCATGGATGAAAATCAAGTTTGGAACTTGGTTGACCTGCCTGATGGTCATAGGACCATCGAGTGCAAATGGATCTATAAGAAGAAGATTGATATGGATGGAAATGTTCACATCTATAAAGCTCGACTTGTTGCAAAAGGTTTTCGACAAGTTCAAGGAGTTGACTACGAGGAGACCTTCTCGCCCGTAGTGATGCTTAAATCTATTCGGATAATTCTAGCTATTGCTGCATATTTTGACTATGAGATATGGCAAATGGATGTCAAGACAGCTTTCCTGAATGGAAACCTTGCCGAGGACGTGTATATGATGCAGCCCGAGGGTTTTGTCGATCCTAAAAATGCTGGAAAGGTTTGCAAACTTCGAAAGTCCATTTATGGACTGAAGCAAGCATCTCGGAGTTGGAATATTCGTTTTGATGAAGTAGTCCAAGGATTTGGCTTCACCAAAATCGAATCAGAGTCTTGTGTTTACAAGAAAGATAGTGGGAGCTCGCTCGTATTTCTAATCTTGTATGTGGATGACATACTGCTGATTGGAAATGACATTCCTATGCTTGAATCCGTAAAGACTTCGTTGAAGAATAGTTTTTCAATGAAGGACTTAGGAGAAGCAGCATATATTCTGGGAATTAAGATCTATAGAGATAGATCGAAGAGGCTAATAGGATTAAGCCAGAGTACATACCTTGACAAGGTGCTAAAACGTTTCGGCATGGAAGAGGCTAAGAAAGGGTTCTTGCCTATGTCACATGGTATAAACCTTAGCAAGACTCAGTGTCCTTCGACTACTGATGAGCGAGAGCGCATGAAAAATATCAAATATGCTTCGGCAATTGGATCTATCATGTATGCTATGATTTGTACTCGCCCAGATATTTCTTATGCTCTAAGTGTTACGAGCAGGTACCAAGCTGATCCCGGTGAGAGTCACTGGACAGCGGTAAAGAATATCCTTAAGTACTTGAAAAGGACTAAGGATATGTTCCTAGTTTACGGAGGTGAGGAGGAGCTCGTTGTAAATGGTTACACCGATGCTAGTTTCCAAACTGATGTGGATGATTCCAAGTCGCAATCGGGCTATGTGTTCACGTTGAACGGTGGGGCGGTTTGCTGGAAGAGTTCCAAGCAGGACACAGTTGCTCATTCTACAATGGAGGCCGAGTATTATGCTGCGGCAGAAGCTAGCATGGAAAGTGTTTGGATGAAAATGTTCCTTACTGATCTTGGTGTTGTCCCTAGTGCGTCCAGTCCAGTGGATCTCTACTGTGACAACAGTGGAACCATTGCGATAGCAAAGGAGCCAAGGAATCACCAGAAGACCAAACACTTTATGCGGCGGTTTCATCTCATTCGGCAGTACATCGAACGAGGCGAAATAAACTTATGCAAAATACATACGGATCTGAATGTGGCTGATCCGTTGACAAAGCCTCTCTCACAGAAGAATCATGATAAGCACACAAGAGCTATGGGTATTAGATATCTTCTAGATTGACTCTAGTGCAAGTGGGAGACTGTAGGAAATATGCCCAAGAGGCAATCATAGAGATGATGATATTTCAATGTATCCATGATTTATAATGTGCCTTGAATAATGTCTTGTATTGATTGGCGAGTTGAGGACTTGTCTGTGAAACTCATTACTTGTATGGTTATTCTAAATATGTCCCTAGTCGGAGTTCATGTGAGGACACACTTGAATATTAGACTAGCACATGTATTAGTAGATGACTATGTTTCACAAGTCATAGACATGGAGATGTCAAACTAATAATGTGGACGTTGGGCTGACCCACCTTGAGACAATGAAGCAAACGTTCATAGCTCTCTCTCTACACGATGTGTTTGCTTTGTCCCTAGACCTGAGATTGTCGTATGTACTTGAGATGTGAATTGACCTACTTTGGGGCTATCCAACGCTACACCGTGAAAGGGTAGCCATAAAGGTAGCTTACGGGTTTGTCATGAAACATGCTGCAAGGCATAGTCAGTCAAGATGGGATTTGCCCCTCTCTACTTGAGAGAGATATTTCTCTGGGCCCCTCGAGTGATCGGATCCAGAAATGCATGGCCGTGCTACATAAGGTTAATGGTTAACCTAGTATGGGATTCCGAATCACAGGATCGAGAAAGAGAGGTCAGCTGGAGGCTTGACCTAATATCGTGAGGCAAAGGGAATGGCATAAACATTGTGATGGTTCGTCCGATACGATCTTTATGTGCGTTTGGGAGTTGGCACGTTTTGCTAGAAGCCGCTACCAACTATTGGCCGAGTAGGTGTACTCGTGTCATGTCTAAACGTGCGTGAACCTATAGGGTCACACACTTAAGGCAGTGAAGGCAGAATTCGGATTGGATCCGAGTTGGGCTGGAATAGACTCCAGAATGGGCTTCGGTTGAGGCAGCCCAATATGGGGAGGTCTATATAAGGAGAGGAGGCTGGACGTTTTAGGGTTGCCCAATTCCGCACCACAATCCACCCAGCCACCGTCTCACCACGCCCCTGCCGCCCGCGCGGACCTAGCAGTCCGGCGAGCGGCGCCTCCACGCCGTACGTGTGGATACCGATAGAGGTGCTGCACTTGGAGCACTTGGACGAGCCGCCGAGAGGAGCTGTTCGTGGGAGCTGTTCGAGGGAGCGACTGGATCGGAGAGGATTGTACGTCTACCCTGCCCCGACTCGCTTCACCGACTTCGGCACGGCACAGCGCGTCTAGTGGTAATCCGTGATCTATAACTGCAGCAGTTCCTTGGTTGTTGCGGTAGAAAATTTTGATTTGCGCTAGCGTAGCCTACCCGCGACCCTTCAGTTTCTTGGTCCGAGTTCCAACAATTCAAATTTTTAATGAAGTTCAAAAAAATTCTAACAAAATTATCATATTCCATGTATATGCACACTATGAGTCTATAAATACCACGATCTTAAGAAACGGCAATGCGGCAAATTTAACTAATATACTAGAAAAATGAATGATACAAAATATGTCAAATTCTGTAGTCTATATTCGATACATTTGTAGATAGATTTTGAAAACATATTTTATTATCTATTCATAAAAATAAATTAGAAACCCAAAAGATCCTAATGAGCCGTCGGTCGGCCCATTACCCTCTCCTCCTTGTGACAGATTTGAAACACGTAGGGACACCATTGGATCATGACATCCTCGCTTGTCAGGGTCGTCTAGATGGCTACCGGCTACTTAATCCTGTACGCAAGTGTAAAAGATCCTATGCTTTCAACTATTGGGGTTTGAGGCTAGAGTGGACTTTCAAACTTTCAACATTAGTCCACCACCGCAGGGGTTTCCCGGTAGGTTTAGGCTCACGGGGCTCAGAAGCCTAGTATAGTCTGGTTAGGTCTAGCTTGCGCACAGGTGGCGTGCGTGTGGTGTTGAGTGTGTGTGGTGTGAGTTGTGCGTGAGTTCAGATACTACAGCTGTACTGTGTAAGACCAGGAACTCTCAAAAAAAAAAAAAAAAAAAAAAACATTAGTCCAGCTTGTGCATGTTCTCTTTTCTGCATATCCTTACCTCTGACATGGTGAAAAGGTTAGATGTGAATGGTGAAGCTAGAAAAGGCGGCTCTAAGAGCATCTCCAACAGCCGACCTATTTGGACCGCGCGCTGGAAATAACGACTTTTTAGCGCACGCGGAGCGAAATCCAGTGCTCCAGCGGCAGCGGTAAAAACCCGCGCGCGCTGCCAAGCGGTAGATTTGGCCCCAAATTTGGGGCGGCGACTACAGCGCGCGGGACGACACCAAATCTGGCGTGAGCTACCAACCGCCAATCTGAACCCTCCCGCGCTCGCGCCCTCGCCCCGCCCACCCCTCTCCCGCGCCGCCGCCGGCCAAATTCCGGCGATGGACGACCGCTCAGACATTCCACCGACCCCTCCCTACAGCCGTGACGCCTCGACCGTCGGCGCCGCCGCAAACCCTAGCGCTGGATTGACCCCCTCCGCCGGCGGCGCCGCACCAACTCCGGCCGTCGGAATCGCACACGGGCTCTTCATGCCGCCACGGGCGAACCCGTCGGCGCTCCGCCGGCTGCGAAGCCGCGCAAAGCCGTCACCAAGCGACCTCCGGCGGCGGCGGCCAAGGGGAGGAAGATCTTGATGAAAAGGAAGAGGAAGAGGAGGAGGAACAAAATGAATCGTGATGTTTCATTTGATCATGTTTAATTTGATCATGCTTCACGTGTTTGTGTGAACTATTTTGTGGTGAACTTGGTTGTAATTTGATGAAGTTGAACTATGCCATCAATTTGAAGTATGCTTTTTTGTTCCTCATAATTTGTGGTTGAAGATTGTTTCATTTCATATGTCATATTTCCTTTGTCACATATTGCTGCCCCGCTGAGCTCGCGCGCTGCATTCTAGCGCGCCTGGTGAAGCGCGGCATCGGTGCGCTAAATTATAGTGCGCCTGCTAAAGCGAAAACTGTGCGCGACGCGCCAAACGTCGATTTTGGCGCTGCAAAAAATTTATACAGCGCCGGCGCGTTACGCGCCTGTTGGAGATGCTCTAAGAATCTTCATATGGCTTTAAGTTTTGTCACTCATATTTATGGGTTTATTTTGTTGGTTCGATGGTAATATGTTTGATTAATCAATTAAGTCAAGATTTCTTCTCTGCTTATCGTCTCCTATATAAATACCCTATCGGTGTGCTGTTTGGACTGGTAATAAAGTTGGTTGCATGTGTTCTCGAGGTTGTTGTGCTCTATGAAAGTCGGAGACGGTGTTTGTTATGGTTTTCGCATTGTTTCCCGTTTGTTAACCGGGCAACTATTCTATCTTCTTTATCGAAAAAACTGTTTTTTCTTAAAAAAAATAGCATCTTTTCTCTTTAATTAGAAGGACACTTTTGGGCTTACGTTTCAAAAAAAACTTAAGGCGGGTATTTATCTACCAGGCCGTGGATGACCAGCCCAGCTACCTCCATTCTTCTCGAAAGCTATACGGCCCACGGCAACAGAAAGATCCGATCACGCGCGACGCGACGCGACGTTCCTCCGTCGAACCACGTCAGGCATCCGACCTGCCTTCCTCCCATTGGCCGGCGCCACGCCCTCGTCGTCCTTCGATCACGCGCCTCCCGTACCAACCGACGGCCCAGATCACTCCCGCCACCGCTTCAAGTCCGCAGCCAGCCACTGACCAGACTCCGGAAGCTCAGCGCAAGGTTGAAGATGGCCATGGCGAGAGGAAGCGCCGTGGTGGTGGCGGCAATTGCAGTGGCCGTCCTCCTCCTCCTCCACGCCTCCCCGGCGGCGGAGGCGGCGGGGCAGAAGAAGCCGGCGACGGCCGCGAGGCGGGAGGACGTCCCCTACATCCGGTGCCAGGTCTGCGAGCGGATCGCGCGGCAGATCTCCGCGCAGGTCGCCGCGAAGCAGCAGCAGCTACCGCCCTCCAAGAAGGTACTGATCCTCCTCTGCTGCTGCGCCCGCGGCGTCTGGTTTGGCGGGCGAATTTTGAGCCGGTTGATGATGAGTCGAGGGTTTGTGTGTGCGGCACTGCAGGTGCCGGAGATCGAGATCATCGACATCGCGGAGAATGTGTGCAACCTCAAGAAGCAGGAGGCCGACTGGATGCTCCGGATCGATATCGTCGAGAAAGGCGATAAGCTCGAGGTAAGTTTGAGCTCTCGTCTTGCGGATCCGTGCCTTGTGGATGCCTGCTAAATCTGCAAAGTGGAAATTGCTCTTGTTGGGTCTTGGGTGTGGCCACTGGCAGTAGGGAGAACAAGCTATGTACTGAAGGGGCACATCCAGGCTTCGGAAGATCTTAAATCTTCTTCGTTGCCACTAAGCGCAGTGTCAGATGATTCACAAACTGTAGCACTCAGATTGAATTCTCTGTTTACTGCTTGGTCACAATCTATATCTATACCTACCTAATCTATATCTATACCTAATACCTAATAATAAAGGCATTAAGGCTTCCGCAATTTGGTTTGGTTTGGTAGGTCATCGGATTTGCCCCTAAAATTGTAATTAATTACCCACCTGTGCCACCAGTAAGTCAAAATAACGGTTCAACAAAAAACATAAATAAATAACGGTTCGCGTTTTTTCCTTCCAACCTCGCCACACAAACCATCAATCCGAACAGAACAATTCTTCCTCACCTCCTTCCCGGCCGCCACTCCTCGATCTCCGGCGAGCAGCGCTGTATCCCTCCCTCAGTGGGAGAAGCGGAACCACCTGCCGCAGATCCTCCCTCCCCGCCTGCAAGCTCTGGGCAATCCCGCGGCCGAGGCCACTTTTCCGACGCTGTCGACTTGGACGCGACAAGCTGTCGACCAGCAACGCTGCCGAAGAACAACGGGGCAACTGGGTGGCAGAGTCTTCCATGAAAACTAGAACGAGCAGGCAGCAGTGCTGGTCCGTGTGGGCCGAGGTCGCCTCCTTCCTAACCCAACGCACAGGCTGTCGATACATCCACAACTTGGAAGTTCCTCTCGACTCTGCGAATTCTAATTTGTGATGCAGAATTAAGATCCGCGGCAATTGGTTCGACGGCAAGGGTGAGGAAACCTCCTTGGATTTGTCGCTTCAGATTGTATTTGTTGCTGAAGACAATAGCGTGGTGAGCGCACAAGGAGAGCATGCAGTCACTCGCCGGAGGGCGACAACCGGCGCGCGAGCAGTCTTACGATCCATCCGTCCGGCCGGCAGGTAATCTCCGTCCGACCTAGACAGCCCAAGGGAGGAGGAGGACGGGAGCGCGAGGAAGAGGATCGCGTACTCGAGGAACCTCCCCGGAGGCCTGCAGGAGGCTACCCGTCGGCTTCGACGAGTCCAAGTTGAGGTGCGCGTTTCCCTTGCTGCTGCTTCAGTCCAAGGTGTCCGTGTGGTTCAGTGAAAATTCCACGCCGGAATTTTGCAGAGCTTTTGTTGCTAAGACCTCTTGACTCTGGTTGCTGGTTGCTGTGTCAGGACTAGCATACCTCACTCTAGGCCAGTAAGTGGTGAACTTTTTCGTAAACAATAAGCTATAGGTTGAAGCCACCGTTTTCATTTTTCAGTTTTTAGTAACTGTAGTTTTTGGACCTTCCTTTTCATTGACCTGATTAAGCCAGCGGGGATCACATACACGTACACAGTCAATTGTTTTTTACCAGTTCGAATTATCACTTGATTCGATCAGGTAAGTACTAATGCCTCCATGGCGCCATGTGCAGCCAAGGTGGACTGAAGTTTGTCCGTTCATCTCTGGCCGAATCGGAAGCACTCGGCGTATCAAGAGGGCTAGAGCAATGATTGCTATGGGAAAGAATGGAAAATCTAATCAGTTCCTTCTTTTTTAATCAATGGCAACTTGATTTTTATCTGGTAGCTTTGGGGTTAAATTTTGGTTTTCGCATGTTTCACTCCCGTTGCAACGCACGGGCATGTTTTCCTAGTAATAATAAAGGGAGGAAGGTTTCTTCCTCCCGTTTTTTCGTCCGTCATCGGTTTACGTTTTCGTACGTCATGTTTCCGTCTTCCTTCCGTCTTCCGTTGCTAATTTATGTTCCATCAATCCCGAGGTCACGTACCGAGCGAGCGAGGAGGTCACGTACAGGAGGAGATCACCGGTTCGGCCAAGTTTCAGAGAGTAATAAAGGAAAAAACTAGAGTCATGGTTGGAACTGTTTTGACAGCCATCTATAAATAAAGACAGAGCGAGGGTCACAACGTCATGATCGAGGTCCACGCACTGGAGACGAACGACATCTGATCGAGAGGCTGGTTTGACAGCCATCTATAAATAAAGACAGAGCGAGGCTCACACCGTCATGATCGAGGTCCACGCACTAGAGACGAACGACATCTGATCGAGAGGCATCGTCGGCCGCGCGCTCTTAGTCGGCATCACCGATCGCTGACCTCGGACGACATGACAGTGATATGCATGGTGCGCCGAGCTTGACAAGCGCATCCGTTCCCCGCTCATCCGCAACATTGAAGACTACGGCCTGCAGGACTAGCGCGGCGACGTCTACCGACCTGTGCGCATGAACATCGAGCATGACTTCCGCCGCCAAACCCTTCTCACCATCGAATCCTACATCAAGGACTGCCGCTGTCGCATGCCTCTCTAAACCCCCACATGTGGGTGGTTGGGCCTTGTGAAGAGGTGAGGTCGCCAGAGAACGATCAGGGGAGGTAGGAGCTAGCTGGCAGCCGAGAGGAGCGCTCGTGGGACTCCACAATAATGTGGGAGGGGCGAGGCAACGGAGCTTCCTGCAATACCTGAACCACCTGTTCCGGATCCGGCCTACAGGTACATGGCCGTCATCTGCGACAGCAATCGCTGCAGGACTGTAGAGCTAAAGCCGTCATCTTTCGAAATTCCGTCAGAGGCCATCACGGTGGGCTGGTTCTTACGAGTGCAGTCAAAGCACATCAGTGGTATGCGCGCAATTTTAATACGGACTCTGAAGTCTGAACTTCCTGCAATGGCTCTGAACCGGCGAGGCAAATATTTCTCCCAACTGGTGACATCTGATGGCTTGAAGAACCAGTTGCGCTCTTGGTTTTCAAGCAGCGAGGTGGTTCTGTAGACGCTTTGCAAACAGAGTTGCTTATGATTTTATGAACTAGCTAATCTTAGAAAATACTTTAATGCCCAGGAGGCTAAAATATGGGATGTTGATATTAACGGCCACCATTGCCGAAGTTGTGGTGGGTGATCACCCCAGTGATCGTAATAAAGCATGATGTTTACCCATAATTTAATGTTAGGTGCGGTCAGCCTTTCTTCTGCGTCGGTTGTCAGTGATGCCGGTGAACTATAGAAGAACAAATGGAAACCTTTCACCACCCTTTCTACGGCATGTTAAATTCTTCAGAGCTGACAGTTATGGTGGATTAATGTATAACTATATGAAGTTGAAGCCCAATTAATTGCAAGAAAAGGGCATCCGACCAAATATAGTTTGCTGCACGCACAATTTAGAGGCAACTTTGGTTTTTTCTCCACCACTAGAATAGGTAATATTAAGCTTTGCTAATCCTGAAGTTTATCCATGTTGAAAGATAATTCTGCTTTCGAAGTGAGGAGCACACAAAGAAGCTTCTCAATAACGTATCATCAATGCTCAAACCTAGGTAGAGGCTATTTTCTCGGCATAATTCATGTTTCATCTACAATATGGTGTAGCCTCCGATGGATTTTTTCCATAGCTTGCTTCGGTGTCATTTATATCCATTTGCTCTAAATAAAAATCCATTGGTTAATCAGCAGCAAAATTATTGACATATACTTCTGACAATAGATGTTTGGATCGCGTGGACGTTTTTCATTCAGAAGTTAAGACCTTTTCTCCCGTTGCAACGCACGGGCATTTTTGCTAGTAGAGAGAAAAGGAAGTAACTGAACTATTCAAATGCTAGTAAATAGTAATGAAACACATTAACAGTCCAAATGACAGTATGAACTGAAACGTTTAAATTTAGCATGTTCCTGTTTCCATAAGTCAGCCATGTAAGTGTCTGGTTTAGATAATTTAATTATGGCTACATATAGCTTGTTCAGTTTCCCCTTAGATATAATCTTCGGTTTTCGTTTCAAACAAAAGTCATCTTTTGTGAGTATAAATATAATTGATTGAGCCATTCCAAGTTAGTATGGGTTACATGTAAACTGGTTCTCATGTCAAAGTGATATATCTAATTCTGCTTGCTCACATCTTTCTATGTAGTTTGTGGCACGTGCACAAACACACTCTTGCAATCACATTTTTTTAATGTGTCAACGTATTTTACAGCTTGTGGATCAAGATGAGGAGGGACACTGCAATTCCGAATGCAAGACCATTGAGCGTGCATGCCAGGAGGTGAGGATTAATGCTTATTTAGTTTGTTATGGGTTTGCTACCTAGTACTTATGTGAATTTGTGCACTCAGCTGAACAAAATTCTTTGCAGGTGATGGGTTATGCTGACACAGATGTTGCTGAATTTGTGTACACGAATAAGCCTTCAGTTGATCAGCTGATAAAGTTTGTTTGCAAAGATATTACCAAAGCATGTGCTGCGGCTCCACCACCAGTTCCAAAAGTAAGCAGTATTTATCTCTTTTCTGACCTCTTAAAATAGGTTATTTTCTATCAAATTGTAGCAAGTACCTAGTAGTTTACCACTTTAGTGTGAAGTAATCGGAAAATTAGTCTCTTCTTAGAAAGCATTGCGAGGAAATTTTATGAGATCAGTGCCCCTTTCACACCTTTGAGCCGAGTATTTGTTGTAGCGATTGTCAACCAGGGAAATGCAAGATAGCTTCATTTTTGGGCTTGCATTTAGTAAATAGCAGCAAAGTTTCATACAGATTGGATATGGACATGGTATTATACTAGTCTTACTTGAGCTTTATCTATTATTTTCGCAGGCCCTTAGTTCAACATAGGTTAGCAGGCCTGTTTAGTTTCATGATGGTTGATGGCTCACTTAGTTCATGTACAGTTAAATATATGGTATTATGTTCGAAACACTGCCTCCCAGGAATCAATCTATCGATATGTGTACTTCGTAGTAAATTTACGTTTTTTTCCTTCATGTTGCGGTAGTAATTCAAATGGCATATAAGATAGACATAGAAGTAAAAGGAAAAAAGGAGTTCAGTAGCAATTTCCGCGATGTGATCAAAATATATGATATTATGTTTGAAACACTACCTCCCGGGAATCAATCTATTGATATGTGTATTTTGTAGTAAATTTGCGTTTTTCCTAATTACATGTTGCGATATTAATACAAATGGCATATAAGATAGACACTGAAGTAAAAGGAAGAATAGGAGTTCAGTAGCAATTTCCGCGATGTAATCAAGTACTTTACAGAATCACGACATGATTTTGAATCTGAATATGATTCATGTTTTGATGATGTGCTTGTAAATGTTAATTAACTGCTGCGAAGGAGCACCTGGAGTTGAAGCTTTGGGATAGAAATATTTGCATGCCATTGCTGACACACATTGATTGTAAAATTGCAGGATCGCGTCCCTGGAGACTCCTTCGCCGCGAAGCCATCAAAAGATGCTGAGATGGAGAAAATAATGAGATCAATGGAGGTAGATATTTTAGCTTTTATATATGTAACTTTACACAAATATATGTGATGATTTAGATCTTACAATAAACTATTGCTGATGCCAGGGCATCCCAGGAGCCCCAAACATGAAGATGTACTCTAGAGACGATCTGATGAAGAACAACTTTGGTGCTGAAGGCGACGATGAAGATGACGATGAAGACGAGGAGGATAACTTCCCAGGAACTTGGTAAACTTTAGCAACTTGGTATCTAAATATGTTTATGTTTTTTTGAACATCCGATGCTCACTCCTGTGTTCCTTCCAGGGAAACGTTCTAAAAAACAAGGGTCCACAGAAGAAAGATCTGAAGCAACAGGTTGTGAAACAGATCAAGGATACCAGCAAAAAATTGAAGGGTCATGTGAGCAAGGTGTCGAAATCTGTAAAGAAATGGTGGCAAGGGAAGAAGAAGCCTACAAAGTCCAGCAAATCTGAGTTATGAACACCCAATTAGTTCAGTACATCAATGCCCCCTCCCGAACTTTGGTACAGAGGAACTTCATAACGTGTACGATGATTTTAAGACGTTTTTAGTGTATACTAGATGAGAAAGTAGACTCTGGCGTTGAAGCACGCTGTTTCATGCGAAATACTGGTTTACATGGCTGCTCAAGTCTCGGTTGATTTTTGGTGTAAGTGATGTTGTAAATGAACGGCCATTCCGTTAAATTAGACCATCGGATGTTATTGCTTCTGCCGCTCTAAGTAAGGTTTGTTTGGCCTGTCATTTCAAATTCATTTGGCAAAAATGAAATGAATTCTAGAGAAATGACATGCTTAGGGATATGAATTGACGTAACATAGTAAAGACATTACCTGGAATTCCATCTGAAATGATATCCAATTCCATGACAGCCCAACAGGTTGGGTATGTAATCTGAAATGAATTCCTCTGAAATGATAGGAGCCAAACGACCCATTTATTGAAAGACTGAAATTGACACATCCGCCATAACCGAGCGCGAGAAATAAATAATGCAATCCTTTCTTTCTACAGTATCTGGAAACAGGGCGAGTACAGGACCTCATCTTGATCACTGCCGGTCTCGTAGAGCACCTCCTTTGACAATGAATGCTCATTATAAGCTAAGCTGGAGATCGAAACAAAATAACGCAAGTTGATCATTAACAACGTTTTTCTGAACGTAAGTTGATCATTAACAAAGTTGTCACCAGCTACTGGCCACCACGATCACACGCCACCGTTCAACTACTCTGCCGCATTTCCCGTCAAGAACATGGTTAGCTATAATTTCTCCAATCAACAATACATCCTCGATCGATCTCAAACCAAGAAGTTCTTCTTGCATTCGTACTCGGAGCTCGGCCATGGAAGCAGTGGGCACGATCGTGAAGGTGGTGCAGGAGATCGTGAAGGCGGCGGAGACGGCCCGTCAGAACAGGAAGCGGTGCCTGGACCTCGCCGACCGCGCGCGCACCGTGGGCGACATCCTCCGCGAGGACGGCGACTCCGCCAGGAAGCCCCCGCTGGAGAGGCTAAAGGCCGCCCTCGACGACGCTCTGGAGCTCGTGGAGTCCCAGCGCCGCTCTGGCCTAGGGATCCCCAAGCTGATCACGAGCCGCAGGACGGCCGCGAGGTTCCAGGACGTCGAGGCGAGGATCACCGCCTGCGTAGTTGACCTCGGCCTCGCGGAGCAGATCGCGGCTCGCCGGCGTGACCACCGCGCAAACCAAGAAGCCGCACCAGTGCACGAGCCGCCGCCGGAGCAGCATGACGCGGAGCAGATCGCAGCTCGCCGGCGTGACCACCGCTCCAACCAAGAAGCCGCACCAGTGCAGGAGCCGCCGCAGCAGCAACAAGGCAAGCATGCAGAGTCCTTGCTGCACGGCTACCCAGCACAGTCCGCGCCGCCGCCGCAGCAGTCCGCGCATTCGTTGTTGCAGGGCTACCTAGCACAGTCCTCGCAGGAGGCCAAGAATGCGCAGCCCTTGTTGCAGAGCTATCTAGCACAATCTGCGCAGGAGTCTAAAGAAGCAGAATCTGTTCTGCAGAGCTACCTAGCACAGTCCGCGCAGGAGGCTAAAGAAGCACAATCCGTTCTGCAGAGCTACCTGGCACAGTCCGCGCAGGAGGCTAAGGATGCGCAACCATTGTTGCAGAACTATCTAGCACAGTCTGCACAGGAGGCGAAGGATGCGCAAGCCTATCTACAAGGCTACCAAGCGCAGTTCGCACAGGAAGCTAAGGTTGCGCTGTCCTTTCTGCATGGCTATCAAGCACAGCTCGCGCCACAGCTCCCGCCGCAGGGTCAGGATGTGCAGTCCTTGTTGTTGCAGGGATACCTTGGGCAGTTGCCGCCACAGCAGCAGCAGAGTATGGATGTGCAATCCTTGCCTAATGGCTAATTTGCGATGTGATCAACCCGTGCCACTAGTTCCTTCTTACTCGATGGCACCGAGGCTCGGAGGTATGGCTGATTACAGTTTCCCGCAACAAATAATTCCCCCACTAAGCATTCTATTATCTCTTGATCTTCGCCGACTATGGTGTTTAAGTTGGATGCGATGTTTAGTCTTCCATTTTCGCAGAGATGTGCATGTGATGATCATACAAACATTTGATATGTATTCTGGTTCTCTGAAGATTGACAGGAGTGCTGGTAGAGAACCAAGCACTTCATGCCTTCACGACTGCAGCATACAGGATGTTTTGTTTAGCCTTGTTGTAGTGTGAGATTGACATTACCATTTTGCTTCTTCTGCCTCTCGCTCTATGAGTATGTACGTCTATTGCAAAAACGAAAGCTGAATGTGTTTCCCCGGTGGTTCTCACCGATATAGGCCCTTGATCCCAATATATTGTTGTGGGTGTGTAATGTATTTGATATGGTACTGGCCCCTGGCTCCTGCCTATCGAATTCAGAATTGCAACCATAGTAGGAGGAATGGAGAATTCGAGTAGGCCGGGGTAGTAATTTTGGAGGATAATCGAATTGGGGATACAGTGTTCAGGTTCACGTTCTGGACAAGTAACAAGTTAGGTTCTCAACTCTGCCCCTTTTCTTCTAAGCGGCCAAGATCTTCAATTGATGATGCAGGCAGGTCCATGGAAGCTACGAGAGATGTGCTGGTTTCGTGGATTGTTTTCGTTGAAATGTTACTCTCTCATTTGGCCGCAAGGCTGAGCCAGGATACATACAGTGTTGCTTCTTCAGCACGGGTAGCTAAATTGACGAAAATGTAATTCACCTCCCTCACACAAGCCGATCTAAACTGAAAACTACAAGTACTAGTTTTTGCCAGTGGAAGCCCATTATTTATTTTTTCCAACATGTCTCTCCCGCGGAAACCCCAAATGGAGCCTGAGCTTGAGGGAGCCGATATTTTAAAAACTAGATGATTCCCCGCGCGTTGCTGCGGAGACATGTGCAAACATGGTGTAGATTTTGTTTTACCATGGAAAATTGAATAATTGACACATTAGTAATTACTTATTTCAAGGAACTATTAGTGGGAACTGAAATGTAAGCACCTCTTTGTGAAATGAACTCAATTGACATCATTAGAGATAGATTTATCGAAATGTATTGACATCATTGTCCGGAAGTGGAGTATGATCTCATACGACAATTTATAGGTGTATTGAATGTAGCATTGGATATGAAAACAACTTTTTTTAGATCGTAAGAAAACAACTGTACCTTTTCCATTTGTACAGTTTATTCTGAAAATGCTATTTTTTCTAGAGCTAGCGACGTACCTAGAGCTAATCTCGAACCCCATAAAATCGGACTGGTTCAACATAGCTAAGTAAAATTCAGGTTGAGGTAAATTGAATCAGTAGTTTAAACAAAACAAAAGATGATCTGACCTGCCACATCCCACATGAAAAGGTGAAGCAAACGCATCATAATTTTCTCTTCTTTAGTGTCCGATAGCAATATGGTTTCATACAGAATTTGCACATCTCATCTATTAAGGCAGACCCATAATCACCCTTCAGTAAACACCAGACATCTCAAAACAGCAATCTTCAAAGATAAGCACAAGATACCCAGGATAATCTATTTCATGCATACAGCAAGACACACTTCTTGTTAATCTCTCTTGTCTGCAGCAACGCATATCTGTATGTGTGTAACACCCCAATTTTCTTGGACTTAGAATTGTGGTGTTAAACTAGAATTTCAAAAACTAGCAAAAACTTTTGTTTGATTTTAGTCAACTCTTGTTTGCTTGTTATATTTGGTTTCTTTAGCCACTAGTCTTGTTTGAAAGCTTTTAGAGTCACTTTTGAAAAATTCTTCTAGTTTACAAATTCAGTGGTTT
Source organism: Poa pratensis (assembly GCA_947311845.1). NCBI lineage: Eukaryota > Viridiplantae > Streptophyta > Magnoliopsida > Poales > Poaceae > Poa > Poa pratensis. The sequence goes on from CAMZMU010000041.1 coordinate 51,367,704, forward strand.
TGATCTTCATGTTAGTTAAAACATAGCTAATCTAGAGCCCTGGTTTAAGCAACCCTTGTGTTGTTTTTGAAATGCACCTCGACCATCTTGTTCCTTGAACTTTCTACTTTTAGTTCTTGCTTGGTTTAACCTTTTGAAAACTTGGTTTAGCATAAAACCATCTAGGTTTTAGACCTACTCTAATCAGTGACCATTTGGTCACTTTTCACCACTTCTTTAGTTTTTCCTTCTTCATTCTTTTAGGCTTGCAAACTTTTGCATCACCTCAATTAGGTCATCACACACTTGTTGTTGCTTAGCTAGCGTGTTGAACACTTTTAGTCTTGTTAGTAATTTTAGCAAAACCACTTAATGTTAGGCTAAAAACACTAAACCTAACCTAAACCAGCCCTCTCCTCACTCCATCAACCACTCCCTCTCACCCCTCTGCCCTGAGAGAGCATCCTAGTCAGCTAAGACCCACAAGTCAGCCCCCCATCACCCTCTCCACCACTCTTCTCCTCTCTTTTTCTTCCTGCCCAGTGGGTGATCATTCCCCTCCCTCCCCACTGTCCAAAACACGTCGACCCAGCCACCTCACCTCTGCCCCACTCCTCCACCACCCCAGCACGCCAATGGGCAAGCCCCACGCCACCCCCTCTGCCATCCTTGTCCGAAAACAATAAATCGGTGAGCAGCGTCTAAAACCCGACCCCGACCTCCCCATCCACTCTTTCTTCTTCCAGAGCACGCACACCACTCACCACACTCCACCCCTGCAACCCCTCGCAAGCCCGTGCTCGCTGCTGCTCGAGAACGCGCAGGAAACCGCCAGCCACCGTCGGAGGAATCCAGCCGTAGCCGTCGTTTCCCTGCCCCTTTTCCCGCCATTGTTGGCCCGCTGGACCCCCCCCCCCCCCAGCTGTAGCTAACTCTCCCCCTTTCTCTCGTTTGCCCAAGCCCGCAGGGGAGCTCGCCGCCGTCCTCGAACCGGAGAAGCACGCCGTCGACGTCGCCATGGTTTCCGGCCATCTCCGGTGACGCCGTCCGTGCCGGCACCCCTCCCTCGACCTACTCCACCATCCGCACCGCTCCACAGCTGCATGCAGAGCCCCTAGGTGAGCCGCCCGTCGCCGCCATTTTTTCTCTGCCCCGAGGTCACCGCGCGCGCCGTCGCGTCGATGAAGACGAAGGAGAGCCGTTGATCCGTAGATCGACGGCCCAGTTCAAATCCCATCTGGCGCCGCTCGTTGCCGCGTGTGCGCTGCGCTGCGCTCGCACTTGGGCCAGCCCAGCTCGCCCGCATGCCAGATCCGTGCTGGCCTCGGCCGGATCCGGCCCATGCACAACCCATTTCTTTTTTTTTTTAGCCGTAGCTTTTATTCTTTGCTGTTTCGGTTTATTATTTGTGTTTAGTTTAATTTGATTGTATTACATCTGTTGATGCATGTTACTTAGGGGTAATTTTAGTGGATGTTTTGATGTTTTCCTAAACATACAGAGCCAGTTTGGTTGAAAAATAAAAGTTATTTTGTGTTGCACATTTAATCTTGTAGAAAGTATGTTTTTCACTCTTTTTAGGATATCTTGAGCTAGGAGTGAAAAATAAAAGTATGTTTTTCACTCTTGTGCAGAAAGATAAAATTCATATCTTTCTGTAGAATCCAGTCTTGCATGCAGGAGTCTCCTAAAAATAGAGTTAGAGTCTTTTTATTTTCAGGACCAGAAGCACTTGGGGCATTTTTAGCTCTCAAATGGAAAGTGCTTTTGGCCCAAATCCAATTTTCCCAGTTTTGTATGACTTCTAGCAGTACTGTCTTAAAAGGGTTTAATTTTAGGAGCATTATTTTAAAAATTGTGGATTTTTTCCCCAAAACAGCAACTTTGTTGCTACTAAAAGTTCCATTTTTATTGTTTGTCTTTTATTGTTTATGTTTAGGATTGTCTTAGACTTTTGTCCAGAGAATGTTTGTGAAATGCTTGCTGTTTTGTTTATTTACTTTAGATTGTTGTCAACCTGCTTCTTGGAGTGACGGTAGTTCCGTTTATTTTTCCGGTACATTAGAACCGCCAGAGGAGGAGAAGTACGTGGAAACTGAACAGGTCTACAAAGAAGAACAAGAACAGGACACTTTGCTGAGCAAGGCAAGCCACCTCAACACCCTACTGAAATCCTATTATTTATACAAAGCATGTTTTGTTTTCAAAATAAAATAATGCATGTTTTATTTCTTCTGTGGCATTTTGCCACCCCAAAAAAATTATTTTACAAAATATTATTTGGCCAAAGATATATCTACTAGTATATGACAGGTTTTATAAAAATAAGTGTTTACTTGAGCGGCCTTCTTCTGAAGGCGCTATCAAGAAGATTATATTTTCTAGTAGTGTATCTGTATACCCTCATCTCAAAACTTTAGGATGGGAGCCTGTTTCTGGTAAAATGCTTTCGGAGGAAAACCCGAGTCCCTGGGAGCGATCGGCGAGAAAGTGTTTATAAAACCCATGTTGCTGGGAGCAAATGGAGATGTTTATGAAAACCCAAAGTGTTGGGAGCATTCGGTGAGTTTGCGAAAACCCGAGCTGCTGGGAGTAGTCGGAGGTGGAGATGTTTTTGAAAAACAAAGTACAGCCCTAGCAGCCGCCTGAACAATTAACCCGTGCAACCACATTACCTGAGATGGGTAGGGCTTAGCCGGAAGCTTGTCCACTTTAGTACGGAGGACCTCATACTCTATAAGGGCGAGGCCCTCGAAGCCGGGTTGTCGTCTGTATGAGGCATTACACTGCGGGAAGATCCGCAGCCGGACGATTACGTTGGGTCCCCTGCCGTGGCGGTGTGGCGTCCCGTGAGAGACCAGGGGTCTAGTGGAGCACATGGTGCCGAGGGGAACAAACCTATCGGGAGTTCCCTGTACTAGTGTGGACATAGTGAAAAGCTTTGATCAGGTTATCCAAACCCCCGCATACTATCGTATGGCGGACCGTGGCTGAACACGGCGGAATGACCGTTTGGTGTGGTGAAAGTGCACCACCTCTGCAGAGTGTAAAACTATTCGAATAGCCGTGTCCGCGGTCATGGACGGTTGGAAAGGTCCCCGATCTAGGCGTATGGGCAAGTTTTATGTTTTCAAAAGAAATATGGTTTCATGGTGGAAACAAAGAGGCATCAAGATGGTACCTGGGAGGTACGGATTTGGGAGAAGATGGTTGGTCTCGGGGAGACAACTCAGTCTGATCTCGTGGAAAGGAAAAAGGGGTATCCCCATCCTAGTGTCTTTGAAAAGTTTTACAAAGCGTTTTACAAAAATGTGGAAATAGTACATGCTATTTCTACAAGAGAGAATTCTATCTCTAAATGTTCTTTTTAACAAGGATATAGAGATGTTGTAATCTCTATGTCTAAAAGCATCGTTTGCGAAAACTAAGCCCTATAGCAGTATATAGCAGCTATCCCAGTTTCCGAAAACGTTTTATTGCATTACCATGAAAACTTAAGCCTTGAGGTGGTATTGCGAGTACGTCATTTTACTTATATGGTTGTGTCCCTGGATATTCAAACGTCCAGATTACGGCGAGGAGGTCTACGCCGAGGAGGAAGTGTATGCCGACGACTACGCCGCTTAGCTGTCACCGGTCAACTGCACTTGTGGGATGGCGTCCGTTGGAGATGAGGGCCGACGCTAGCCACGAGCTTCCGCTGTATCGTAGTTACTTCCGTCCTGCGCGACGATGATTTGCAGACTTGGTCATGTGACCATTAAGTATTGTAAGACTTTTATTCCTACGACTTGAATGATGTAACTCTTGATACCATGTTGGTTATGTGATTGCGATGCACTGATCATTGGGATCGTGATCTGTTTACATAACGTGGACATTTCGGACTTTGGTACGAGGGGTCCTTACAATGTGCTGCTCCTGCAAGCAAGTCAGTGGGGCAACAACCGAAAAGACATATTTTCTCACATGGACAGAAGGAAACGGAACAAAGATTGAAAAAGAAGAGGAAAATCAAGGCCAACACGGCTCAATCTTACCAAAAAACAACATGAATGTCATAAGGAGAGGATTGACCTTACACCACCTCGGGTACGTAGATCCAGACATGGAAATTAAACGCCGGTACTAAAGAATAATCGTGGGACACCTGAAGATCGGGGGTTCAGACCAGTACAGATCTAACCAGAATCATCACCACTCGCCATGGAAATCATTGCCTGAGAACATCTTGAACGGCTTTGTCATGTTAGCCAGGGCTATGGGGACTTCATCGCCGTTGGGCATGCATGTATGGAATAGAACGACTGGCCGGGAGGAAGAAAATCAAGGAAACGGTAAGGAAGGAGTGGATTGCATAGAAGAAGAGACAGGCAAGGATAAATACTAAGAAGGCGTTGCGTCGAGGGAAATAAATGTCAGAATAAGTGGCTGTGTGGCTGGTGGTGCGCTAAACCATTGGTCTCCTCACATGATTTTTTCTTCTTTGCATTATAGGTGGCATATTTGCTTATGTGGCAGGATTGTATTGCTCAAGGGTGAATGATGAGGTGGATAGCTTGCATGTTGAAAGAATTCCTTGTAGTGGGTCTTTGCTATTTAGATATAGAAGATAAGTGGCCGTGTGGCTGGTGGTGCGCTACACCATTGGTCTCCTCACATGATTTCTTCTTCTTTGCATTATAGGTGGTATATTTGGTTATGTGGTAGGATTGTATTGCTCAAGGGTGAATGATGAGGTGGATAGCTTGCATGTTGAAAGAATTCCTTGTAGTGGGTCTTTGCTATTTAGATATAAAAGATTCCAGCTGAAATTTGTAGGTTTCAAAAAAAAGGAAATAAGTTCGAGGTGTAGATAATGTCGAACTCTAGCACCATGCGATGTCTCAATGCAAAATGCGTTATACTCCAGGCTACAAAAAAATGACAAATTTAACCAAATTTCAAGTTTATAAAAATATTATTTTTGCTCGGTCTAAATATAACAAATTTTGCATTGACATTTTATACATTGGTGGAGTACAACATTATCCATAATTATGAATTGTTTCAAATTTTGAAACTTACAAATGTCATTTTGATTTTTAAAGAAAATGGGATACCTTGAGCTCGAGATCCAAAACGTCGCCATCGTCTCTCTTGGGACTATATAAGTTTTGAGAAAATATTCAAGCAACCAAACTATCCATGTAGTCCCGAAATCCCACTGTTGTCTGATGCCGATGCCAAAAGAACATGAATTCGCATTACAGTGTTCCTGATAGGGCAAGGGTGTCCGATCTTTCGATGAGATGAAGATACGTCGATTCTGGTGGAGTTCGACCTTGGCGATCCGACTACTACGCACACGTACGCAGTGCCAATGCAATCGCTAAACCAATCTCCCGAGGTTACCGATCCTGCAGAAGCACGATCAGCCTGACCAAAAGGTCTAGTTCTGCCTGCGATCGAGGAACAAGTAAGAACCAATAATGCAATCAAGAATTGCAGATATAAGATGAACTTTATTGAAAAGGTGGGATTCCGTAAGCGGTCTTAATCTGGTCGTTGGCCACAAATCGAGTACACGAAGATGCAGCGATACGCTAGGCAGTCTTTTAGCTAAACAAAATCCAAGTCTAAACGTAACCCTAGACGAGGTATATAAGGAGGAAAGGAGAGAGTTTCGGCCAGCCTTGGAGGTTTGGCCGAATCCAACCCTTGGTGCACTTTCCTTCCTCTATACGGACTCTAAAAACGCCCTAAAAGTAAAGGTTCGAAATTACATGGGCCTGGCCCACAAATAAAAGGTGACGCATCACCATATGTGACTATGGACGAATTTATGAGGTGTAGACTTGAGGAATTCGTCCAAGTCTTCAAACGTCATCATGGTGGCTTCAGGTTGCGGTAATCTCCATTGGTGGCATCATCTCCTTCCTTGTTTCCACTCCTGTGGTTATCTCCCTCCACGTACATGCTCCATAGCTTGTCCCTCTCTTCCATTCTTGGTCCATCATTCCTAAGAGAAACAAACACATCTACTTTAGGCAGCATCATATTCTCATGTACATTAGGAGTAGCTTGTAGAAACGAAAGTACCTTGTGTTGTAGTTGACGGGCACGAGCTCTAGTTAATGGTCCTTGTAATTGAGGTGTCATAGTAGTTGTGGTTGCGTCAATGGTAGGGATGTCCTCATCATGCTCCCCTTCTTGAATTGAAGTCATCCTCGACGCTATCTCATCATTTTCTCCAAAGTATGGATTCAAATCTGCAATGCTAAATGCGGACTAACCCCAAACTCTGCAGGCAGCTCAAGTTTATATGCATTATCATTTATTTTCTCCAAGATTTTAAACGGACTATCAGCTCGTGGCATTAGTTTTGACTTGCGCAAATCAGGAAAGCGATCCTTGCGCAAATGTAACCAAACAAGATCTCCTGGGGCAAGCACAATATGTTTTGTTTCTTTATCCCCATACATTTCATACTTAGTATTCATTCTCTCAATGTTCTCTTTAGTAGATGCATGCAACTTAACAATCATTTCAGCATGTTGGGTAGCATCAAAATTATGTTGCACCGTAGTTGGAAGAGGCAATAAATCAATAGGTGCATGAGGAACAAAACTATACACAATCTCAAATGGGCACAATTTAGTAGTAGAATGCAGCGAGCGATTATAAGAAAATTCTACATGAGGCAAGCATTCTTCCCACTTTTTCAGATTCTTTTTTAACACAGCCCTTAGCATAGTAGATAAAGTTCTATTCACTACATCAGTTTGTCCATCAGTTTGGGGGTGACATGTAGTACTAAACAATAATTTCGTCCCCAACTTAGCCCATAATCATCTCCAAAAATGGCTAAGAAACTTAGTATCACGATCAGAACTAATAGTATTTGGCACACCATGCAAACGAACAATATCGCGAAAGAACAAATCAGCAACATGTGTAGCATCATCAGTCTTGTGACAAGGAATAAAGTGTGTAATCTTAGAAAATCTATCCACAACAACAAAAATGCTATCCCTCCCCTCTGAGTGCGAGGCAATCCCAAAACAAAGTCCATAGAAATATCCTGTCAAGGAACACTAGGAACGGGTAGAGGCATATATAAACCATGTGGATTAAGGCGAGACTTAGCTTTTTGACATGTAGTGCAGCGAGAAATAAACCTTTCAACATCCTGGCGCATGCAGCAAGCACGTCCTCTGTCTTCTTGACACCAAAGTGGCCCATCAATCCTCTCCATGCGCCTCCTGCAACAACATAAGACGAACGGAACTATCTGTGATGCATAACATGTTAGCACGAAACACAAATCCATCATTGACGATGAATTTGTTCCATGTCCTACCGAAAATTTTGAAGTCAAGTTGAGATAACTGATACGTCTCCAACGTATCTATAATTTCTTATGTTCCATGCTAGTTTTATACCAATAGCTACATGTTTTATTCACACTTCATAGCATTTTTATGCATTTTCTGGAACTAACCTATTAACAAGATGCCACAGTGCCAGTTCCTGTTTTCTGCTGTTTTTGTTTCAGAAAAGCTGTTCTGGAAATATTCTCGGAATCGGACGAAACAAAATCCCAGACGCCTATTTTTTCCGACACGTTCCAGAAGTCCGAGAGAGACGAAGGGGGGCAGCAGGGCCCTCCCCACATGGCGGCGCGGGTGGGCCCCTGCCGCGCCACCCTATGGGGAGCGGGCCCTGCGCCTCCACCGACGTCGCCCCTTCGCCTATAAGTTCCCCAGACGCGAAAACCCTAAAAACGAGCCATTATTCCAGAAAACATCCTCTGCCGCCGCCGTCAACCCTAACTCTGGGGGTTCAGAAGTCCGGCACCCTGCCGGAGAGGGGAATCATCACCGGAGGGCTCTACATCGCCATGCCTGCCTCCGGAGTGATGCGTGAGTAGTTCATCCCTGGACTACGGGTCCATACAGTAGCTAGATGGTTGTCTTCTCCTTTTGTGCCATCATGTTTAGATCTTGTGAGCTGCCTATCATGATCAAGATCATCTTATTGTAATGCTACATGTTGTGTTTGTTGGGATCCGATGGATATTGAATACTATGTCAAGTTGATTATTGATCTATCATATATGTGTTGTTTATGATCTTGCATGCTCTCCGTTATTAGTGTAGGCTTTGGCCAAGTTTATGCTTGTAACTCCAAGAGGGAGTATTTATGCTAGATAGTAGGTTCATGCCTCCATTTAATCTGGGACAGTGACAGAAAGTTCTAAGGTTGTGGATGTGCTGTTGCTACTAGGGGTAAAACAGCAATGCTTTGTCTAAGGATATTAGTGTTGTTTACATTATGCACCATACTTAATGCAATTGTCTGTTGCTTGCAACTTAATACTGGAAGGGGTGCGGATGCTAACCTGAAGGTGGACTATTTAGACACAGATGCATGCTGGATGGCGGTCTGTGTACTTTGTCGTAATGCCCAAGTAAATCTCATAGTGATCATCATGATATGTATGTGCATTGTTATGCCCTCTCTATTTGTCAATTGCCCAACTGTAATTTGTTTACCCAGCATGTTAGTATTTTATTATGGAGAGACACCACTAGTGAACTGTGGACCCCGGTCCATTCTTTTACATCTGAAATACAACCTACTGCAATCATTGTTCTTTTTCATTCTCTGCAAGCAAACATCATTTTCCACACTATACGCCTAATCCTTTGTTTTCAGCAAGCCGGTGAGATTGACAACCTCACTGTTGTTGGGGCAAAGTAGTTTGATTGTGTTGTGCAGGTTCCACGTTGGCACCGGAATCCCTGGTGTTGCGCCGCACTACACTCCTTCACCAACACCTTCAGAACATCGCCGACTTCCTACTGGTTCGATAAACCTTGGTTTCATACTGAGGGAAAACTTGCTGCTGCACTCATCATACCTTCCTCTTGGGGTTCCCAACGACGTGTGTCTTTCACGTCATCAAGCAGTTTTCTGGCGCCGTTGCCGGGGAGGTCGAGTTGCTTCTGCAAGGGGAGTCTCTCACACCCAATCTCTTTGTTTTTGTCTTTTTATTTTTATTTTGTCTTGTTTGCTTTCTTTATATCAAAAACACAAAAAAATTAGTTACTTGTTTTACTTTTATTATTTCGGCCTAGTTTTATTTTTGCTAAAATGAGTACTCCTGAGAACACCAAGTTGTGTGACTTCACTAGCACAAATAATAATGATTTCATATGCACTCCTATTGCTCCACCTGCTTCTAAAGCAGACTTTTATGAAATTAAACCTGCTCTATTAAATCTTGTTATGAAAGAGCAATTTTCTGGTGTTAGTACTGATGATGCTGCTGCCCATCTTAATAATTTTGTTGAACTTTGTGAGATGCAAAAGTATAAGGATATAGATGGGGATATTGTAAAACTGAAACTATTTCCTTTCTCCTTGAGAGGAAGAGCTAAAGAATGGTTGCTATCTTTGCCTAGAAATAGTATTGATTCATGGACAAAATGCAAAGATGCTTTCATTGGAAAATATTATCCTCCTGCTAAAATTATATCTTTGAGAAGTAGCATTATGAATTTCAAGCAATTTGATAATGAACATGTTGCCCAAGCATGGGAGAGAATGAAATCTATGGTAAAGAATTGCCCTACCCATGGACTGACTGCTTGGATGATCATCCAAACCTTTTATGCAGGATTAAATTTTTCCTCAAGGAATTTGCTGGATTCGGCTGCTGGAGGAACCTTTATGTCCATCACTTTAGGTGCAGCAACAAAACTTCTTGATGATATGATGATCAACTACTCCGAATGGCACACTGAAAGGACTCCTCAAGGTAAGAAGGTAAATTCTGTTGAAGAAACCTCTTCCTTGAATGAAAAGATTGATATCATTATGTCTATGCTTGTGAGTGGTAAATCTCATGTTGATCCTAATAATGTTCCTTTAGCTTCATTGGTTGCTCAAGAAGAGCATGTTGATGTGAACTTCATTAAAAATAATAATTTCAACAACAATGCCTATAGGAATAATTTTGGTAATAACAACTATAAGCCATATCCTTCTAATAATGGTAGTGGTTATGGTAATTCTTATGGTAATTCTTACAACAATAGTAGGAGTGTACCCTCTGATCTTGAAGTCATGCTTAAAGAATTTATTAATACACAAACTGCTTTTAACAAATCTGTTGAGGAAAAGTTTGGTAAAATTGATGTTCTTGCTTCTAAGGTTGATAGTCTTGCTCTTGATGTTGATCTTTTGAAACTGAAAGTTATGCCTAATGAGGTTAAAGATACTAAGTCTTTTGCTACAGCAAATGCTATCCAAGTTAAAATTGACAACAATATTAGGATGTTGGCTGAGTTGCATGCTAGGTGGGAAAGAGAAGCTGAAATTGATAGAAAGAATAGTATAGCTCGAGTTTGTACTATTACCACCACTAGTAATGCTGAAGCTTCACATGTTGATAAACCTCCTATTATCAATGGTAATGTTATTGATGTTGGCAATGTTTCTACTTCTACTACAAAGCGCAAAATTGCCTAAAACTGCTGAAACTGTTTCTGATAAAGGTGCTGAAATTTTTCGAAGTATTGGAGGCAATGGTCCCATTACTTTTGATCATAATGATTTTGATTTTGATAGTTGTAACATTCTGAAGTTATTAAGTTCTTGCAAAAGCTAGCTAGAAGTCCTAATGCTAGTGCTATGAACATGGCTTTTACAAAACATATTACAAATGCCTCATAAAAGCTAGGGAAGAGAAATTAAAACTTGAAGCTTCTATCCCTAGGAAGTTGGAAGATGGTTGGGAGCCCATCATTAAAATGAAGGTGAATGATTTTGATTGTAATGCTTTATGTGACCTTGGTGCAAGTATTTCTGTTATGCCTAAGAAACTTTATGATATGCTTGACTTGCCACCTTTGGAATGTGTTATTTGGATGTTCATCTTGCTGATAACTCTATGAAGAAACCTTTGGGGAGAATTGACAATGTTCATATTACGGTTAACAATAACCTTGTCCCCGTTGATTTTGTTGTTTTGGATATTGAATGCAATGCATCTTGTCCTATTGTTTTGGGAAGACCCTTTCTTCGAACTGTTGGTGCTTATTGATATGAAAGAGGGGAATATTAAGTATCAATTTCCTCTTAAGAAAGGTATGGAACACTTCCCTAGAAAGAGAATGAAGATGCCTTTTGATTCTATTATTAGAACAAATTATGATGTTGATGCATCTTCTCTTGATAACACTTGATTTTCACTTTCTGCGCCTAGCTGAAAGGCGTTAAAGAAAAGCGCTTGTGGGAGACAACCCATCTTTTTATTTTCTGTCATTTTATTTTATTTTGAGTCAAGGTTGTTTACTTCTGTAGCAACTCCTTTGTATCTTTATTTTATTGCATTGTTGTGCCAAGTAAAGTCTCTAGTTGAAAGTTGTTGCTAAAATTGGATTTCTGCGCAGTGACAGATTTTTGCTGTCCACCGTTTTGAGCTGTATGCGCTACAGAAAATTCGAAAAATTCTGAAAAAATCACGCATGATCCTTATATATGTACGCAACTTTCATTAGTTTGGGCTTCTTCCATCTGAGCAAGTTAAGTGCCTCGAAAAAATTCGTCTTTCCAGACTGTTCTGTTTTTGACAGATTCTGCCTTTTATTTTGCATTGCCTCTTTTACTATGTTTGATTGGATTTCTTTGCTCCATTAAACATCAGTGGCTGTAAGTAATGTCCAGAAGCTTTGGTAATGATTGTGTCACAGTAGAATATGAGAATTTTTGATTATGCACTAACCCTCTAACGAGTTACTGAGTTTGGTGTGGCGGAAGTTTTCAAGGAGCAAGAGAGAAGGATGATATGATGTGATCAAGAAGAGTGAAAAGCCTAAGCTTGGGGATGCCCCCGTGGGTCATCCCTGCAATATTCAAGAAGACTCAAGCGTCTAAGCTTGGGGATGCCCAAGGCATCCCCTTCTTCATCAACAATTTATCAGGTCATCTCTAGTGAAACTATATTTTAATTCTTCCACATTTTATGTATTTTACTTGGAGCGTCTGTGTGCTTTTATTTTTGCTTGTTGTTTTTATTTTTGAATAAAGTTGGATCCTAGCATTCTTGTGTGGGAGAGAGACACGCTCCGCTTTTTCATGTGAATACTCATATTCTTCACTTATATCTTTTGAGTATTCTTATCTAGCTACTGCTATGCTTTTAGCTCCTGTTTTTCATGCATCTCTTTTAGAGCTGTTAATTCTTGAGGAGTAGTACTCTCTTGTTTCATTTGTAAATCATTTGGAGAGTTTTTGTTTAGTTGCTTGGTTGATGTGTTGGTTCAGAAAATGCTGCATGTGGTAGTGGTATAGTAATAACTTGCATAATCTTGTAGATCATTGAACTTTGATGACTTGATTCTTTGCAAATGTTTTGAGGTATTTAGATGGTAAAGCTTGCTGGTTAATTAAGTTAAAATTATTAGTGGATAGTTGTCTTTAAGCTTGTACCGTACTACAAACTCTATTTAAATTGTTGAAGGTGTAGTTGGACTTGATAGCTTTCCATGTCTAAAAGTGATTCGTAATAACTAAGTTGTGCTGAAGGTCGAGGGATCTAACGGGGTACTTGTGCCGCCGTGAACGGCCCTTCTTGGAGTAAACTTTAATCATGTTCTTAATGTTGAACCTGCTAGATGTTTGCAATAAGCTTGTGAGTTCTTTTTGACTAATGTTGAGCTACGGTTTTTGGCACTTCCACCATCCATATTTGCTAGCCTCTTCGGTGTGTGCATTGCCTTCTGCTCACATTGAGAGTTGTGCATACTTCGCCAGTACATCCAAACCCGTGGGAGACTTTCTCTTGTTCTCCTACACATAAACCCATACATCTTCCTCAAAACAGCCACCATACCTACCTACTACAGCATTTCCATAGCTGTTCCGAGATATATTGCCATGCAACTTCCATCTTACATTACATGACTTGCTGTCATTCATCATATACATATTGCTTTGCATGATTCTATACAGCTGATGTGTGGTTTACCCATGTTACGCTAGATCATTGCATATCCTGCTACACTGGCAGAGGCATACAGTTTACATCATGTTTTAGTTCGTTGTGAGTTATTTGTAACAAAAAGTGTATTGTCATATTAGAGTGTTGCCCCTGAAAGTGAAAAGAGCCATGGAGGCCATCGAAAAGAGAAACAGAAAAAGAAAAAAAATAGAAAAAAGAAAAAAAGAATAAAGAAAAAGGGGGCAACATTACTATCCTTTATCCACACTTGTGCTCATGTTTCAGCACCTGCATTATTCATAGTCATCATTTGTGCTCATGTTTAGCACCTATACTCCATGTGAGAGAGTTTTCATGTTTTACTAGTATAACTATGTGGGGAATTTACACTATAGAACTTGGGTTGTATATTCCAATGATGAGCTTCCTCAAAAATGCTCTAGGTCTTCATGAGCAACCAAGTTGGATGCACCCCCACTAGTTCCATTGGAGAGCTTTCATACACATATAGCTCTATGTGCATCCGTTGCATGGCAATCACTACTCCTTACATAGCTTCGATTATAAGACTTCCTCTTGTCTAATGATCACTTATAGCTTTGTGAGACTTTCTTCCTTTGGCCTTCCAAACCCCCATCAATGTTCTTTTAGCCATAACATCCTGGTGCCAAAACCAAATGCTTACGCTCACCGGTTGAGTAGACTTCGAAACAGTTGATTCATGATGTTCATGTTTATTTTTACTTGGCTGAATCCTCTTGTTGTGAAAGATTACTTGATGCTTGGAATTGAAGGATAGAACTCCTACATTGGATACTTAACACATCTTTAATGAACCTTGTACGGTTTCATGTCTTTAAAGCAATCATTCATGAAAACTTTTAGCTTGTTTAACTAACTTGTTTTTTGTCTCTTATATCAATTATAGACTTTTGCTTTGAATGATTTGATCTCAGCTCATATGCTTTACAATATTATTGATCAAGATTATGTTGGTAGCATGTCACTTCAGAAATTATTGTTGTTATCGTTTACCTACTCGAGGACGAGTAGAACTAAGCTTGGGGATGCTTGATACGTCTCCAACGTATCTATAATTTCTTATGTTCCATGCTAGTTTTATACCAATAGCTACATGTTTTATTCACACTTCATAGCATTTTTATGCATTTTCTGGACTAACCTATTAACAAGATGCCACAGTGCCAGTTCCTGTTTTCTGCTGTTTTTGGTTTCAGAAAAGCTGTTCTGGAAATATTCTCGGAATCGGACGAAACAAAATCCTAGACGCCTATTTTTTCCGACACGTTTCAAAATTCGAGGGAGAGACGAAGGGGGCAGCAAGGCACCCTCCCCACATGGCGGCGCGGGTGGGCCCCCTGCCGCGCTACCCTATGGGGAGCGGGCCCCGCGCCTCCACCGACGTCGCCCCTTCGCCTATAAGTTCCCCCAGACAATTTCCATTTATTTTGTGATCTAGATTTAGGTGACCAAGTTCCTTGGCAATCATCAGGTGCACAGACCAAGTTATCCAGTGCACAAACTCTAGTAGCATAGCATTGCAAGCTCAACCCTCATGACACTAATGTAAAGAATATAACAACGATAATATAAATAATACGCTTGACAACGGACAGCCGAAGTTTGAGCACAACAACATATGATAAACACACACAAGCGCAAAGTGCCTTAATGCATCTCTAAATATAAGCGTTTCATGGACTCACCATGGACCTCAAGCAACTAGCATGAACACATGAGGTACTCTAGAATCTGAGAAGCTCTCCTTGGATAAGCACCTGCTTTATTTATATCCTTAGTTCTCAACATCTATGGGTACACCTCGATGACAGAACGAGCTCTCAGTTTCTTCACGATTTTGTAGTCTCTGAACCCTGCTTTCATGAACAGCTTGCGCCAGTCATTTTCATCACGTTGACAACCTCTCGTGTTCGCCATCATGAGCATATCCATCAAGAGTTGGGCTTCAATATTATTAATCCCAAGGAAGGCCCAATCATGATCTCTACGATTATTACCTTTCCTCCCTCCTCACGGGGTGGAATAGCTTTCCTGCACTGAGCTAGGATTTTAACACAATCCTCGTTGCTCCAAAAGTGTAGCACAAGCTGCAACAGTAGTTAAAAACATCAATAGATGAAGAATTATTGTGAAATTTCTGAGTCGTGTGAAACTAAAACAATACATGTCATACCTTGAGCATCACAGCTTGAGATGGTAGAACGGTGTGGAACAGGTCACCGGCAATGTAGTTGATGACACCATCTGCTGGGGCTTTGTCGATCACCCTGGGGAGGTCCAACACAGTGCACTTCAGATACGGGTAAGCCTTGACTAGTGCCCTCGCTGTCGTACCATCTCCGCCGCAGCAATCAGTCAGAGATTCAACCCCCTTAAAGATGTCACCGCACTCCCGCAGTATGGTGGCAATCCCCAAGTTATCGTGGGCAGCCAAGCCCTGATTGGTAACCGTGTCGAACTCTACGTCAAGGAGAGCTGTTCTTTCATCGAAGATTGGCACGCCATGCATGTCCTCGAAGGGTGATGGAACTGGTCCCTCCACCTCGACATCCTTCTTGAACCAGTCGGCAAGCCCCAGCACCGCCTCCGCGCAATGCGGCGAGGTGACAGCAAGCACGAAATACTTTTGGCTGTGGTGCTCCTCCGCTTGGACGCCGTCTACAAGGACACGAGACAGCGGAGTGAGGCGGTACAGCTCCTCGCCGGACTCGGAGTCCTTGTCGGCAGCAAAGACACCCGACATGACGAGCATGCACATGAGGCGTCCGAGAAACGGCATCTTGCCCGAGGGAAGTGTTGTGGCGTAAGTAGAGCCCAACCAGGTCTAAGGGCCCAGTTCGGTTAGGGGCATATTAAATAATAAGGTTAGTTGTGTCAGAGTCCTATTCCTATTTGGGTAGGAGTTCTAGTCGGTTTGTGCATCTCCTGGCGGCTGGTCCTCCTATAAGAGGATGTGTATCCGTGTGTTTAGGGCAAGCAATAACAATCCCGTATCTTCTATTTGCTCTTCCCGATCCCTCTGAGTTCTCTCGACCTACCCCTTGCTATCGATCTAATCGCCGGCAACGGCGCCTGGACGCAGAGGACGAACTCGTCATCCCGTGTCTCACCCCTATTACCTTCGAAGCTCCAAGCGGCCACAACATCTGGTATCAGAGCCGACCACCATGGCTTCCGACGCGGATAAGGCGAAACAGACGACCTACACCACCGACGACATCATGGCAGCAATCATGGAGTTGCGTACTGCCAACTCAGCAATCCAGGAGACAAACAAGGCCATCCAGGAGACAAACAAGGCCATCAAGGACAGCCTCGCTGCGCTAGAGATCCGCGTGAAGGCGCTGGAGCTCAAACCAGGCAGCCAGGAGGGCTTGTTCGCGCCTCCTAAGGACCTGCCACCATCTACATCTTAGTTACCATTGTCAACATCATCGGCTGCTACAGACCTAGTCGAGAACCTTGCTGCTGTTGCCTCAGCCCCGGCTACGGCCAGCTCGGGGTTCCCAACAGTGTCTCTGGCCCTAGGGAAGCAGCGCCCTCTGCCACCATGGTCTCAGTTTGTCTCGCCGCAGGTGCCACCAGGTGTGCCACACCTCGCTGACACCACCGGTGTGCCGCAGTACCACAAGCTGGATTTTCCTACTTATGATGGAAAAGAAGATCCACTCGGGTGGCTAAACAGATGTGAGTAGTTCTTTTGGGGACAGAGGACACTCGAAGCACACAAGGTGTGGCTTGCTGCATACCATATGACCGGAAGTGCACAGACGTGGTATATGCAGCTGGAACGCAATGAAGGCACCCCTTTGTGGCCTCGTTTTAAAGATCGTTGTCATCTTCGTTTCGGCCCTCCGGTTCGATCCAATTGTCTGGGTGAATTAACAAGGCTTCGGATGATAGGGACTGTCGCAGAGTACCAAGAAAAGTTTTTAGCACTTTTGGGTTACATTGACTCCTTGTCCATGGCACAACAGGTGTCCATCTTCACCTCTGGCTTGACAGACCTGTTGAAGATCGACGTGGAGCTGCATAACCCGCAAGACTTGGACACGGCAATGAGCCTTGCCCGTGCTCATGAACTGAGGGCTAAAGTCGCAGCTGCTGCCATCACAGAAGCATCCTCCAGCGAAAAGTCATCCACACCCACAGGACAACTGCAAGGTATAGCCTTGACATGTTCAGTTCCGGTTGGGGAAGGACGGGCACTGCGCCGATTGTCAACCGCAGAGATGGCAGAAAGAAGGGAAAAGGGACTGTGTTTCAACTGCGATGAAAAATTCTCGAGAGGCCATCGTTGCCAACGTCTTTTCTATCTTGAAGTTATTGATGATGCTGAGGAAGAAGATCCGACGTGAATTACAGCTCGAGGACGAGCTGTATCTGAAGAGGGGGAGTAGTGTTGTGGCGTCAGTAGAGCCCAACCAGGCCTAAGGGCCCAGTTCGGTTAGGGGCATATTAAATAAATAGGGTTAGTTGTGTCAGAGTCCTATTCCTATTTGGATAGGAGTTCTAGTCGGTTTGTGCATCTCCTGGCGGCTGGTCCTCCTATAAGAGGATGTGTATCCGTGTGTTAGGGCAAGCAGTACCAATCCCGTATCTTCTATTTGCTCTTCCCGATCCCTATGAGTTCTCTCGACCTACCCCTTGCTATCGATCTAATCGCCGGCAACGGCGCCTGGACGCATAGGACGAACTCGTCCTCCCGTGCCTCACCCCTATTACCTTCGAAGCTCCAAGCGGCCACAACAGGAAGAGACAGGGCGGACATCAGGTCGGGCAGCGTGGTGACCCCCCCCCCCCCCCCCCCCCCCCCCCCCAAGATGGTGGATGGTAGTCGGGATCTCAAGCTGGACGGCGCACCGAAGCCCCATGGAGGTGAGGTAGTAAAGGCTGTGGCGCCACAGGTCAGCCTGTGCGGCTGTGCCTGCAGCAGCTCAGCGTCTGTGGGAACATCTAATGTCCGTGCCTGAGCCGCCATTTTTCTCTCTATATATCTCGTCCCTTTTTTCTTCAGTTCAATTCCCAGATGGATCTGTGTAGCTGCTTTGTGAACTTGTTGCTTCACAGAGCGTCGCGTGGAGGTGTTTATATAGCTACGAGCCGATCATTGTCGGCAGCTTGGCTACTGTACGTGTTGAGTAGCTTTCATGTGTTTGGTTAGCTGTGGAGCGAAATATGGCAACTCAGAGTCAATTTATGCAGAACCACATATTGTAATGTGTGGCCTCATATCAGTCACACGCGACACACGAGACAATACAATATGAATGTGTATATATGTTTGAGAGATCCACACGGCAAATAAACTTAGCCAGGATTACATTTTGTATGCAAATTGTAATAAACTTGATGAAGTTCTGGGGTGGTTGCCAGTATTGATTGCTAGGAGAGTTTGATCTAACAAATTAATCTGGATCTGCAAAGAAATATCTCAAGATAACTGACACGGTACAGTTGACACTAGCTGTGTCAACTATTGATGCACAGTTACAGTTAAGAGCCCCTTCCCCCACCCCCTAACCACTATAATGAGAGTGTCGATTGTATGTCGTCTGATTCCGCATCAAATTTCTACCGTAAGGCCTTATGTAGTAGGGGTGTATTTCACCCCCAAAAGGATTGGGCATAGGAGGTAAATTTTTGGAATTCTCACCCAATTCGCTCAAATATCTACAAATCACTACAATACACTCGTATGTTGAAATGTTTTCAATCTACAAAAAGTTGAGGGGGTTCGTGGGGATATATGTAGATTACTACATCCAAAACCGGCTTAGTATGGATTCAGGATAATCCCCTACAATTGTCTAAAATATAATAGAAACAGTGTGGAAACCGGGACACTGATTTCCCTCTAATTCGAATTAGCACACTTAACATGATATAAAAACCATAACAAAAATATACAACCTTACGACACCCCTTCCACCGACCCTTGTACTATCGATTTTCGGGCGTGAGCCAGGGTTTGGATCGAAATATAGCTTTGCCACACAAATCCTTTTTATCAGAAGGGAGCTCGCCTGGCACGACATATAAGGGAAAAGACAATGTGTGGAACTAGATAAAGTTTGATCTTACACTGGAAGTCGACTATAAGTATAAGACTGCTTGCCTGAGAGAAGGTAGTCTCTCGGGAAACATGGCCCAATTTATCTTCTTTCTTTTCACACGCGAAATTTGCCTATCCCTAAAAAAGAAAAATATGGCTCCTTCTTCTTATATACTAGATGAATGCCCTGCGCGTTGCTGCGGTGATTCTACACAACATAAAATTTGTAAACACATTAAATCTCATAAATAGTTAATAAAAAGTTACATACATTTTCATTGCTATTTAAAAATCTCAGGGTCTGTAACTTCATTCAATTGGTGTAGACATTAGTACAAAATGGATGCATATTAATTTGAACAATAGAACTCTTCCTGCAAATCTTGAAAATTATTTTGTTAGCACATCAGGAAAAGAGATCAAAGTAATCAAAACTAAAAGGACCCGAAAGGAAAACCTAGGACATGACCTAGACAGCAAGCGTGAGGTCAGGTGTACAGAGGATAAGTCTATGTAAAGCTCTGCTAGTGAAATCCATCGAACAGCCTGTGGGTGAATCCATGCTTCCATTTAAGCATCGCTAGAGCGAGTCTTTTGTTTAGTTGAGCAGCACGGCGAGTGGCGCTACTATCATTTCATATCTGTATATTTCAGAAGACATGTGCAGCCATCATATGTTAAACAATACTGTGGTCTGTAGGCTGTAGCAGCAAATTATCACGTACGGTCAATCTACAGGACGTCATGCAGTTGATGGGATCAAGCGGAGAGACGGTGCACGCCATGTTATACAGGAGTAGAGGAAATAAAAAAGGCAAAGAGTAGACATGCATTTTTGTTTACCTTATGGAGTTCTTTCCCTCTTCAATTTCTTCACCGGCTCGATGCCTAGATCCGTGAAGTCCATAGGAGCACGTGCGGTGAGTGTTGGAGGCATGTTACCGAATTGCAGGAGCCAGCAGCTATGGTGTGAGTGGCGGCGTGGAATGTAAGGACGCAAGAAGGAGACTGAATGGCAGCTTGGCTTGGTGGAGGAAATTATGCATTTTAAAACGGAGGTGGTGAGCTGGGGAGAGGAGAAGACTACAGGAAGTGGGCTGCTCGAATTCCTTCGCCGGTTACAAACTCAGAGAGTCGAATCATTTCCTTTCGTAGTCTATCTGCTAGTACCGGACGGGATGCAGGACGGTGCATCTCCTTTTTTTTCTTATGGTATGGGCATCTCACTTAGGCCAGACTTTGTATACGTTTTCTGCACCGGCCGGTCTGAACATGTACAACATCAATGAACGGTCAGCTGATCACAATCGGATGGCTGTGAATATAAGGTGACGTGGATAGGCTGCATGTGAAGATAGAAAAATCATAAATGAACTTAGTGGGGTTTTGTTGTATAAGAGGTATAGATTACCAAGGAAAATGTGATCCTTCTTTTATAGGCTAAATTCTCTTGGATTTTAGATGTATACAATTCCTTAATTATATGTACTAACTCATTGCACTTTACGACCACCATTTATTCTTGACAGATTTATCACTCTCACTGCTCAACATATCTTCTGAGAAATAAAACATCATGGAAACAATACCCTGATGAAAGCTAAACATGGCCATTGGTAAAATAGTACTATTATTCCTGTGGCATATTTTCAGGTTCGAGGAATAAAACTAAATATATGTGACACACACTTCATATTAACATCAGTAGCAAATGCTCACATAGATGATCAGCTATTTAGTTAAACTTTTCTAGCCATAGTAAGTTGGATAACGTAGATTAATTTAAAAACATGTCTTAGCCAAAACCATTATAATTAAATTAAGCCTTTTATAGAAACAATTTCTGCAGTATTCTCAATCTGATAATTAAATATAACTGCTTTGTGACCAAAACCTTTACAAACTAGATAACCATGTATACTCGGGTTAGTATCTCTAGGTTCTCATCATATTTTAACCTTTGTAATTGAAAGTTTACCACGTACATCACTAGAATCAGAAGACCATAGGTCAGGCGTAGCTACTTCATACCATGGAGAGTAACTTCCGACTTAATTTCCATTTATTCTGCGATCTAGATTTAGGTGACCAAGTTCCCTGGCAATCATCAGTGCACAGACCAAGTTATCCAGTACACAAATTCTATTAGCATAGCATTGCAAGCTCAACCTTCATGACACTAATGTAAAGAATATAACGACTATAATATAAATAATACGCATGACAACGGACAGCCAAAGTTTGAGCACAGCAACATATGATAAACACGCACACGCGCAAAGTGCCTTAATGCATCTCTAAATATAACCGTTCCACATGGACTCACCATGGACCTTAAGCAACTAGCATGAACACATGAGGTACTCTAGAATCTGAGAAGCTCTCCTTGGATAAGCACCTACTTTATTTATATCCTTAGTTCTCAACATCTATGGGTACACCTCGATGACAGAACGAGCTCCCAGTTTCTTCACGATTTTGTAGTCTGTGAACCCCGCTTTCATGAACAGCTTGTGCCACTCATTTTCATCACGTTGACAACCTCTCGTGTTCGCCATCATGAGCATATCCATCAAGAGTTGGGCTTCAAACATTATTGATCCCAAGGAAGGCCCAATCACGATCTCTATGATTATTACCTTTCCTCCCTCCTCACGGGGTGGAATAGCTTTCCTGCACTGAGCTAGGATTTTAACACAATCCTCGTCGCTCCAAAAGTGTAGCACAAGCTGCAACAGTAGTTAAAAACATCAATAGATGAAGAATTATTGTGAAATTTCCGAGTCGTGTAAAACTAACAATACATGTCATACCTTCAGCATCACCGCTTGAGATGCCGGAACAGTGTGGAACAGGTCACCGGCAACGTAGTTGATGACACCATCAATGGGGGCTTTGTCGATCACCTTCGGGAGGTCTAGCACAGTACACTTCAGATGCGGGTATGCCTTGACGAGTGCCCTCGCCGTCGTACCTTCTCCGCCGCAGCAGTCGGTCAGAGATTCAACCCCCTTAAAGATATCACCGCACTCCCGCAGTATGGTGGCAATCCCCATGTTGTCGTGGGCAGCCAAGCTCTGATTGGTGACCGTGTCGAACTCTTCGTCAAGGAGAGCTGTTCTTTCATCGAAGATTGGCACGCCATGCATGTCCTCGAAGGGTGATGGCACTGGTGCCTCCACCTCGACATCCTTCTTGAACCAGTCGGCAAGCCCCAGCGCTGCCTCCGCGCAATACGGCGAGGTGACGGCAAGCACGAAATACTTTTGGCTGTGGTGCTCTTCCGCATGGACGCCGTCTACAAGGATGCGAGACAGCGGAGTGAGGCGGTACAACTCCTCACCGGACTCGGAGTCCTTGTCGGCAGCAAAGACGCCCGACATGACGAGCATGCGCATGAGGCGTCCGAGAAACGGCATCTTGCCCGAGGGAAGAGACAGGGCGGACATCAGGTCGGGCAGCGTGGTGACCCCGCCAAGGTGGTGGATGGTAGTCGGGATCTCAAGCTGGACGGCGCACCGAAGCCCCAGGGAAGAGAGGTAGTACAGGCTGTGGCGCCACAGATCAGCCTGTGCCTGCAGCAGCTCAGCGTCTGTGGGAACCTCCAATGTCCGTGCCTGAGCCGCCATTGCTCTCTCTCTCCCCCAACCCTTTCTTCTGTTCAATTCTCAGATGAATCTATGGCTGCTTTGGAAACTTGTTGCTTCATATTGCGCCGAGTGCAAGTGTTTATTATAGCTATCATATATTGTCGGCAGCTTGGCTACTGTACGTGTTGAGTAGCAGTACGTGCATTCATGTGCAGTTAAGCTGTGCACTGTGCAACTAAAGGTGGTAGCTCAGAGTCAATTTATGGAGAACCACATATTGTAGCATGTTTGCCTATATCTGTCACACGCGACACACGAGACAGTACAATATGAATGCGTATATATGTTTGCGAAATCCACACGGTGAATAAACTTAGCCAGGATTTCATTTTGTATGACAAATGTAATAATGTGGCATCATGTCGGTCATCTAATCTTGATGAATTTATGGGTGGTTCACAGTAATGATTGCCAGGAGAGTTTGATCTAACAAACCAATCTGGATCTGCAAAGAAATATCTCAAGATACAGATGACACTAGTTGTGTCAACTATTGATGCTCGGTTACAGTAACAAATGGCGTACCCCCAGCCTCTAACTGCTACAATGAGAGTGTTGATTGTATTTGTATGTCGTCTGATTCCGCATCAAATTTCTACCGTAAGGCCTTATTTAGTAGGGGTGTATTTCACCCCCAAAAGGATTGGGGATGGGAGGTAATTTGCTGAAATTCTTCTTTTCACCCAATTCGCTCAAACTCTACAAATAACTAAAATACACTAGTATGTTGAAATGTTTTCAATCTACGAAAACTTGAGGGGGGTCGTGGGGATATCAGTGGATTACCACATCCAAAACCGGGTAGTAGTGATTCAGTACGATCCCCTCCAATTGCCTACAATATACTAGAAATAAACAAGGCATAAAGGGAACTAGGATCACATAATGCATCAAACATAAGATGAGCTAGTGTATCTCATTGTGAGATAAATTCACATCAAAGTTTAGAGAGTGTCTCACCTAGACGGTGACAAAGGAACACACAGAATCACCAAATCTCTCTTACCTTGAAAACCTACAACTTCAGAAAAACCATAAGCCTAAACCACATGATTCTTCTTCTAACTATTACCGAGTGTAAGTACAACGGGATCACACGATGCAGGAGTTACATGGAAAAATCTAGAGGTCAGAAAGTGTGGGGAAACCGACACTTTTATTTCCATCAGATGGGAATTATCAGACACTTGGTCTGAAAATAGGTAGCTAGAATAACGTGTTACTTGAGATAGTGTACTAACTCATAGATAGTAAGTTACTATTAGGAAAAAAATATTTTGTATAAAACATAAATGGATGAACATCACACTTCTCGTACCTCACCAAAGTTGAGATAGTGCCTCTATGTGTAAGAGAAGCTCACACCTACATGCTAACACGATGTCTCACCAAGGAGGAGATTCTACGAATAGCATTAGAAAAACAACTCACAGAGACAACATTTATTTTATATGGAAACCTTTAACTTGATAGGAAAATCACAGACCAAACCACTCAAATATTCTTCAACTATTATCAAGTGTCGGAAAGCAAGAAATTTTACTTTAGTGAGCACTAGAGATTCTCATAAATCAAGATATCATAAATCTTGGATGGAAACTATAGGATCTGAGGTATAATAAATATGAATCTAAAAAATCTCACCAAGATAATGGAATCACAACTTGATTTCAAACTTCATAATTAACACTATGGGGAACACCGCTTGCTTGATTTCAAACTCTTCCCGTGGACTTCCTATCCTTTAGTTCTCTCTTAGGGCTTCTTTGATTTGTAGGGAAGGAAACTTAAAGGAATAGGAAATAGGAAGGAATAGAATAGGATAGCAGCGGTAATCCTTTGCCGCACAGGAATCAAAACATGAGCTCAGAGTAGATTCTTTTTTTCCTACGATTTTGCACTGAAACAGATAGCTGGAGGAAAAATTCCTATGAATTTCCCTTACACCATTCCTATAAATCAAAGGGATAAACAGTAGCATCTCTTGAAATATTCCTAACCCTCTACTTTTCCTTCATACTTCCTTCAAATCAAAGGGCGCCTTAGGTTCCATTCTAAACTCCAAAAGAGGCTAATCGAGGATTTTTATCACATTCTCTCGAAGTTACTGGATGGGAGGCCTCCATACGTCGTCCCTCGTGTAAAAAGTCCAACACCTGAGTCATAACCCTAATGGGTACTAGGCCATAGTACCCGTTTCAGATTCCTAAAGGAAGCCAGGTTGCCAATCTCCTCATAACCCACATGAGAAATAGAGGAAGATATCCCAATAAATCTTCTCTCAAATCATGAGGAGGGGAACTACCATGTCCTCTACATAAATTATAACAACTTGAGAGCCATAACAGCTCGAATGAAATGGCACCTTGTACCAACGTTCTTGGGTAGAATTAAAGTTTGATTTTTTGGCAAGTAAATAACACTTAAACTTTCACGAAAATAAATTGTATGTCTCTAATTTCATTTCAAGCCCATGCGAGAAATAGTTCATCCACCACACTCTTTTCAAGCGTCTACCACATCTATGTACTCGGCTAACATGTTTGACGATGACACACATTTCTGCATTATGGATTGCCCTGAGAATGCTTACCCACATAAGTCATAAAGTCTCCATAAGTTGACATCTTCACTCTTTTTTTCCTCCTTGTTTGTAGGACATTTGTAAC
The DNA here is from genome assembly GCA_947311845.1 of Poa pratensis. Taxonomy (NCBI): domain Eukaryota; kingdom Viridiplantae; phylum Streptophyta; class Magnoliopsida; order Poales; family Poaceae; genus Poa; species Poa pratensis. Next base: position 51,393,090 of record CAMZMU010000041.1, read on the forward strand.
ATGCCAAAGTTTTAGAATTTTGGAATGTTAAATTAATTAAAATTATTACATTGTTGAGTTGTTTAAACTTTTTTCAACCTTGGTTTAAAAAGATAAGGAAGTGGATTAACATGAGGATCCATATTATAAATCTTTGTTGGGAAAATTCTTCACGGAACCAAATTTCGTCCATTTGATTTGATTTCAACCACTTGGACTTGAGTAACATTTAAATATTTGTCTAACCATGCTCAAATTGTTTAAGAATGTGAGATTCCCAAATAGGGAGGATTAATATTTTACTATGTTTCCTTTTACTCTTGAATTTTGGAAAGTAATATCATATATATTTAGTTATTCCAAAACAACCTAGGATTTAGTAAACCCTAGAAAATAATTTTAGTGATTTCTAAAGTCCTATAAACACTTTTCATAAGAAAATGATGTATTGGAAATTGTATAGTTGTGTGGGAACTACCTTCCTAAGCCCAACAAATTTATTTTGATTAATTTATTTTTCTAGATATTTTCAAGAAAATATTTGATAGATATATGAGCCATAATCATTTTCCTGTAATTTTATAAATGTAAAAAGATTTAAAACAACAGCCCGTGTTCTCCCTCCTCCCTCTCCACCGAATGGGCTTAGGCCATGGCTCGCTCTCTCATTTCTTTTTCCATCTATTTCCTCCTTAGGCTCAAATTCTTGGCCCAATTCTCTATTTTCCTTGTTTCCATTTTCTCTTTCCTTTATTGGGCCGCATTCTGCTGCCCATTCGACCAGCCCTCTGCGTATATTCTGTATTTGAGCACTCCTCCAGTATAAAGACTTTCAAAGTAATAAAGTGTGGACTTGAGAATACAAACTTTGAAATCTCCAAAATATAATTTCTTTATCATTTTTGTGTAGCTCATAATACAAAGAATGTTCTGATGTGATCTTGCCGCTTACAATATGTGTCATTGAATACACCAAGAACTTCGTTTCAGAATTTTATAAAACCATTATATACAGTTTTTGAATTGTAGACGAAATCATTTATTCAAACTGAACAGTATATTTTAGTTGAAAAAATAGAATAAACTATTTTTGGTTGATTTCTCTATATGTCTTGTTCTCGGCTGTATTCTCGTGCAAGAATTTTCGTTGAAAAACTTTATTAGCATATTTGATACTATGAATCCATTTTGTGACAATATCCATGATCCGTACATCATTACTCTTCAAATTTTCCATTTAGCGTAGTACTTTTCGTACACTTATCATGATAATATCCAATTCTTCATTTTTTTTTATGTAGCACAAAATATGGCGTATGGAATCTTTGCAAGTTGCAGCTATTTAGATCATATTATTATGCATCCGTTAGAAAACATCACAAACCTCATATGATTTTCTCTTTTCCCAGAACAAAGAATGACGCACTATTTGCATAATTGTACATCGTATCCACATTTGGCGTACCCATCCGACAGTAGTATATTCATTTATTTATTTTTTCAGCATATATAGCCAACTATTATATATGATGGCTATAAGCTGACTATATGTGACATGGCAATGGCTTATAACTAGCAGCTGGCTCTATTATTAACCATGCTCTAAGCGTGATGGTTTATGTGTCCTTTTCCGATGCTCGACTGCGATGATATATTGCTGGGAAGGATAAATAAGTTGCAGTTCTGTTTATGCGTTCTTGGAAATCGTGTTTGCTTTATTTGAAAAATAAATAAATAAATAATCCATACTACGTGCTTGATTGGGGGCTTGACAACGACAGGTTACAACCAGGATAAAAACAATGGGCCGACCGTCATGTCATCTGGCACACGACAAACGCGACCCGAATCTTTTCATGAATCATCACAAGAATCTGAAAATTATGGTCTCCATCTTATATTTCTCTAAAAATATCGGAAGATTCTGAGAAATTCGTGTACATCGATCATCGGCTCAGCAAGCCCCTGAAAAACAACTCATCTACGCGCAATTACAGAGAAGATAGTGTATGTTTATACTCGGAAGCAAAAAAGAAAGGAACACAAGAAACGACACAAAAGATGACAATCCGATCAAAGACCAGACGAAAAAGAACGCATCGATCCTTTCTTGAAGAACAGTTACAGGGATCGGAGGCGTATAGAATATACAATCTAGCGCAAGAAGCTAATTACACGATGATGGAGCAGAGCGGTCGCCGCCGCATGGGTGGTCGATCACGATCAGGCGATGACGGTGGCGGAGTCGAGGCGGTCAAGGCGGCTCCAGACCTCGCCGAATGCCCTGCCGGGCCGGCGGCGGCCGCAGGCGAAGGCGAAGAGGATCCGCTGCAGCTCCTCGACGAGGTGCACCATCCGCCGCGCCGGCGCCAGCAGCAGCGTGAAGGGCAGGACCCAGAGGCCCAGCTCCAAAATCAGCATCTGATCGATCGAGCTGCGTCTTCTCCTTCTCTGCTTCGTACTTCTTGGCACGATCTTCTCCTTCTCTGCTTCCTACTTCTTGGCACGATCAGCAGCAGCTGCAGAACCTAATATTCCGGTAGTTCGTTCCCAACAACCAAAAATGGTTTGATCCGATTCTTGCGATGGTTGTTCCTTCTTCCCCGCGGGGTACTAGCAGCTTATAAGATACTATGGCCAAATGGCGATGAATGATTGGCGTGCTGGCACTGGCTAGTTGGCCACGCGCCACGCCTCCACGCCTTCGTCGTTGAATGCCCAGCAGAATTATATACTCAACTCTGTAGCAGTCAGTGGCAGCTGCGATCTGGCTTCTGCGTACACCGGTACACATGGCCGACTTGGATAGTTGGATATTACTGACGGAGGACTCTGTACATACACTCCATGCTGGTTCTGGATCTCTCCTCCCATTCAAGTTTGTGCCTCGCCGACGATTCGTAGGCTCCACCTGAGTAGGGGTGGGTAGAAAAACCGAAAACCGAAACCGAAAAGACCGAGATCGAAACCGAAATAACCGAGACCGAAAAGACCGACAAAAATTTGGGTAGCAAATTAAAATAGACCGAAATTAGTTCAAAAATTCGGGCATCACTTATAGGTAACCCGAATTGACGGAAGAACCGAATTTATGAGTTTTGTTTACCAAATTTATGTGCTACAGAGCGTTCTACCGAATTTATAAGTTTTTTTTACCAAAGTTATGTGCCATGGAGCGTCATGTCTAGTCTCTAGGCCCAAAAAAGGAGAGGCCCAGCCCAACTACTGTAGATCTTCCCAATCGATCAATTCCAAGATCCCGATCGATCGGTTCCCCACGATCTTGCATCCATTCGCTTTAAACAACCTAGCCGCCAGTACTAATCCTAAATCCTAAGACTACATATGTAGCAAGTAAAAAAAATACACAATTAGGTAACCATCTAGTGGCCGTAAAATCACGGTTCTGAATTCGGTCTATTTGGTCATGACCGAAGACCGAACCGAATTAATCGAAGACCGAATAGCAGAAAATTAAAAAGACTGAGATGAATTTGGTCTTTATTTTCAGATAACCGAATTTCTTAAAAACCGAATAGACCGAACCAAATTAACCGAACAGACCGAACGCCCACCCTTACACCTGAGGACACCTTGCCACCTAGCCGGAATGTGTAGTCTGCTTATTGGTTGCCGACGCAGTGATTCAACTGATGAAAGTAAGAAAGTTTAATGATCTGACAGGTACTGTATTTTCTGGACATCTAAATGATCTGACAGGTTCGTAGTACCCTCCTCGGCTCAAAGTTCTACACGTACGCGGGCGTGCACGCTCAGCAGAAACGAGACATGACCGGCTGACCACGAGAGCTAGCCCCGTGAAATGACAGTTCGAGGTCCGGGACATATGTCCGGGTAAATGTGGGTGTTCCCCCAGTAGAAACCCACAAACCAACTAGTAAAAGATAGATCGAGATCAGTGTAAACATTTTAATCTTTATTATTCAAATTTTGTTTATATTTAAATTTGTTTGAATGACAATTTAAACGGGACGGCCATACATCGAACTAACTACTTCTCACCATTGTTCCCCGAGGCAGCACGAGAGGTGGAGATGTCTGTCCCGAGGCGTGGGGGGGGGGGGGGGGGGGGGGGGTGGGGGTGGGGGGGCGTGGGGGCTGTCCAATTGCGCACACGACACCGAATGAGGAGGAGGCCGCCATCTGCACCGGGGTCACCATGGCCACCATGTTGGCGGATGAGTCCCTCTCGATCTCGGTCACCGAATCAGCGATGGCCGCCATGTAGCCGGGACGGTCGTCGTCGTGCTCGTTCCACAACAATGACAGGATGTGGTGACCACCGGCACTTGCGGCTAAGGCACCTCCTTCATCTGCGGCTACGACTATGGGCAGCGTCAGCGAGGAAGAACGCATGGGGCTATAGTCGGGGATCACGGGGCCGCCTCATGGTGGGGCGGAGCTAGCCTGGCCGACATCATGAATAATGACTTCGCAACCTCCGCCTCCACGCGGTTGAGCTCCCACACCTCGTGGATGTTGATGTGCCTTTGACGAGGAGGGAGAGGAGGGAGAGTGTGTGTTTATAGTAAGAGAGCGACCGTGTGGATGTGCACATCGAGGAGTAGTTTTAACGGCCGAGAGCGGTGCGCCGGTGTTAACGCGACAGGTGGGGAACCCCAACGCTGGCGTGTCAACGGGCGTTGCACTGGCGCCAATGCGTGTGCAGGCACATCACTGCCGTCCCGTTCCTGGGTAACTGGCGTCGCCATTAACCTGGGCCTGGGTAACGACCTCTTGCACTATGACATATAGCGCGAATGTCCTGCCCGTGTCAATGACAAGGGGGGCCCGCCTATCAGAGGCGTGTCCAGGTGGCGTCCAGCTCCCCAGATTAGGCCACCAAGTTTTGAGGATGGGTCAGGGGTGCCGGACAAAATATAGTTTGTTCTGAACACTTGGAGAGTGTCATTGTGACCTTTTTTTTTGTGGGTGTTCGGACGTCCACTAGGCCTTCAAGGTTATTTGGCAGGCGATGATGGAGATGACTTGATGTGCCTAGTTGTTTAACCGAAATTAGCTATCTATACCTAATAATAAAGGCACTAAGAATTCCGTAGTTTTGTTTGGTTTGGTAGGTCATTAGATTCACCCTCAAAATTGTAAATAATTACCCATCCGTGCCACCCGTAATTTAAAAAAAAACGGTTGGTTTGCTTAGTTTCTTACGTCGCGTTTCCTCCTGTCCTGTACTCAAACCCGAACGGTTCCTACCAAACCTGATTTCTACCGAATAGAATCCCATAATAATAAGGATCGCTTGATTCTTGCCATAAAGATAGCTTGATTTCCGTTTAATTTTTGCCCCCCCGCCCATGAAAATCTTCAAGGTCTGCTTCGTCGGCGGCCACAGAAACCCAGCCAACACCGCGCACCCTAACAGACGGAGCACGCTGTTGATGTCCGCAGGCTGCGCCGGTCAAGTGGAGGACGCCGTCTCCAGAGCTGTGGGTTGCGTCGTCCGAGACGTATGACGGGTTACCCGATAGGGACGGGAAAACGAGGACGAGGACAGGAGCAGCGGTTGCGGCGCCGCGCGGACACGGGCGGCCAGTACAGCGGGTTCATGCCGCCCGTGTAGATGACTGGGAACGGCACGAAGGAAGCGGCGATCGGCGAAGCGACGATCTCACGGTATGCGGCGTTTCCCCTCTGCGTGGTGAGATTGTTTGTCTGGAACTCTGGAGTCTGGATGTAGAGGTCCGGCGAAAAGACCTCGAGCACTGCACGGTAGGTGCTCGACAGACTCAGTAGTAGCTGTCCCCGCTGGTTCATGATGTACTCTGTAGAACTCAAGGCCACCATGATCGTACGGACGCTCACCGGCGCGTGCCGGCGAACCCATCCGCACCAGCCACGGCGTCCGTCGGCGAGCTGACCTCCGTGCATGCACTCGCTCACCGGCGCGTTCTGGCGAAGCCATCCGCACCAGCCACGGCGTCCGTCGGCGAGCTGACCTCCGTGCATGCACTGCACGGTAGGTGCTCGACGGACTCAGTAGTAGCTGTCCCCGATGGTTCATGACGTACTCTGTAGAACTCAAGGCCGCCATGATCGTACGGACGCTCACCGGCGCGTTCCGGCGAAGCCATCCGCACCAGCCACGGCGTCCGTCGGCGAGCTGACCTCCGTGCACGCCTACACTGCTACTGCAGTTGCGGCCTTGAGACAGCGTCACCTAGGTGTGCGGCGTGGACGTGGAGACGGAACAGGCGCCGGCGCATTAGTGAGCGGGAAGAAGGCCACCTGAATAACGTACTGCGTTCGTGCATAACGACTGGTTATTCAGGTTTCATACTTACAGTATGAGTGTAATGGATGCCAACGAACAAAAAGGAACAAAAAAAAGGATGGTATGACCACACATGACAGATGAAAAAAGGCATGAAAGACTGAAAGAACAGCGTGAACCTTTTAAGAGAAACAAAACAATTAAAAAGCTGAAAAATATACAGATTTAGGGTGAGAAAAAAAAGAAAAAACAGTGCGCACAAAAAATGCAAATACACCCCTGGTAGAAAAAATATATTTCTACTCAGGTTGATCACTTTGAGGGAAAATTTTTGTAGCGGCGTTGATTTCTTTTAACCCGTTGCAACGCACGGGCATTTTTCCTATATACTGTATATATTGGTTCGGCAGACCGGTTCACATGGAGATGAGCTATCCACTATCTATCTGCGGAGTAACGTGGGCAAGTGCACTGATCACGTATACTACATATAAGTATGTCACTGTCACGTACGTTACGTGCCGAACGAACCCCCAATAATTGAGGAGCCACGACGAGGTGTCTGAAAGAGACCTCTGCCATCTTATCCATCACCCATGCTTGATCACCCTGTTCTCTGCATCGTCCGGTCGAGACGCTTCGTCTCGTTGGCCGTTGCCTTTTGATCTGAAGCCATGGACAACAAACGGCGACGATGAGAACTGTTGCCCATAGAGTATTGCTGATGTGGGGCGATTAACTCGGCTGATGCTGACCCGGGAAGGGGAGCTGATCATGATGTCTCGTAATCATTCATTTTCATGATAACGAGAAGGAAAAGAGGCGCGTTGCCGCGTCCGGTCTAATACAATCGATGTATTTTAGCAAAACATATATAGGGTAGTAATAAAAAAAATAGTATCACTCGTTCACTCTCTTCCAACACGATCACTCAAACATCCCCACATAAACATAGGAAAGTAAGGAAAAGAACATAGTTGTGTGAGTTATAGAAATAATAGACCTACATCACTCACTAAATAAAACACTTGACACTATAGAAAAGCTTAAGCTCTCAGATACTCAGATAGAAAATAAAAATACGACCATAATTATGAAATGTGATGAAAGTTAAATTGTGTACATGGTTCTATGAAGGTTTCAACAAAATAATTGAACAAATTTGCGACAATCTGTATACAATGTACGATATATAAAGATGAACATTGCAGACTCAAGAGCTAATTATTCACGACTTGATTATACATCAAAATACTCAAGGTCATTGATTTATTGTAATAAAAGCAAGTAGAATTTTCTGACAGTAATTATCTCACAATCAGTAGTAGTTGGTATAATTATTTCCTATAAAATTCAATCAATTCGATCGAGTACAATCGATACTATGTAAATGGAAGAATATTATACCGATAAACACTAAATAATGCACCAAAAAGCTGAGATCTTAAATGGTTTGCATGACATTTTAATCTGAGAATCGGATCCATATTATATAAAATAAAATATAAACTAAAATAAATGGCATGAATACCACCAATAGTTTTTTAGTATATATCTAATTGCAGGAATGACTATCTCAAAACATATAGTTAGTCATCTTCATCACACGTCACATGTTATTTTAGCATTGAACGCTCATGAGTCATGACTTTTCTGCACTCTAACGACATCAGGTGAGGCTAGACACACATAGATCTTTTTCAGTGTATGCATCCAACCATCTACCAAATACACATATGCACTTGCTTACACAGTATGTTCTCTTAACATAAGTGACAAATATATAAGTAAACAAAATGTAGAGAAAAGGTTCACAAATAAAGACAAATATGATCTTTTATCAATAATTAGGTGGCATCAAACAAAATGCGTCTAACTCGTCATACCACCCCCATTCACCATTGAATTGTTGCTCACGGTATCAACCGCAGCTGTGACCATCACCAAATCGAGCACCACTAACAGCAACGACGACATCAATGGCTGATGCGAGAGCTAATGTGAGTATTCACGTGCAACTAATGCGACATATGTAGTAAGTCCTTCACCCCACTGGCATTGGGTGGCCACAAAAGTATGCATCGAGGGGGACCGCACGTGGACTTGCAAGTTAACTTTGGACTTGAGAGGCGACATCGGAGATGGAGGTGCCCCGTATTCCAAGAGGCTTGCTGGAGCCATATCTGTGCGTGGAGAGATGGGCAAAATTTACAGCGGAACGAATGTTTTTTGGTAAAATACAGATAGAGTAAATCGGAAGAAGAGAAATGATTTTGTGTGCCTTAATCGACGCGACGCTATGGTGGGCGCTGGCGACAGAGAAAGGATATATAAGGGAGAGAGTTGACGTAAATACATATAGATTTGAGCTCACAACATTTTCCTTTTTTACAAAAATTGAAACGAAATGTTTAGTTTTCAGTATTTGGCCAATGAATAATACAACTACGTGTATGTATTGTACGTGCTCTTGAATTTTTGTAAGCATTTTATATTTTGGGCTACATAAAAAGGAATTTTTTTAAGGGGAAATATAGTTATTTTTCTTTTTCACAATCACAATTTCCTTTTTTGTGTAGCTAGTAATACCAATTTTTCATCGAAGATTTAACAAATATATTAAAAAACATATGTATGTATCAAACCTTTTTTGTAGACCTATAGATGGGGTCCATGGTCCACCATGGTGTAGTCTAAAACTTAGTATTTAACTAAATAATATTTAACCGTGTCCATCTTGATTGGGACATGTGAAGCAAGAAGAAGACAAAAATCTTAGTGAGATTAGTATTTGTAAAAACGAGAAATTTTAAGAGGAAATATAACTATTTTCTTTTTCACGGTCACAATTTTCGTTTTTTATATAGCTGGGAACACCATTTTTCACCAAAAATTTAGCAAATATATACAAATATGTGTATATATCCAACATATTTTTGTGTAGGTGTGGAATATAGATGTGTTCAATGTGCCACCATGGTGTAGTGTGTAACTTAGTATTTCATTAAATAATATTTAAGTGGGACCCAGCTTGATGTTGACATGTGAAGTAAGGAGAAGGCAAGAATCATAGGGAGTTTAGTATTTGTAGACATTAAATAATATTTAAGTGGGACCCGGCTTGATGTTGACATGTGAAGTAAGGAGAAGGCAAGAATCATAGGGAGTTTAGTATTTGTAGAGATGTATGATGTATATATAACTACTCTGTAACGACTGCTGTTAGTTTCATCAGATCTGACGACATGTTGGGCTCACTTGAGGTCTTATGAGAGAATAGTTTCCCAGAAGTTTTTTTTTACCTGCCCAGAAGTATTGATTTAGGCGGAAGATTTTTGTGAAAATCTGTGGGAACACTCCAGATCAATACTACTCCGATTGAATCAATGTACCTGCTCAAGAGCGTGCAACACGACTGGATACATTCTTGCGATCGATGCACTATCTTCTGAACTCCCACATGATCGAGCAATAATATAGCACATACGTATCCGACCAGCACTGCATTGATCTTCAGTCTTGATGCAATTTGTCAGGCAGCTCTCAATCACTGTACTTTGATTGATGGGTATCTTACCATGTGCTGAACTTCAACTTAACAGTTTACCATAGAAACATCAACTCAGCTGTCTAGCCCTGCAGGACAGTGTTCTTTGTTCATCAAGAACAAATGTACGATGAGGAGGGCAAGTGGTGGCTTCTGTTCTAAATATTCAAACTGTTGGCTTTGGAGAGAAATATCTTGGTTAGGCCCCGAATCTTGTCCCCGGGTTTGCCGAAATTGCGCGTCGTTGTGCACACGATGGTTGCTGGAGCTGATTTCTGCACTGATTTGCATCGGATTTTGAGAATCATGATCTAGAGAATTAAGGTTTTATTTTGTGGCTAAATTACTTAGATCCAATCTATGGACTAAAAAATTATCTCTACAGAACCAATTTGACCTTGGACCGAGACTGGTGTCTACGCCGCTAATTAAGGAGAAGAGATTAATATCACATGAATATTGTGTTGTATTAATCAGACTTATGGGGTATACAAAGAGTAACACTTGAGACGTTAGATGCCTATAACTTAGAATACAAGATGATCTCTATAATTCTAAGCTATCTTTAATGTTTATGTACACTATTCTAACACACCTATCCATAGCGCACCCGTGCCTCAGTGTTCATCTTCAAGGGATGAAGATCACTTCATGAATTTACAAACAAGTAGAAAGATCTTAGCGAGAGAAGAAAAGTGATAAACCATGCACATGCTCACTGCGCTAAGCGGATCAACAGAATCAATATAAGCCATTATTTTTCGTCCGAGCTTGAACATTGAAGTGCATTTATTTTTGTGAAACATCCTGAGAAGCTTTAAAAGAAGGCCCAGCGCAAACATGAGGCTGGTAATGTGACAGAAAAAAAAGTAAGGACGAGAAGCAGAAGTTTATTGCCATGCTCCCAACATTATTTGGACCGGAACAAGAAATTCTTACCAAAGTCGTGAGCTTGAGAGACGTCCGGAAAATAATCTTTACTCATGGCGGTCCTTTGAGTTCTTTCAATTCAATTGTTTGGTTCGTTCTCTTAGAATGTGTGCAGCGCTGAGAAAAAGAGGTGGCTAAGAATCTTTTATGTTCTAGACATATGGTTGATACTAGTTAAGTTTTTCTTAGCATGTCTAGTACAAGACTAAGTCTAACAGAATAGAAAGATGGGCCACTTGTCAGTGTATGATAGACCATTATTTTCTCTCACTTTTCTAATAGACGACGGAACCCATATGGGTGCTAAACGATGGATCATCAGAAGTAGGAAACCTGCATCTAGCCGCCATAGTCATAAACTTTTCTCTCGAACCGATATGTGACACAAAATGATCCCCCTAAAAGGGGCAACGCAGAAAGGTCGCAATCATCCGATCCGGGATGCCTAAAACTGGAGTTTCCCTCGGAGCATAGAGGGAACAAAAACAAACCCACAACACCTCCAACAAAGTAAACGGCGCCCACATGAACCACTATCGATTGTTCCATAAGAGGACGAAACGAGTTTTCATTGACATCCTCGGACCCGTCACTGGCTGGACCACCGACTCCTCCTCGCGGTTGCGACCACAGAGGAGGCAACATCGCCGCGCCACTGACACCATGACCATGCTAACGCTGAACCAGGACGCCCACTCGAGATCTGCAGCAACCACGCCCCAAAACTGCGACGGAGGGATGTCCCTCGACCGCCATCCTCCCCCTGTCCGGGCTTTGCCCGACAATGATCCTGCAGCAGCAGGGAGAGGATGGTGGTGGCCTAACCTAGATGGGTGTGGGAGAGGATTTCTGGAGGACGAAACTAGAGTGTGTCGTGACTGATATTTCTTTCACAAAAAGTCATTCCCCTTGTTAGCAAGAAATGATGCACGGTCTTGAGCTTGTGAAAAAGGGTATTATATGGAGAATTGACAAGGGACAAAAGATAAGGATTTGTAGAGATATACTTGTGTTCGAAGAGACGGCATGAAAATAACACCCAATGTGAAAAACTCAAGATTAAGAAGGGCAGAGAAGCTGATAAATGAATACCATACACTGAAAGATAATTTAATTTGGGATTTTTCGAGATTTTGATGCGGAGGACATCCTATAGATCTGCCTTCCAATTATGATGAAGAAGGCTTTGTCTCTTGGACTCTATGTTCTCTGTTCGTAGTGCTTACAGTCTTGCGATGGATTCGAGGAACTCAAACCTTCCAAACTCGTGTACAAAAGAGAATGTAGACAAATGTCCACCAAAAGGCACCCAAAGGTAAAAACAATTTTGTGGAAACTTGCTGCTAATAGTCTTGTTAAGTTCAACAGGAACCCAAGGAATCCACAGTTTCTTCCAACATGTTCCATCCGGGGTATGGAGGATGATACGGCTTACTATGCAACTATGTGTTGTTCCAAACCGTGAGCTTAAGGAAAGGTTTAGCTAAACTCTGGTACCTACTTCGATGATAAGTTTGATTATTCTGGCCACGACTGAGCTCTCATAGTTTGATACTCTACGGAAAGGCTTGATAATTAAAATGATTTTTATTTAGAGGAGGGTTTGGCATCACCGAAATAATGTGATATCTGATAGAGGAGATATCCCGATTGATAATTCTATTAGATTCCTTAAGAACTATCAAGACACAGTGCAGGTTCAGTTTCAGAATGGATCAATATTGACAGAAAAGAAAGCCCGATTCTTCAATTAGCTGCTGATTTTTTTAGATGAATCATGAAAATGTGAGCAAAAAGGTTTGATTGAGGAGACTGGAACAACTATGGCTGAAGGGCAATACGGACATAAGTTCTTTGAAGAAGGGAAAGACGGGTCCTGCGGTGCTGTCCTTTTCATGACCATGAGGGAGAAGTTGTGTACTCAGCCCGGGGTGTTATTTCTCACCGCCGCTAGGCTGCATTACGGGAAGCCTTAACTTGCTTATAAGGTTTAGATATGGCCAAGACTTATTATTCGAGTGATCTGGTCACTGAAATATATTTTTCTTCCATCCTACACTCCTTCAAACAGTCTATTAGGTTCAATGGGTTCAGTTGCAAGAAAATTTAAGCTAAAGAAGCCACTTACCATCAAGGTATTCTCGCGAAGTCCAATAGAATTTGTAATGAAGTGAATTGCTATGGCACTTAAGTTGTAGAGAGATTGAGCGGTGGTGTGTTATTAAGCCTATCTAAGCATCCGTTTGGAACGATAGCAATCGAGAACTTGTCTGTGGCAAGATGATTAGGAGGGTGATTGTACCCCCAGCCCACCAGAGTTCAAACCCCATGTTTGATGCTGGTGTTTCTCATTTAGGCGGAAATTCTTCAGTGGGAGGCGGCGTTCCCGTCGACAGCGAGGCGCCCGTGGTGACTTCATCAATCTCAAGACCCAACCGCCGGCTCAGTATCTCGGAGGTGCTCATAGGGGTAGGGTGTGCGTGTGTGCGTTTATAGGGGTGAGTGTATGCACGTGTATGTGAGCGTCTGCGTTGTACTGTGTTTCGCAAAAAAAAAACGATAGCAATCCAAAAATAAATAAATTAATAAAGAACTACTTTAAAAAAATACGTCGGATTTTTTGCTACACTCATCGATAACATTTTCTAAAATATTTTGGTTGCTACATGGGATGTTGCATACACGGACAAAAAATGCTACACGTGAAGATTTTACTGAATAGATCGGGCACGCAAGATCGTTTCACATAAGTGGATCAACGGCTCTGAAGGCGGTTGTTGCGAGGCCTCGTTACAGCTGACTAACGTCTGGCGTTTGCCCATTTCTTCAGAATTTCCCTGGCGCCTCCTCGGGGACGACCCTCTTCCAGAACCAGTGCGCGCGCCACACCTTGTCCACCTGCTCGATGGGCACCCCCTTCGTCTCCGGCAGCAGGAGGTAAACGAACGCCGTCATGGCCGCCAGCCACGCCGCGAAGAAGAAGAAAATGCCGGCCCTCATGTGGCAGAGCATGGCAAGGAACGCCTGCGCCACGAAGACGGTGAAGACGAAGCTCGTCGCCACCGTCACGCTCTGCCCCGCCGACCGCACCTCCAGCGGGAATATCTCGCTCGGCACTAGCCACCCGAGGGGCCCCCACGACCACCCGAAGCCGGCCACGTACACGGCGATGAGGAAGATGAGCGCCCCGGCCCACGCCTTGCTGAGGCCGCCGTCGTCGCCGAGCTTGGAGGCCATGATCCCGCCGATGAGCACCTGCGACGCGAGCATCTGGGTGCCACCGGCGAGGAAGAGCGTGCGGCGGCCGAAGCGGTCGACGAGGAACATGGAGAGCAGAGTGGTGGCCGCGCCGACCACGCCCGTGACCACCGCGGACAGGAGTGACGAGCTCTCGCCCATGCCGATCGTTCGAAGCAGCACCGGCGCGTAGAAGGCGATCGCGTTGATCCCGGTCACCTGCTGGAAGAAGGGTATAGCCACGGCCATCACCATCTGTGGTCGGTACCGCCGCTGGGTGAGGAGCATCCGCAGACCGCCCCCGGCATGCGCGGTATTTGCGGCGGCGACGATGTCGTCCAGCTCCCGGTCGACATCGTCGGTTCCACGAATCTTCCTCAGCAGCAGAGCCACGTCCCGACGATCTTTGCCTTGCTGCACGAGGCTGTTGGGCGTCTCGGGGAGAAAGATCGCGCCGACGAACAGGAGACCGGCTGGCACGGCGGCGAGGGCCAGGGAAACGCGCCACCCCCAGCCACCACTGATCTTCTCCGTGCCGAAGTTGATGACGTTGGCCGCGAGCGCGCCGATGCCGACGCTGAACTGGAAGCCGTTGCTGAACGCGCCGCGGTGCCGAGACGGCGCCATCTCCGACAGGTACAGCGGAACGGCCGTGTTCGCGAACCCGAGGCCGACCCCGAGGAGCACGCGGCCAAGGATGACCATGTATATGTTGACGGACGCGCCACCGATGGTCGCTCCAGCGAGGAAGGCGGCGCCGCCGAGGAGCATGGACGGGCGTCGGCCGCGGCGCGAGGTGACGCGTGAGGCGAAGAAGGTAGTGAGGAGGCCGGCGACGTAGAGCGAGGAGGTGAAGGCCGTCAGCAGCTGGCTGTCGAACTTGCAGTAGTTGCTGACGTGGGAGTCGCCCTTCATCCGCCGGTACACGTCCGGGAAGAACTTGCGCAGGAACGGCTCCATTGACGACACCCCGCCCGCGATGCCGATGTCGTAGCCGAAGATCGCGCCGCCCATGCCGGCGGTGATGCACGACGTCACGACGAAGGCCGTTATCCTGCCGCCTCCTCCGTAGCTCCGGTCCATCTGGGTCTCGGAGACGCCGACGCCACCGACCGCCATGGCTGATCGATCAATTTCGAGTAAGACCACCAGAGCTAAACTCAGTAATGGTTACGTTTGCTGCAGCCTGCAGTGCACCGTATATGGTTGAAGATCGCTGTGATGGCGCACAACGAAACAATGGATCGATCGAGTGACTCACAGTCATGGTTGACTGGTCTATGAGCTGACTAGTTGGAGACTGTGATGCTGATTTTCTTCCCCTGTTATGCAAACTAGGGGAGTTAGCGCGGTCTTCGCCGCGCCCGTGAATTCAAAATTGGTAGCGTGCACATTTTAAAATTATGTAGGTCTTAAACTTAGTGGGATTAAAAGAAATTTTCTTTTCAAAATTGTTCAAGTTGTGGCGGTTTTTCAGATTTGAAATTCGTTTGCGGTTGTAAAATGAGCAGATATAAAAGATGTGCATAAATTTAAAGTATGGTAGCGCGGCAATGCCGCACGTGTTTGGTTAATTTTAAATTCGAAAATGTTGGTATTTAATAGGTGTGAAGATTTGAATTTTTTTGAAATGCAAAGATATTTTTGATGGTTAAAAATTGTTTGTACTTCGAAATGTTGTAGTTGGTACTTGAAATATTGAATCTTTTTTTTTGACATAAATAATTAGTATTTATTTTGTCTTAGCATTTTGTTGTTTTTTCCCAATTTTCCTGGATGGAAATTTTTAGAGATACATCCATTTGCTGGAAATTTAACAAAAATTAAATGCATGAAATTAGAGGAAGTGAAGTTGGATTTTGTCTAGATTTTAAACGCACCCCTTGTAATTTGAATTGTTGAAATTTATTTACTGATATTATTAATTTAATTACTTATTTTTTGTGTGGATTTTATTTGAGTTTGAAAGAGAATATGTTAGGTAAATTGAAATGGTTAAATATAGTTTTTTTCTAAAATTTTTCTATTTATCAGTATAATCAGAGGAAATATATTATGGTTATTCATGTGCATATTCTCTATATAATGTCATTTATCTTATGATGTGTATATTATCTATATAATATGATGTCATTTATCTTCAAAAACTAAACGTTCTACGTTATTCTATCTTATGGTGTGCAGATTTACATGTTTTTTTTGAATTTTAGTATTTTCATGTAATTGAAATTTGGGAAATCTTGATAAGTGTGGAAAGTTTGGAAAGTTGTTAAATTTAGAAAAAATGTAATGCTTTGTTGATCTGTAGATTGACAAATATAAATTTGTTGAATTTTAACATTTTTTGTTGTATAATCGGTACTTTGAATTGTATATTGGAAGATATGAATTTTTTGAATTTTACTATTTTTTTGTAATTGTTTATGTGAATTGTAGGTTGGAAGATATGAAAGTATGTATTTTTTGAGTTTGAATAATTATATTGTTATAATTGATATTTTACAATAGATATAAATTTGTTGGATTGTAACATTTTTTTATAATTGTTATGTTGGAGTGTAGACTGAAAGGTGTGTGGGTTTTTTTTTTTGAATTTTAGTATTATTTGTGTAATTGAAATTTGGGAAATTTCGATAAGTGTGGGAAGTTTGGAAAATTTGATAAATTTAGAAAATTTTAATGTTTTGTTTGTATTATTTTGATTTGTAGTTTGGAAGATATAATTTTTTTGGATTTTACCATTTTTATTGTGTAGTTGTTTCTTCGAATTGTAGTTTCAAAGATATGATTTTTTTTGTTGACTTTTTTTTTGAATTTTTATATAGTGTTTGTATTTTTTGAGTAAAAATATGGATTGTTTGAAGTTTATTTTTTATTTTTTAGTTATGAAATTTTATTTGCATTATGTTGTATACATTTTTTTTTGGTTCAACTTTGGTGCGGCTAGTTTCAAAATTTGTTAAATTTAGAAATTTTTGATATATTGTGTGTATTTTTTGGAATTGTAGAATAAGAGGCACGATTAAGATAGGTAACAAAAAAAAACTTGAACAAACCAAGCTAATGTTTCTGTACTCCCAACAGGTTACGAACTTACATACATAAAGGAAACCAATGGTTAGGTCATGTTTCCCCAAAGAATAATACGACGTCGTGTTCATGAGTTTGGGTTAAAATACGTATAAGAGTTGTTAATAATAAATTATTAATGTGTAGAATTTATGTGAGTTGTTAATAATAAATTATAAATGTGTAGAATGTATGTGAGCTCAACTCAAGTGCCGCACGGATTTCCGCGCGCCCCCTAGTTTCCAAAAGAAAAAAAACTTCATAATAAAATAAGTATAAGAGTTGTCAATAATAAATTATTAATGGGTAGCATATATGTGAACTCAACTCAATTGACGATTAAGTCAAGTTACAAAAAACTGGGACAAATTGACGATTAAGTCAAGTCACAAAAAACTTGGACACACCAAGCTAATGGTTCAGTTACTCCAAAGAGGTTGCGAACTTACATACAAAACAACAGTTAAGTCAGGTTTCACCAAAGAGGGCACATCATAACAAATCGCAAATGTCGTATAGGTCCGATCCGGTTTTTAAACTAAAATAGACTACTCAGTTGTCAAGCAGACATAGAGAAAGCATAGGCAATTATATTATTCATATCAGTGTCAGTCTAGCTTTCAGAGCACAACACATTACTCCTAAATACATAAGATCTTTCTAATTAATCGATCCAGCACGACGATATGTGCAGAAAAACACGCAGCCTGCAGTTGGCAAGATTGCTACTACCAAGAAGGCGTAGCAAAATCGGATGTCAGGTAGACTGAATGCACCAACGTGGCCGCCTGCAGTACAGATAGTTCTTGTATCAACCATCAATGGCATAAATTATCTCATCTTCAATAGAGATCTTCATGTAATAAAGTGGCAGCGAGGGACTTCCATATGCTGGGCGGTGAGTTGCAAGGTGCAATAAGAGCGGCCAAAACGGTGTGACAAAGGGTAGAACATGACAATGGCCACCAGTTTGTCATGTGCAGCCACACGAGTTAGGTATTTGGGCTAGGATAGCTGCAACTTCTTTGGCCTCAAGGATGACCGTGGTTAGAATCTCGACAACTGTCATGTGAACACCTGTTGAGTAACAAAAAAGATGATAATTAGGCGATAGCATACAGTAGTTAAGAGTTGAACAATGCGACATTAGATGCACACAAAAAATGCTGATAGCAATCAATTTTACAGGAGGAAGGGAAGAAAAATAATTACTGACAATTACATTTACAGGTAGGAGGCAAAATCTGCACACGGTAGGTTGTCATTATGTGTAAGAAACTAAAACTGACCAATCAATGACATAAATGAGCACTAAGGATATACTCATCAATGTCACAGTAGATTTAGACTGAATTTTTCATAATTAACCTATATAGTGCCCGTCAAGCCCCTTTATTGTTCATTTTTCAGACCTAAAATTGAGCATCAACATATTTTTCAGTAATGCAGTACGCCTAATTTGATGCAACGCTGGTGAAATATTCACATAAAAACATACAAAACCATTAGGATGGCCATGGCAAGGTATTAGATAGCAAGCACAGTTCCCGAAATGAATCTAATCATAGGTTGCAATGAACCAACAACAAATAAACTCTCTGGGGATGTTTGCATCAGCTAATAAAATAGCCACACTACGTACCAGATCAAGATTCAGCAGGCGTCATACCAAATCTGAAAATGGCTACTTGAAAACATCAGAAACTCATGTGACTTTGAGCTGCCTCTCCGTACAATTTGCTTAAACTGGCCAAAGGAAAATTACTTGCCATGTACACCAATAACTTTCATCAGGAACAGATAATATATCATGCTTTGCATCACAATGTTTTTTCTAGTGCATGAAAATAAAACATGGGAGGATATAGTTGCAAGAATAATTTTCTTTGAACAAAAAGAAACTTGCACTATGGTTCTAAATCTAAAAAGGCCAAACAATAACCTGCTCTAATAGCAGATAAGTAATGAGAAATAGCTTGCCAAATTCCATTCATATTCGTCTAAGAATATATACATCAGACTGCAATTCCTATGCTTGAAGCACAATAGGATTGATCAGAACAGATTCATTAGTGCACATTTAAATATACGAATGGAAATGGTAAGAGTCTATTTTTCCAAATGGATGTTTTAGGAAAAATGTCTAGTTCTCTTCAATGGAAACACCTGAATGTATATTTTTTCTAGCATTTGAGAATCGGAGAGTTCAGATGCAGATACTTTGGAAGGGAACTACATACTCAAAAAATAACCAAGATGGTAGTTTGATTTTTAAATCACTCCCTTATAAATTTATGCTAATTAAATCAACAAAATCTGCAGTCTTGGAGATAACTAAATCGTGGTTTTTTTGTAGGAGCAAACCAAAATTATTTTTTAGTAGCTGATGAATCTGCAACATCAATAGGCATGGAGAACTGAACACACGGGTGTAAATCTATTAGAGAAACTAAATAATTTCAGAATATAGAGAAAAACAAATCACATGAAGCAAATTTATCAAAGGGACATGTAAGTCTTCTTCAGAGAGAGAAAAGAGAGAGAGAGAGAGAGAGAGCACAAACCTGAATCCAACCTTCTGCTGCTCGCCTGATGCTGGGCAGGAATCTATCCAACCTTCTGCTGCTCACCGGATTCCATGGGCGACCAAGCTGCTAGCTCTCCACTGGGAAAAACACAAATAAAATTGAACACAAATCAGTATGGTTTGAGCTCTCCGGAGGTGCAGCCCGAGCTCATCGTCAGGGATGCGTAGAGCAGATGCAGATCGGCACCAGTAGGTCGTCGGCCTCTCCGGTGGCCTGTCCCTCGTGGTGCTGGTCCAGCCCGAGCACATCGACACCACTGCGCACGACAGCGGCGAGAGCGGCGGGCTGCGCTGCTCCCCCAAGTCCCACTGGCCTCCAGCTGCTCTTCTCAGCGATTTCATGGTGCGTGTGCCTCCTTCCTGCGCGGCAAATACGTCGAGGCGCGTCGATGGCATGAGCTCGCTGCGGAGGAGAAGAAGCGGAGGAGGGTTGGGGACAGAGGGAGTACCTGGAGAGATCGAGCGCAGCCGCGAAGCAAAGTTTACTTGCCGCTTACTCCCACTGACGGAGACGGCGATGGCGGGCGGTGGGATGGAGGACGTTGAGCTCGACGCGACGGAGAGCTCTTCCCGATGACGCGATGGAGATGGCGACGACGCGACCGCGGAAAAAAGGCGCTGACGGCGGCGACGAACGGTAGGGCCGTGGAGAGCCCAGCCTAGCAGCGGGCACGGGGTGTGGCGGCTGTTCCGGCGACGGAGCACGCCGTGGGCTCCGATTTGAGCGAGGAGAAGCGGAGCGATGGAGCGGCGCGTCGGCGGCGGCGATTTCCGCCATCGCGCGAGAGAGAAGGAGAGAGGTGGGGGATTCGTGGAAGGTTTTTCAGCCAAGTCGTACCAAATAGTCGCCGGAACCGCCCACGGCGAGTGATTTTGCGGCGGAGGATGCCGAGAACGGCGACGGCGAATCCGTGCCATGTCAGCGGCGGCGGGGAGCTCCGAGCGCGCGCGAGGAAGAAGAGAGAAAGAAGAAGTCTGCCGATGGTTTTGCAGTTTAGTCCCTCAAGTTTTAGGAATTTAAGTACAGATCCTTGGCGGGGGGTTATGTGGAAAATTTCGCGCCAAAATTTGTGCGGGCGGGGTGACCGGCCGCGACCGGGTGGACGGGATGGTGACCGGCACGACGTGGCGATTCCTGATTGGAAGAAAATCGCTGCTACAGTGTTACGTGTTGTGGGAGCGCATCTGGACCGTCGGACGTCGCGATCGGACGGCTCTCATTTTTGGGGTGACGTGGACGAATGAGGGGCCCCCACGACCACCCGAAGCCGGCCACGTACACGGCGATGAGGAAGATGAGCGCCCCGGCCCACGCCTTGCTGAGGCCGCCGTCGTCGCCGAGCTTGGAGGCCATGATCCCGCCGATGAGCACCT
This sequence comes from Poa pratensis, assembly GCA_947311845.1. Classification (NCBI taxonomy): domain Eukaryota; kingdom Viridiplantae; phylum Streptophyta; class Magnoliopsida; order Poales; family Poaceae; genus Poa; species Poa pratensis. The sequence continues at coordinate 51,414,066 of CAMZMU010000041.1, forward strand.
GCGACGCGAGCATCTGGGTGCCACCGGCGAGGAAGAGCGTGCAGCGGCCGAAGCGGTCGACGAGGAACATGGAGAGCAGAGTGGCGGCCGCGCCGACCACGCCCGTGACCACCGCGGACAGGAGTGACGAGCTCTCGCCCATGCCGATCGTTCGAAGCAGCACCGGCGCGTAGAAGGCGATCGCGTTGATCCTGGTCACCTGCTGGAAGAAGGGTATAGCCACGGCCATCACCATCTGTGGTCGGTACCGCCGCTGGGTGAGGAGCATCCGCAGACCGCCCCCGGCATGCGCGGTATTTGCGGCGGCGACGATGTCGTCCAGCTCCCGGTCGACATCGTCGGTTCCACGAATCTTCCTCAGCAGCAGAGCCACGTCCCGACGATCTTTGCCTTGCTGCACGAGGCTGTTGGGCGTCTCGGGGAGAAAGATCGCGCCGACGAACAGGAGACCGGCTGGCACGGTGGCGAGGGCCAGGGAAACGCGCCACCCCCAGCCACCACTGATCTTCTCCGTGCCGAAGTTGATGACGTTGGCCGCGAGCGCGCCGATGCCGACGCTGAACTGGAAGCCGTTGCTGAACGCGCCGCGGTGCCGAGACGGCGCCATCTCCGACAGGTACAGCGGAACGGCCGTGTTCGCGAACCCGAGGCCGACCCCGAGGAGCACGCGGCCAAGGATGACCATGTATATGTTGACGGACGCGCCACCGATGGTCGCTCCAGCGAGAAAGGCGGCGCCGCCGAGGAGCATGGACGGGCGTCGGCCGCGGCGCGAGGTGTTGTAACATCCCAAAATTGTAACCCAGCTTTATTAGTCAAAAATGTGGGTCAACAAAAACTTTTGTGTGTTTGTTTGTTTATGGTTGTTTGATTTGTTGTTCGCTCTAAATAAAAAAAATTGAAGAAAAGAAAAGAAATAAAAGAAGTGCCAAAAACCCTAAAATAATGTGACAAGTGTCACCCTAAATCTCCAAGTGAGAATTCAAGTTTTCTTCCAAACAAAAATTCAGTGGAGAAATCTTGATCCCTCTCATTATATCCCTAATACTTTTCCCCCTCTTTATTTCAAATTATAATCAAAATTCCATTTTCAAAATTTCCAAATGTTTCTTTAACTTTGGAAATCATCAAGATCACCAAGCTACACTTCCAAAATAAATACCCCAGTGGTACCACAAACCTTGACAAATTATTTTGAAGCAAACCATGGAAAGAATTTCAGAAAATTCAAATTTGAATTTGGTTCTGGAATTTCATCGAACACTTGTTGATCACCACTGAGTTCATCTCTAAACCGAAAATCCAATCCAAAATTCGAGCTCAATTCGGTGCAATCCCGTGCCATTAGTGTTTCCACTCCCTCACCTTACCTCACTCACGCAAGGACGGTGAAGGGACGCGCTCGTTGACCCCAGGGGAGGCAGGACTATGGCGCCACGCCATTGCCGTCCTTGCCGAGCTCCCGCACGGGTCGCCTCGCAGGCAGAGCTGAAGCGACGCCGAGACGACGCCGCGTCGTGCCTTCCACACCACCCAAACCTCTCCGCCTCTGCACGACGAGACCTGAGCGCCGCAGAGCCCTCTGGCGTGTGCGTCGTCCGCGCCAGAGCACGCCGAGCGACGCGGCGACGCCGAGGTCAACTGCGAGCACCGCACGCCTCCGCGCTGCCCCACCTCTCCCCTCTGGTCCAGTCACCTCCGCCGCGTCGTGTCCGAGCCTCACTGACCCTCTGTTGCATCGCACGCGCGCCACCCGACACCAGCGCACGCGCCGAAACACGCCGCTCGCCATGGCCGGCCGAGCACGGCAACGATGCCCGCGCGCTACCCCTGTCCCCCTCGACCCACTGACCACTTCTGCGGCACCCCTTAGGTCCCCGCAACCTCTCTGGCACCCTCAGCCGGACCCAGCGCCATCACTTCCCTCTCCCCACCACCGAGCCGTGGGGCGCCGAGCGCCGCCGCTCGCTATAAAAGCTCCCCGCGCTCCCTCCCTTCTCCACACACCTCCACCACTTCCCTCTCACACTCCTCACCTCAGAACATCGCCAGGAGAGCGAGCCTTCCTCTGCAACCACCGTGCACACGCACGGCAGTGCGCTGCCGCGCCGAGGAAGAAGGCGATCACGGCCTGGTCGTGCCTCTCTTCCCCTGCTCTCTCTTTGCCCCTCACTCGCCTCACCATTGCATCCTAGCTCACCCGCCGCGATTTGCCCGTGTTTTGTGCACAGCAGCGCCGCGGAGGAGTCGCCGGACTTGGAGCACGGCCGCGGAGGAGGAGCAGAACACGCCGCCGTCGAGTGAAGCCGTCCCAGCACGCACGACTCACCCCAGAGCTTCCCCACTCCCTCCGCCGTCGATCCACGTCCTCGCCGCTTCCAACCGAGCCCCCTAGGTGAGCCCTTGAACCACCTCGCCGTCGCCGGAGCCCGGCGCCACCAGGAAATGGTCGTCGCCGTTGTCATCACTCCTTAGCCGTAGGATTAGAAATCAACGGCTACGTACCGGTTCGTTTAATTAGACACTGACTGGTGGACCCCACCCGTCAGCGTTTTAAACTTAAATCGCGCGCGAGACGTTTTCCGTTGAGTCACTGACGAGCGGACCCCACCCGTCAGGGATCTCACCTTTATCCAGTAAATTAGGTTTTTCCGAATTTCAAACTTCTCTGAATTTCAGTACTGGACCCAGTTTTGAAATTCAACAACTCGAGTTCTAGGAACCCAAATAAATCAAACTCAACTGTTCTGGAAAGCTTATAAAATTCTTTAACTCACCAAAGTGGTCTCATCTCATTTAAATAAATAATAAAAATGTATTAATAAAAATGCTCCAGAAGGTTTAAAACACCAAACCATTTGTTTCTGGGTTATATCAATCCAAATGACTTGAAACCAATTTTGGTAGCTTTGTATTAGGATCCTTTAGCTCCCCAAATTTTGGTAGAATTAATTGAGTAGTGTAAACTCCTTAGCCTTTGGTTGAACTTCAGTGCACCCTTCTGCACTAAACCAATTAGTGTGATTTAATAGTAGGTCCAATTAAACTAAAACCAATTTTGTTAGGTCACATACAACCAAGGTTAGTTGTCCCTAAAAGGATTTAATTTTTGGAGCAACCTAATTTGTTTGGTAGCTAAAACTTGATTAAAACCTTCTGAACTAAAACAAATGTGTAGGGAGTTTGGTAACTCCAAATGACCCCAATCCAATTGGGTGATCTTCTACACATCAGTAGCTATCCATAGAATTTAGTTTGAAATTTTGTGACCAACATAGATTAAATGGTGAATTAATTGGTGTACAACTAGTTTCTGCCTTAGTTTGAAAACAATTAAATAAAGATTAATTCAATTAAATTAAAACCACCTTGTGTTGCTTGATGTGTGCAGTAGCTAATTATAGCATTTGTGATTGTAATGATGTGATGATGCTTGAGTTAGAGTAGTAATTGTTTGTCTTGCTTGTTTAACGTTTAGACGATACCGTTGACGGATTTATCGAAGAAGGAGGTTTCGTTGAACCCGAAGATCAGGACCAGTACCACTGTGTTGAACAAGGCAAGCTACTTCACTGAGCTTGCATTTATATACATCTATTTTAGTCTCAAGAGTTATTCCAAGGAATCAATGATTTTAGAAAAATCCCTTTTGCAAAATACCTGAAAACTATTTTGCCACCTTATGTAGAAGTATAAAGTAGTTATTTAAAACTATAAGTTGGGAAAAACAATGTTTTTCAAAACTCCTTTGAAGGTACTTGGATGAAGGTGAAATGCCGAAAGGTCGGTATTAAGTTGGAGAATGGTGGTGTTGTTTTGGAAAAGTGCACATTGTGTCCTAACACTATGGCGACCAACCAATAACCGGTGCGACCACATTTACCCACATATGGGCAAGGGCGTAGTCATATAATTTGCTCGTGTTAGTACTGGATGCCTCAATAACGAGGATAACCTCGTTCCATGAGGGGATGGTCTGAGGACCTACCCCCTGACCTGGGTCCTCTTCATTGAAGTCTACCGGAAGCCGGTATGAACGTGTCGGAGGAAGAGGATTGAAGGGCTCCCTTGGGTCCGCCGGACAGAACTACGAGTCCTCACACTTAGTTTCTGAGGATTTAAGTGTCGATGGAAAGTGTCGTAGAGGCAGGGTCCTATACTAGCATGAGCAAAGGACAGGCTATGGCCGGGAACTCAACTTCGCATACCTCTGGTATGGCGGGACGTGGCTGACACGATGAGTGACCGGATGGGTGTGGGAAAAGCGTGCTACCTCTGCAGAGGGTAAAACTATTCGAATAGCCGAGTCCTCGGATATGGACAGTTGGGAGGCTGTCTTAAGACCATGTGCAAGTTTTATAAAATATTGAGTTTTGAAAGGAAAATGAAGTGGAAAAGGTTGCATACCTGTACCAATGAGTTGGTACGAGGTTGTGATGGGTTTGGGAACCATGATTGGAATGTGGTTGGATACCGGAGGAGTTTCGGGGAAACAGCTAAAATGATGTCTTCTTAAAGGATAGTTGTAAAAATTTCTTCTTACCCCTTTTCAGAAAAGGCTTTCTTTTAAGATGTTTCAAAGCTAAGTAAAAGTTTTCAAACTAAAACTAGTGCTTACTCTAGTTGGGGTAGTTTGCGAGTACATTCAAATGTACTCATATTGGTTTCGTCCCTGGCTATTGTCTTAGCCAGATTTCGAGGAGCCCTACGTTGAAGAGGAGTTGGCGACGTCTATGCGAACTAAGATCTTCATAAGTCAGCTGCCTGTCGGGTGTTGTTAGGATGGATTAGCCCTACTACCGTAGCTTCCGCTGAATAAAGATGATTTGGCCCTTGAAGGCACCTATGTATAATTAGGCCAGTATGGCCATGTGTGTAAGACTTGAAACTCGGTATTGTATGGATGTAAACTTTGATATTCAGTTCGGATTATGTGCAACGACATACTGATCACGGGATCGTTGTGTTAAGCATAATCGGGTATTTCGGACGGCTAGTCCGGGGTCCCCACAGAGCTGGTATCAGAGCCATCCTGACTTTAGGAGACCTTAGTTAACATGGGCGTTAGTTAGGAGCTACAAAAGTTAATTCTAAAACAAGGAAGTGGAGTATTTTCGAAAATTTCTTATCTCCCCAACCCTTCCATTTATGTAAAAACCTTATACTCATTAAGAGTTGTCTTTTCTTGAACCCTTAAAATTTTGCACACTTGTTACTCCATTAAGTTTACATTTGATACTCATGTCACTTAACTAACTTAAAATTTTGCTTAAACTTGTAGATGGCACCCAACGTCACCGAGTTCGTCCAAGTTAGGAAGGACGGCCTGCTGATGTTCGAGCAGGACTTGTACGAGTTGAGCCAGACTTTGGGACGCCCTGTTCCAGAGTTTGAGGGAACTCAGGTCGATTCCCTCGGTGATGGGAACCTGTCCTGGCTCATCAAGTCGTCCGTCCGAGGCAGGATTCAGCCACCCCGCTCCAAGGACTTGGTCTACTCCACGATGGACACTACTTGGGTTGACGGTCTGACCCGAGTTATGCAGAGGCTGCTAGCCCGCCTTTGTGAGGAGCACAAGGACGAGCTGGTTGGCACTCGTTTCCAGTACTTCGGGAGGCGTGACGATGAGGGAAACCCCACCTACCCCGCGCAGCACACTCTCTTCGGCGAGTACATCACCGACATGGAGGTGCTACTTCACGACACCCAGGAGAACCTGCGCGATGCTAGACTCAAGGTTCACTTCCAGCGTAGCTCCCTCGACGATGCCCGAGTCCGTGAGACCCAGCTGAAGTGGGAGAATGACAATCTCCGCCTGAAGCTGGCCCGTCAGAGGAGGACTATCGTCAGGCTCCGCAAGACGGTAGCAGAGCAGAACGAGATGATAGACGAGATGGAGCAGCAGGCGAACGAGATGGAGGAGGAGGGCGAGGATCTCCGCAAGGAGAACAGTGCCTTCATCAGCGATGATGAGGACTACTTAGAGGAGATGGACTATGGGAGGAGGACGACGAGGAGGAGTTAGTTGACGAGGAGGAGGAGCCGTCTGAGCCAGTTCTCGAGGAGGAGGATCCCGAGGAGCCACCCTACGACTCAGATGTTGAGATCGTCGAGCCTGAGGTTCCACCTCAGTAGTTGAGCGACGAGAGCACTACCTAGGACTGTGTCGACCCCTATGCGAGTAGAGTTTATGTGTTGGTTCCTAGAGAAACCATGTTGTATGTACATTAGGTGTAGTAGGATGTTGTAAGCTTGATGTGTGAACTCCTTGATGTGATGATTGTGTTGAATAAATGTGATGGTCTTGTTTGACTAGTGTTTCATCAACCACCCCCTTTGTGACTTCATCGTTAGCCAAAGCCTTTTTGCCTTGCCTCTTATATCGTATCTATTCCAGGATGACGAACACTCGCCACAACCAGCACGCGACACCACCACCACCGCCGGAACCCACCGCTGCTCAACTGCTTGCGATCATCATGGAGGATCGCCAAGCTGCCCGGGAAGAGCGTCAAGCTCATCTCGCCGCCCTGCAGCAACTTGCTGCTGCCCACGCCAACCAGAACAACAATGGTGGCAATGGCAATGGCGACGAGGGTGGAAACCAGCGCTCTACCCTGAGTGACTTCCAGAAGACCACACCTCCTACCTATTCCAAGGGACTTCATCCCCTGGAAGCAGATGACTGGATCCGCACTATTGAAAACAACCTGGAAGTTGCCTCGGTAGGAGAGAATGAGAAGGTCCTGTTTGCTACCCACTACCAGCCACCACTGACCTTCTCCCTGCCGAAGTTGATGACGTTGGCCGCGAGCGCGCCGATGCCGACGCTGAACTGGAAGCCGTTGCTGAACGCGCCGCGGTGCCGAGACGGCGCCATCTCCGACAGGTACAACGGAACGGCCGTGTTCGCGAACCCGAGGCCGACCCCGAGGAGCACGCGGCCAAGGATGACCATGTATATGTTGACGGACGCGCCACCGATGGTCGCTCCAGCGAGGAAGGCGGCGCCGCCGAGGAGCATGGACGGGCGTCGGCCGCGGCGCGAGGTGACGCGTGAGGCGAAGAAGGTAGTGAGGAGGCCGGCGACGTAGAGCGAGGAGGTGAAGGCCGTCAGCAGCTGGCTGTCGAACTTGCAGTAGTTGCTGACGTGGGAGTCGCCCTTCATCCGCCGGTACACGTCCGGGAAGAACTTGTGCAGGAACGGCTCCATTGACGACACCCTGCCCGCGATGCCGATGTCGTAGCCGAAGATCGCGCCGCCCATGCCGGCGGTGATGCACGACGTCACGACGAAGGCCGTTATCCTGCCGCCTCCTCCGTAGCTCCGGTCCATCTGGGTCTCGGAGACGCCGACGCCACCGACCGCCATGGCTGATCGATCAATTTCGAGTAAGACCACCAGAGCTAAACTCAGTAATGGTTACGTTTGCTGCAGCCTGCAGTGCACCGTATATGGTTGAAGATCGCTGTGATGGCGCACAACGAAACAATGGATCGATCGAGTGACTCACAGTCATGGTTGACTGGTCTATGAGCTGACTAGTTGGAGACTGTGATGCTGATTTTCTTCCCCTGTTATGCAAACTAGGGGAGTTAGCGCGGTATTCGCCGCGCCCGTGAATTCAAAATTGGTAGCGTGCACATTTTAAAATTATGTAGGTCTTAAACTTAGTGGGATTAAAAGAAATTTTCTTTTCAAAATTGTTCAAGTTGTGGCGGTTTTTCAGATTTGAAGTTCGTTTGCGGTTGTAAAATGAGCAGATATAAAAGATGTGCATAAATTTAAAGTATGGTAGCGCGGCAATGCCGCACGTGTTTGGTTAATTTTAAATTCGAAAATGTTGGTATTTAATAGGTGTGAAGATTTGAATTTTTTTGAAATGCAAAGATATTTTTGATGGTTAAAAATTGTTTGTACTTCGAAATGTTGTAGTTGGTACTTGAAATATTGAATCTTTTTTTTTGACATAAATAATTAGTATTTATTTTGTCTTAGCATTTTGTTGTTTTTTCCCAATTTTCCTGGATGGAAATTTTTAGAGATACATCCATTTGCTGGAAATTTAACAAAAATTAAATGCATGAAATTAGAGGAAGTGAAGTTGGATTTTGTCTAGATTTTAAACGCACCCCTTGTAATTTGAATTGTTGAAATTTATTTACTGATATTATTAATTTAATTACTTAGTTTTTTTGTGGATTTTATTTGAGTTTGAAAGAGAATATGTTAGGTAAATTGAAATGGTTAAATATAGTTTTTTTTTCTAATTTTTTTCTATTTATCAGTATAATCAGAGGAAATATATTATGGTTATTCATGTGCATATTCTCTATATAATGTCATTTATCTTATGATATGTATATTATCTATATAATATGATGTCTTTTATCTTCAAAAACTAAACGTTCTACGTTATTCTATCTTATGGTGTGCAGATTTACATGTTTTTTTTGAATTTTAGTATTTTCATGTAATTGAAATTTGGGAAATCTTGATAAGTGTGGAAAGTTTGGAAAGTTGTTAAATTTAGAAAAAATGTAATGCTTTGTTGATCTGTAGATTGACAGATATAAATTTGTTGAATTTTAACATTTTTTGTTGTATAATCGGTACTTTGAATTGTATATTGGAAGATATGAATTTTTTGAATTTTACTATTTTTTTGTAATTGTTTATGTGAATTGTAGGTTGGAAGATATGAAAGTATGTATTTTTTGAGTTTGAATAATTATATTGTTATAATTGATATTTTACAATAGATATAAATTTGTTGGATTGTAACATTTTTTAATAATTGTTATGTTGGAGTGTAGACTGAAAGGTGTGTGTGTGTTTTTTTTGAATTTCAGTATTATTTGTGTAATTGAAATTTGGGAAATTTCGATAAGTGTGGGAAGTTTGGAAAATTTGATAAATTTAGAAAATTTTAATGTTTTGTTTGTATTATTTTGATTTGTAGTTTGGAAGATATAATTTTTTTGGATTTTACCATTTTTATTGTGTAGTTGTTTCTTCGAATTGTAGTTTCAAAGATATGATTTTTTTTTGTTGACTTTTTTTTTTGAATTTTTATATAGTGTTTGTATTTTTTGAGTAAAAATATGGATTGTTTGAAGTTTATTTTTTATTTTTTAGTTATGAAATTTTATTTGCATTATGTTGTATACATTTTTTTTTGGTTCAACTTTGGTGCGGCTAGTTTCAAAATTTGTTAAATTTAGAAATTTTTGATATATTGTGTGTATTTTTTGGAATTGTAGAATAAGAGGCACGATTAAGATAGGTAACAAAAAAAAACTTGAACAAACCAAGCTAATGTTTCTGTACTCCCAACAGGTTACGAACTTACATACATAAAGGAAACCAATGGTTAGGTCATGTTTCCCCAAAGAATAATACGACGTCGTGTTCATGAGTTTGGGTTAAAATACGTATAAGAGTTGTTAATAATAAATTATTAATGTGTAGAATTTATGTGAGTTGTTAATAATAAATTATAAATGTGTAGAATGTATGTGAGCTCAACTCAAGTGCCGCACGGATTTCCGCGCGCCCCCTAGTTTCCAAAAGAAAAAAAACTTCATAATAAAATAAGTATAAGAATTGTCAATAATAAATTATTAATGGGTAGCATATATGTGAACTCAACTCAATTGACGATTAAGTCAAGTTACAAAAAACTGGGACAAATTGACGATTAAGTCAAGTCACAAAAAACTTGGACACACCAAGCTAATGGTTCAGTTACTCCAAAGAGGTTGCGAACTTACATACAAAACAACAGTTAAGTCAGGT